>CM048745.1:506071757-507276757 GCA_026315105.1 Locusta migratoria
AATATATACATATAAATAACTCAAATAGTGAAGAAAAATCAAGAAATCTAAACCCAACAATGAGGAAGTCATAAATATCTTCTGTAGGAACCTCAACTTTTCAGCTGTATCCAACCACTTTGCAATCGACAATACAAGCTAAAATTGATCTGAAATGGGAACAGGATATTCAGAGAAATAAAATATGACACTGTACGCAAATTATTAGAGACAAGAACAAAACAGTAAGCTGCCGCCCTCATCCTTCTGGAAGGACGTTAGCGCTATCTGGGTTAAGGAATCGTCAACTTAGCATTAGAAGGAGGTATGTGAGGTAAAAATCGTAGAGGGAGACAGAGGGACGGATACAGTAAGCAGATTCAAAGGGATGTAGGCTGGCGAAAGTATTCTCAGATGAAGAGACTTGCACAGGACAATAAAGCGTGGAGAGCTGCATCAAACCAGTCTGCGGTCTGAAGACCACAACAACAACATGTGTACTGTGTATGTTATCTGACCTGGTTGCCTTAGCGTTTTGACCAGCGTAGTACAATGCATGGTGATCACTGTACGTTGTCCGTCACCTGCACGTTATGAAACAAATTTTTGAAGAGTCTCGTCACTTTTCTGAGTTGTAATATGACGGGTGACTCTCCTAAAGCCGACGGACCGGCGTGTGAGAGGCTCAGGCTACGTCCCTGCGGCGGCTGCGGCGTGGGGGGCCAGCCTCAGCTGACCGCCGTCTCCGCCAGCCGCACGCCTCGACGCCCTCCAATTACTCCACACTCCCTCCTGCCGCCGGGCCGGGGCCTATGCTCAGCTGGCGCTGCGTGGCACTCCCACCTACCAGCAACATCTAGCGATACGAAAAGCGGCAGAAACAAGCGCTAACCTACACCTACATCCACACTTTACACGTCACACTGAAGAGCACGGCGCAAGATTCATCGGACCACATTTATGATAAACTAGTCGACCCAGCAACGCTTCGCAATTGCTGATATGAATGTACTCTTGCTTTGAACGTCAAATCTGAAAATTTTTATCGCAATCGTGCGAATGCTATTGATATCTCAAAGAAAAGAGCTCTTTGAGTTTTCCACAAATTTCCCATTTTTCTGGCCAACTATCCCAAACTTTTACTTCACTCAAACCTTCCTCTCGCTTTGAACATCGATTGTGCAAAATTTTTTCACCCTATCAGTTGAATGGTATTGATATTTCGTACAAAAATCTCTTTCTATTTTTTTCAGATTTTTTTCAATTTTCAGGGAAAATTTTCCAAATTTTTATTTCATAAGAACGTTACTACTGCTTTGAACGTCAAATATGCAAAATTTTATGGCAGTCAGACGAATGATATTGATATTCCATTGCAAAAAGCTCTTTCGGTTTATCGCTAATTTTCAAATTTTCCGGGTAACTTTCCCAAATTTTAAGTTCATAAGAACGATCATCTTTCGTTAAACGTCAAATAATCAAAATTTTATCGCAATCGGATGACCGGTTCTCAACTTATAGTGTTGAATATATTTAGAAACGCATTCAAAAAGGAACTTGGTTGGAATTCAATCCCATAAGCAACAAAACAAAAAAAGAATTATCGCTGTCCCTTGCACGAATAGTCAGTTATAGTGCTGAATTTCATACAAACCTTGTCATGTCAAGCCGTACTCTAGTGATGCTCTTACAACCATGTGGCAATTGATTTTTATTCATAGGAAAAAATCGCTTTCGGTTTTTCCTATATTTTCCTACTTTCCGGGCGATTTTTCCAAATTTTTATTTGATGCGAACCTTCCTCTTGCTTTCAATATGAAATGTACAAAATTTTATCGCAATTGGACGAACGGTATTGATAGCTCACTAAAAACCTGTTTCAGTTTTTCCCGATTTTCCTCTTTTTCCAGACAACTTTTCCATATTTTATCACCGTTTAAACCTTCCCTCGAGTTACACGAATACTTCAAGACTAAAACTAGCCAAATCGGTACAGCCATTCTCGATTTTTAGCGAGACTAACGAAAAGCAATTCAATATATACGAAAGAAAGAAATAGTAATTTGCGATCAGTTATGGCTCCACTGTACTAGGTTTAGACGGAATACCAAAGTGCGGAGAATGAAAAAAAAAGTATTTTTATGATATTTCTCTATAGTCCCATTCTCTAATAGGTCGCGGGGAAAAAAGTAACACCCACATCTTTCTGTTTTCGACCTGATTTATTTCATTATGGTGGTCATGTGTCCCTATGTTCAAATGTTTGTTAAGCATATTGCACTTAACTGCGGTGTCATCAGTCCCTAAACTTACAAAATACTTTATACTAAAGACAGCACAAACATCCGTGCCCGAGGAAGCATTCGAACCCCCGACGAGGAACGGCTTCGCGCATCACAGCATAGCCACTCAATGCGCTCGGCCACTCCGCCGCGGTGTCCCTTTGTATGTGGGTGCTAACAATATATGTTCGCATTGTGAAGAGAAAATTTCGCAAATAGATCTCGTCCCAACTCCATGCTAGAGTGGGTGAGTAGAACCCCCGACGATGGACGTCCGCGCGCACCGCAGCACGGCGCTCCAGTGCGCGCAGATAACCCGCCGCGGCTACGGTGGACTGTTTGAACATCTTCCGTGAGGAAAATTAGGCAACTAAACAAACCATATACAACAGTATCTTAACTTACTGTCACCTGCACTTTTGCCGGTCTTAGTGGTTTTCATTGGTTTGTTGTTGATGTTGTGGTCTTCAGTCCGCAGAATGGTTTGATGCAGCTCTCCACACTAACCTGTCCTGTGCAAATCTCTTCATCAGAGAATACGTTCGGCATCGTATATCCTTTTGAATCTGCTTACATATTCGTCGCTCGGTCTCCCTTTATGATTTTTACCTCACACACGTCCTTCTAATGCTAAGCTGCCAATTACTAGATGTCTCAGAATATGTCCTACCAGTCTATCCCTTCTCGTAGTCAGGATATGCCAGAAATTCCTGTTCTCCCCAATTCTGTTGAGCACCTCCTCATTATTTACGTGATCTACCCATCTAATCTTCATCATTCGTCTGTAAGACCTCATTTCAAAAGCTTCTATCATCTTTTTATCTGAACTCCTTACCGTCCACTCCCATACAATGCTACACTCCAGACAAATGCTTTCAGAAAGGACTTGCTAACATTTCAATTAAAATTGGATGTTAACAAGTTTCGCTTATTTAGAAACGCTTTTCTTCCCATAGCCATTCTGCATTTTATATCTTCTTTACTTCGCCCATCAGAAGTTATCTTGCTACCCAAATTACAAAATTCATCTACTACTTTTATTGTCTCATTACCTAATGTAATTTCTTCAGCATCGCCTGATTTTCTGACATTACATTCCATTACCCTCGTTTTGTTAATGTTCATCTTATATCTTCCTTTCAAGACACTGTCCATTCCATTCAATTGTTCTTTGATATCTTTTGCGGTCTCTGACAGAATTACTATGTTATCGGCAAACCGCAATGTTTTTATTTCTTCTCCCTGCACTTTAATGCCCTCTCCAAATTTCTCCTTCCATTCCTTCACTACCTGCTCAATGTACAGATTGAACAACATTGGGGAAAGGCTACAACCTCTCGTCCCTTTCATGCCCTTCGACTCTAATAACCGCTTTCTGGTTTTTGTATATGTTGAATATAACTCTTCGCTCCCTTTAGCCGAAAAAAAGTATGTGTTTATTAAAAGTTTTTTGTTTAGAATCACCAGTAGTATCACTCCTAAAAGCGTGTATGTTTCCTCCTGACTCATCCTGTATATATTTTTTTCAGGCAGATTTAAAGTTTGGTCGAATCAATTCAAAATGCATCCAACATGCATAATTCTAATAGTGAAAACCTTTCGGAAACAGATTGCATAAAACTGTATTCTTACATTACGCATCATTTTATTGTGGCTACTTTGACAGGGATGAAATACACCTATTTCATCAAAGACGGAACAATCTTTTAGATTGTAAATGAAAGCCGTGTTACCGAGTCACTTCTGAAAACTCGGTGTGTTTGGAAGGTGGTAACCATTACATATGATTGTGCCCTGTGAAATTGTATTTCGGTTTCTTCTACGGCAAACACAATCAGGAATATAAGGTGTAGCGTAGCAAGTACGAGCGCTGCGCGAGAATTACACGGGAGAGCATGACAAAGGCCGCAAAATGAGTTCCCAGAAATATTGATAAGGGAAGTTTCTGTCGAAGTAAGCGAATACATGAATCGGCCTACCCGTCGATGCTCGAGAGTTTCTGAGAAAACTGCGCTGAATGTTTTCGGCGTACTTGAGATTGCTTTCAGCGCACTACTAGCTCATTCGTAGCCGAGATATAGTAGGTAGTCATGCCTTGACAATTTTGCACTTTTTACGTACCGATTGAAATTATTGTTTTTATTTTATTTTGTAATGTTTTAACTTGATTGCTATGTTGATAAAGGGTGAAACCGTGTCTGTATTTCAACAAGAATGTGTCACTGGTCATGTGTGACGTGACTGTTACAGATTAAATTTACCAAAGAAAATATATGATGGCCATCTCTATTAAACAAACTGGTTAAAATATGAATATTAGTGTGATTCTGTCCTTGAATAGATTAAACGCATCTGTCATAGAACCCTGTAAAATTACGTGTGTGAGTTTAGAGCGCAAAGGATAACACAGCAAATGATACTATCATTGTTAATGAAACAACTGTAATAAAAATCGTAATCAGATGAAATACTAATCTCGTATGTTTGGAACGTGATGTCTTCTAAGGTTATTTCAAAATTATTTTCAGTGTATTAGTAGCCAGGCTCTACTCAAACAATTCAGCATCGAGAGCCAAGAAAAATACGGGCCTATTTGCTACTGGAATATTTTTATCAGCTTTGAATCAGGATATTCTAAATCAATTAACCATCATTGTCACTGAATCTGGTGACGTGCATCGCACAACAATCACTACATTATCTTCCAAATCTGATTATCTTTAAATCTCACAACGGAATGCAAATACTTTCTTTCGTACAAGACAACTGAGTTTTCCTGTATCTATAAGCTTATTAATTAACCTAACAGCGTGATCCTTCGGCAGTACAACAGAACTCTCTATTTATGAATTTCACTTTGACTATCAGTGTGTTTCTTTTATTTTCATTAGTTATGCAAGCTGATCTCATGAAGAATTATACTTTCACTAATATTCTTTTCAAATTGTAAGTCAGTGACTTGCTTCGTCAGGCGGCTATAACATAAGACACAATAATTTGATGTAATTCAAAATTAATCCTGAAAATGATGAAAGGAATGGGAAACTGATAAGTGACTTCTGATTAAAACAAAACTCGGAACTTTTGATAATTAACTTCATTAATAAGAAACGCTAAGCACCTACAACAACAATAATCATACAATACTACAATTACAATAATAAATATAGAAAATCTTTACCTTTTTCTTTGTAAGAACAAATGCGTATTCTCAGCTAGTGATACAATGGTCTCCACCACACGGTAGAAATAACATACAGTGTGGCTGTCTGAGCTACCAGAGTTACTGGCAAATTTCCGCCTGCTTCACACAAGCTCGATCAGAGATCATGCATACTCTCTGGCTTATGGCACAGATCACTAACCTGTCCATGTTAACAAATGAAATCACAATGTTACATAGATTCGTAGAATGAAATCAGAATATTACATTGAAATGAGTCATACTAAATTAGAGCTTAAATTCCAATAAAAATTGTGCCTAAGGCAGAATATCAGAATATATGAACTCCTTTTATCCAGTAATTATAACGGAGTTTCGTTCCAGCGAGATTTACCGTAAGAAGTTGTATGGTGTTGAAATAACAGAATGTGAGAATGGCAACGTATAATAACTCTAAATAAATAGTGCAGTATACCCACTCGTGTTAAAAAAAAAAAAAAAATAAATAAAAAAATAAAAAAGATAAAATAAATAAATAAATAAAAAACTTTGAAAGCCTAGAGGTAGGAAGTTGATACTCATGAAGCCATGTACATTGGTATGTTCTACAGAAGTGATTAGCGTTTAAACCATATCGGGTGTGACGATACATGTGTTAAGAAACAAGGAGAAGGGAGGAGAGTAGGAACATTAATTTTATTTTATTTTTCTCTCAATTCTGAAGACGAAATATTTCTTTATTTTATTCAGAAAATTAAGATACATTATTTTGATGCAGCACATGATAATGAAAATATCGATTACAGATTAACTACATAGCTAAAATTAAACAACTATGATTGAACAAAATAAACTATTTTTTCCCTCAAATGTTTTAAGACAGATGAATACAGTCTGATACTGTTTGTGAGCTAAAACGGATGCAGTGTATGTTTCGCTTAACGTTGTGAAATATATCGTATGAAAATATTAATTGGTGTTTAAAGTTTATTTAGATTCAGTGTACGATGATCGGCCGGTAAATAACTACGGATCTACGAATGTCGAAATTATTACAGATACGTAAGATTAACATTATCGGGCAGATATTCAAAATAGTACCGATTCAGATGAATCAAACTTTAAAACTTTTCATAAGTGCAAATTTGTTACTCCAATTACTCTTCCAACTAATGAATAATAATGGTAAACCAATTTTGACCCACTTTAGTAACACTAAAAGTGGGCCTTTGCGATCGCCTTCTGACAGTTCGAAATTTAATTGAAAATAACGGCTTAACCGTTCATCTGACACAAAAATTAAATGGACGAATGTATAGAGGAGAAAATTCTCTACAACTTTGCTTCCTTGTGTTTTTTTTTTTTTTTTTTTTGTTTTTTTTTTTTTTTTTTTTATTCGTAACTCGCACCGTTTCAGAGATATTTGCAAAAATAACGGCGATTTTACGATGTCTGTCTGTCTGTCCGTAACGTGTACCCACTTTTTAAGTCTAACCTTTCAACCGATCAGCACAAAATTTTTCAGAGATAATTGTTGACGCCAGAGACCGTAGCTTACCCATTTAAAAATATTCGGACAAAAAATACGTTAGAAACACTAAGAATAGTCATTTGTAATATGATTATAACTGCAAACAAACCGTTCATCTGACACGAAAACTGAATAACTGAATTTGTAGAGGAGAACATTCTCTACAATTTTCCTCAGTGATGTTTTTGTTCGTAACTCGCACAGTTACAGAGATATTTGCAAAAATAAAGGCGATTTGACATCGCCTGTTGACTTTACGTAAACCAGGCGTTAGGAAACATCACGTGAAATTCCCCGCCCAGAACCTATCTCTGGCATACGCCATCTTGCATCCTGTATTTTATGATTTTCATGGTATAACTTACGCTTTGTCATTTCAGACCAATGAAACAGTGAAGAATTAACAAAAACACGCTGTTTTCGTACGATATATGATAATCTAGTGTCTAAAAATGCCTATTAACATTAGTTAACCAGTGCCTTCAATAGTAGGAAAATTAAGGAAAGGTTTCGTAACTGTTCGTCGTAGTGTACTGGGCAGCAGGTTTGTTCGTAATTGTAAAGTAGGTGGTCGATGGTTCGAAACCCACCACTACCAAAATTTCCTGTTTCGCCTTTTTTCGGAAAGTGGTTTCGGGCACTCCTATTAATAAAATGGAGTTATATGTAATGCAATACTTAGAGCTGTGCTTATGTAAGAATGCTCACTCCCAAATGAGCGTGTGGTTTTTTTTTTTTTTTTTTTTTCGCGAACGTGCCGTAAAATACGTAACAACGAATTGAAGAATGGTCTTCTGAAGCGTGTGCACGTAATTTGAGAGGAGCATGGTAGTCAAAGCTAAAGTCAGATATGAAATAAATTTGTTAAAATACGCTGAGAAAGAATATTACGTGTTGGGTGCAATAGTAGAGTCGTGATCATATCGCCCATAATTTTTTTTATTATTTAAATTTTTATTAATTTTGTCCGAAATGTTTGCAAGAAATCATAAAATTACAAGCAACTCCAAAGTGGGCCGTAAAGCACGTCAGTGCGATTTTTTTCAATTCATTTTACATACTATATTATTGTAAAGAAGAAGTAATTTATTAAATTTTTTGACAGTATACGGGCTACGGGTTGTAGGTCATCAGTGATACTGGAGCGCATCATCACCTGTCGGTAAATGTTCTGCGACTGTGTGTGCTATGAACAGAATGTGAGGGATCAGTCACGTGCAGCATTCTTCGCAGACCAGTACGCGAACCGTACCGTCGTATCGATCAGTCGGAAAGAGGGCGCATTATTCTCACGAGAGAACGTGGTGCGTCCATCCGGGAGATTACTGTTCGTCTGGGGCGAAGTGTTTCTGGATTGGCACGGGTCTTTGAGAATAGCTCACGGAAGGCCGCAAGATACGACGAGCTGGTTAAGGTCGCACAACGCTCACGACCAAACTCATCCAGTTAGCATTGCACAGGGTTGCCAGAATTTGCTGCTAGCAAACCTGGACGTTTCTCTAAAATTAACTAATAACGGCCATAATTTATCAATCATAAACCGGGACACTTTTCTTGACATTAAAAAAATTAAATATTTGTGCAAATTACTGCTGTACATAATTGATTTAGTAAAATAAATGAACACTTTATTCTATAATTAATATAATAAAACCCAAGGGAGGGCATTCATATGGTAATAACATTTACAGTATTAGTAATCGTTACATAAGAAATTTTTATTTTTTATTTTGAAACATTAATACGAGAAACAAAATTGTCCACTGAAATACAATATGCTGAAGTGCAAATTTCACATATTTTGTTATCCTACACACCACATTTATCTGAATTCCGAGCTTTGCAGAGAAGATCATTCCACTGTATGATGTATTCAGAAAACTTAGAGCAACTCATTTCATAATTAAAAATATATTTAATTATTGTTTCGCCGTTGGTACTTGTAATCTGTTTCGTTCCTCAGTCCACTGCACATTCACGAGAGAAAATACTCGTTCCACGTTTGCATTATGCCCTGGAGTACTGAAGACGAATTCACACAAATTAAGCAACTGACAATACTGTTCTTCGCATCCAGTCTGTCAAAAGAAATAGGTCAGTTTCTCCTGCCATGATTTACTACACCAGTTATTTGATTTCTGATTCAGTGAACTGCTTGAGTAAAGAAAACTGGTCAAATAATAAACTATCATCTACTGATACTCTTCTACCTTGTACAAATGTTATTGTCCTGCTCCACTCAAGTTCTGTGTTCAGCAACATCCATTTAAAAATGTAAAACTCATTGAGATTAGTTGACTATTTTTCTCAATAACGTTTAGGCCTACACGTTTTATAAAACTCTACTACAGCAACATTAAATTTTTGAATGCATCTAGTTAATGCAACCTTACTATTAACCATACAGATGTCACTTTGAGTGGAATGAAACTTTCTTCTTTACTCCATTCTATGACTCTAATAGTATTATCCAAATCGAAGCTACTTCTGTGCCACAGATGTCTGCTTTTTCAAGTTTAAATATCTGACTCTGAAACACGCTCACCTGACTATGGAGGAACGACAGGTATGCTTCCGTTAACGGATTCTGGAAGAGGGTTGTCAGAAATGTAGGTGGCTTTTCTTCTAAGAGGAAGAATGATTTAAGAGCATCATACAAATTCAGTACTCTCTCTACAGCAACAACCTTGTTTCTGTATGTGACAACAACGCATGATACTCTGTGTCCACAAACACACAAATCTTTAGGCGCTCTGTTCGTACTGTGTATATGGAGAAGTAATTGAAAAGTATAATTAGGCCTATAAAGCTTTCTACGTCAGCGGCTGTCTGTGCAGCGCTGTGTAGTAAGTCAGCAGGGCAGCCAACTCCTAAAAGATTTTCATTTAGTTCACTTTTCAGTCGAATAAATGCATTGTTTGTACCTGCTCGTCGCACTCCTCCAAAATTAGTGTTGGCATTGTCACTGCAAAATGGAATGCACATACTCTTATCAATTTTATTTTCTTATAATGCAGTACGTACTTACTGTAGATGCGGTTTCATTTGGCAGCGAAATTAAGCAGTTTCATTTGAATGCCATTCTGAGGTGTAAAATATCGAACAATTAATATTTTTACAGCCTCGTGGTCACTCGCATATGCAACTATTGAATAACAGCTGACCAGTGAAAGGTCGTCACATATTTGTTTGACAGTGTCGGGGTCCAAAACTGCTTTCAACAGTGCTGTTCTTTTGGTGCTGCCCAACGTCACACTCTTCGCTGAGACAGAATCGTTAAAAAGATTGGAGTTCAGCCTAGAAGTACAGTCTACAGATTTCAATGACATATGATGTTTAACAGTACGATAACATATTGTTAATACCGCTGCTTCTACTGATTGGCTCTGTTTTGATTACTTTGAAATAATAATAAAAAAATAAAAAAAAGCTGTTTTTATGAAGTGCTAGCAGAGCACAATTTTGATTTATGCTTTGGACTGCCTAAATGATCTGTAATATCTACCCTTCCTTCACGTGAAAAAGAAACATACGAATCACATATTCCACATTCCATTTCACAGTCATGGCTTCCTCGTTTGATGAAATACCATTCTTCTGTATATTTATCTTCATAGGAACAATTTCGCTTTGGCATTTGCAGCACACTTCACACACACGCAATTATGAATTATCTATCTGTCTATCTATCTTCTATCTATGTATATCTATAAATGTGAATGTCTGTTCGGTGTAAGTTTATCACGTCTGAACCACAAGACATAAAGAGCTAAAAATTTGTACAGTTACTAATGTCTACCCGGGGAACGCTTTAGGCACGGTTTTATGGCGATCGGATAGCTATTTTTCTATATATATATATATATATATATATATATATATATTAATGTGAATGTCTGTTCTGTGTACGCTTATCACGTCCGAACGACAAGCCGCAGAGACTTAAATATTTGTACAGTTAGTAATTTATACCTTAGGAATGTTTTACGCAAGGTTTTATAGCGATCTGATAGACATTTACTAATTTGAAGAATATAACGCGAAATGCGGAACAATAATTACTCTTTGAAAATTGTATTTATTCTCTGAAAATGGTTTTATTGGTTGCATTGTTGCTTGAAGGTTGATAATGATGAAAGGGTAAAGTATATTGGGATGGAAAGTTATTGGTATATATAAAAGATTACGCGCGCGTGTGTGTGTGTGTGTGTTTAATATTTCGCTCCCTCTGTTCTCTTATAACTCAAGATCTAGACAACCAAATAACGTGAAATTTGGTACACGTACACAAAATTACATGCGGAAGGTTCTTAAACAGGTTTCGTTCCACTTTTTGGAAAACCAACCCGAAAATTTGAGAAAAAGTGTTAGTGCGTTTTCAATGTGTCCGTGTAAATCTTTATCTTCGCACTGATCTAGATGAAATTTTGCACAATTGACCCTCAAACCAAGAGGAAGGGCACTGTCTACATAAAATTTCTCTCATGGACAGTTGTATGTGGCCTGCTCCAAAGTGGGGCAAAGACGAAAATCCTTTTGTACATACTGCCAAAAATGTTGCTTATCACATTGCTTTAACATAAATGTACCCTTTTATTACATGCAAATAAACGGTTTTGTACGCTTCTACAGAAAACCTTATTTTAAACCCGGGTAAAGCCGGGTACTTGCAGCTAGTTCAACAATAAGTCTCGGAACATCTTAACTAAATCCCAAGACCATAGTTAAAAACGGAAAGAAGCGTTACGCGCAATAAAGTCCCTTTATAGACGCTGGAAGGTGCAACTATGAAACAAAAGTCATTATTTTGCTGAACAGTGACAGTTAAATTAAAAAACCCACGCCAACATTTGGGAAGAAATAGACGGCCTGAGAGTATTTCTTTGGCATCACAAAACCGGGACTAAACTGTAGTCCCGAAAGCAATTTTCGGGACGCTCATTTTTCTTTTTCAATCGTAAACCAGAATTGTCCCGGAAAACCGGGACGTCTGGCAACCCAAGCATTGCAGGAAAGAAGTGATTGTTCCTCCGCTCTTACGCAACATTGCAACACGACGTACTCTGTCTGGTGTGACAGGCTTTCGTCTTTCGTTATGGCATGGTTTACGAGCGCGGCCTCCACTTCTCAGTCTAGCTTTTATCAAGTGTGCATAAATGAGCTAGACACCAATGGTGTACTGTGTAGTGCACTACATGCTTTCCCTAGCTACACAAGATGACCGAATTGATTAGTTTTTGGATATTTATGGAGGTTCTTTGCTTGAACTATTACTGTCCTGGGCTATTTCTTTGACAGGTGAACGCCCAGACAGGGACCTCCTACTTCTCATGGAAAACATATTTAAACAGCACTGTGCACTGGAATGAACTCTGTGGATACTCAGAGTAAAGAGATGTGAAAGTGGAGATATTGATGGTGTTTTGTTTTGTACTTAGTTACTAGAGTTGACTCAAATTGTTAACATGTTCTAAATTTGTTTCAAGAATTTGTGTAATAATAACTGGATGTAAGACTGTAAACCAAATGTTTCAAGTATTGGTGATGTACGCAGGGTACAATAAATGCCAATGGTTCAAATATAAACCAACTGTTTTCTAATTTAAGTAATTGAGACAAAGTTGAACTATGATACTTCATCTTTTCTGAGTGTAACCTCCATAGAGAAGAAGTCTGATTGACCTTAACTTTGGAAATAACTTATTAGAGGCACTGTGTATCAGGACCTCTACCAGTATGTACTACAATAAATAACACACGAAGAAGATAATTAATTATGTGATGGTATTCTGAAATAACAAGAATCACACAGTCACATCACAACTGATAACGTCACTGATAACAGAAATGGCATCTGAAAGGGGCGAATCCAGTTTCTTTTTGTTTAGAGGGCGACCGAAACATGATTTGCGGCCGAAAACTAAACCGTAACCGGAACTCGCGTAATTAAGTTGAAATTTCAGGAAAATTTACATTACGCCACAGGTCACTAGTTTTTCTACATTTCGTAAGATTTCCTCCCTGTACTATATAAACCTTCTTGAGCGTGTGTAAGCCTAGACAGGAGATGACATTGGAGGCGATCATGTTTAGACAAATCGACGGTAGTTTTATTAAAGTGCTTCCAATTGTATCCTATTCTCCTCGTTGTGACATTTTCTACATAAAAAATTAAAGTAGGAAAAGAAGTAAACTCAACTCTATACAGTGGAGTCTCGATATTTCGAGTCTCGGAATTACGAGCTTCCCATAAATCTCAGCGTCAGGGAAAAAAATTAAAACTGCATGTACATTGTCTTCCCCAAACGGCAGTGCATCATTATATCGCGAAGTAAATAGTAAATAGTTAAAAGACTTAAAAACCTTTAGGCTGCCAAAGTAAATGCCTATTTAAGCACTTTGTTTAAAAGAAGTTCAAGTTTTGGACACATGTAATCATTTTAAGGTCTATTTACTGCTTTTTCGCACATAAATTTCGATAGTTCTAGGTGGTCCCGGTCCCGAATTAACGAGACTCTATTGTACAGATACCAAAAAAATTACTCAGTCCTGTATATTTTATTGTAGAGAGATACTCCTTACGTACACAAAAAACATGCGAAGTAGATACTATGAAATGCTAGAACTTGGACATGACTACCACGATACAAAATACGCAGAAAGTAATAATTTGATTGCTTCCATAAGCAGCCTCTTTAAAAAAAAACTGCTTGGCAGCGCTAGCTTTATATTGCCAACTTCACTTCCGTTTTTGCAATCGTCAAACAGCTTTCCATATTTCCTCCTTGCCATTTCTAAATACATAATGCATATAATTTACAGTCAGCAAATCAGCTTCGATCACTGCTGCAGGAAGTATTTAAAAAAATAAGGTCACAGTTCCGACTACCCATATTAGTTATTAAAAAAAAGAGCTTCTCGCTTTCAAAAATACACGTTAATAATGCTTTGCAGGGAGCTTATAACCACAGTAGTTTTGCGCCCTTAAAAAAAAATCAACATAACAGTATGATAACCCATTCCGTGAAGTACAATACTCAATGAATTAAATTATAAATAGCTTAGTCTAAAACTATCACTATAACATACGATTGCGCTATATTCTGCTTAACAACAAAATACCCACAATTTTACGCGGGGAGAGATTCCTAGCAGTTAAGCGACTTACCGTCAACTGAGATAAAGCGTTACTGTTGACTGAATTCATCCAGAACGCGATCCGACTTCATCATAAATTCAGGAAGCCTAGTTTTAGCAAAGCCGAAGATTTGTCAGATTTTTGGCCGAAGCCGAAACTGCGGCCGAAAACAATATGGTGACCGAAATCGAATATTCGGTCGGTCCTTATTTTTGTTTCGAAATAATGTCCGCTTTTGGTTCGCCCGCAGACAGCAGGAGCGACACCAAATTGCGTGCTTTCGTACAAGACATACAAAACCAGTTGGAATGTGGCCAGTTTGAATTACAGGAATGAAATACTGCGACCAGTAGCCATACCGATTCTTCGCGGCATTCCTCACGCCATTTTTCAGCAAGACAATGCACGACCACACGTTTCTCCACGAAGAAGTGTCTTCTTGGTGCCACAGAAGCCGCGGTGGAGTGGCCGAGACTTCTAAGCCGCCTTGCTGGAGACGACGTGGTTGCTCACCGACAGAGGTTCGAGTCCTCCCTCTGGAATTGGTGTGTGTGTGTGTGTATTGTCCTTAGCATAAGTAACTTTAAGTAGTTTGTAAGCCTAGGGACTGATGACCAACGTACTTATTTCCCTTCGATTTGAATTTGTGTCACAGAATGTCGCCGGCCGCGGTGGCCGAGGGGATTAAGGAGCTTCAGTCACGGTCTGCACGGCCACTACGGTAGGGGGTTCGAATTCCGCCGGCCGCGGTGGCCGAGGTGACTGAGGCGCTCCAGTCACGGTCAGCACGGTCACTACGGTCGGGGGTTCGAATCCCCACTCGGGCATGGATATTTGTGCCGTCTTTAGTCTTAGCTAGTTCATAAGTAGTTTGTAAGTTTAGGGACTGATGACCCCAAAGTTAAGTCCCATAAGTTGTACAAACATTTGAACATTTTGTTCGAATCCCCCTCGGGCATGGATATTTGTGACGTCCTTAGAGTTAGCTAGTTCATAAGTAGTTTGTAAGTTTAGGGACTGATGACCCCGTAGTTAACTATACAAACATTTGAACATTTGAACAGAATGCCAGCCTTTGCCGTGGCTAGCTGGATCACCAGACTTGGCGCTCGAGGAATATATACGTGACTAGATGAGTAGATAGTAAGATAAATAAAGCAGTCAACAATCCGAAGATTGGTTTGAACACCACAGTGCTTTACTAGGCATGGTCCTGTTTGGAGGTGGTATGCCGTTGCCTTCCTCCGACCTTCGAACTGACTTACCCAGTCAGTTATAGGGGGACCTACAGTTTAACGTGGGTTCCGAACCACGGTGCTACTCGGTATTTTTCACATGAGCAACACTGTCAGAGGTGAAAGAAGTGGAAAGTGACAGATAAAAATCCTAGGACCTGGCGGGGATCGAACCCACGACCTTTGGATTTGTAGTCTGACACTCTACCACTGTGCTACGGAGCCGCACGAGTAGATAGTATAAACGATAAATATGGATGACCATAAATAGTATAAACGATAAATATGGATGACCATAAATTTTTCCATATTTTATCACCGTTTAAACCTTCCCTGAACTTCCACGATTGTGACATGAACATTATCCTTGATATGTGTGCGTGATTTGCCCACTAATAGAGTGGGCAAATCACGCACACATATCAAGGATAATGTTCATGTCACTATCGGGGCGATACTTACACTATCTGATGGAGCCGTTATAAAGCTACTGGGCCTAAAATACATTTCATTTAAATTAATATGATATTAAGAGGTAAGCGATACAAAGTTCACCGGGTCATCTAGTCGACCCGGCAATGCTTCGCAATTGCTAAAATGTATATAATCTTGCTTCGAACGTCAAATGTGCAAAACTTTATCGCAATCGTACGAATGATACTGATATCCCAAATAAAAGAGGTCTTTCAGCTGTCCACAAATTTTCTATTTTTTGCCAACTATTTCAAACTTTTACTTCACTCAACTCTTCCTCTCGCGTTGAACGTCGAATGTGAACAATTTTGTCGCAAACAGATGAATGGTATTGATATTTCATCTCGCGAATTTTCAAATTTTCTGGGTAACTTTCCCAAATTGGTAGTTCATAAGAACGTTCATCTTTCGTTAAATGATCAAAATGGTATCGCAATTGGATGAACCGTTCTTCATTACATTTAGAAACACACTGAAACAGGAACTTGGTTCGAATTTTACGACTTCCCTTTTTAACTGTCCTTTTTTTTTTTTTTTTTTTTTTTTTTTTTTTTTTTTTTTTTTTTTTTTTTTTTTTTTTTTTTTAATGAAATCTTTTGCAAGACCACAATGAACATAACAAAAACAAAAGAAAAAATTATCCCTCTGTGTCGTGAGAATAATTATAGAGCTGAATTCAATCAAAAACATTGAAAATCGTGCCGACTGTGGTGGCCGAGGGGACTGCGGTGCGTCAGTCACGGTCTGCACGGCCACTGCGGTCGGGGGTTCGAACCCCCCCTCCGGCATGGATATTTGTGCCGTCCTTAGGATTACCTAGTTCATAAGTACTTTGTAAGTTTACGGATTGATGATCCCATAGTTAAGTCCCATAAGCTTAACAAACATTTGAAACATTGAAATTCGTACTTTCAGTTTTTTTCCAATTTTCCAGTAGATTTAAAAAAAAAAAAAAAAATTCATACAAACCTTGTCCTGTCAAGCTGTACTCAAGTGATGCTCTTACAACCAGGTGGCAATTGATTTTTATTCATAGACAGAAATCGCTTTCGGTTTTTCCTAAATTTTTCTACTTTCCGGGCGACTTTCAAACTTTTATTTGATGCGAACCTTCCTCTTGCTTTCAAGATGAAATGTACAAAATTTTACCGCACTTATTGATAGCTCACTGGAAAAAGCTTTTTCAGTTTTTCCCGATTTTCCTCTTTTTCCGGACAACTTTTCCACATTTTATCACCGTTTAAACCTTCCCTGGGCTTACACGAATATTTCAAAACTAAAATTAGCTAAATCGGTTCAGCCGTTCTCGAGTTTTGGCGAGACTAACGAACAGCAATATATGTGTGTGTGTGTGTGTGATGTGATATGGCGATACGACGGTTGCGGCGGTGTGAACCGATGTCATTCTGCATAGATTAACTTTGGAGCCACGTGAATGCAGCGTTGATGGCTGTCAGAGAACGCCATTTGCACCCAATACACGCCGAGGCCATTACAAATGGATCAACTTACGAGTGTCCACGGCGATTCCTGTGCACGATACAGTCCGATTAAACGTTCCGGCTACTTGTCGTTTGAGATGTGCCCCTGCAGTGTTGACACATAGGCAACCGTACAGAGTACGTCTAGCGCCATCTGTAGGCGACGCACAAACACCAGCGCTGTTATATTCTGTAAGTAGCTTAATTCGGGCTGCTTCGCAAGCGTAGACTGGATGTTCTGCATTGGTTGCTTCTACTTCGAAATATAAATTTTCATAGATTTAGCTTTAGAAATGTTCTCCTAATCAAGATTTTGATACAACTTGCCACTCCCTGTTTCACCATTGATGGCAGAATTCAAAACATCCCGAAACACTTTTTTTTAAATTCTAACCCTGGTTTCAAATTCAAATTTTCGTATTCCTAGCACCAAAATAGTCTTAGTAGCACCCTTAAAATATTTTTCTCTTATTCACACGCCTAATGGTTGAATTTCCAAAAGTATCAAAACACGTGTTTTTTTTAATTCCTTTCACAAATCTAAATCCGAAGTTTTGTATTTATTGCTTCAAAACTGCCTCAATAGCAACGTATTTTCAAAACACCTTCCAGCCCCTATTTTACCCCCTTAGAGATGCGAATATCGAAAAATGTCTGATGCCTACAGTGTAAGATAAACAACGTCTACAGATTACAAGTTTCTATCGCATGTAGATTCACTTTTCGGTGCCGTTTTGTGTCTTTTAGAAACGGATCGAGAACGCGAAGTTTCTTTCTTACGTTTTGCAATATTTGTTGGCAGTTTTACTTTTCAAACAGCAATATGCACCTATTTCTCTTTAATCGTACGCTTGTTGCAGAAAACCTACTGAAGAATGTGCATCACGTTTCGTTGTATATAACCTCTTTGCTTTTATAGTGTCAAAAGTCATCGCTGGTCTGCAGTCCGAAATTTATATAAGCTGACGACTTTCAAAAACTATACCTTCCACCCTCTTATAGCTATCGACACGGAACTCCTATGGTGTACAACGGGAGACTTTGTACTACAATAACAAAGACAGATCTTTCGTCTCCATTGTGTAGTTTTTGCTGAAGAGCAAAATATTGACACCTACACGTAGAATTTTATATAAGTCGGTAACTTTAAACTGCCATATTTTCCACCCCTTTATCGTTATAAAACCTCTACCACCGTAGTGCACAAAGGGAGACTGATATCTACTACCGCATACAAACACTATTCGTTTGCGATGTGTAGTTTTGGCCACAGAGTGAAATATAGATACAAAAGCCTAGAATTTTATGTGTATTAAGATGTGGAGTATTGTTGGAAGAGGTCGCCAAGAGTTAATCGCAGAAATCTGAAAAATCTCTCTCAACAGTTAATTTTAAGTGATCACTGACTGAATTGTAGCAGAAGACGTGTTTTGTAGTCAAATTAATCCCATGTTCTAACGTAAACATACGTGCTGTACTATGTATCCACCTTCCGAAGAACTAAAATCGTAGTTGCTTCGTTAACGGCGATTAAAACCCATCTCTATGAGCAAACTCGGGCGAAACAATTTCAGGCGCAACACTGAAAGCAAGCATTAAGTTCTCCCTATCATTGCTTACCTAAAAATATCCTTATACTGGTAGGTGCTTACACGAGCTGCCAGGTTACGAACAAATCAACGTCCTGCTTGACAGTTAATTACAGGTTATTAACGACACAAACCGATTCTCTTCGAAAAAAAGGATCATGCGATAAAAAATAAAAGCGAATAAAAAAGTAAGTAGTATTATGAAAAAGACGTAAGACGCTATTAGCTCTTTAAATTGCAGTGAAACTCATAATAAAAATAATTTTCATTTACAAATTAATATAAACCTTACGACGGGATTCTAACCCAAAGTCTTCTGTATAGGAAACTAAATCTTTACTTCTGCACCAAGCAACAACGTTGTTTCATGTAAATCAAACGAACCTCATATAATGTAAGCTGATATCTGTGATATAATACTCGAATATGTAACTTTTAATCAGGGTTTGTTCGGAAGGGTTTACTAGCGTGTGCTTAGTGCTGTGCTTGAGTATGTATCTCGTTAGCAACATACTTCATACTTCGCGTATTGTTTTTTGTATCAATCACTACCTAAATACTCTGCAACTCAAATTGAAGTTCATAGCACGGGTTCTTAGAACCTCTTTTATGGTATTTCTCTAACGTTCCACTCACTAATAGCACGCGGGGAAAAAATAAAAAAATAAATCTTTCCGTTTTCGATCTGATTTCTCGTATTTAATTATAATGATCAGATCTTCCTATGTAGGTGCGTGCGAACAAAATATGTTCGCATTCGGAAGAGAAAGTTAGTGACAGAAATTTCGCAAAGAAATCTCGCCGCAACGAATAACGCCTTTCTTTTAATGATTTCCACCCCAACTCGTGCTTTCATTTCCGTGATACTCTCTCCCTTATATCGCCGTAATACAAAATGAGTTGCCCTTCTCTGAATTTTCTCTAAATCGTCCGTCAGTCCCACCTGGTGTGGATCCCACAATGCTCAACAATACTCCAAAACAGGACACAAATATGTAATGTAGGCAGTTTCTTTGGTAGGACTGTTGCTTCTTCTAAGTGTTATGCCAATGAAACGTAGTCTTTGTGCAAATGTTCAAATGTTTGTAATCCTATGGGACCAAACTAGTTGGTCATCAGTCCCTAGTCTTACAAACTACTTAATGTAAGTTAAATCAACCACACACAGCCATGCCTGAGGGAGTATTCGAACCTCCGACGCGTGAGGCCGCGCGATCCGTAACGTGGCGCTCCAGACCGCTCGGCTTCTCCCGCGCCGCCGTAGTCTTTGGTTCGCCTTTCCTACAATATTTTATATGTGTTCCTTCCAATTTAAATTGCTCGTAATTTTTTCTTTGGTATTTAGGAGAACTGTCGGCCTGAAGATTTGACTGGTTTATGATGTAACTGAACGGATTTCTTATAGTGATCATATGGGTTACTTCACGTTTATTGTTATTCAGGATGAATTCCCCATTTTTTCACCATGCAGATCGCTTACCTTTTTGTTGCTTTTGATATTCTGGTGACTTAGACAGCTGCTCACATTGTCTTCTAAATCGGTTACAACGGCAAAGCGAAATAAACGGAGTTGACCTATGAATAGGTAACAGCGCAAATCACTAGAGACAGTCAAATAAGGAAATGGAAGTGAGTGACAAGCGGTTGTGGTAATTTGGCAACGGCGAAAGTTTGGGGGCGGGGGGGGGGGGCCAGCGCGCGAACTCTCAACTAGCAAGGCAATATACTGAACAAATGTGAGAGAATGCTAGTCATATTAGCATGTCCTCTTGATATGAACTTCCTGTCTCTAGTCTTTTAAGGCTTTTTTACAGGGCTGGAGGTTTGTTCAAATGAAAAGGTACGAAAAAATTTAACAATCAAACCAGTTGAAATTTGAATATGCGACGTCTAGGGATCTCTAGGGAAATAGTGCGATATCTAGCAAAGCATGCATCGACAACTAGCGAAGCATGTATCGTCACCTCTCCTTAAAAAAGTTCAGGCTGTGCCCTCAGCAGGCAAAGTGATGCTCACCTTCTTCCTCGACGTGCGAGGTGCGATACTTATCCAATTCCTGGATCACGGGAAAACCTACACAAGTCTATCGAGAGCAAACGGCCTGGACTGCTCATGTAGGGAGTGATTCTGCTCCAAGATAACGCGCGTCCACACGTCTCCAAGGTCACACAAAGTGTACTGGCCAAGTTCAAGTGCGAGGAGGTTCAACATGAGCCCTACAGCCCGGTCATGGCGCCCTGTGATTTCCATTATTTGGTCCGCTAAAAAAAACATCTGAAAGGGAAGCGCTTGAACTCGTACGACGAACTGAAGGACACTGTAGAGGACTGGCCCTTGTCACAGCCATAAGAATTCTGGTAGTAGGGAATTCTTCGGCTCGTTGACCGTTTCATGCGATGCACGCAGAATTGTGCGTTTCTGGTTTTGCTCGCTTTATTTCTTTGTGATTCTCGCTGCATCCCAAACTCGCGGATGGACTGTGGTAAAATGCGCAACGTGTTTTAGTTCCGTGTTTCTACAGTGGGTGACACCAGGAGTCGGCAATCTGCCAGTACACTTACAATGACGGCAAGAAAGACTTGTTGAAAAGTGTTGATATCCTTGTTTTGACGTGTGAAGCTATCATATCTGGCCGCCAGTTGATTTTTTATGATCCTGTGATGTTATTATGTCATATCACTCAAAGACATGTGGCTGTAAGAAGGTGCATATCATAAAAAGTTCTCGTGAAGGCCCAAACAGATCATTGTGTAAGTACAAACTGTTTGAAAATAAATTTATTTTCTTGTTTTTAATGTATTACTGTATGTACCGGGTGATAAAGAAGTCAGTGTAAATTTGAAAACTTAATAAATCACGGAATAATGTTGATAGAGAGATACAAATTGGCACACATGCTTCGAATGACATAGGGTCTTACTGGAACCCCCCGAAAAAAAAAAATAAAAAAAAAAAAAAAAAATAGTTCAGAAAATGTCCGACAGATGGTGCTGGACAGCAAAAGGTCTGTGACTGCTACCGTGACGGGTGAGAGGTACGCCGATATGTTTCAGTATCGCACCATCCCCAGCCTGGCTGATAAACACGTGGTGGAACGTACCATTTTTATGCAGGATGACGCTCCACCCCCTATTGCTAGACGCGTGGAAGATCTCTAGCGCGCGTCGTTTGGTGATGATCGTGTGCTCAGCCGCCACATTCGTCATGCTTGGCCTCCCAGGTCCCCAGTCCTCAGTCCGAGCGATTATTGGGTTTGCGGTTACCTGAAGTCGCAAGTGTATCGTGATCCACCGACATCTTTAGGGATGGTGAAAGATAACATCCGACGCCAATGACTCACAATAATTCCGGACATGCTTTACAGCCGGCCGCGGTGGCCGAGGAGACTGAGGCGCTCCAGTCAGGGTCTGCACGGCCACTACGGTCGGGGGTTCGAATCCCCCCTCGCGCAGGGATATTTGTGCTGTCCTAGTTCGTAAGTAGTTGATAAGTAGTTTGTAAGTTTAGGGACTGATAACCCCGTAGTTAAGTCCCATAAACTATACAAACAAACATGCTTTACAGTGCTGTTCACAACATTATTCCTCGACTACAGTTATTGTTGAAGAATGATGGTGAACGTACTGAGCATTTCGTGTAAAGAACATCATATTTGCTATGTCTTGATTTGTTTTGCTAATTATTGCTTTTCTGATGAAATGATGCGCCATCTGTAAAACATTTTTTGAACTCTGGGTTTTATTTTTTTTTAATTTTTACTTCTTTATTTATTAATTTTTTGTTGTAATAAAATGCGAGGTCATGCCAAGCCTCACTATCTACTATGCCTCTCTATATACATTATTCCGTTATTTATTAAGTTTTCAATTTTATAGCGAATTTTTTATCAACCGGTATATTGTAAAGGTCCCTCTCTAAATTAATGTCGCATCACTACAACCTCGTGTCTGAAAGGGTTAAACAGTGGGATGATTGTGCTCAGACCTCTGGTGATTACTTAACTTCAGTTATACTAGCAGTGTCGTTTCGTACCTTTTCATTTGAACCCACTCGTAATTTAAATAGAATTAAACATGTTCAAATGTTTGTTAAGCTTATGGGACTTAACTACGGGGTCATCAGTCCCTAAACTTACAAACTACTTATCAACGAGCTTATTCTAAGGACGGCACAAATAACCATGCCCGTAGTGGCCGTGCAGACCTCGACTGGAGCGCCTCAGTCCCCTCGGCCACCGCGGCTGGCTAAATAGAATTAGACGAATGTTTTGTTCATGAACATGAGATAACTACGGACTGCTCATTTGTGGACTAGCGGCCGAGCCTCAAACATTGTACCCGTGTCCTCGAACCGCAGAAGTTGGTAACGTCATCCCGGAGTGACCGTGTAGAAGCGAGTAGGGCTGTGGAGCGTCGCCGGGGCTGTAATGTGTCACGTGCGTGACACGTGTGCCCGGCGCGAGGGCGCCGGCGCGGCGGCGTCGCTACGCAGCGCAGCGCCGGCCTCGGCGGTCCGCGCGTCGCGCCAGTGTGTCCGCGGCCTGTGCTGCGTAGCGACGCCACCGCAGCCTCTGCCGCCGCCGCCCTCAGCGTCGCGACGCCCTGCTGGCGCTCGTCCTCGCCTCGGCGGCGTTGGCCGCGCTCGTCGCCGCCGTCGCGCTGGTGGTCGGCATCGGCCTGTGCCAGAGGCGCGCCGCGCCACGAGCAGCCTGCCAAGCGGTCCCCACAGGTACTGTGCCGTGCCATGACGTCACCCCACCCCAGCAACACTCCGCCGCTGAAGGCACGAGGAAGGCGTCCAGGTGCACAGATACATAGCGGCGGTGTCCTCGCCTAATACGTGTCCGTGTGTGCATCTCACGACGAGGCCTTCCGGGCTCGGGAATTTAGTTTGAGACGAGACTTCACGTGTTATACAAGTAAGGGCCGGCCGAATATTCGGTTTCGGGTACGGACAGTTTCCGCCAAAATACTCGTATTGTCCGTAGTTTTGGTTTCGGCCAAAAATTAACCGATTCTTCGGCTTGGCCGAAACTAGCTTTTGTGAACTTATGGATCTACATCTACATGCGATACTCTGCAGATCACATTTAATTGCCTGGCAGACGGTTCATCGAACCACCGTTGTACTATTTATCTCCCATTCCATTCTCGAATAGCTTGCGGGAAGAAAGAACACCTGAATCTCCCAGTACGAACTCTGATTTCTCGTATTTTATTCTGATGGTCATTTCTACCTATGTAAGTGGCAGTCAACAATATATTTTTGTACTCGGAGGAGAATGTTGGCGATTGCAGTTTCGTAAGTTGCCCACGCCGCAGCGATAAGCGCCGTTCTTGTAATGATTCCCATCCCAGATCCTGTATCATTTCCGTAACATTGTCTCCCCTGTATCGTGACAATACGAAACGAGCTGCCCTTCTTTGGACTCTTTCGATGTCCTCCGTCAAACGCACCTGAAAAGGATCCCACACTGGACAGCAATACTCCAAAAATGGACGGACAAGCGTAGTGTATGCAGTTTCTTTTGTAGTTCTGTTGCATCTTTTACGAGTTCTGCCAATAAAACGCCTTTACCAGAACATTATCTATGTGTTCTTTCCAGTTTAATTCTAAAGTAATAGTAATTCATAGGTATTTAGTGGATTTTACGGCCTTCACTTTTTATTGATTTATCTTGTAAACAAAGTTTGGATGAAGTTGGGTTGCGTTTGGTACGAACTTAGTGCTCGTAAGAATTGTATTTCTTTGTTAATCACAATATACCGCAATCGTATCTTATAGTAATATTCTTACACTCTGTTTGTAACAAATTCAACGTATTCAGTATCGTACTTAAATCACCAGGTTATCATATTATTATGGTAAAAAAAATTATCAATGTCAAAGCGAGGGGCTATTTTAATAACTATTATAGGTTTAGGAAACATTGACAACAAACATACTGTTAGTCGGAACTGTGACTTTTTCGAAATACTTTATGCAGAATTAATTGAAGTCCATTTACTGACAGGAATGAAACCTATTAGTCAGCAGCACTATATAAAAACAATTTTACTTCACCTAATTCTAATTACTCTAATAAACAAATGAAAAAAGTTAACGTAGAAATAGGAACACTCGACGAAAATTTACAACGTTTATATGAGTTCTTGGCTACGCGAGATTCAAGTCTGTAGCCGACAAGAGCTAATCTTAGTCCATTATGCAGTGACCGTGCAGCACAACTTTGATTACATATATAAATTATGGTAAATTGTTAATATTATTTTGTATTACAACGTCGTTAGCAATCCCGGACTTTTATTTTTAGGAGAATATCTACTCGCAGCAACTTAGTAATTTTCAACTATTCTGCAATGAACTTTTCTTAATGCAAAGCGCTACGAGAACTGTAGGGGAAAACGACACAGCTTCACTAATTACAGGTTCGAGGAATTCGTATGCGCTGGCTCAAAAGTCCAGCTTAAGGAGAGATTGACTTAATATTCATAACTGCTGGTTGGAAAGTTTAGGCTTAAGCCTCCTGTGTCATCTTCTACGGACTCTTGGTTAGGCTTACTCAGACACACTCAAGAAGGTTTAGTTCGGGGAGGGGATCGTGCAGAATGTGAGAGAATTAGTGATTTGCGGTATAATGTAAATTTACCGAAGTTAAAATTAATTATGTTTCTGTTTTTGTTACGGTTTATGACTAAACTAGATGAGGAGCCGAATATTCGATCATGGTTTCGGCTCCTGCCGAAAATCATGTTTCGGTCCGACCCTAGTTACAAGTAATATAGGGTGACAGAGCGTTGCTCGGCATTTTTTTCTTTTATATAAGGGTATTTTATAGAAACATTTTGCAACACTACTTAAGCAAGAATTGCAACCGTCAAACGAAAATAACCAGAAATGCACCTAATTCAGTGTCACAGTAAATATTGTTGTCCAAAATTTCCTAGATATTTCGAAGCGCACAGTTTGGGTACAAATGCAGGGACTGTCTCAGTTCGTTGGTGTAGTCGAAGAAAACCGTAATTAATATTTATCGTAAAAATGCAAAATGTGACACAAAATTTTAATACAAAAACGTTAGAGTGGCATCAGAGGCACACGAAATAAAATGTATAACGTATATTTATTTTCGAAAATCCTGTTGTTTCAGGAATGACATCTGTACAGGCAAATAAAATTATCGAAACCAGATCTAGATGCAAAATGTGATATATATCGTTATAAGCATATCCGAGATAGTTACACGAAATAAAGCCTATGTGAGAGACGAGGATGACCGAGCTTCGCTAGCTAGGCATTTCTTCCCCGAGATGGTGTTATGTTACAAAATGTATTAGGAGTTACCTGTTGACGATGAAGTAAATAATTAACGCTGTTCCTGCTCTATAAATAAAAAGGAATAAATAACTGTGGCAGATGAAGCACCTCACAAACCAGATGTCTAGATCGGCTACTGCGGGTTTTCTTCACTTCATTACCTCCCTCTCACATGCAGTCACAGTCCCGTCTTCGTCGCACGCACTTTACATGCGGGATCATATACTCGATTAATGATACAGGATACGTAGGATAATGATATATCTTCTGTGATTCTAAAAGCACGAGATTAATTTTTGATCAAAATCACGTTCTTAGGAAAAATGCATTTATTTAGGTGAACTTTAAAAGAAAAACAAGAAAAAAGAAGTGTAAATCCAAAACTCATCGAAATCGTTAGAGCTGTTTCCGAGACAGCTAATATAGATATCCGAATTGCTCGTTTAAAGATATAAGATAGATCGAGGGTGTTCAAATGTTTGTAAATCAATCGGACCAAACTGCGTGATCACCAATCCGTAGCTAACAAATTACTTAAACTAAGATAAACTAACCTAAGGACAGTTGTCTGATGGCGTCTAGACAGATGATACATAAACTAACTTTAAGTATCTTACGCAAGGATAACACACACACCCATGCCCTAGAGAGGACTCGAACCTCCGACGGCGAGCAATCGCGCGCACCGCAGCGAGGCGCCTTAGACCGGTCGGCTACTCCACCACTCATAGAAGATTTAAAGCGCACTATACAGAATATTTCGAGAAAAAGGGCTCTGAAATTTAAATCGGAGCACATATATTTCTTATATACTAGTCAATCATTGTTGTACTGCTCTGTGGCGAATTATCTCATGCAATAGCGATCCTGCCTGTCATCCAGATGATCAGAGTAAGCAGGTATCATTTACTTTTCTAATTTGTTTTAAAAATTCGTGATAGTCTGCCTGTTTGCATGTACACAACTAGCAAACATCTATACCCTGGTTTTCCATGAAGATATCGGTTCTTCGAATTTCAACGAATATTTTTAATCTTACCAGAGCTTACCATATCGCCTAATTTTCTAAAAAATGTAACAACAATATTTAACGCTTACAATAAATGTGAAATCCATATGGAATTATTTCATTAAAAAAAAGATCTTGTAAAATAAGTTTTAATTAACTGCCACCGTCATTTCGTAAATAAAATAAGGTTCCATGTGATGCAACTGGCAATATTTTATATCTTTAATTTTTATTTAAAAATTGGTAGAACTTTAAAAACAAATACACTCTTGGCCATTAAAATTTCTACACTACGAAGATGACGTGCAACAGACGCGAAATTTAACCGACAGTGCTTTTCAGTGCATTCACATAAGGTTAGCGCAGGTGGCGACACCTACAACTTGCTGACATGAGGAAAGTTTCCAACCGATTTCTCATACACAAAGAGCAGTTGACCGGCGTTGCCTGGTGAAACGTTGTTGTAATGCCTCGTGTAAGGAGAAGAAGTGCGTACCATCACGTTTCCGACTTTGATAAAGATCGGATTGTAGCCGTTTGCAATTGCGGTTTATCGTATCGCGACATTGCTGCTCGCGTTGTTCGCGATCCAATGACTGTTAGCAGAATATGGAATCGGTAGGTTCAAGAGGGCAATATGGAACACCGTGCTGGATCCCAACACCCTCGTATCACTAGCAGTCGAGATGACAGACATCTTATCCGCTGGATCTTGCAGCCACGTCTCG
This sequence comes from Locusta migratoria, assembly GCA_026315105.1. NCBI lineage: Eukaryota > Metazoa > Arthropoda > Insecta > Orthoptera > Acrididae > Locusta > Locusta migratoria. Next base: position 506,099,684 of record CM048745.1, read on the forward strand.
ATCCCTGAGTCATCAGATAGGGACGTTTGCCAGACAACAACCAACCGCACGAACAGTTCGAAGACGCTTGCAGCAGCATGGACTATCAGCTCGGAGACCATGGCTGCGGTTACCCTTGACGCTACTTCAGACAGGAGCGCCTACGATGGTGTACGCAACGACTAACCTGGATGCACGAATGGCAAAACGTCATTTTTCGGATGAATCCAGGTTCTGTTTACAGCATCGTGATGGTCGCACCCGTGTTTGGCGACATCACAGTGAACGCACATTGGAAGCGTGTATTCGTCATCGCCATACAGGCGTATCACCCGGCATGGTGGTATGGGGTGCCATTGGTTACACGTCTCGGCCACCTCTTGTTCGCATCGACGGCACTGTGAACAGTGGCCGTTACATTTCAAATGTATTACGACCTGTGGCTCTATCCTTCATTCGATCTCTGCGAAACCCTACATTTCAGCAGGATAATGCACGACCGCATGTTGCAAGTCCTGTACGGGCCTTTCTGGATACGGAAAATGTTCGACTGGTGCCCTGGCCAGCACATTCTCCAGATCTCCACCAATTGAAAACGTCTGGTCAATGGTGGCTCGCCACAATACGTTAGTCACTACTCTTGATGACCTGTGGTATCGTGTTGAAGGTGTATGGGCATCTGTACCTGTACACGCCATCCAAGCTCTGTTTAACTCAATGCGCAGGCGTATCTAGGTCGTTATTACGGCCAGAGGTGGTTGTTGTGGGTACTGATTTCTCAGGATCTATGCACCCAAATTGCATGAAAATGTAATCACATGTCAATTCTAGTATAATATATTTGTCCAATGAATACCCGTTATCATCTGAATTTCTCCTTGGTGTAGCAATTTTAATGGTCAGTAGTGTAATAAAAATTAAAGGTTTCCCGGAAGTAGACTCGTACCCTCTTCATAGACACAACCATCTGACACGCTACTGGCTGATCTATTTCGCCATCACGCTGGCGAAGTGTCAGTGACCCTGTTAGCTGGGTCGCGGCGTGTACCGCCGTTTCACTGCAGTGCTTTGTACTATGGGGAAGGGGCGCTTCTTGACATGTTCCTCAATGTGTACGCACGGGCACCTCATCCTGGCCAGCGCTTTCTGAAAAATATGGGACGATTGCTATGCCCTGAATTTTTCAGACTCGCCTTCTCTAAAAGTTGACCACGTTTCACAACCCCCGGGGGTGGCGGCGGGAGGGTGGGTGGGGGTAACAATGGAATCATAAATAGGAACTCCTATTTCGTATTGCTCTTTTGGATTCTCCTTGAAGAAATATGTCACTTTTGTGTCGAACATTTTTTTCGTTCCATTATAGATGGCGCTGTAATCGATAAAAGTAAAAACTTAGATGCAATTTGTTGAGAACGGCAGGATCTCAACCAAATAAACATCGGACTCTATCTCTAGGCTTCACCATTCCTGTTTCAGTAAACACGTGCTTGGCAATCAGGCTAGCGCAGTTGTGCTTGCATAAGCATGCTTGCGCCACGTTCGTATAGGCAGCTTGTTGCTTCATCGAATTTCGATTATGCATACTGGTGCAAGTAATTTAATGTGACAGATCCTAAAGTCAATATGGCAACGAATTAAAATGTGTATACGGGTGCAATGGAGTGAGGCGTGGAGGGCATGGAACAAAGTGTAATAAATTGTACGAGACAGAAAAGTTTGAAAACAGCAAGATGGTTCGAACGGATGTTGCAAAGTGCAACATTTTGGAAAGAAGAGATTTCCACAGTAGCTACATCAAAACAGACTGAAGACCAGAACGAGAAAGAGCTTCCGCGAGGAAGTGGTTAGCGTAGTTACGTAACTGTTATTCGTAGGAAGCGGTACTGTTTTCTTGTAGCGGTATACGAGAAGGCTTCGGGGTTAATTTGTGTCTTTCGCTGTAATAAACCAGTTAATTAAGCACGCTATTCACAGGAGTGATACAACAATTAATTTTACAATGTAACTTAGCAGGCAACCATCCATACAGCGATTGATTTGAATGATTTCAACAAGAACAAAACTTTATTACGCAATTCACATTCTGCTGAAATACCTGAAAGTGATTCAAACTGGTAGTAAACTCTAGTTTAAATTAATAAGCGGAAAAATATGCATCATTTCAATTTCTGCTAATGTAGGCCTACATCGATTTGTTTCTAAATGAATGACAGATATACGTTATACGCCTCTGGAGACGATAACTACAGTAAAAAATATGAGTGCTATCACATCTTGTAATTTTCCCGTTGACTGTGTTCGAGCACAGGTGCATCGATCGTGCAATGAAATTCGTAGTATTATATGCATTTTTAACACTAATACGGTACCGATCAACAATTTCTAAGGAAACGCATTTAGTATTAAAACATATCTGAATTTTTTCTAAAGGGGTTTCAATATTGCATCTGATTGTAAATAAATATAAATAACCATCGTTTGTACTTGTTTTCTTAACTCGAAAAATACTGATAATACGTCGTAACTGTCTGTCAACGTTGCACATTCGAAATACAGTTCACTTCTAAATATATGCCCTGTTACTATCGAAGAGTTTAATTAGTTCATTAATTAAACTGTACAAGTTGATTAATATCTTTGATTTTTTGCATCTGATTACTTCATTGAAGATTCTACTTATATGATTAATTTTAGTAATGATTTTTATTCATTAGCTCTCACATTATCTTATGATTTGCCTACTGAATGATTACTACTTTGAAAATGAATCTGTTTAAATATTTTAATATGAGAAAGACTATAATGTCATTTATGAAATTTCCGTAGCACACACACACACACACACACACACACACACAAAATTAATTTAAATTGTCTGTGTTCAAATTTAATCGGCACTGAATTATAGAACATCAGATGTCTTAGCCACTTGAAGTTCACTTCTCATGTTATTTTCTTATCTGTTCACTTTTTAATTGTTGTTGAAAGTTATTGTCAAAAGGAGTTATTGTCAAAAGGTTAGTTAGGTCGATCAAAGATTTTCGATTGAAAAAACGTTTGTAACTCTTGTTTAACTCTTATTATTTAACACAAACGCTATATCAGTTCACATTACAAAAACAGTTTAGTACTCGTCTGTAGGTGAGAATCCTCCACAATACCTTTCAGTACAGTTATGATTTCACCCACAATCACAGACATCCATACAGTAACTCTACTGAACATGCTCTCCTTGCGAGGGAATACAAATTTATACAAAATGTTCATCAAGTGTCCATTGCATTCGAGTGGGTCAGTTCCGCATACGCGAATTTGTCTCACGACAGAGACACGTTACGAATCCGGGTACGCGCCGAAAGACACCCACGGACGACGTCCGCATACGACGAGACACCCACTCGCAGACTCCGACTGCCTCTCAGGTAACAATACACTTACGCAGTAGAGCGCGCTACTGTCATTCTACTGTTTTGACATATACATCTTTGCTCAGTCTCTTTACACGTATACATAAGAAATATACAATTAAAAAAACATATCAAACAAATGACAGTACATACAAAAATAAAGAATTGAAAATGCTCTAAAAAAAAAAAAAAAAAAAAAAAAAAAAAAAAAAAAAAAACCACCTTATATAAATTTACAAGGGCTTACAGATGATAAATGCCTTTTAATGATACAATTAATAATGTCACCAGAAATGTTACTACAATTGATTAATTTTCAACCTTAGGCATATTTCAGCTTTATAGCCATTATCAGGTTGTCTGCAAGATAAAATATAATAACTAGATATTGGCATTTCACAATCGTTATGCCTGATAATATGAACAGGTAAATTTGCGAACTACATTGGTCTTGATCCACATTCAATATCGTTGTATCTGTTGCCGCCTTAAAAATCACAATATTAATCTCTTGTATGTATTTGGTTATTATTACATTTATTATTCTTATCTATTTTCATTTCAAGGTCGTCTGGTAGTTCTCAAACCCAGACATTTATAAATTTTATTGCAAGTCTGTGAACAACGCTACATAGAGAGACAGACAGACAGAAACTTCACCAATATACATGAAGAACACATTACATGAAGTCGCAGAAAAAAAAGAAAAAAAAAAACCTTTTTCTACCATTCACAAACCGAAAGACAAAGAACAGATTAACTGGAAAAATCCGTAGAAATATTACTCATAATACAAAATATACCTATTCTAATTATATTGAAAGAAATGAAAATATTATTTGAAATACCAAATCGTCCACAATTAATTCTTAACGAGGAATAGATGTGAAACATAAATAATATATCGTAAATTTTACTGAAATTATCCAAAAAGATCAGGATAAATATATGTAAAATACTCCACAGTTAACACTCACAGAGAGTAAAAATCAATGAGAACAACAAATCACCACTGTTATTATTTCACTACATCCATAAGGCCAATTATTCAAAGTTTAATCTGCTAATAATCAAGAAATGCCTGGTAAGAATAAAAAAAATTAGTAACACAACACATCCAAGTATGTTCTTTCGTGATTTACGGTATGAGCGGAGATCAGAACCGATAAAGAATATAAAATTTTATATGTTTAATTTATCTGATATAAGAATTATGAAATGTTCCTACGTAATTAATATATTAGAATGTAGACCATTCCATGCCCAGCATTGGAATATAAATTTCTAGCAGCGTGTTTTGTAAAATATATTAAACATTTTTTTAACAGTTAGGTATGGACACTGTGATTCAGCTTGTAGTGGAACCTTATTAAATATCTCGTTTAGTGGAAGTCATAGCTTAGTAATTTTGGAGTAATATTTCTACAAGATACTATCACATTTGCCCTTCAGGCATGGAGTCTATAGCACAAGATTCAGCATATCTTTGGTCTTCATAGTCGGTTATGGCTAGTTGGAAATGTTTGGCAGAAAGCAAATATTTGCGTTTGTGAAAGTAGTACCATGTTTTTATATAACTTAGTCAGATTTTCACTATCCATGGATACTTAAAAATTCGACAAACGTCGTGATTAAATTATTCTTAAATTTATTCCTATTTGTATTCAGGGCAATTTAGAAAGATTAGATACACACTTTGATACCTAATATACTATCACTAATAATAGAAACTGGTGGGCTATCATAGGTTTTTGCACAAGCTGGTAATGAATTTTTGAGACATTAATTACAGTTATGAGTCATAGATTTTGCAATCTACTAGGCTGTACATTCAGTTGATAAATTACGCAGGAAGCTCAGGAGACAGTGAGAGTTGCGTAACAAATACCAGAGCGACGTCAGAATGTTCTTAGATTACGTAATAGGTCTGTAAATTTAGCGCATGCTTTCTGAAGCATCATGTTGCACAGGAAATTAGTACGAAAGTTTCTCGGTGGGTACCTACTGCTGACTAAATACAGGCGCGTTTACTGCTGTAACATGAATTAGAAGCCTGGCGCTGTATCTGCAATCTGATCCCAAGTGGCCCGCCCAATTGAGGTTGCTGTGGTCTTCTCTGAATAATTACTGCAACTCGCATCCATCTGAAACCTGTTTACTGTACTCGTCCTTTTATTTGTCTTTTAAATGTTTACCTTCCACGTACTCCTACAAGTTGCGGATTCCTTGATGTCTGAGAATGTGTCCGCCCCCCTTTTTTTTTTCTTAAGTTGTGAGAAAGATTTATTTTATCCCCGTTCTGTTTAGCAGGCCTACATCATCATAAGTTAAGCGATCAACCCGCTCTAATATTCTGCATTCTTCTATAGGACCATAATTCAAAAGCTTCCATGCTTTTCTTGAATAAAGAAAAACACAATCGGAATAATAACATTTTTTATTACCGACTAACTGTTTTAATCTATGGACGCAGATGGTCTTCAGGTCTAGCTAGTGCTGCAAAGTGCGGCTTGTCAACAGTTTTAGACAACTGCCCAGATCTTAAAATGACCTGCGACGCAGATTGTCAGAAATGGAAAAAAAAATGTCCAGTAGGTATATTTTTAATCCAACAAAGGATCGCGTTCCCTATTGAAATGGCGTCAGTTATGACCTACATACGATTTTTGTCAAAACTCTTCATTGCCCTCGTCTCATTTCTTCACAAACTATTTATAATATTTCTATAGTGTCCCTGTTTGGGCTCTTTAGGGCCTGCAGAGTTATGTATGTCTTTTAACAACATTGTGCAAATAAAACTCCAAACTCTGCTTCGTGAGTTAAATGCCATTTATTACAATAGGCGAATATATAGGCTTAAATGCCATCTTTATGTTCGTCTTGTCAAGCTATGTCTAGCGTTTGCTCCTGGGTTGTTTTATGGTACTAGCGTCGACATTGCGTGTGCTCTGGTGACTTCACTCACGAGGATATGGCTCTATCTATGTGATCGAGTGTTATATACAGCCTCAAGAATTTTTCATTTTATTTATTGCAACTTATTGACCTTGTAAGGAAAGGGTTGTGGTGAATGAGTGAGAAAATGTGTTTAATAATTTGGTAACGTGTCTTTTACTGATCTTAAACACGCGGTAATGTTTCATTAAACTCGTAAAATCGGCAAGTATATGTAATTAAATTTTGATTAATTAATTAACAAAGCAATTAGTGTCATTAAGCAAAACTAAGGGCCTATCTGACAACTTCACGAAATACCTCTCACCTTTACCTTCCTTGCAATCGCCTTTCGGAGAGCTGCACGCACCAGATAGTTGAAAGACATTCCGCGTATGTGCTACGCGTGTGACAAGCAAACAATTTGTATACGTATCGTTATAATTTTGATTAGTGATTAACCATAATAGTCAATGTCACGTGGTTGGTATGTAGGTGCTAGTCAACCACTGCTCTTAATGTTTCTCTGATTAAATTCCTCTTTGGATAAATTGTAAAAACTACTTAAACTGAACTTTGAAAAATACAGTCATAAACTGAAACTGATCTTTCAGGTAAGATAGATTTGGGCGGTGGAACGAATTGTTGAACTCAGACGCTACTGTGTTCACTGAATTCCTTCACATTAATTTAGCCATTAGTAATTGTTTTAATGTATATTTATCTTTTAATATTGTTTTGTGAAAGTGAGTGTCATCTAAGTCCTAACTGAATTTATTACTTTTCGTTAACTGAAGCTGAACAAAGGCGTCTGCCATACAATGTTCATGTGTTATCAAACTAATTAAATTTCACAACCAACATTTTAGCTTTCTAATGAAGTTTTTCACTTAGAAATATTATTCTCAAACTTAAGATCAGTCTGTCCAATTATTAGCTATTAGCTTCGACATTCAAGTCAAGAATGGGGGTAGTATTCCTTATAAATACAATGACATTACATCTCATCATGTATTTTTGCAAATCAAAGTCAGTGAACACTTTTACAATATACATTAGTTACAAAATTTGACACACATGTAAAGTTACTACTTATCTTATCAGAAAGTCCAGCGATGTACGTTGTCTTTACATAGGTTTGACAATTTTGGTTTTATAATTGATATCCTCCAATACGTTTCCCAGAATCCATCATCTCCACATTCATGAGAAATACATGCTCTTTCTCCACCTTCCGCGTTTCATTAACAGTACGGTTTCTCACAACGCGAATAGCGCATTCTTTCCGCGCGACCGTTAGAGTTCACGACAACGCAATCCCGTTCCGCACGATACGACGGAAACGTTTCTTACGTACGAAGTTCTGCCACGAGTAGCTCGAACACTATGATTGCTTCCATACTCGTTCGATAGGCGTTCCATGTGACACTTTACAACCTGTTACCTTGTTTGTTAAACAGGCCGTAAATGATACAATTTCAATTTACCATTCTTTTTGCTTCTTTCATTTTACTTTATCTGCAACTCTTTCAAATAAAAAAAAATACCCTCACAAAGTAAGTAATAAATGTAAGGCGAAACATCAATGAAATTTTCATATTTTGAGAAAAATATAAAAATATGATGGCGGTGAATGCCTTGCAGTGGTTTTCTTCGAGCCGTTGACCGAAAGTCACATTAAAGTAATTCATGGTTAGTAATAAATACAGTAATGATTTTTTTAAATCGTATGCAATAGGTACAGGGCTTGTTTCGGATTAGTTTCTAGTTTGGTTACATTACCAGCTCAAGATATTACACAATAATAGCGTCCCTCGGGTACTTATTTATTTCAATCGTAAGTTAATCCATCTCTCCTTCCTTTTTCTCTCTGTCCATCTTCTATATCCTTCTCTCTGTCCATAACTCCTCCTCCACTTCCTCATTCCATTGCCTTCTCCATCTATAAAAAATTATGTCACTCTCTTAAGTTTGACAATAAGAAGTGAAGTCGTGTCTGAATTCCAAATTTCATTGAAATCTGTCCAGCAGTTTCAGCGCGAAGGAAAACAAACGTATTAACCCACTGCAAGGTACCCTCCGCCACGCAGCGTACGGTGGCTCACGAAAGGTACCACAAGTATTAATTTAGGGTATAAGTTATCTCCATTCCAAATTTTATTCCAGTCTGTCCAACCATTTCAGCATGAAGAAGTAGCAAACATTAAGGTACCCTCCGTCATAGACCATATGGTGGCTTATTAAAAGAGGCCCATTTAATAATTAGGGTATAAGCTTCCGCTGTTCAAAATTTAATTGGTATCCGTCCAGCCATTTCAGCGTGAAGGCGTAAGAAACGAATTAACCAATTGTAGGGCACCCTTCGCCATGCATCGTACAAAGTCAGTTTTAGTATGGCTATAACCTTCGCGCGAGTGCAAGCAATGAGTTGAATTTTATCGCAGTCGTATGTACGGTATGGCCGTGCATAAAGTACGAACAAAAAAGACTAACTCCAAATACTGACATTTGTTCCCGCCACTTTGAAATCCTGACTTGCTGTGGTGTCCCTATAAGTGCTTCTGTAGTTGTTAGAAAGCTCTTTCGGCTGAAATCAAGAAAGAGCTATCTGACAACTACAGAAGCACTTGTACCGACGCAACAGCAAGCCAGGATTTCAAAGTGTCGGGAAAAATGTCAGTATTTGGAGGAGTGGATGATGCCGACGGAAGAGCTTTACCCTGGGCACTCACAAGGGAAGCTCCCCATCGCACCCCCCCTCCCTCAGATTTATAAATAAGTTGCACAGTGGATAGGCCGTAAAAACTGAACACAGATCAGTCGAGAAAACTGGAAGAAAAGGAAGAAGTTTCGTGGAACTATGAAAGAAATAAGCAAAATATAAAAACTGGGCAATCCATGCGAAAGATAAGTAATGTCGAAGATGTTGCTGCCATCAGAGTAACATGTGGTACTGCACAAAGTTTTATTTTTGACAATGTACATAGACAGCTATTGTGTTTAACGATGCTTCCTAGCAGCAGGTAATTTTTTGGTGGGTAGGTTAGTTTCATTGGAATATTTGTTGGTGCAGTCGTTTGTATATAGTGCCCTTATTATTCTACGTTTCCTTGTTTTACAGAACTTGATAATGGGATAATGTCGTCTCGAAACATGTGTTGACATATATAGAGGGTGTTACAAAAAGGTATGACCAAACTTTCAGGAAACATTCTTCACACACAAAGAAAGAAAATATGTTATGTGGACATGTGTCCGGAAACGCTTAATTTCCATGTTAGAGTAGTGAAATGAGGAGTGACACATTTTTGGATGAACCATTTACAGAAGTGTACCGGTGGAGGCCAATCAGCTGCTGATAATGCCTGCACACGCTGTACATGGTACGGAAACAACTGGTTCTCCCGTAGCACTCTCCATACAGTGACGTGGTCAACGTTACCTTGTACAGCAGGAACTTCTCTGTCGCTGACATTAGGGTTATCGTCAACTGCACGAAGAATTGCCTCGTCCATTGCAGGTGTCCTCGTCGTTGTAGGTCTTCCCCAGTCGCGAGTCATAGGCTGGAATGTTCCGTGCTCACTAAGACGCCGATGAATTGCTTCGAACGTCTTCCTGTCGAAACACCTTCGTTCTGGAAATCTGTCTCGATACAAACGTACCGCGCCACGGCTAGTGCCCCGTGCTAATCCATACATCAAATGGGCATTCTGCCAACTCCGCATTTGTAAACATTGCACTGACTGCAACACCACGTTCGTGATGAACACTAACCAGTTGATTCGACGTACTGATGTGCTTGATGCTAGTACTGTTCAGCAATGAGTCGCGTGTCAACACAATCACTGAAGTCAACATTACCTTCCTTCAATTGGGCCAACTGGCGGTGAGTCGAGGAAGTACAGTACATACTAAGGAAACAATTGGGTATTTTGACAATTGTCTGCACGAATTATTTCAATTTACATTTAAATACAAATACTAAAATGAGCTCTAAGATGGAAATTAAGCGTTTCCGGACACATATGCACACAACATATTTTCTCTGTTTGTGTTCAAAATGTTCAAATGTTTGTAAAGCTTATGGGACTTAACTACGGTGTCATCAGTCCCTAAACTTACAAACTACTTATGAACTACCTTATATTAAGGACGGCACAAATATCCATGCCCGAGGGGTGATTCGAACCCACGACCGTAGTGGCCGTGCAGACCGTGACTGGAGCGCCTCAGTCTCCTCGGCCACCACGGCCGGCCTTTGTTTGTGTGTGAGGAATGTTTCCTGAAAGTTTCGTGCCTTTTTGTTACACCCTGTACATTTTTATTATTGACAACTGGCGCGTGAAGTAAAATAATAATTGTGTGAAGCAGTTGTGTGATGGCGTCTGAACAGATGATATGTCATAATTGTTGTAACCATATAAGGAGAAAGGGAGCCGTTGGCTGTGACATAACTAGATTAATGCAGCCTAGGTTCCCGGTAATTACGCTGAGAAGGGAGAGATATGAATTAGGAGGGAGAATAAGGGAACGCAGGTGTTGTCTGAGAGGCTGCAGACAGGCAGGGCGGACTAACAGGTCTGGAGGGAGTGAGATAGAGGAGTAGGTGGGGGGTGGGGGGTGGCAGCACTGCTAAGGAGAGCCGGCAGCTAGCAGCAGGCAGCCAGGTGATCTCATTAGGGGCGCGTTTTCCACGAGTGGCGGCAGTGGAGGAGGGGTGGGAGAGGGCGTCGGCTTTCACGGCGGCTGCGGCCTCCAGCTGAAAAGCGACGCCCAGGAGGAGGGGCAGGGAGACGCCGGCGACAAATGAGTCAGTGGCGAGGGGAGCCCAGGCGTTTAGCGCGGAGGCCGCGATCATCAGCAGCGGCGGCACTCCAGCAGGAGGCAGCGGGAACGGCAGCTGCGCGGCGCAGGTGCGCAGTAAGGACTAGTTTACACGACGACACTACGTTTCATGAAACTGCGCTACTGGCCAATGCGCATGCGCGACAGGCGTTCGCGCAACTCGTTGGCGAAACTAAACAGTTTCGGCACCTTCCAACCTTGGCGAAACTGATTGCGCGTGTTTTTAGGTTAGGTTATGACCAATACAGAACAAAATACAATATACAGAGGGGGAACGGAAGAAATAATTCCGTTTTTTGTACATATATCCGTCGCGTATCTATTTGTACGATTTTTAACGGCGTGTTAGTGCTCTTCTAGCAATTATTTGTGAAATAATTTGTGAAATAATATTTGTGAATGGGTTGCCGATTAGTGAATTGCAGACTAAAATACATCCAATTCGAAATACCTATAAAAACTAAGCATGGCAATTGTGGATTTCGGAACACGGTACATGTACTGCAGAGACGAATGTGTACTTGACAAGAAACGTAATGCAATTTGTAATTTCAGTTCTGGTAACAATGCTTCACACATAACGGTATCTTGTTTCTTTATTGAATTACTAACTCTGTTTAAAAGGAACGTGAACTGCTCTGGTGACATTCTAAGTTGACTAAAATAACTTCTAGGGTCTTCAATCACAATTTCTTTCAGCAAGGTCGCAGAGCAACAGAGCTGACGTCTTTTGTTAATCCATTCACGAACCCAAACACGTTTCTTATTCTTTTTATGTTTAGTCTTATGCAGCGAGCTTCACACAGACAGGCAATAGATTCGCCACAGCTCGTACAGCCACCAAAACTTTCATTTTACGGCGCCGTGTCTACAGATATACACGAAACCAGTTGCGCGCAACTCATTTCATGCAACGAGTTTCGCAACCTAGTGTCGTCGTGTAGACTAGCCTTAAGGCAAGCGACGCGCGACAGAGCAGACGTTCACCGCTGTCGGTTTTCAAATGTTTGTATAGCTTATGGGACTTAACTACGGGGTCATCAGTCACTAAACTTACAAACTACTTATCAACTACCTAACACTAAGGACGGCACAAATATCCATGCCCGAAGGGGATTCGAACCCCCACCGTAGTGGCCCTGCATCTACATCTACATCTACATCTACATACATACTCCGCAATTCACCGTAAGGTGCGTGGCGGAGGGTACACTGTACCACTACTAGGCATTTCCTTTCCTATTCCACTCCCAAATTGAACGAGGAAAAAAAAAAGGATGCCTATATGCCTCCGTACGAGCCCTAATTTCTCTTATCTTGTCTTTGTGATCTTTACGCGAAATGTAAGTAGGCGGCAGCAAGATAGTACTACACTCAGCTTCAAATTCCGGCCCTCTAAATTTCTTCAACAGAAATTCACGAAAATAACGTCGTCTTTCTTCCAGCGATCCCCATTTGAGTTGCCGGAGAATTTCCGTGACACTCGCGCATTGGTCGAACCTACCGGTAACAAATCTAGCTGCTCACCTCTGAACCGCCTCTATGTCTTCCTTCAAACCGATCTGCTGCGGGTCCCAAATTCTTGAGCAATACTCAAGACGTGGTCGTACAAGCGTCTTATACGCGGTCTCCTTTACAGGCGAAGTACATCTTCCCAAAATTCTCCCAATAAACCGAAGTCGGCTGTCTGCCTTACTCACAACTGTCCTTACATGCTCGTTCCATTTCATATCGCTCTGCAATGTTACGCCTAGACATTTGAACGACGCGACAGCATCAAGAAGCTCACTACTGATGCTGTATTCGAACATTATAGGATTGTTTTTTCTACTCATACGCATCACCTTACATTTTTCTACGTTGAGAGCTAGCTGCCATTCTTCGCACCAACTAGATATTTTGTCAAAGTCAACCTGTATGCTATTACAGTCAGTTACAGACGACACCCTCCCATACACCACAGCATCATCAGCAAACAGCCGCAAATTGCAACTTACTCTGTCCATCAGATCATTTATATAGATAGAAAAAAATAGCGGTCCTATCACACTCCCCTGGGGCACGCCTGACGATACACTTGTCTCCGATGAACACTCGCCGTCGAGAACAACGTACTGCGTTCTATTACTTAGGAAGTCTTCCAGCCACTCACAAATCTGTGAACCTATTCCATAAGCTCGTATCTTCGTTAGCAGTCTACAGTGTGGAACCGCGTGGAACGCCTTTTTGAAGTCGAGAAAAACACAATCCGCCTGTTGCCCTTCGTCCATGGCTCGCAAGATGTCATGTGAGAAAAGGGCAAGCTGAGTTTCACATGAACGATGTTTTCTAAACCCGTGCTGATTCATGGAAAGAAGCTTTTCCGTTTCAAGGAAATTTACTATATTCGAACTGAGAATATGCTCCAAAATTCTACATGAAACCGATGTCAACGATATTGGCCTGTAATTGTATGGGTCAGTTCTCTTTCCTTTCTTATACACGGGAGTCACCTGCGCTTTTTTCCAATCACTAGGAACTTTGCGCTGAATTAAAGATTCGCTATAAATGCAAGCTAAGTAGGGGGCCGTGACTGGAGCGCCTTAGTCCCTTCGGCCACCGCGGTCGGCCCCACAAGTGCCCTCTTTGCTTATACTAGTCTACTTTTTATGTCTCCCTTGCTTCTTCCATCGTGGGTTAGTTAACTGTGAAGGTAGCAGAGTTCCTTGTCTTCGTGTACATTGTGATCGGCAATTCGGAATTATTTTCTCGCTACTTTTATTTCCATTACTTCTCATGACTTTAATCTTGTAATTTTCCTTCACTTCCACAGAAAATAGCTATGTCATCAGCAAATATTATCATTGATATCCTTCCAAAAAATGTTAAAATGTCTGTAAATCTATCGGACCAAACTGCGTGGTCATCAGTCCGTAGCTTACAAACTACTTAAACCTAGGTAAACTGACCTACGGACAAACACACACACCCATGCCCCACGGAGGACTCGAACCTCCACGGCGAGCAACCGCGCGCTCCGCAGCGAGGTGCTTTAGACCGCTCAGCTACTCCACCGCGGCGATATCCTTCCACCCAGAACTTTTATCACAACCTTGAACCTCTTCCTTATTTCCGACATTACGTCTTCATTGCGCAGGTAAAACGGTGATGACAACAGTCCGCAACCTTTTCTTACACCCTTCTTAATCTGAGCACTTTGATCTTGACTTTCGACACTTATTGTATCCACTTGGTTCTTATACAAACAATGTAATTCCTGCCTTTTTTCCTACAGCTTAATCCTATTTTTCGCATAATTACGAACATCATATAGCACCTTACATTATCAAAGGCTTTTTTTCCGGTCACGAATCTTAGTCTGGCTTCTATTATAAACTGGAGCAATGCTACTGCGGCCATGCATTGCCGTACAGTACGGCCCGTGTCAATGCGACCTCACAGCCCTCAGCTCTTCTACCTGCAGGCCACAGATCGGACAGGGAGATTAGCGGGCCGCCCCTCGACCAGAACTGGGTGCGAATGTCACTGGGTGCATTTGTCAGGACACACTGACCACAGACGTTAAGTCCCTTAACCGTCTCAGTCCACTCGGCCACCGCGGCCGACACAGCTGTCGGTCTACCACAGTGTAACATACCAGTGATGGGCAGTTCGGATCATTTGACTGTTTCGAAACATACGGATCATCTGAGTCTAGTGAGTCGACTCACTGTTTCGGCACACGGAACATCTGGCGTGTTACTGAGTCGTGGGCCGCGAACCGCGACAGCTGCAGGGTGCCGCAGTGAGTCGACTCACTGCTTCGGCACTCGAAACACTTGACGTGCCGCAGTCCTGCGCCCCGCTACCTCCGCTGTTTCACGTGAGCCGAGAAACCTGCAGTAGGGAGATGCAGTAAATACGAAACATATATGGAATATCAACATGGTTTTAATACGTTATTCTCTAGACTTAATTGAACGGCACAGGATTTCTTTGCTACTACGATTTTACAATCGTGTTAAAGCGTAAAATTTTTCTAAGTTACTCGTATTTTCATACAAACAAATATTGTAACAAAGGAAGACAAAATAATAATAATCAAATTCCAAAGTCTTAAACTTTTTCCAACCTTCAAAATTCCATAATTAAGTTTAAATAAAACAAGAAAGATCATGGTTCAAATGTCTACGTGCATCCAGAAGTGAATAACTTTTCTAACCAATCAATATAAACAAAATATTTAAGATTTGTTCCTAAGACATATTTAATGAAATCAACAGATATTACAACAAGTATTAACACAAGGAAACACATTTCACAATTTACGTGACGAAACCACAAAACTAAACTAACATTTTTCAATGTCCAGATAGGTATTCTAATAATCAAATTCATCTTCAGTCAGTCAATTAAAAGACAATGAGTTACAGTTTCTTTTAATTGAAATTTAAAAACGTTAGTTTTGACATCTTACTGAGAATGCGGTTTCGTCTCACTGAAATTATTCGCCCTTTCATCGAAAAGATGCGTTCACCTGGCACAGCTGTAGCAACAATGCATAACAACGCTTAGTTCACGCGAAACTACCTCAAAACACCGAAGGACTTCACAACATTTCTCGGTGTTATCCCAGTTTTCAAACCGCAGTTCAAGGGTATCGGCAGCATAATTCAAGATCTCTCGTGGCGCGTTAGGGGAACAACTTCAAAGCCGTTGCACGCCTGGGCGCTGTGTCGAACTCACCCAGGCAGACACACGTTACCTACCATCTGATACATGAATCACAGGAGCCGTTGTTTCCAAACAGTGCCGATTCAAGTTTCGACTCAATCAACTCAGTAGCCAACTCTATAATATACCAGTCGCTACACTCACTGGTGTAAAATCTGTTACCGCCTGACAGCTAAGACGGCACTAGCACTCCAAGCGGTGAGCAAGGGAGCCGCCTGTCAACGTCATATGCATCATATGAATAACACTTTATTCACCTGTGTCAAGACAGTGTTCGGCCACAACAGACTTGTTTGGCTGTTGTAAACGTGTGTGACGTTTATGTTCAATACGACGGTCCTAATAATTTGACCAACATATGACATGCCTCAGCTGCATGGGATACTATAGACACTTACCTTGCGCCAACCGAGGTCATCTTTAACGGATTCCAAAAATGTTCAAATGTTTTTTATAGCTTATGGGACTTAACTACGAGGTCATCAGTCCCTAAACTTACAAACTACATATCAACTAGCGTATCCTAAGGACGGCACAAATGTCCCTGCCCGAGGGGGGATTCGAACCCCCGACCGTAGTGGCCGTGCAGACCGTGACTGGCGCGCCGCAGTCCCCTCGGCCACCGCGGCCGGCTAACGGATTCCAACAGTGTCTTAATTTAGATGGTGGGCGAAACACACATTTCACATTGTTTTTACGCAAAATGCGGCCAATCTTGTTGGAAGTTCTGCCAACATATGGCAGGAAGACCATTGACGTGGGTGCCGACTCTGTGTTATCATCAGTAGCCCGTTGCACATGTGGTCGATAGTGTAACGCTGTTTTAATCTGCCCTTCACTATGGCCATTCTGTCGAAAAGTGACCTCCAGATGCGACAGGTTTTAAAGGTCGTTGCACATTGCTTCCTCACTGCAGTTTTGCCTTGCAAATGGCAGGGTGGTCTCCTGCCGAAATTTCAGCCGTCGTCGATTTTGATAACTGGTTGCATACCTGTACGTTTTTCGAAGTTGTTATTCGCCAAGAGAAATTAAGGAATCAAATTCCGAGGTTTGTTCGGTGCAACTGCAAGTTCTTTCCTTTCAGAGACACCATCTTCCTTTTCGTATTTACATGATTTTCGCCTTTGTAATTTCAAAGTAATGTCAAACAGAAGAGGTGCCAATAACACGATTGATTGTAATCTAGAGTCAACTAATGCAGTATCGAATTACCAAGGCTCTCCTATATTGGAATAGCATCCCAACATAGATCGTGAATGCTATTCCAATATAGGAGAGCCTTGGCGATTCGATACGTATTTCTAGAGAACATTGAAGCAAAATTAAAGAATGTGGTGTGGAGGATATGTGCTTGAAGACAGTCCAGGTAGTCACTTTGTCATGCTATGTTAGCTGAGCGGTCTAACCTGTCTGCCTAGTAAGCGGGAGGTCGCGGGTTCGGATATTGGCGACAGCACAAATTTTAATTCAATGGCTCTCCTTATTTTTAATACGTCTGGTATAACGAGACTGTCTCAAGGAACTGAATTATTGTTGATACATTCAAGAGTGTGCATCAAAGGTTTTCTTCATGGTGCATATTTTCGGTAATCATACGTCAATGATCATGTCAACATTGTTAAATTATACTATCTCAGAGGCTAAAATGTGAACAAATGTTATCTGCAATGTCGGTTCAATATTAGAAAAAGCCGCGGCGGTACGGCCGAGGGCATTGAGGCGCTACGCTACGATGCGCGAGGCCGTTCTCCGTCGGGGGTTCGGATCGCGTACGGATGTTTGTGCCGTCTTTAGTATAAGGTAGTTCATAAGTAGTTTGTAAGTTTAGGGACTGATGACCCCGCAGTAAAGTCCCATAAGATTTATAAACATTTGAACAATAGATTTTAATTAGTAAAATCACTTCTTTGCACATATGACGTTTATTCAAAAGTTTTCGAACCTTTTCAATTTAGCTCCAATTGAGTGTTGGAGCTAAATGCGGTTGGCATGCCTGCACACGATTGTGTCACTGACGGAAGTTTCACTATTGTGGGTCTGTTCAAATGTTTGTAAATCTTATGGAAGTTAACGTCTGTGGTTATTAGTCCCTAAGCTTACAAACTACTTTAACTTAAACCTAAAGACAACACAGCCACGCATTCCCGCTGGAGGACTCGAACCTCCGACGGCGAGCAACGGCGCGCTCCGCAGCATGGCGCTTTAGACCGCTCGGCCCCACCACTGCGGGTGTGGGTCTGTTCGGTTCGGTGCTGTACTGAGCAGAACATTGTGTTGCACTTTTGGTGAATTTCCAGTAGGCATAATTATAAAATCTTCACATAAACACACCAAATGATCAGGGAGCCTAAGATGATGAGTGCTTAACCCGTACTCGGTGTTTCGAATGGTTCACAGATTTTAAAAACAGCAAAACGGAAGTTAAAGATGAGCCTAGTTCCGGACGCCCTTCGTCTGTACCGACTGTGCTCATGATAGGAACGTGAACGATATTGTGCGTGCCAGTAGAAGAACGTCAGTATTTTACAAATACTAAAGATCATGGACATGAAGGATTGTGGATATGAATAGGAGAAATTCAATGGGAAAAACGTAAGGAGGGTGACATGATGGTGCTTCTGGTAACTTTATGGTGGGTCAGGGTGGAGGTCGGCGCCTGGGGCAGAGCAAGTATGAGGACAAGGAGTGATAGAGGCGGGCGGAACGCCGGCCGCGGTGGCCGAGGGGACTGAGGCGCTTCAGTCACGGTCTGCACGGCCACTACGGTCGGGGGTTCGAATCCCCCTTCGGGCATGGATATTTGTGCCGTCCTTAGTTGTAGGTAGTTCATAAGTAGTTTGTAAGTTTAGGGACTGATGACCCCGTAGTTACGTCCCATAAGCTATACAAACATTTGCAGGCGGGACCGGGACGAGAGACAGTAATTTTTTTCCCTCTAATCTTTTTTAAAGCCACATTCGAGAGGGCAGGCTAGCAACGGCTTACGTACCGCTTTTCAAGAACAGAGATAATACAGTGGTTGAATAGATGCAGTGATCTCTATATTACCTGGATGTTGAACTACAGACAGCTGAGCATGCCAGCCAAAGATGTTCACATTCTGTTTCTTGACTAATTGCAACAAGGCCGCTATTAAGTATTACAAGAAAACGAAGTGGAAATATGTTTCGATTCCTTGCTCACGTGAGTCTAATAGTTCATATATTGACATAAATTTCAAATCCAGAGGTAATCTAGCAATTATTTGTCATGCATTAACTGATGTAAATTCGTTTGACTAATTATATCATGGTGGACAATGCAAATTCGTGTTCAAAACATACAAATGTGCAGGCACGCTACAGTTCTATGCTCAGACACCAGAGTAATACATCCAGATTATATAGAGATCACTGAATAAATGTAATAATGCAGACACCGAAAGTGCAGACACACAGATTTACAAGATGGTAAAGGAGACACTACTGGAGACATGTGAAGACTAAAGCAGGCGAGATTGAAAATAATGATGGTACCAGTTTAACACGTTCGCTGCGGCTGACGCTTATAAGAGACACGTTCGCTACCTAAATACTCAGTTAGTTTGGCTGTGCACTCGTGTTAGTACAGGCCACCAAAAAAACATCACGTTACATTTTCATCAGTCGTGTTTTTTCGTCTTTAGTGGTTGCTATAAAAACATCGCCTATACACTTTGCAAACTTATTTGTTATAAGGGATTGGGTTTCCATAGCACCACATTGCAGATGAGACCTGCTTCTTTTTCTCCGTTTGATTAATTCTTTCTCAACGAAGCGGATTTATCGCTTGTTTGTCTTTAATTTTGTTCCCAGTTTGCAATAAAATCAATAAATCAGAGGCGTAGCTAGAATTGTTTGCAATAAATGCATACGACGCTGATAAGCGTCAGACAGCTTGCAGCTTTCATCACATAATCGCCATGCAGCTAAAGCGTACTTGTTGTTTGTTAAGCTTAAGGGACTCAACTTCGGGGTCATCAGTCCCTAAACTTACAAACTACTTATGAACTAGCTAATACTAAGGACGGCACAAATATTCAAGCCCGAGGGAGGATACGAAACCCCGACCGTAGTGGCCGTGCAACCCGTGACTGGCGCGCCGCAGACCGTCCGGCCACTGCGGCCGGAAAAGAGTACTTGTATTTCTATATCTAGCACCACCTCTTGTGCAGACGTGATATTCGCTTTCATATTACAGGTTTCGCATGGGTAATGATTTCAGCTCTCGGCGCACGTGCGCTTACAGGCGTCCGCCTAGAGCGTCATCCCCACGAACTATTGACCGCAGCGAACGTGTTAAAACGAGCCACGCTGACATAAAATGTAGAGAGATGGAAACGAAAACACTGAAGCAGAGACGCAACACTTAAAATAGGCGGCGTCACTATCGACGGGCGCAACACTCCAAAATAATACTTATACACTCGATGACCACACCGCATTTAAAGCTGTTATACAGGGTGTTACAAAAAGGTACGGCCAAACTTTCAGGCAGCATTCCTCACACACAAAGAAAGGAAATATGTTATGTGGACATATGTCCGGAACGCTTAATTTCCAAGTTAGAGCCCATTTTATTACTTCTCTTCACATCAGATTAATCATGGAATAGAAACACACAGCAACAGAACATACCAGCGCGACTTCAAACACTTTGTTACAGGAAATGTTCAAAATGTCCTCCGTTAGCGAGGATACATGCATCCACCTTCCGTCGCATGGAATCCCCATTGCGCTGATGCAGCCCTGGAGAGTGGCGTATTGTATCACAGCCGTCCACAATATGAAGTCTCTACATTTGGTACCGGCGTTGCGTAGACAAGCGCATTCAAATGCCCCCATAAATGAAAGTCAAGAGGGTTGAGGTCAGGAGAGCGTGGAGGCCATGGAATTGGTCCGCCTCTACCAATCCGTCGGTCACCGAATCTGTTGTTGAGAAGCGCACTAACACGTCGACTGAAATGTGCAGGAGCTCCATCGTCTATGAACCACATGTTGTATCGTACTTGTAAAAGCACATGATCTAGCAGCTCAGGTAGAATATCCCGTATGAAATCATGATAACGTGCTCCAGTGAGCGTAGGTGGAAGAACATGAGGCCCATTGAAGACATCGCCAACAATTCCTGCCCAAACGTTCACAGAAAATCTGTGTTGATGACGTGATTGCTCAATTGCGTGAGGATACTAATGAAACAATTGGGTATTTTGACAATTGTCTGCAGGAATTATTTCAATTTACATTTAAAGAGAAATACTAAAATCAGCTCTAACATGGAAATTAAGCGTTTCCAGACACATGTACACATAAAATATTTTCTTTCTTTTTGTGTGAGGAATGTTTCCTGAAAGTTTGGCCGTACCTTTTTGTAACATCCTGTATATTAACAAAATGTACTGTTTATTTAAGTATCCCTGACTCGGAGAGTCGTTTTCCTCGTTTCTTGTCCAATGACCACTGCTCATGCTATACTCAATACTGGAAAAGCTGTATAATGAAACTAGTCTATCAGTTTACAACTACTTCGTGAATTCGTTCGAGGTATTGCGTTTTTATCTAAACTTGCTCCGCCGCGCTTCAGGTACGTACCGACGTCGCTCTATCGACAACTCGATGTTAACCGCTGAACTGTGGCCTGTTAACGCTTTCAGAAATTCGCTTTACGTTGGCGAGTAAACCGCAGCAGCACGGCGTCACTTCTGATTAAATGGCCGTTTGAAGCTGCAAAGCGAAACGCTGGGGCGACAGAGGAGGTCCACAGCGAAACATATGCATGGCAAACAGGCTCATATGTGGAGCCGGCGCGCTCAGTTGCGTGCGGTCTCTGGCGTCGGCTGCCTGTTTAATTCGCACCACACGCGACTGCGTAGATGCCCGTGTGAGGTCTCGTCTGTTCGGACTGTTGTGCTGGGAAAGGGGCGGCTTGACCTGCAGCAGCGCAGAGCGATCCGCCACGGAATGCGACGTCTGACGATGTTTGCGACTCAACTGACGGCCGAAGCTCACATCAGTCACGAAAAGCCTGGCAGCTTCTCTGGATGCCGTTCGCTTGGCGCCGCTACTGATTTGTGGTTTGCGTTAAAGCACAAAGCTGTCATGTCAGTAGATCGCGCAACATTAAAAACATTTCAATGACCAAGTGATGGCGTTAAAAACTATCGGATATTATACTTAAATTACTAAGAAAGATCCAGAAACATTAAGGAATCAAGAAAAAGAAAAAAAAAAATATTTTGGTAGTACGAGGGTAAGTCAACTATTATCCGCAATTTAGGTATATTTTTGTTTATGTTGGTAGTACTGTCGTTTTACGTTGGTGACGCATGCTTTGTTTATTTGTTGTTATATCTTTGCAATTTTCAAGCTGCTGCGTTAGTTTCGTTGTCGCTGCCGTGCTGTTAATCATGGCTGCTCCGCTGTCTATTTGCACCAAAGAAGAGCAACGTTCAGTGATACGTTTTTTGTGCGGGGAAGGTGTATCAGGGGCCGAAATTCATAGACTTTCAGTACACTACGGAAGCAGTGTTTTGCCACAACAAAGTGTGTACGAGTGGATGGAAAAATTCCGAAATGGTCGCACGATGAAGGAGCCGAACGACCGTTTACCGCCACAAATGAAGAAACCATTGAGCGATCACGTAAAATGATTCTCTTAGACAGACTATTACCTACTGATGAAGTGGCTCATCGTCTTCAAATTAGTCATGGTTCTGCCTACGAAATTATTCACAACACACTTGGGTTTCGTAAAGTTTGTGCAAGATGGGTCCCAAAACAACTCACACAGTTGCGTAAGTAAACGCGCCTCGAAATCTTCAAAAAAGATTTGTATCGCTGTGGTAACGCAGAGGACAACTTCTTAGACAATCATTACTGGTCACGAAACATGGATCCATCATTACGAGCCGGAGAGTAAGCGGCAGAGTATGGAATGGAAACATCCAAATTCGCCGAGCAAGAAAAAGTTCAAGACCCAACCGTCCGCAAGAAAACTGATGTTTACGGTTTTTCGGGATGCACGAGGTCCTGTACTGGAACATTATGGTGAAAGGGGCACAACAATAAACAGTGTACGTTACAGTGAGATGCTTACTGACAGGCTAAAGCCTGCAATTAGAAGCAAACGCCGAGGATTGCTGTCAGAAGGTGTTGTGTTGTTGCACGACAATTCCCGTCCGCATACTGCTGTCCCCACTGCTGAAACGCTCCAGAAACTCAAATTCGAAGTAGTGGATCATCCTCCACATAGTCCCGATCTTGCCCCTTCTATCACTTGTTTGGTCCACTCAAACAGGCATTAAGGGGCCGTCGATTTGACTCGCAGGAAGCAGTGAAGGAAGCGGTGCATTCCTGGCTCGCAACTCAACCGAAAACCTTCTTTTATGAGGACATAAGGAAGCTTGTAGAGCGATGGACGAAGTGCATTGAAAAGCAAGGAGACTATGTCGAAAAATGATGTTCTTGTATTTTAATACAATAAAATTTTATAACTACTTTGCGGATAATAATTGACTTACCATCGTACATAGATGCGAACCGGGTCAGCTCGCAGCCTTTACAGTCTACACCGTAGCCTATGACACGCTCTCCCGTATGTGTTGTACGGTTCGTTGCGTCGATGATCGTGTTTGTTCGTTGTTCTGTGTGCTCTTGGCTCAGCTTTTTAATCACACAGGGCGTTCAGTCCTCTGACAGGGCGTGCTGAGCCACGGCGATCAGCAGTCAGCTGCGTTACTTCTGCATTTCGCCCGGCTATCCACTTGTTAGGTGTACTACACATCTAAAACAAGTTGTAACATGTTATATATCTATCACATAGTATCAAAAAGACACTCCTTTCATAGAATGTCGATATACCGTAGCAAAAGAACGATATTCTTTCACAGTATATATAAATTATCACTGACCCACGTTAAATACGACAACCTTTAAAGCTATGACAATGTAGTTTCTGGTAATTTATTGCAACAAATCGTACCTAAAATGGCGCGTTTTCAAAAGTTCCTCAATTCTATGACACTTTTAAAAAGATTTGATACATCGTACGCTACAACGAAAGAAGGCATGAAATACGGAGTTCCGTTTGCAATATGGAATCTCAAAGCTTCTGCTTGTCACGTGAAAACCAGGTCGCTTCTTATTGGCCACGTTCAAATCAAAGAAGCAAAAGCCTAACATGCCAGATCCTTCATTCCACGCTTCGCAGGGCAGCGGAACAGTGTCGGACTAAGGGTGGGGTGGTGGAGGAGGAGGTGGACGGCCCCGGGCCTCTCGTTCGATTTTTTTTTTTTTTTTTTTTTTTTTTTTTTTTTTTTTTTTTTTTTTTAGTGCCTTTGGCCTCTCTCTCGTTCTGGAGCCTCCAAATATCGGAAGCTATTTTTCTTCGACTGGCCCGTTCCTCTCGTCCTGTGGGGGCCTCCAAGTCTGAAAAGTTACTTTTTTATATAGTAATACATGTTAAATATAAATTATGAAACCCTGAGACGGTTTTTCGTCTCGGATATGTCCAAGACATTGAAGATAAAGGTGAAGCAATGAATTAACATTTGTGATGCGGTCGGAAATCGAACCCGGACCTCCATGCTTACTTGACAGACGTATCACCGTTAGACCACGATTAAGGAGCCTCAGAATAGTCTAAGTAAGATTTCCCTCCACGTCACAAACTTTAATTCAGCTTGTGTTCCATAGATAATTGCCACTACTGCCAAGGCTGAATTAAAGTTTGTGACGTGGAGGGAAGTCGTACTTACACTATTCCGAGGCGCCCTAATCGTTAGTGGTGTGGTGGTTTAACGGTGCGCCTGGCGCGATGGCGCGATGGCGATGCTGAGCCAAGAAGAAATAGAACAACAAAGAACGATCAAGATCAGCGAACTCAAGGAACAGAACTACCCACATTGAAAGAAAAAAAAGTAATAAATAAATAAGTAAAATAAAAAATAGGTAAGACGTCTGCCTAGTAAGCTTGGAACTCCGGGTTCGAATCCCGGCTGCATCACAAATTTTAATTCATTGCTTCACCTTTATCTTCCATGTCTTGGACATATTCGAAAGCGATAAACCGTCTCAGAGGTTCTTAATTTATATTTAAATTAATATTTACATCGTCTTAGCAGGAATTTTCCGCTATGTCCATTGCCGAGGTGCTATTCCGCTGCGTGGAGAGCCTTGGCAGTAGTGGCAATTATCTGTGGAACACAGAAGCTGAATTAAAATTTGTGACGTGGAGGGAAGTCGTACTTAGACTATTCTGAGGCGCATTAGTCGTTAGTGGTGCGGTGGTCTAACGGTAAGACGTCTGCCTAGTAAGCATGGAGGTCCGGGTTCGATTCCAAGCCGTATCACAAATTTTAATTCATTGCTTCACCTTTATCTTCCATGTCTTAGTAGTACATGTATTTGCAAGTGGGCAGGGGTTCTCATTTTGTTCTGCCGCCGCCCCAGGCCTCCGACGGCCTTAGTGCGCCACTGCAGTAGAACGTGGAACTCAACACTGCGCCGTCGCCACTTCCTCCTACACGTGCGTTTCCACATCCCGTGAGAGGACGGCATAACGGTTGTACGAATGATCCTTTGTCATGTAAGTATCACTGGAGTTTACTTACATAGATGCGCATATGAATTTTGATGGGGATTTTAGCGCAATAACTGTGAACTAACAGATGTGCCAACATTTAATGTTCGGCATGGGATAGAGGGAATATGTTGTGGTTATCGCTCTGGGCCACACACGATGAGCGTCAGCAGTGTTGTAGGAGGTGCGGCCTGGGCATGTAGCGGTTGCCTCCAGGGAGGCGGTGGGCGGGCGCCCCAGATAGCCGCCGTGTCCGGCTGGCTATCAGCCGCGCGCAAGCCACCACAAGCAGCCTCTCACCGGCCTATAGCTGCCGTCACGGAAGAAGGCGGAGCGATAGCGGAAGCGTGGAGGGGAGGAGCTACGGACGAGCTCCAACAGTTCCGCCTGCGGGAGAAACAGTGCGTAACTGTCGACCAGCCACGCGCCTACAGAATGAACATTATTGACTCTGTGATTCTGAACTCCATACACCCCAACATCAAATTCACTATGGAGACTGAAACGTAGGGTAAATTGCCGTTCCTTGTACGGCGGGGCTTCTATTTTAAAAGACATGGAGGGAAGGTCAGTGCATAGTTGACAAAGTTCCTAAAACACCTCCACTCTTTCATGCCTTCCCTCGGCGATGTTACCAACGCACTTCGTGCCAGTGCCCTGGTTTGTAAATGGGGCAGCACTGAACACGAGGTGCCGTGTCGACATGCAACTTCAGTGCATGTCTGAATTCACTCTTGTACTAACCTTGTATCTTCTGTCGTAGTTGATGTCCCATTGTGCAGGTGAAGCACACAGGTCGCACATCCGTTGTATTTGAAGTTAGGCTAAAAGAGGTTTTGAGATGTGGCTAGGAAGTACTGCACCACGAATAACTTTAGCTTTTGTAGGATGCCAGTTCTTCTTTTTATTGAAGAAATGCTAGTGTATATCCAAGCACAAATATACAGACTGAGTAATGTTACAAATATACACGTCGCATAATGTATAAACTGTCCCTGGCCCGCACTGAACTAACATGAATGTGCAAGGTATCGCGGTCGGCGCTCGACTGACTGCCGCCGCCTCTCGCTGCGCGCCACAAGCCACCGTTTTGGCGCCAAGCGAAACTTCTAGACTAACATTGTTCAACTTATTACAAAATATACAAATAATTTAATCTTTGAAATAACCGGAATATAGGTTAGCACAAAAGCATTATAGAAAGTATACAGACAATTTTTAATAAACATAGGAAAGTTAAATATTAATAAAAGAAGCTTGAAGTTTTGGCGGACAACTAGTATAGGCGGGAGCCAATCAGATCTCAACTTGCAATAGGGGTGGAGCTTTCCCACAGGATACAAGCTCATTTACTGTCTCTCTCCCTCACATCCTTTCTACTACTGCGTCACACGGTTCTCCAACCAAGAAAACTTCTTTAACTCCTAATATATTGAAATGCGAAATACACGGCTCCATACAGCCCCCTCACACTTGGCGTCTTAGTCAAGAGAAGAGATGATGGAACCCTGGCTCATGGTGTGTATCGGAAGACAACGCACACTGATCTGTATTAACATGCAGAGAAATGGGGTACTTAGAACTCTAGTACAAAGAGCGCGCACTATTTCCGACGCAGAAAGTCTGCCCCAGGAATTGGAACACCTGAGAGCTGTATTCCGACAAAATGGGTACTCAGAGTGTCAGATTCAGCGGGCGCTCCGCCCAACCACTACAGTACAATCTGTGGAAACGGATGAAAACACGAGGGAGGAGGTAGGCACTGAATTTATTCCATATACCGGCGCACTCTCGAGGAAGGTCGCCCGCATTTTGAAGAAACACCAGGTTGGAAATGTCTTTTGTCCGCCGAATAAAATTCGTGCACTGGTGGGGAGCGCCAAAGATGATCTCGGTTTGAGGAAGACCGGTGTGTACCAGATTCCATGTCAGTGTGGCAAGTCATATATTGGACAGACGATGCGTACCGTCGAGGATCGATGCGTTGAACACCAGAGGCACACACGATTGATGTATCCGAGCAAGTCGGCGGTCGCTGAACATTATTTGTCGGAGAATCACGCGATGGAGTGTGAACGCAACTAGGATTCTGGTACAGACGTCGAGATGCTGGGACTGCGTCGTTAGAAAGGCCATTGAAATTCGCACTAGTGACGACCTCATAAACCGTGACTGTGGCTATAATCTTAGCAAAGCTTGGGAGCTAGCGATTGGGTTAATTAAAAGTAAATCTAGCAAACGTAACGTAGTGACGACCACGGCGGACAGAGCCCTCACACCGACGTCATCTCAGACGCCGTCGCAATCGGTTCCACTGCGCGGCCGCGGCGCGGGGCGCGAACAGCGGAGGGGTCGCTCCGCGGGCCGAGGGTATTTAAATGGCCCGCTACCGGGCTAGAACCCAGTTCCCTTCGAGCCGCCGTAGCGTGCGGATCTCCGTGCCGGCGCGTTTCCAGGAGCTCAGTCCGTCAGTTCACCTGATGATGGCGACATGTATGATCGCCGAAATATTGTGCTTGTTGGACACTATAGACCGACAGTACACCCGTGGATATATTGATTATTATTGGCTCTCATTGTGGTAATGGAGGGGGATGCGCAGAACGGCTAAAAATTGTGCCGCCTTCGTAGCTGATGCCGACTATAGTCGCTTGGCGCGGCACCAACAGCATTTGATTTTCATCCTGCACATTCGAATACGAAGCAGATACCCCAGAATTCGTCTCATGTACAGCTGTCAGCATGCGTAATTTAGGAGTAGATACCTCTGGAGTATTAAAGCAACTTAAATCACTTAACAAAAGTAGGTCTCCCGTTCCCGATTATAATCCAATTAGGTTCACTTCGGAGTATTCTGATGCAATGGTCCCATACCTACCTATCATTTACAATCGCTCGCTCAGCGAACGTTTCCGTACCAAAAGACTGGGATGTTGCTCAGGTCACTACAGTATTCAAGAATGACAAAAGGAATGATCCACAAAATTACAGGCCTATATCATTGACGTCGATTTTCAGCGGGATTTTAGAGCACATCCTTTCCTAAAATATTATGAACTAACTCGAAAAATATGACCCATTGACCAATAGTCAACACGCTCGCGTGAAACACGGCTAGGTCTTTCTGCACATGATGTGATGAATTCTATAGACAAAGGATGTCAAATAGATACCATATTTCTATATTTCCGGAAGGCTTTTGACCTGTACCTCAGAAGCGTCTACTAAGCAAATTGCTTGCTTATGGAACATGGACACAGTTGTGTGACTGGATTCGTGATTTCCTTTAAAAAAAAAGACACAGTATTTTGTAATTGACGGAAAATCATCCAGTGGAAAACAAGTTATATCTGGGATTCCCCAGGGAACTGTTATAGGGTCCCTACCGTTCCTTATTTTTATAAACGATGTAGGAGACCATCTGAGTAGCTCTCTTAGACTGTTCGTGGTTGATGCTATCATTTATTTGTTAGTAAAATTATCCATCAGTAGACCAAAAGAAACTGCAAAATGATTTAGATAATATATCTGCATGGAACAAAACGTGGCAATTGACCCTTAATAATGATAAGTGTGAAGTCACCAATATGACCACTAAAATAAATCCGTTAAACTTCATTTACTCTATAAATCAGTCAAATCTACAGTTGTTAATTCAGCTAAATAACGAGGAATAACAATTACGAGCACTTAAATTGGAAAGAACACACAGAAAATATTGTAGGGAAGGCGAACCAGAGACTACGTTTAATTGGCAGAACACTTAGAAGACGCAACAGTTCTACTAAAGAAACCGCCTAGACTACAATTGTGCGTCCTATTTTGGAGTATTGCTGTCCATTGTGGGATCCACACCAGGTGGGACTGACTGACGATTGAGAGGAAGTTCAGAGAAGGGCAGCTCGTTTTGTTTATCGCTGTGTAAGAGAGTGTTACGGACATGATACACGAGTTGGGGTGGAAATAAATAAAAGAAAGGCGTTAATTGTTGAGGCAGGAACTATTTGTGAAATTTCTTTCACCAACTTTCTTTTCTTATTCTCAGCTCCCATCTACAATGGGAGACATGATCATTATATTAAGATAAATCAGATCGAAAACAAAAAAAATTGGCTGTTCCTTTTTCCCGCCAGCTATTAGAGAATGGAGCTATACAGAAATATAAAAATGCTTCGATGAACCCCCTGTCATGCACTTCAAAGTGACTTGCAGAGTATCCATGTAGATGTAGATACTCGAAATGTCGGACCGTGAACTCTGAGAAAGTTGATAAATCTTCTCCTCTGAGTTTCATGCTTTAGCAACAATCCAGTGTATATAATTCTACGCCTAATCGTTTTATGAGACACTTACCGATGTCTCTGGGAGAGCCAGCCATGATAAAAATAATTCATCTCCTCTGTAAGATGTATGAGAAAGGCGAAATACCAATCCAAGGGTAAATGTAATTTGTTCATTGCGTGTAGTTTTTCAAAACTGGTGGTTAATGTATTACTACAACAAAAATGTATAACGGCACGTTTTATTTGAATCCCTTCGAGGCCTTAGAAACATCAGCACAATATTTTCACTGTCAGCTATTTGTATTGAAGAAAAAATTATATTTTATGAAACACAAGGCTATATTGAAATTTAAAACAATGTCTTTCATTTTCGTTGTCATTTTCAGTTTTGGTCCTATGCACTGCCTTCCGTTCTGCTGCACAGCCGGCCGCGGTGGCTGAGCGGTCTGCGGCACGCCAGTCACGGTCTGCACGGCCACTACGGTCGGGGTTCGAATCCCCCCCTCGGGCATGGATATTTGTGCCGTCCTTAGTATTAGTTAGTTCATAAGTAGTTTGTATGTTTAGGGACTGATGACCCCGTAGTTAAGTCCCATAAGTTCTACAAACATTTGAAGATCTGCTGCACAACTCATGTAAACTACGTTTATGTATTTGTTTAGAACTTACGTCATGTACTGTGTTAGTTTCAGTTCGAATTCTATCCAAATAAACTGTACACGTTATAAAAGGTATTATTTGCTATCTTTTTTAACCCGACACGTTTCGTTTCACTGAATAGAAAACATCTTCAGTGGCCTGAAGGGAGGGTGTAAGATGAATATTAACAAGAGAAAAACAAGGCTAATGAAATGTAGTGTCAGAAAATCGGACGATGCTGAAGGAATTAGGTTAGGTAATGATACAATAAAAGTAGTAGGTGAGTTTCGTTATTTGGACAGCAAAATAGCTACTGACGACCGAAGTAAAGAAGATAAAAAATGCAGAATGGCTATGGGAAGAAGGGCGTTTCTGAAGAAGCGAAATTCGTTGATATCAATATTAATTTCAATATTAGGAAGTCCTTTATTATGGAAGTGAAAAGTGGATGGAGTACAAACAGAAACATGATAGAGCTTTTGAAATGTCAATGATAGAAATACGAAGGCGAGGCATCGAATAAAAATTTGTTCCGTGGCCATGATTCGAACCTGGGACCTCCTGCATAATGACGACACGGATTGCCTTAAGAGACATCTCCTTCCACAACACAAACTTCGATTTGTCTCATGTTCCCATATATAAATACGTTTCAATGTTGGCAAGACTCTGTAATAGCACCCCAGGAAAGAACATCAATGGGAACGATCATTCTTTGTATGTCAGGCACAGATGATACAAATATCAAACAATAAATCAAGGTCCAGAGAGATATTTTGTTTCGATATGTAAATCTGAAGGAGAGGCATCGAATTAAAATTTGTGGTGGAGCGCCTGCCTGGTAAGCAGGATATATAACTGGCACAAATTGTAATTCCATGTCTCTCTTTCAGATTTATATCCCTGATATATATTGAGACAAAACATGTCTCCGGACATTGATTTACTGTTTGATACTTATACAGACGAATGATGATTAGATGGGTAGATCACGTAACTAATGAGGAGGTGCTCAACAGAATTGGGGAGAAATGAGTTTCTGACATATCCTACGAGACGGGATAGGTTGGTGGGGCACATTCTGAGACATCAAGGAATCGTGGACTTAGCATTGGAATGATGTGTGTGGGGTAAAAATCGTAGAGGGAGACCGAGGGACGAATACAGTAAGCAGTTCACAGATGAAGAGGCTTCACGTGTAGCGTGGCTTGGAGAGTTGAATAAAACCAGCCTGCGGACTGAAGCCATTACAGCAACAATATAAGTAAACTATGTTACTGTATAATCCCAACTCACGGTCTGTTCGTGAGCGTTGTGCTAATAAGTGAACCCTTAAACAATGTAGTCGTTTACGTGTCAGATGGTTCCACTAACTCAAGTCAAATCAAATGTCTGTAAACCTATGGGACCAAGCAACTGTCATCGGTCCGTGGAAATATCAACATGTTCAAATGTTTGTTAAATTTAAGGGCATTAACTTCGGGGTCATCAGTCTCTAAACTTACCAACTACTTATGACCTACCTTATACTAAAGACGACACAAACATCCATGCCCAGGGGGGGGGGGGGTATTCGAAACCCCGACGGGGAACGGCCTCGCGCACCGGAGCATAGCGCCTCAATGTGCTTGGCCACTCCGCCAAGGCAGAAACGTATCATACAAGGAGGCAAAACATAATTGTTTTGCCTTCTGCCACACACTGTCCATTTCAGTTTCGTTTCCACGCAGTGCAAATGTATGCGTCGTCAATAATGTATCTTCCAATAACATAATTTTCTAGGAATATAGAGTTGATTGCATATTAGGAAACTACCTGCGCAATGACTGGCGAACAGAATTGGTAGTAAAGGCGTTATGCTTTTTTTCTTCTAAATGCTTAAAATAAAAGTCTCTGTTAACGCGTACTCATCAGGAGAAGAGAAGTTCGCTGATTGCTGAAAGTAATTATATCCAGCAATGGCAGGCAGGACAGCATCAAGTTTGACTAAAAAGTGGTGAGATTGAAAGTTGGAATTATTTAAAATTGCGGGTGCTTTGAGCAGTTACAGCAAGTTAGCTCCTATTTCGTGCAAACCCGACATAGACATATGCGTGTGTTAATATTTTATCGTTTTCATATATGCGTCTCTATGGTTATTTTCATCTTTAAGTGTAAAGACGGACACTTAATGCAGTACTTACAACCTCAGGTACACAAAAGTGTATAACGCAGGTCTCCTTAGATTAAACTTGAGCTCTTAGATCTGTCTATATAAACGACTTGAACCAGGGAATACAGAACCTTGTAGTTTCTTTCCGAATATTAATGTTCTTCGGTATGTACCAGAACAAAAGGCACTTGATTGTCATCTCTCATCTTCACTAAAATTTATTTATTTATTTATTTTATTATTTCAGTCAGGAAAAAGAGTCCGTTGTTCCTACATTGTTAGTTGTCCGTCGTGAGCTGCGGATAACTCCCGAAGTACGTAAACGAATAGTTGCCGTCAACACAGTCTTACATATGCAAGAAATGTTCTATAGAACAAAATGTGGTGCGTAGCCCGGTGCTACTTATGAGCAGTAATTAAAATGATTACAGAAATACATCTCCATGGACAAATAAATAACATAGTCTACCAATACCTTAACAATTTAACGCATAGTTGATTCATGCCATAAGAAGAGAGAGGAGATGAAAGAGTGGGATCACAGATTTAACCACATGCAATACTTTTAACAAAAAAAAAATGTTCAAATGTTTGTAAAGCTATGAGATAACTTTGGTGCTATGGGACCTAAGCTTACAACCTAC
This sequence comes from Locusta migratoria, assembly GCA_026315105.1. Taxonomy (NCBI): domain Eukaryota; kingdom Metazoa; phylum Arthropoda; class Insecta; order Orthoptera; family Acrididae; genus Locusta; species Locusta migratoria. Next base: position 506,132,877 of record CM048745.1, read on the forward strand.
CTGAATTAGCTTACGCTAAGGACAACACGCACACACCCATGCCCGTGGAAGAACTCTAAACTCCGACGGTCGCGCACTCCGCAGCAATAACCCTTAGAGCCCTAGAGTTCCAATGCAACATATTTTTAAGAAGCCGTAATTGCGTTTTGTACTGATATCTTATTTTTGAGAACGAGGTCACTGTCTAGAAATCAAGTGTACACGTCAGTTATGCTCTGCGATAAAAGAATTCCATACTCGAATCGTCTGTTGTACACCACCACTAACTCTTACTTACGGCTTTAATTGAAATTCAAAACGCTGCTTAAAAACCCGTAGAAAATGAAGTGAAACCAGTCAGGTGTCGGCTTTTGTTACGGCTTTGATTGCTCGCGAACAATTACGTACTTATTGTCGGTCCTCCCTCAAATCACCTTCATTATACATTTGTCATTTCTTCTTGAGAGCCACTTATTCATTCCTCATAATTATCGGAAACGTAATTAGTCTCGATGTGCTTCAGCTAACAGCGTAATTACGGTTTTCACCACCTTCTTATAAGCAGACAATTTTGTGGCATTTATTTAAAAAATGGCAGTAACGGCATTAACCTGTAGTGTCTCGTCTTCTCCCATGAATAATTTTCTAACTGCATTCTGCGAACGGGAACCCTATTCTTTTTTGGTGCAAATGGCCAGTGAAACATACGTGTTTGCATGGAAATGTGCCAGAATTAAAAGCTGCAATATATATATAAAATGAGGAAAAATGTTTCGTACAAATTGACACACACTGAGCTTCAAACATAAATTCGTTTTCTGCATGATCTTGTGACAGCATATAACAATGCAATTGAATGATAAAAATTTGAAAACATGGACTATTGGGTGTTATTCTGCTCCGACATTAGCGAAGGGGACAGATCGGCATCAGGGCACAACATGCGAGTGTTGTGGGTGGTCTGGCCGCTCACGAGAAGGCGAGGCATGCGGCGTCAAGCAATTTGCCACAGACGCAGGTGAAAGGGACAGTGAATGTGGGAGAAGGCGATGGATAGATGGGAAGGAGGAGTGTGGATGATACAGGGTGTACATCAAGCCCGAGAACACTTTCAGTTCTTTATTGTACAAAAAATATTCAAATATTTGTAAATCTAAGAGACTTAACTGCGTTGGTCGTCAGTCCCTAGGCTTACAAACTACTTAAACTAACTTTAAGTAACTTATGCTAAGTACAACACAAATACCCATGCCCGAGGGAGGACTCGAACGTCCGACAGCTAGCAACCGCGCGCTCCGATGTGAGGCGCCTTACGACGCTCAGTCACTCCACCGCGGCATTTGTTGTACGTGTTCGAACATTGTACAGATACATGCATGCATCATATTGAAGACAAACCCTGAAAGTGTTATTTACTTATTTTATTTGGTAAATTGCCGATAGTAAACGCAAGTCGCAAACATGGCGAGATCAGGTGCGAAGCGAGCTTTATGTGTGTTGGATTTCGACAGAAACAAGTGTGCTACAGCTTTTCAACGGATGTTTAGAACCAAGTACGATAAGAAGCCACCTACAAGGAAGACCATTTACCACTGTCACAACAAATTCGTTACGACGGGTTGTTTGTATCCAGCAAAGAGAAGCGAACGCCCTAGTGTGAGTGATGTGAATATGGAAAGCGTACGGACATTCACGAAGAGTCCAAACACATTGGTGCATCGTGAATGTCTTGAACTCCAAATGGCTCCAATGACAGTGTGGAAAGTTCTGAGACAGGACCTGTCTACGAAACCATTCAAAGTGGAGCTAGTGCAGAAGCTCAAAGACGACGACAAAGACAAGCGTTTGAGAATGGGGATGGCATTGTTGATCGCTTAATTTTTAGCGACGAAGCCACTTTTCTAATAAATGTTCAAATGGTTGTATAGTTTGTTGGACTTAACTGCGGGGTCATCAGTCCCTATACTTACAAACTACTTATGAACTACCTATTACTAAGGATGAAACAAACATCCATGCTCGAGGGGGGATTCGAACCTCCGACGCGGGAGGCCGCGAGACCCGCAACGTGGCGCTCCAGACCGTTCGGTTCCCCCCCCCCCCCCACGTTTCACACAATTGGGAGAGTGAAAAGGCATAATTGTCGAATCTGGGGTACAAAGCATCTTCACGAATGCAATGAATCTGAGCGTCAGTCTCCAAAGGTAAATGTTTTTTGTGCTTTGTCACGTCGAAAACTGTACGGGCCAATCTACTTCGCCCGGAGAATTGTCACTAGATGTTCCTACTTGGATATGTTGCAGCTATTTAGTGTGTTTCCCGGTGCATCATTGTGCCATGATTGTTGTCTGCCGAAAAAGGCAGAGTATAAGAGGTGGGGTTGGTGTTTAAATATTGCATTTGATTGTAAATAAAGATAAATGACCATCGTTTGTATTTTTTTAACTCAAAAACATACTGATAATAGGTCGTAACTGTCTGTCAACTTTGCACATTCGAAATACAGTTCACTTCCAAATATATGCCCTGTTACTATCGAAGAGTTTAATTAGTTCATTAATTAACTGTACAAGTTTAATAATAATTTGATTTTCTGTGCGTCTGATTACTTCACTGAAGATTCTACTTACCTCCCTATGTCATAATATATCCAGTGGATATACTGTGATGCAAACTGGATTTAACTGTAATTGTGTTAACACAAACGAAAAAGTTGTGTGTGCTTTATCGTGACTGAAAATATACACCTTTGACTATCGTTTTGAAAGTAACTGACTTTTGATCTTTACTGCCAGTTTCGTTATACCATGACAACGCGCACACACACACACACACACACACACACACACACACACACACACACACACACACACACATATATATATATATATATATATATATATATATATATATATATATATATATATATTATTGGTGCGAACTACTTTGATTAATTTTAGTAGTGATTTTTTGTTCATTAGCTCTCACAGTATCTTATGATTTGCTAACTGAATGATTATTACTTTCAAAATGTCTCTGGTTAAATATTTTAATATGAGAACTACTATACTGTCATTAATTGAATTTCCGTTGCGCAGAGAAAAACATTAATTTAAATTCTTTCTATTCAAAGTTAATCGGTACTAAATGATAGAACAAAAAATATCTTAGCCACATGAAGTTCACTTCTCAAGTTATTTTGTTATCTGTTCACTTTTTAATTGTTGCAATTTATTATCAAAAGGTTAGTTAGGTTGAGCAAGGATATTCGTTTGAAAAAATGTTTTCAACTCTTGTTTAACTCATATTTTAACACAAATGCCAAATTAGTTCACAATACAAAACAGTTTAGTACCCATCTTTTGCTGAGAATTCTCCACGATATCTTCCAGTACAATTATGATTTCACCAACAATCACAGATATCCATACAGTAATTCTGTTGAATATGTTATCTTTGGGAGGCAATACAAATTGATACAAATGTTCATCAAGTGTCCATTCGATTCGAGCGGGCCTGTTCCGCTATACGCGAATTTGTCTCACGGCAGAGACACGTTACGAGTCCGTTCCCTTTTCTTATACACGCGATGCGATCACATACGTACGACGCGATAAGCGAGTCTGACACTTGCAGTCAATGTTACTGCACTTTCTACATAGACGTTCACAATCAATACTTCTTCTTCTTTCAACTTACTGATAAACGTTCCGCTCGGTGTTTTCGTGCCGGTGATTGCAGGCGACGTTCCGTACGCGCCGCAAGACCCCCACGGGCGGGGTCCACACAGCACACGACGAGACCCACCCACTGCCTCTCAGTTCACAATACACTTACGCAGTAGAGCGCGCTACTGTGCTACTATTTTTATATAAACAACATCTTTGCTCAGTCTCTTTACACGTATACATAAGAAATATACAATTCAAAATAAATAAATAAAAATAAAAATAACATACGAAATAAATGACAGTACATACTAAAAAGCAATTTAAAAATGCAAGAATTGAAAGTTCACAATATAAATAAATAAATAAAAAGAAAACTTTCAAGGTTTCTCTTCAAAATAATATATGTATGACATCTGTACAATGTTTTTGTTCTCGTCCAATAAATACGAGGTATGTCCACAAAGTAAGTTCCGTTTGGTTATATAAAAGAAACGTGTACAGATACAGAATAAATATTTATTGTACAAAAATATACTACTACTACTTTTCTACATACCTTACGAAATGTTGTAGGCATTTGTCATAGCGTTCACAAGTTTTTGTACGCCTTCTTTGTAGAAGGTTGTCGCCTGTGTATTCAACCATGTGGTAACATGTTCTTTCAGCTCGTCATCATCGTTGAAGTGTTGACCACCAAGAAGACGTTTTATGTTTATAAGAAAGTCGCTAGGAGGAAGGCTGTACGGAGGATGATCAAACACGTCCCAGTCAAATTCCCGTAAGAGTTATTTGGTCACATTCACCTTGTGAGATTTGGCGGTAACATGAAGGTAAAAAGAAAACTCATTTCATCTCTTCTTACACCTAAAATCTGTCCTTGGTGGTCAACACTTCAACGATGATGAACTGAAAGAACATTTTACCACATGGTTGAATACACAGGCGGCAACCTTCTATGAAAAAGGCACACGAAAACTTGTCCCACGCTATGACAAGTGCCTACAAAATTTCGGAAGTTATGTAGAAAAGTAGTTGAACAGTTGCAGATTTTTATACAATAAATTTTTTTTGTTCACGTTTGGTTTATACAACCAAACGGAACTTACTTTGTGGACATACCTCGTAACTGAAAGTGTTCCCGGACTTTAAGTACACTCTGTTTAATGAGAACTCGATCGATGCTCCCTACTGGGAAGGTAATTGTGCCCTGTGCAAACTAAGCGGTAAAGCGAAACTACAACCAGATACAAGAAAAGTAAGGCGCTCGTTGACCCATCTTCGTGTTACGCAGCAGGAGAACAGCGGTATAGCGCATTTCAATTACACGTGAAGGATGAAATCGTCGATTTAACTTGAAACCCCTGCCGAGACTTGATTATGCTACCCGGTGTACACTGGAGTTGTTTGAGTTGCAGCGGTAGTCGGAGCGTCGGACAGTCGCTTCGCTCAATCCGCTGCCGTGAGGCAATTCGAGAGGCACGAATAATGCATCCGCCCGCGAGGAGGGTGAGGGGAGGGTGAAGGGTGGCGGTGATAGTTGGCTGCGTGCATAATGCACGCCGCAGGCGCCTCGCGCTGATGGGGCAAACTGCGTCGCAGCTGCTATGCCGTTGCTTGCTCCTGACGCGCTAGTGAGTGCCGCGGTGGAGTACCCGAGCGGTCTAAAGCGCCTCGCTGAGGAGCAAAAAAAGTGTTTGTAGAGCTTATGAGAGTTAACTACGGGGTCATCAGTCCCTAAACTTACAAACTACTTATGAACTAGCTAATACTAAGGACAGAACAAATATCCATGCCCGAGGGGGATTCGAACCCCCGACCGCAGTGGCCGTGAAGACCGTGACTGGAGCGCCGCTGCGGAGCGCGAGGTTGCTGGCCGTCGGAGGTTCGAGTCCTCTCTGGGGCATGGGTGTCTGTGTTGTTCTTAGGTTAGTTTAGCTTAGTTTAAATAGTTTGTAAGCTACGGACTGATGACCATGCAGTTTGGTCCGATAGATTTATAGACATTTGAACATTTGCTCTAGTGACTGCGTATGCGCGCGTCCTTTGGTCTCTCCATTATACTCTCTACTTTACGGTTGGAGTTATTACGGCCAGCTGCGGTGGCCGAGAGTACTGAGGCGCTCCAGTCACGGTCTGCATGGCCACTACGGTTGGGGATCCGAATCCCCCCTCGGGCATGGATATTTGTGCCGTACTTAGTATTAGCTAGTTCATAAGTAGTTTGTAGTTTAGGGACTGATGACCCCGTAGTTAAGTCCCATAAGCTATACAAACATTTGAACACTTTTGGAGTTATTACGTGGCAAAGCGAAACGGTCATCTCACCACATGGCAGCACCATCGTGTCTATGCCCGAGAAGAAGGGAGGAGGTGGGAGTAGCACTGTCGTATATCCAGAGTTCTTGCAGTTGACGAGCGGGTCAGACGTCTGTGAACTGTCACCAAGTTAACACGCGACGTAATTTGAGAAGGACTAAAATCTAATTTAGATATCTTGTTGCTGTGTTTGATGTCTTGTGATCATGCGACATCTGAGTCGTTTTGCTAACCCACACGGAGGTATACGGGCAATCACTTTTCCCTGAACCATACACGACCGGGATGGCAAGACGTGAACGAGCATATAAGGACAGACGTGGGGAAGACGAGTGGTCGAGTTTGGTTTAATGGAGAGAATTTTGGGAAGATGCGATTCATCTGTAAAGGAGTCCGCATATAAAACGCTGACCGAGCTGTCTGCTGGTCGCTAGTCACGGTCTGCACGGCCACTACGGTCGGGGGTTCGAATCCCCCCCTCGGGCATGGATATTTGTGCCGTCCTTAGAATTAGCTAGTTCATAAGTAGTTTGTAACTATAGGGACTGATGACCCCGTAGTTAAGTCCCATAAGCTCTACAAACATTTGAACAACATATAAAACGCTTGTCTTGAGTATTGCTCAAGTGTTTTGGATCTTCACCAGCCGCGGTGGAGTAGCCAAGCGGTCTAACGCGCCTCGCTGCGGGGGTTCGAGTCCTCCCTGGGGCATGGGTGTGTGTGTTGTCCATAGGTTAGTTTACCTAGGTTTAAGTAGTTTGTAAGCTACGGACTGATGACCACGCAGTTTGGTCCGATAGATTTATAAACATTTGAACATTTGATCCCCACCAGATAGCTTCAGAGGACAACATGGAGGCAGTTCAAATGCGGTGCGGGCGGTTATGTTTTTAACAGGTAGATTCGATCAATGCGCGAGTGTACCGAAATGCTTCGAGAACTCAAATGGGAGTCGCTGGAGGGAAGGTGGCGTTCTTTTTGAGATACTCAGTTGAAGAAATTCTGGGGGCCGGAATTTCAGGCGGACTGAAAAACGATTCTACTGCCGCCGACGTACATTTCGCGTAAAGACGACAAAGATAAGAGCAGAAACATTAGGGCACGTACGGAAGCATACAAGCATTCTGAGAAACTGTCACTCTGCAGCGGAGTGTCCGCTGATATGAAACTTCCTGGCAGATTAAAATTGTGTGCAGGAACCGGGACTCGAACCTGGGACCTTTGCCTTCCGTGGGCATACGCTCTACCGACTGAGCTATCCCGACACGACTCACGGTGCCGTCCTCACAACTTCAATTCTGCCAGTACCTCGCCATGAAGTTTCATATCAGTGCACACTCCGCTACAGAGTGGAAGTTTCATTCTGGAAACATCCGTTAGGCTGTGGCTAATCCATGTCTCCCTTACATCCTTTCTTCCAGGAGTGCTAGTCTTGCAAGTTTCGCAGGAGAACTTCTGTGAAGTTTGGAAAAGTAGGAGGCGAGGTACTGGCGGAATTGAAGTTGTGGGGGCGGCACTGCGAGTCGTGTCGGGATAGCTCAGTCGGTAGTGCGCTTGACCGCAAAAGGCAAAGGTCCCAGGTTCGAGTCCCGGTTGCGGCCCACAATTTTAATCTGCCAGGAAGTTTCATACAAGCATTGTTTTTTCCTCCTCACTATATGGCAGTGGAACAGGAAAGTGACTAGCAGTGGCACTCCTCCGCCACGCACATTTGGGTGGGTGCGGAGTATGTATGTAGATGTAGGTGTCATCGCATGCGCACTCTTATTGCCACGTTTGCTTCTTTAAGAATACGTGCCATTCTTACATACAAGTCATTGTAGAGGGTGATTGTGGTAGATCTCTCTCAGATGTGTTGACCATCACCCCAAGCGACGCTTACGTGATCTGGGCCATAACAACGTGTCACCTGCACCTAGATTCAAGGCTCAGGCTACCAGCAACCTACCAGCGTGTTGCGGGTTGGACGGACCGCAGGCGCCGACCAGGATCCAGCACGCCTCTGACACCTTTTCAACCTAGGTATTTGACGTCATCTCATTTTTTAAACATAATCATCATCATAGCATCACTTATTGATTTTCAGGTGATACCTTCACCTCTTCCACTCTGAACTGTGTGATCAAATATGTTTTTAAACATAAGGAGATTCATTGATTTAAAATTTGTGCTTTGGTCGGGATTCGAACCAGGCACTCCCTACTTCCTAGAAAGGCGCTTTAGACCGCTCAGCTAACGCAGCGTTACGGACAAAGCGACTACACGGATTGTTTTCAAGTACGTCTCCCTCCACACCTCATACTTTAATTCTGCCTCATGTTCCCTGTGCATTGCGCATCAAATTGCAAGGGATCTCCTATACTGGAATAGCGCTCCAGCAAAGAACGCGAATGGGAACAATCCCGCCTCGTTCCTCAGGCCGAGGTGATATAAATATCAACAATAATACATTTCCTCGAGACAAAATTATCTGTTTATACCAAAGGTATTAATCATAAGGAGAGGCATTGAATTAAAGTTTGTGCTGTGGCCGGGATTCGAACCTGGGACCTTCTACTTACTAAGTGGGTGCTTTATAATGCTCAGCGTTGCAGCCAAAGCGACTACACGGACTGTTCTAAAGCACGATCCAATGTTGTCGCAAGGAAATGTATTATTGTTTATATTTATATCACCTTTCAACTCTGTCCATTCCATTCAATTACTCCTCCAGGTCCTTTGCTGTCTCTAACGGTACACAAAGGGTACACTCGGTCTTTAAGATGTTGTTTCATGTTTTTCGGCGTTTTTAATGTGTAATATTCTCAAAATCCATTCCGTGCAACATTCGTTTCCTCCCCCCACCATACCGCTGCAACTTTGTCGTCAAACATTGTCGAGATCAGTAGCACATTTTTATCTTTTCGGGGGACAAATGACAAGTGTCTTCTCTTGTAAAAAAAACTCTATTTAGTATATTTCGGAGGTATCCTGCTGTAAGCATGGAAATCTGGAGGTATTTCAATCTCTCTTTTTCGTTCCGAGGAAAGTTGTCGTTCGCTATGTGAGTTCCCTCCACAACTCAACGGAACCAGTTGTCAACAATCATGTTTCCCCCTGTGTATTTTATGATGTTGGTTAGTCGTAGGACTGCTTGTGTTGGGATTGTCAGTTGTTGTTCTTCTGCGGTCAGTCCAATACTATCCTACACCTGGCCTGTGTGCAGATATGCGTTGTAAAAATACGACTTTCCCGCATCAGTGAAACACTGTACTTTGAGGCCATACTTCGCATACTTCTTTGGCGTATACTAATATTTCGTCGGTGCAGACAGAACTGCTTAGGCGCATAGGGGCTTGGCGAGTTTGAGGGATGAGTAAGGAAACATTTCGTTCAGCCGCTCTTGTGATTTCTTCTTCAGTATAGTCTGGTTGTGGGCTTTGGATACCGACTGCTGTCATCATAATCACTGTCAGTGTCTCCATCATATTCATTTACCGATGATGACTGATCGTCGACATGATCCATGTCGTCATCTCAGTCAGCAAGTAAATTGTCTTCTTCTACAGGGTGATCAATCCTCAGTGCAACAGCTGCCGTTCCCGCTTAGCGGGCCGCGCGACGCCCGCACTATACTTAATACGGGTTGGCGCACAAGTTATGTCTGACGTACACAACATAAAAACTTGGAAAGAAAAGTTTATTATTCACCTGTATTACGTAAGGAGGTGCCGGAACTGCCTCCCTTCGTTGTTCAAGCATTTCTGACACCTGCTGAGGAATTTGCTCATTACACTCTGAAGTTCCCTCTCAAAAATTGCAGTAATTTCATGGCTAATGTTTGTTTCTAGTTCGTCTAAAGTATGGGGATTTGATTCGTACATTTTCTCTTTTAATGCTCCCCACAGATAACAATCGCACGGGGTTAAATAGGGAGAACGAGGGGGCGAAATATTCTTAGTGATAAATCTTTCACCAAACACATCACCAATTTCCCGTAATGATAAGCTGGCTGTATGTGCCGTCGAAGAGTCTTGCTGAAATGTCGGGATAGCACGTTCTCTCTCCGTTAATTGGGCAAAAAAGGCCGCAAAATGTTTTTAACATACCTGTCACTATTAATTGTTTCCTGAGAAAAAAATAGGGGGCCTATTATTCTCTCGCCGCTAACAGCGCACCACATTCCTAATTTTTTGATCGTGCAGGGGCTGCTCGTGAATTAAGTACGGCTTTTCCTGTCTCCAGCAACGATTATATTGCGAGTTAACATACCCTCTTAGGTGGAACCATGATTCGTCGAAAAAGAAAGTTAGATTCGGGTCAGTTTCTCCGTCATGCACCTTCTTAAGAATCCATTCGCAAAACCGCAGCCTTTTTTTAGGGTCACCCGCTTTAAGTTCTTGTACTGCGGCTATTTTATACGGTTGTAACTTCAGTAGCTTTGTAGCCGTCTGAGCAGAGCCGTAGGAAATTCCAGCCTGCTGAGAAAGGCGTCGAACTGATTTTCTAGGAGACCTTTCCAGAGCTTTTCCAACGTTATTCAATGTTTCTTCTGTGAGGACAGTACGTGGTTGTTTGTGTTTCCTGTCTATAACAGTTCCCGTTTCGCGAAATTTAACCACGAATCGACGAATCATACTCCGATTATGAACACGAACATTAGGAAATTCGTCACGAAATAATTTATGTCCCTCACGCGCTGATTCTGTGCGCACATACGAATCGTAGATGACTACTCTTTGGCGAATAGAATAAGTGATTTTCACTATTTCCCTATAAACACTGTCACACAACACACAGTACTCTGTCGACTGACAAGCGCGTTCTACTGTCACAAGTATGCAACACAAACAAAGGCCTCACAGTGGAGCAAGAAGAAACTCTCCATATGTACGTCCGTCGGTGGGCTGACATCACGGCCACCGGCTGTCCACCGGCCGGCACAAAAATCTGCGCGAGGCGGTTGCACTGAGGATTGATCACCCTGTATTTCCCCAATAGCGCCATCTTCTTCATTTGATGCTGATTCGTAATTTTCCTCATCAGTCTATGAATCCTTTACAAACAAAACTCTGTGCACTATTTCTGAGAAATCCGGGTCGTCAATGCGCAATCCAGTGGTGCAAGGTCTTTTTGCCACTTTGAGTTCCTCTAAGCAAAATAAAATAATAAACAAAAAATTGTGTGGAGAATTTTTTGACAATGAGTAATGGAACACTGCACACTCGCGGGTGTGTGCGTGCATGCTCTCTCCCTCTCTCTCTCTCTCTCTCTCTCTCTCTCTCTCTCTCTCTCTCTCTCTCTCTCTGTCTGTCTCTCTCTCACGCATTCACACACACATACACTGCACACTCACACGTATTGTTATAAACAGAACAGATACTGTCAACATAAATTTATTTATTGGACAATCCATCCCAAATTGGCATTCAGGGCCATTACAATTCTACACTGTCGGTTACCACAACACAATACCGCACTGTACAGTACAGTACTGCTACTACTAGTGCAAGTAGCCGGAGGTCGTAGGTCGGTCGGCGGTTGTTGACTCTTCCACAACGGCGGATGAGCGACTGCCTGTAGAAGAGTGGCGCAGTGCTTAAATGGATGTCACGTAGTTCTGGAGGCAGGCGCAGAGGGCGCTGTTGCTTGGTCACGCCTAGAGAGCCTGTATATGGAGAGAGTGGCCATGCCTGAGACCGCTCCTGATTGGCTGACAGCCCAGGGCGCCATGTTTTTACCAGATTTGGCGGGCTTTACATGTGTCTGAATAGCTACAGTATGCGTTTCCGTACTGTGGTGTTTCGTAAAAGCTTATGGTAGTGATTTCACTGTACAGATACATGCAGGTTGTATTACGGTAGGCACGTCTTCTGTCGGTTTCATTTACGTAAATTAACGTGTTGTTCGTCGGTCGTTGACGATAACCTTAGAACTTCGCGTCAATTTTTAAGTTTATATGTCCCTTGTATGGGAGTGAAACATGGACGATAAACAGTGCGGACAGGAAGAGGATTGAGGCTTTAAAAATATGGTGCTACAGAAGAATGCTGAAGATTAGGTGGGTGGATCGCGTAACTAATGAGTAGGTACTGAACAGAATTGGGGAGAAAAGGAATTTCTGGCATACCTTGACTAAAAGAATGGATAGATTGGTAGGACACATTCTTAGACATCAAGGAATTGTTAATTTAGCGTTGGAGGGAAGTGTGTGGGGAAAAAATCGCAGGGGAAGACCAAGAGATGGATACAGTAAGCAGATTCAGACAGATGTGGGTTGTCGTTCTTATGTGGAGATGAAGAGGCTTGCTCAGGATAGGGTATTGTGGAGAGCTGCATCAAACCAGTCTCAGGACTGAAGACCACAACAACAACAACAACATGTCCATTTGAACTGATTTACTGATTGTAATTAATAATGTGTATAACATAATTATTAAGGCAAGTCCAAGTTTCGAAAGGAATGAGAAATACGTGAAAAGTGAGTGGTCAGAATTAACGGAGATACACGACTTGTAAACTAAGAAAGGCATTGATGAAATTCAGTAATAGAACTGCTGCCTGTGAAATTCTCGTGGTGTAGTGCTTGCGTACTGACTTCATGCTGTAAAGGTTGTGACTTCGAATCCGATAAGCGGTAATTTTTTTAAACAGTATTTGCTAGCTTTTTGTTACTTCATGGTTCTGGTTTTTGAAATGTCGTGCTACAAGGTATATTTAGACATGGCTACGGCACCTCTCCCATGGCTGTATATTATTGCATACTCACAATCCTATTATTGGTTAAGGGATGTGACGTGATAAGGAGAGGGGGCTGGACTAGTGGCTCATTGTAGATATTTAGTTACCTATTTTAAGTCTGTTTTAGCTGTTTCAGTAGAGATATTATCGCCATTTTCCGATTTTCTGTGATACTCTGTCCCTAAAAGTATCTACAGAATGGCAGTTTTGGTATTTCCCAATGTAAGAAAACGTTATATGTTCGACAGAAAATGTAAATGCTTTATATCGGGGCGGAAAGCGAAAGTATTGTATTAATTTCAGCGATGGATATTCAGACATTTCTTTGAGATACATATCATGGAGTATTTCTTATTATTCAACTGCCAACTGTCGAAATTACGAAATCATGGTAAAATATGGTATTAACATTCGACAGTTATAGAAACTGTTTCACGAGACTTATTTGCTTACAAATTTGTTAGGCCTGTATGAACATAGATGAATGGCATTTCTTTAACCACGTACTAATTAGTAAGCTAGAAGATGTGCTTTGGTCTCATGGGTGGAACTGATGCATTATTATAATCGTTAGGTGGCTGTATTTCTGCATAGGCCGTTATCTAAGTGCACGTCGCAATTGTAGTCTGGTAAAAACATGGCGGTCACCGGCCGGTTGTCCACTCTCTCCTTATACAGACTCTCTAGCTATGCCCAGGATCGCTCGGGTGGAGCCCTCTGCTGGATCGAGTGTTCCGACTTATCATACTGCGTGCTGGGGTGTACCTCTCTGGCTTGGCGTCACGGACTGGCGCCTGCCGGCGTGGCAACGTGCAAAGCGATACTGTCGGACGGGCGGCCGATACGGCAGGCGCTGTCGTGTGGTTGTAGCAGATACAGAGATACGTCCACAGTTTTTTCCCAATTTTACAAACTTGAAGTTAACTATGAAAATAAAAACACACAAGGGTAGACGGAATCCATGGAAATGGTGAAAATAAAGACAGTCCAGGTACACCTCGGTCTTTTTCTTTAACGGGAAAGGAGAGAGGGCAATTAGTTAATCAGAGAACTCGAGACATTTGCACAACAAAGGAAAGACTTACCTCGCCGTCCTCTTCAACCGCCTTGAGCCTACAGATTAGGGCAGAGCGCTGATGCGCATTCAGAGAAAAGGGGAGGGGAGAGGAGTGTAGCGGCCCGGTCCAAACGACCGGTCTACGAGCTGAAGGATATTCTGGAGAAGAATGACGTAATTACTTGATTTGATTTGAATTGATTTTTCCAGGGAAGCCAAAACAGTCTTGGTCCAACCCGCCACTGCCCGCACCGAAACTAAGTTTATTGTGCGGTATCGCTCCCTGTGTATCTAGTAAAGCCAACCAATGCCCTTGAACAGTGCAAGGAGTCCCTTTACCAGTTATTTATTAGACACAATTTCTTCGGGTCTGGTTGTCCCAAATATTCTGTGCCTTTTATTCTCCAATGCAATGTATTCGAAGATTAGATGTGATGCAGTTTCATCACCGTCATCACAGATCCTACATTTAAGGTTCTCTTCTGTTATTCGCATTGTACGTCGGTGTTTCTTGAAATTCCCATGGCCTGTCAGCAATCCAACAATGAGTCTAATCTCTCTCCTGTTCAGACACAGGATTGCAGAGCTTCTTTTAAAACATGGCTTTGGCATCATTACCTTGCCATGTTTTTGTTGATGGACTTTGTTCCAATATTCTACGTGCTGTCTTCTGAGCCAGTTACGTAGCTCCAATTTGATCACTGCCTTGGTGATTGTCAGGACAGGTTCCGGTCCAATAAATGGAGTCTCTGCCCCCATCCTAATCTGTCGGCATGTTCGTTGCCACTAATCCCCGAGTGGCCAGGGACCCACAATAGGTTTACTCTATTGCTTTCCCCTAGCTCCACCAGAACCCTGTGACATTCTGCAACAATTTTAGATCTTGTTGCAGGAGCTGCCAGTGATCTCAGGGCTGCCTGGCTGTCTGAATAGATATAGATGCTACGATCTTTGTAGTACCTACGCAAATTCTCCACACACGCCCTGATGGCAGTGATTTCGGCCTGGAATACTGAGGCCAGTTTTCCTAGAGAGATGACGCCCTCCAGTCTTGGCTGCACCCCATATACTCCGGCCCCAAAACCTTGGTCCGATTTTGACCCGTCAGTGAACCAGACAATATCCCCCGTACGGTGTCGAACTATTTTCTCCCACTGCTCCCTACTTCCAATTGTTATATTGAAAGGCTTGTTGAAGCAGTATGGGGTTATAATATAGTCGGCTGGCATTTCCCCAACCTTTCCAATATTTATCTCACTCACTATTTTAGTGTGTGACTCTGGATATCCAAAAGAGTTCCAGTTGTTGCCAGATTTGAGTCTGTATGCACCAGCCGCTGCCTCCATCTTGACCCAAAGGTGTAATGGGGGCATATCCAGCATGGTAATTACTTGGAAACTCACACAGTTTTCAGAGCTGCGGATGTGTTAATGTAACGAGTACGATACGCATCGTGCATTCATTACAAATGGAAATGTCGCTTTAGGTACCGAAAAGTCGCCCTTCCCCGCACCACGATCGTCAAACAAAGAGCGCAAGCTTTTGAGGCGAACGCAGCGCGGCAGTCCGGGGCTATTTTGTGGAACCCTCTGCTGCAGGCAGAGCGGGCGAGCGCCGCCCTCGATGGCTGTGCGCAGAAATTTTCTGACTGCAGCGCCAGCGACCAAGCTCTCACAGGGTCTCGCTGCGAGCGGGAGCGCAAACTTTCAAGAACGACTCGCTATCGAGTACAGTAGGCTGCTCGAAGCGGCGTTTCTCTGCAGTGCGCGAAATTCGCTCTACGCTGTTTCTCCAGCTACAGCTGGCGTACACCCTTATTATGAGAAACCCTTTTGAGAATGACGAAAAATGTCAAGAGCATTGTCAGTGGAATGTCAGTGGTCTCAAACGGTTACACAGGATAACTGAAATTGCGTGGGAGTCGGCTCTGTTCTGTGATAGTGCTATGCAAAAACACCACCGCCTCCGAATTTTACTGTTGGCACTACAACACGCTGACAGATAACTTTCACCGGGTATTCGCCATACCCACGCCACACAACGTTTTTGCACTGATCAACGCTCTTATACCAAGCGAGGCGTCGTTTCGCATGGTCCTTGTGGCTAATGTGCAGCCACTCGGCCACGAAATCCAAGTTTTCTTACCTCTCGCCTGTCATAGTACTTGGAGTGGGTCCTGATGCAGTTTGGAATTCCTATGTCACAGTCTTGAGAGATACCTGTCTATTAGAAGGTACGACCCTCCTCAAATGTCGGCGGTGTGTGTCAGTCAACACACGAGTTCGGCCTAGTACGCTTTCGTGTTGTACGTGTCCCTTCACGTTTCCATTTCACTATCACACCAGAAACAATAGAGCTAGGGATGTTTAGGAGTGTGGAAATTTCGCGTGCCGGCCGCGGTGGTCGCGGGGACTAAGGCGCTCCAGTCACGGTCTGCACGGCCACTACGGTCGGGGGTTCGAATCCCCCCTCCTGCATGGATATTTGTGTCGTCCTAGTTCGTAAGTAGTTCATAAGTAGTTTGTAAGTTTAGGGACTGATGACCCCGTAGTTAAGTCCCATAGACTATACAAACATTTACAAAAATTTCGCGTACAGACTTCTGCCACAAGAGACACCCAAGCACCAGACAACGTTAGAAGTCCGTGAGTTCCGCAGAACGTCCTATTCTGCTCTCTCACAATTTCTGCTGGTTACTGAGATCGCTGATATAGAGTACGTGGCAGGACTATTCACCTAATACGAAAAACGTATGTTTTTCTGGGTGTCTGGATGCTTTATATATGTCTCTGTGACATTACAGATACAGAAGGAAGTTGATTGTTTCCATGTGAAAGGCGGGTTTTGTCAAGCTGTTGGGTTCCCCAGCCGGCCGCCTAACAGTTTGGACCTAGTGAATGGAATGCAGGTAGTCAGGGTTTTCCTAATCTGCTCAAAAGCCGGAAACGGTGCTCTTGGCTGAGCGAGGGCGGCTCTCCCAGATTGCAACTGAAATACAATATAGCCACACACATTATTCCAAAAATCCATATAAAATCAGGGAATGATCATATGGAAAATATAATTATATGAATGGACTCAGGAGACTTGTGAGAATCAAACGCGGTAATTACAATTTCAATATCCCTTACAGATAAAAAGCCGACAAGTTTCAGTATGATAATAATAATAATAGTAATAATAATGTAAGACTTATATTTACAATTATTGATACGTAGTGTTTATCAGTAACAGTTTAAGAAACAAATGGGCAGCATTGCACCACACTACCTACCTATCTTAAAAGACTTACCACGTTATTTCCATATTCTTTCAATAAACTTTTACTCTCTTGTTCTGCTATACGTTGAGGTAGTAATATTCTTGTGTCATAACATAGATTCCACCAAAAAAACTACAAAACACGAACCCAGCAAAGCGCATTGTATATTTATTATATTTAATATTTTTCTTAGTAAAGTACGTTTTTTATGTTGTAGACTGCCACTTAAATATTTCAAGGCCAACTAAAAATGGTACTAGATATGAAGCAGATAATTTATATATAAACAGTTATATGTATTTGTGGACAAGAACTGAATATCTTTGCTTAAAAAGCCTTGATAAATTAAATATTAATTGTGTAACTATATTTCGACGGCGGCAGTATATTTGAACACTGAGATGCCACGCTTAATAGCTACCTGAGCAAAGAGCTTCCGTCTCAACCGTTTTTAGTATTGATAAATATATATTTGTTTGTTAAATGTAAACAACATTTGAAGGGAGGTGGTCAGAGCACTTAATTCTGTGATATTCAAATGCATAATATTTTGGAAGGAAAATTGTATTTTAGAGATGAGACGTTAAGATGCGCGGAAGGATACAATTTTGGGAGCAGGGAGAGCACGCTTTCGAACACTTAAGAAAGGACTCATAGCTTGGACGTGGTGGAGAAAGGTTGTGACGCTGGGGGGTCTGAAGCCACGTTACGAACTTGTGATTTGAAGATATAGGCATGTGCGGACTTAGAAAATTTACGGGACTGTGACTGAAGAACTTAGTCTTTGGTGAAAAGTGGTAAACTATGGACGGTAGTAGGGCTGTAGAACTATGATAATTCAGCAATCGTGGACTCGTGTGATGACAAACTGTGTTTTATAACAAATACTGTAATTAATGGCGGATTAATTTGGAACGGAAATGTCCGATGGACTTCACTAATTTACGAGTGATAATTTAGAAATTTTACTCTCGAGTGCCTTTGATAGTTGTTGTGGCTCTCATGAACAATAGTTGGAGAAATATTCTGTTACTTACCGATGTATAAAGCAGGAGCACCTCCGCATTTTCATGTCCAAAATGAGTAATAAACTTCATTTATAAAGAATTACTTCGTGAGTGAATCTCTTCTTTATCTTAGAATACATTTTGTTGGTTATTCAGAGGTTTAATTTATGTTTGTTGAAATATATTTTCACATCATCATGTACAGATTGATAGACTGGCTAGACGACAGATTTGTTATTGATCTTGTTTAAACATATTTAAGCAACTTTCACACAGTTAAAAATTAGGTGTTAAAATTGTAAGAGACTGAATGAAAGTCCTTGATCCACTTGAGCTGTTTTTTATTGGAGTCGTGAAGACCCGCACAACCGGTTTCGCAACCTACCAGTTGCAGCTTCAGGCGCTTTTTAGTGTACAAAATGATAATTGTTTTAATAAATGAATGTTTAGAATGAAAATTACATATTAAAAACAAAAAATCCGAACTAGTATGTATGAAAAAGTTACATGCAAAAAAAATTTTATATAGATGCCAGTAGGCTATTGATAGCAATAAATATTTTTTTATATTAATTACACAGTTTTCCATATAAGTGATTTATAATGGATAACGGGGTTAGTGGTTAGGTGCTACCGCAAGCACCTTGGCCCTTTTCGTCAACAAGATTACAAAAAGTCTACCGTGCGGTTCTTGTCATTTTTTTGTTAAAAGAATAGAAAAGTCGGCAATTGGTAAAATTTGTTTGGCCTGCGACAAAAAGCGACGTGATGGGTAGCCCTACAATAGACAACATTATAATGATTAGTGAAAATCACTGATGGTTTTGGGAAATTAGATTTTTGCGTAGAATAAAGATACATAATTATTTAAACTTACAGATTGTTGTCGGTGTAGTGACGATCATCAGATCGATCCAGGTGATAAAAAAGTTGCATGTTCGTGCTGGGCGGAAGTGCAAATACAACTGAAGAGACGGATCACCCTGTGTATGGGCCGCTAGACTGAGGCCAACTGGCTGTGGTTCGCGGGGGCGCTAGGTGTGACGTCGATGCTTGTTGCGGTAGTAACCGACCAATAAACCACGTTAACCATTTTACACAAGTATGTATAGTAATTTCGAATAATGTTGATGTGCTAAACTAAAGTCGTGTTGACATCACGGTTACAATGAAATAAAATAAATGAGATAAAAATGAGAAATTTATTAAAATAAAATGCATCATACTGGACTTAAAATAAAACGTTATGGATTGCAATTCTGCAAATACATGGTAATACGAAACTTAAGAACTTATTAAATGGGGGGATAATACCACCAATTGCCGACTTTTCTATTCCTTTAACAAAAATATGACAAGAACCGCACGGTAGACTTTTTTGTAATCTTGTTGACGAAGAGGGCCAAGGTGCTTGCGGTACCACCTAACCATTAACCCTGTTATCCGTTATAAATCACTTATATCGAAAACTGTGTAAGTAATATAAAAAAATATTTATTGCTATCAATAGCCTACTGGCTTCTATATAAAAAAAATTTTTGCATGTAACTTTCTCATAATACTAGTTCGGATTTTTTGTTTTTAATATGTAATTTTCATTGTAAACATTCATTTATTAAAAGAATTGTCATTTTGTATAGTAAAAAGCGCCTGAAGATGCAACTGTAGGTTGCGAAACCGGTTGTGCGGGTCTTCACGACTCCAATAAAAAACAGCTCAAGTGGATCAAGGATATTCATTCAGTCTCTTACAATTTTAACACCTAATTTTTAACTGTGTGAAAGTTGCTTGAATATGTATAAATATTTTAGCTGTGGTTGCCCGTCATACAAAGTTCTTTAAACAGATTGGGTAGCTGTTTAGGGCATAGAAGCTGACATACATAACTCACCCGTATGAAGAGAGACAACGACCAATAAACCATTTACTATCCTGAGTTACGTATTGCCGAATTCTTATTGGTGAATAGCGATAGGAAGGTCACATCATACAACTCCTGCACATCGTTCCACGCCAGCGATCGACTACACTTGCATTATTAACAGTGACTCTATTTCTAAAATACCCAGTGGGTAATGGTGATCATAAATAGTCTTAAAATAGCGACCTGCGCTGCTCGGCACGGACATACGAGCAGGTGGGCGGGCCGGCGTTGTTTCGCGTGTAGCGGAAGCGACAGGCAATCGGCTGATGGGGCCGGCGCTTCGGGGAAACAATCGCCACAGGTGTAATTGCGGAGGACTGCGAGTGAGGGGTGAGGAGGGGTAGGGGGTAGGGGGTAGCAGGTGCGCCAATCACGCTGATGGCGGCGGCGGTGATGGGGCGGCCAGGCGCCGCTAGCCGCGGCCGCTGGGATTTTAATGGCCGATCACGCACGCCAGGCCACTAGATGCCGGGCCGCGGGTTACCACACATCGGTCAGTCGCCGGGTAGGGTAAACGCCAATTCACACTGTCCGTCGAGTCACGTCACCTCACGTCACCGTCTGTCAGAACATTCCGCAATGTCCTTCTAATGTCGGCATTCACACTGTCTGTCACCGCACCGTCACGTCACGTCACGTCACCATCCGTCAGAACATTCTGCAATTAATTTCTAATTGCGGCATTCACGCTATCCGTCATCGTACGGTCACGTCACCATCCGTCAGAACATTCCACAATTAATTTCTAATGGCGGCATTCACGCTGTCTGTCATCGTACCGTCACGTCACGTCACCGTCCGTCAGAACATTCCGCAATTAATTTCTAATGGCGGCATTCACGCTGTCTGTCATCGTACCGTCACGTCACGTCACTGTCCGTCAGAACATTCCGCAATGTATTTCTAATGGCGGCATTCACGCTGTCCGTCACTGGACCGTCACGTCAATGTCACCGTCATCATCCGTCAGAACATTCTGCAATGTATTTCTAATGGCGGAATTCACACTGTTCGTCACCGGATCGTCACGTCACGTCAACGTCACCGTCCGTCAGAACATTCCGCAATGTATTTCTAATGGCGACATTCACGCTGTCCGTCATTGTACCGTCACGTCACATCACCGTCCATCAGAACATTCCGCAATGTATTTCTAACGGCGGCATTCACACTGTCCGTCACCAGACCGTCACGTCACGTTACGTCACCATCTGTCAGAACATTCCACAATGTATTTCTAATAGCGGCATTCACACTGTCCGTCACCAGACCGTCACGTCACCATCCATCAGAACATTCCGCAATTAATTTCTAATGGCGGCATTCACGCTGTCTGTCATCGTACCGTCACGTCACGTCACCATCCGTCAGAACATTCCGCAATTAATTTCTAATGGCGGCATTCACACTGTCCATCACTGGACCGTCACGTCACATCAATGTCAGTGTCTGTCAGAACATGCCTTTATGTATTTCTAATGGCGGCATTCACGCTGTCCGTCGTCGTACCGTCACGTCACATCGCCGTCCGTCAGAACATTCCTTTATGTATTTCTAATGGCGGCATTCACGCTGTCCGTCACTGGACCGTCACGTCAATGTCACCGTCATCATCCGTCAGAACATTCAGCAATGTATTTCTAATGGCGGAATTCACACTGTTCGTCACCGGATCGTCACGTCACGTCAACGTCACCGTCCGTCAGAACATTCCGCAATGTATTTCTAATGGCGACATTCACGCTGTCCGTCATCGTACCGTCACGTCACATCACCGTCCATCAGAACATTCCGCAATGTATTTCTAATGGCGGCATTCACACTGTCCGTCACCAGACCGTCACGTCACGTTACGTCACCATCTGTCAGAACATTCCACAATGTATTTCTAATAGCGGCATTCACACTGTCCGTCACCAGACCGTCACGTCACCATCCATCAGAACATTCCGCAATTAATTTCTAATGGCGGCATTCACGCTGTCTGTCATCGTACCGTCACGTCACGTCACCATCCGTCAGAACATTCCGCAATTAATTTCTAATGGCGGCATTCACACTGTCCATCACTGGACCGTCACGTCACATCAATGTCAGTGTCTGTCAGAACATGCCTTTATGTATTTCTAATGGCGGCATTCACGCTGTCCGTCGTCGTACCGTCACGTCACATCGCCGTCCGTCAGAACATTCCGCAATGTATTTCTAATGGCGGCATTCACGCTGTCCGTCATCATACCGTCATAGCACCATCCATCAAACATTCCGCAATTAATTTCTAATGGCGGCATTCACGCTGTCCGTCACCGGACCGTCTCGTCACGTCATGTCACCATCCGTCAGAACATTCCACAATGTATTTCTAATGGCGTCATTCACACTGTCTGTCACTGGACCGTCACGTCTCGTCACGTCACCATCCATCAAACATTCCGCAATTAATTTCTAATGGCGGCATTCACGCTGTCCGTCACCGGACCGTCTCGTCGCATCACGTCACCGTCCGTCAGAACATTCCGCAATGTATTTCTGATGGCGGCATTCACACTGTCCATCATCGGACCGTCTCGTCACGTCACGTCACCGTCCGTCAGAACATTCCGCAATGTATTTCTAATGGCGGCATTCACACTGTTTGTCACAGGTCCGTCACGTCACGTCACCGTCACGTTAAGCTTTCTCGAGAAGAATGTTTTGACGCAACGGTCGTCTGCTAACATCGGAAGTTAACCTATTTTCGTCACGCGAATTACATGTTGCAGTCGCTGATTGCACTGTTTATATGCAAATGTGTCTTATTCACCTTTATTCTGTTGTTATACTTCGTTTTAGGGGTAAATCTCAAATGTTTCATGATGACTTAAATATTTTTGACAATTGAGTGTCATCCTAAAATCGAGATCGGATATCTGAAACCGAAAAATTGTTTATGTTTCGTAATAATGTAACAGAAAAGTCTAAACCAAACTGTTTATTTGAATAAGATTGTAATTTGAGTACGCATTTTTCATTAAATAACATTTTAAATGAAAAAGGTCAGTTCTAATGAAAGACCAAAATTCAGTTGTTTACAACGGTATTAACAATGGCAGAAGGCAAATCGTAATGGATAACGTAAACAGGCACTATTTATGCTCTTATAAGTATTGTTTGATGTTTTCATATGTTTATTTTTTCTCTTGAAAATAGATGTCGCAGTTTTGAAATGTTGTTTTAGTTCCCAGTAAGTTGGCCAGAAACATACACTGTAAAGTTTCCTTTGGCCGTCAATAACATTTAGTGTTGTTGTTCCCTCAATTCTAGTATTAAACTATGACTTTCTACATAACAGATCGCCACTCATAACCCCACTTTCAACATCGTGTATTGAGATGGGCGAATTGATTTGACGGACACTGGCAGACAGTGAGAATACAACTTGACGTGACGTTGACGTGACGTGACGTTGACGTGACTGGGGGTGAGTTGGACCACTGGGTGAGACGGACCAGTGACGTATTTCGTGAATGCGCCGCTGGAGAGCAGCAACGTTCACTTTTGAGTAAGATCTTTGTTGAACGAACGCCGTGAAATAGTGTTTTTGTTATTGTCGTCTTACTTCAGGAGAAAAAAATTACACTTTCTGTTTTGATAAGTCGAAAAGTTTTATCGTGTAGTTACGTATTCTTAGTATTATGGTACAGTTTGCACACTATTTCTGCAGTTTTATTACTAAAGGCTTGATAAATGTGTCGGCATGTACCTAACCTAAAATGGCCACCAAGCTCTAAAACTGCAGACTGAAATCGGGGTGGTCCATCTTTCCCAAACAATCGGGATAGATGGACCATTTCTATTTGTGAGTGATAGACCATGCATTTCAGTTAGGGACAGATGGACCACAAATTATATCTTAAGTGACCATTGAAATTACATTAATATTTTAAAAATTGATCGAATAACATATTTTTGCATAGCTGGTATTTTTCTCTTTCAGAAAAATGCCAACTAATTACAAAAGTACCGGATCTTCTGAGCGAGGCAAATGGACCGATCTGCCTCCTACTTACATTTTGCGTAGTGATCACAAAGACAAGAGAAATTAGGGCTCGTACGGAGGCATATAGGCATTTTTTTCTCGTTCTCTTTGGAAGGGGAATAGGAAAGGAAGTGCCTACTAGTGGTACAGTGTATCCTCCGCCACGCACCTTACGGTGGATTGCGGAGTTCGTATGTAGATGTAGATGTGCAACCCTCGTCATCTGGGTGTTCTGACAATGAAACTTGGCCTTTGGTTCTTCTCCTTAACCATATTTTCTGTGTTCTGTCCAGTCAGAAATTGATCTTAGTGGTAATAAATAGATTTAGTTGAATTTATGACCTCCTTTATATTTCACTGATTTATTTTGTAAACAGATTTCAGCAGATTTCTTTTGGACCTCAAATGGATGAGTTCACAGTTCTCATTATTTACAGTCAATTTCTAATTTTGGCACCATGTAGCTACCTAAATAATTTTGCAGCTGCTATAGATCTTCGGGTGACCTTACTCAACGATAAAAGACAGCATCATCCACGAACAGTCTAAGGAATATGCTCAGATCGTCACCTAAATCGTTTGTAAGGATAAGGAACAGTAGTGGCATGGCGAAAAACAGATGTACACTCCTAGCCATTAAAATTGCTACACCACGAAGATAACGTACTACAGACGTGAAATTTAACCGACAGTAAGAAGATGCTGTGATATGCAAATGATTAGCTTTTCGGAGCATTCACAGCCGCGGTGGAGTAGCCGAGCGGTCTAAAGCGTCTCGCTGCGGAGTGCGCGGTTGCTCGCCGTGGAGGTTCGAGTCCTCCCTGGGGCATGGGTGTGTGTTTGTCCTTAGGTTAGTTTACCTAGGTTTAAGTAGTTTGTAAGCTATGGACTGATGACCACGCAGTTTGGTCCGATAGAATTACAAACATTTAAACATTTGATTTGGAGCATTCACACAGGGTTGGCGCCAATGGCGATACCTAGAACGTGCTGACATGAGGAAACATTCCAACCGATTTCTCATACACAAACAGCAGTTGACCGGTGTTGCCTGGTGAAACATTTGTGATGCCTCGTGTAAGGAGGAGAAATGCATACCATCGCGTTTCCGACTTTGATATAGCTTGGTTTGTAGCCCATCGCGATTGCGGTTTATCGTATCGCGGCATTGCTGCTCGTGTTGGTCGCGATTGCTGCTCGCGTTTGTCGCGCTCCAATAACTGTTAGCAGAATATGTAATCGGTGGGTTCAGGAGGGCAATATGGAACGCCGTGCTGGGTCCGAACGGTCTCGTATCACTAGTGGTCGAGATGACAGGCATCTTATCCGCATGGCTGTAACGGCTCGTGCAGCACCGACTCGATCCCTGAGTCAACAGATGGGGACGTTTCAAGACAACAACCATCTGCACGAACAGTTTGACAACGTGTACAACAGCATGGACTATCAGCTCGGAGACCATGGCTGCGGTTACCCTTGACGCTGCATCACAGACAGTAGCGCCTGTGGTGGTGTACGCAACGACGAACCTGGGTGCACCAATGGCAAAAAGTCATTTTTTCGGTTGAATCCAGTGTTTGGCGACATCGCGGTGAACGCTCATTGGAAGCGTGTATTCGTCATCGCCATACTGGCCTATCACCAGGCGAGATGGTATGGGGTGCCATTGGTTTACACCTCTCGGTCACCTCTTATTCGCATCGACGGCACTTGGAACAGTAGCGTTACATTTCAGATGTGTTATGTCCCATGGCTATACCTTTCGTTCGATCGTTGCGAAATCCTACATTTCAGCAGGATAATGCACGACCGCATGTTGCAGGTCCTGTACGGGCCTTTCTTGATACGGAAAATGTTCGACTGCTGCCCTGGCCATCACATTCTCCGGATCTCTCACCAACTGAAAACGTCTGGTGAATGGTAGCCGAGGAAGTGGCTTGTCACAACACGCCAGTCACTACTCTTGATGGACTGTGGTATCGTGTTGAAGCAGCATGAGCATCTGTACCTGTACACTCCACCCAAGCTCTGTTTGACTCAATGCCCAGGCGTATCAAGGTCGTTATTACGGCCTGAGGTGGTTGTTCTGGGTACTGATTTCTCAAGATTTATGCACCCAAATTACACGAAAATGTAATCACATGTCAGTTCTAGTATAATATATTTTTCCATTGAATACCCGTTTATCATCTGCATTTCTTCTTGGTGTATGAATTTTAATGTATAGTAGCGTAACTTCAGTTCTACTCGATGATTTTCCGTCAGTTACCAAAGGTTGAGTTCTTTCTCACAGAAAATCGCGAATCCAATAGCGCAACTGAAACGATATTCTATAAGCACGTAATTTTATAAAAAGCCGTTTGTGAAGTACAATATGTACAGCTTTCTGAGAATCTAGTAAACTAGAATTGATTTGAGATCCGTTTCGGTAGCTCTTATCACTTCATGTGTGTAAATAACTAGCAGTGTTTTGCATGACCGATACTTTCTGGATCATTGTTGAATATGGTTCATTACATTGTTCTCTTCGAGGTAATTCATAATGTTCGAAAAAATATATATGTTTCAAATTTCAGCTGTCAACCGACGTCAACGACGGCAGTAAGACTTGCTGTTGTTAATTGTTGAACAAACTCAGGCTAGGTTAAGGGCCTTAATGCTGACAACCATGAAAATATTACCGCCATCACTCCCTTTCCCCGAGAAGAGGTACCACTAGCGATTGCCAGACTAAAACACAGGAAGGCACAGATAGTTCCGTTCTAGATGGACCCCACTAAGCGAACCGCTGCTCGAACTGGCACCTGCGGTATGGAAAACTGTGCAAATGTTCAAATGTTTGTAAATCAATGGGACTCAACTGCTTGGTTATTAGTCCCTAGCTTACAAACTACTTAATGTCAGTTAAGCTAAGCTAAGGACAACACAAACACCTATACCCGAGGAAAGAGTCGAACCCCCGACTGCGAACGGCCGCGCGTACCGCAGTACAACGGCTCAGTGCGCACGGCTATTCCACCGCGGCGGAAAACTGTAAATCCAATTATGATTCAGAAGGCAGATGACAAAGATCCCTCAGATTCGAAAACATTCAGAGCAATATGTCTAATGAACAAATGTTCAAATGTTTGTTGAGCTTATGGTATTTAAACTGCAAGGTCATCAGTCCCTAAAATTATAAACTAACTTATACTAAAGACAACACTAACATCCATGCCCAAGGGAGGATTCGAACCCCGACGGGAAGCGACATCGCGCATCGGAACATAGCGCCCCACTGCGCTTGGCCACTCTGCCGCGGCTCTAATGAACACCTTGACAATTTAGAAAAGCGACTCTTGTGCGATCGCACAGGTTGCTCTTCGGCTTAAGTCCACCGTAGTTTAGGTTCGGCGAAAAGAAGGCAACTGATGATGCGTTAAATAGCGAACCGTCAATACCCAATATTACAAATAACAGACATCTAGTTGCCATACTCAATGATCTCACGGAAACATTTGATAACCTCTTGGGTCCCGCATTGTTTGCACGACTCCGAGAATACAGGGACCTACCTAAGGCATTCTAGAAGAGCCTCTCTACATTGCCAGCAATTCTCACACAGGCCACCAGCCGCAACTGAAGGAGACACGAATCTAGCTATAAGAGCTATAAGACTCTCGACAAAACACTGGCAGAGTTGAAAAGTGTTGAAATGTTTGTAATTCTATGGGACCAAACTGCGGTAGTCACCAGTTCGAAGAAAATAAATAAATAAATAAATAAAATCAAATGTTTGTAAAGCTTATGGGACTCAACTGCGGAGTAATCAGTCCCTAAACTCACAGACTACTTACGAGCTTCCTTATACTAACGATAACACAAACCTCCATGCCCGAGGGGGGATTCAAACCCCCGACGGGAAACGACATCGCTCATCGTAGCATAGCGCCTCAATGCGCTCGGCCGCTCCACCGCGGCTAGTCATCAGTCCCTAGACTTACAAACTACTTAAACTAACCTAAGGACAACACACACATCCATGCCCGAGGGAGGATTCGAACCTCCGACACGGGAGGCCGCGCGATCCGTAACGTGGCGCTCCAGACCGCTCGGATACTCCCGCGAGGCCACGGACAGAGAACCAGGGGAGAACACAAGGAGTCACATAGACAGAAGCATAAGTACAAACAGTATCATTGAACAGTATCCTACCACAGCTGTAACATAACGCATGCATAATTACAAAATATTTATACATTACATTAACACACATATAGTTACAGATTGACAGTTAACTGAAGCAAGAATTAAGATGATGGTCATTTGTAAAACTTATACACAATGTAATCAATATATGGTGCATTAAATAGTGGCAACTATTTATTCACAAACGATACAAAAGCGTTATATGTTTGTACCTGTTACTGTCCTTCAAAGTAGTCACCAGCTACGTATAGAACCCACTGCCATAGATGTAGAAGGCGTAGTATACCGTTAACAGAGCCTGTTGATGGTTCTAATGGAGCGGTCTACTGCCTGTCGAATCACTTGGAACATTTCTCAAGCGAATGCAACGAAGTGCATCCTTCATCTTCGGAATCAAATCAAAGTCGTAAGAACTTACGTTTGGGGTGTATGGTGCATGTTACAGTACTTCCCAGTTCCGTCCACCGACCAGAGCAGCCACAGCTTGCGCTGTAGGCGCCCGCGCATTGTCGTGCAAAATGATGGGTGGGTTGCGAAGAAAGTGTTTCCGCTTCTTTCGCAAAGCTGGTCGCAGGTGATGCTCTGCCACATTCAATTTTGATCCATCTCCGTTGTTTCTGTTTCGAAAACACAGCGACTCAGTTTCGTTAGACCGCTCGCTCACAAGTGACTGTGTTTCGTTTCCCTCGATTGTGCGCACGACGGTGACGTGGGACGGGCGAGTCCATTTGCTCGGAGGTAAGGTACGTATGTCAACAACGTGTGCTATCAGCGACAATAGTACATTCCATTGCACAGTGCCTCGACAGCAGTGTTGCAGCTATTTAAGTTCCTACCCTCTTATTTACATAGATAATGAACCATCGCCAAAGATAAATATAAATCTAAGTTTATGTCTACGTACCTTTTCCCCCTCCTCCACCTCCGCCCTTCTCCAGCTACTCATCTATTCGTCTATCTTTGTTATTACTTTCCACATTCTCTGCCAGTTTCTTCCTTTCCCATCTCTCAGTTCAAGTCCTCCCTCCCCTGTAAACGAAAATTAGATACATCTGCCAAATTTCGTGGTAATCGGTAATACGGAGTAATTGCGTACGCAATTTCACGCACACAGTGACGTTTCCCTCGATGTGAAGGTCGAGTGTGTAACACTTTATCACAATAGAATAAACGGTATTGCAGCGCATAAAATACGAATGTAATGCGAATGATAAATTTCGATATTTTTTATTATTTTCTAGCCGTTTCTTTGGGTTTCCTCGAGTATTTTTTCCCAAACCTGTCCTGTAACAGCGCGAACAAGAAAGAAGTGTTCAAAACGGTTAAGCCATTTCCGAGTTGTATTAAACAGAAAAGCACAAAACTGTTCCTCTATTATATCAGCCATATGGAGTCTTCCAAGTGCACGTAATCCGTACCTAATAATAAACCGATGTTTGTCCAACAAAGTGAAAATGTGGAGTTTTTCGGTAAATACTTTGTAATATAAACAAACAAAACCTCAATTAAAACATATTCATTATTTTGCAGTTTTATGGATTACCGATCAGTCCGTTCTGTGTTTATCTGCTCTTCATTCGTATATTTGCCATGCAGTCGTCTGTGAGATCCGTAATAATTTCCGCTGCAGTAATGTAACAAACACGACAGTCTTCAAGAGGCGTGCTGGAAATCGGCATTGCCGTACAGAACAGTGGCTCGTTCGGTAAAAGCCTTCAACGAAGGTCGGCAAACTGTGGCAGACATGCATCGGGCAGGTCGTCTTAGCGTCTCTGACGTAGAAGTGCATACTGTTGCCGCGTTAGTGGACAGTGGTCGACGCCAGACGATTCCTGAGCTAGCCCACGAAACCGGATTGGCGCATACGACTGTGTTTCGCATCTTGAAGAAACGCTTGGGCATGCGAAGAAGTGCATCATGACGGGTTCCGTGTGAATTGATGAAAATGAAGAATTAAGTGCATTACTACGCTGCTCAGACGCACTTGGAGCGCTTTGGGCACGAAAGAGATTTTCTTACGCCGTATCGTAACAGTGGATGAGAGATGGACCGTCGGCCGCGGTGGCCGAGGAGACTGAGGCGCTCCAGTCACGGTCTGCACGGCCACTACGGTCGGGGGTTCGAATCCCCCCTCGGGCATGGATATCTGTGCCGTCCTAGTTCGTATGTAGTTCATAAGTAGTTTGTAAGTTTAGGGACTGATGACCCCGTAGTTAAGTCCCATAAGCTTAACAAACATTTGAACATTTTTAGAGCTGGACCACATCGTACGAGCCAAAACTGAAACTCCAGTGCAACGAATGGCGTCATTATCGGTCGCCGAGAAAGTCGAAAGTGCGTCAGAGCCCCAGTATGGTGAAAGTTATGGTGATTCTAGTGTACGGCTGTGATGGTGTTATCCTAACGCATTACGTTCCTCCACGACGGATGGTCAATGCACAGTATTACTGTTCGTTTTTGGAGCATCACCTGCGTTCAGCTTTGCAAAAGAAGCGGCAACACTTTCTACGCAACCCACCCATCATTTTGCACGACAATGTGTGGGCGAACACAGCGCAAGGTGTGGCTACTCTGTTCGGTTGATGGGACTGGGAAGTACTGTGCCATACACCATGCGACTTTGATTTGATTTCGAAGATGAAGGACCCAATTCGTTGTATTCGCCTTGAGAAATGTTCCAGAGATTCGACAGGCAGTAGACCGCTCCATTCGCACCATCAAAAGAACAGGCTCTGCTAACGATATACTACGCCTTTCACAACGCAGACAGTGGGTTCTACACAACGCTGGTGACTACTTTGATGGACAGTAACAGGTGCAAACATGCTCCGCTTTTGTATCGGTTGTGAATAGATAGTTGCCACTATTCAGTTCCAAAGCTCGTATTTATATTATTCTTGAAACTATATGCTACACGAGCCGAAAAATTTAGAGAAAAAAGTATCAATTTTTTTATGTTTTCCCAGTTTTGTTAAATACCTTGGCTGAACAGCTGCAGATTAAATTCTCTGACAACATGCCCCATCCCACTCCCGTCCACATGGGTCAAAGATGATGAAACAACAGTAACTACAGGGTATTACAAAATGGTACGGTCAAACTTTCAGGAAACATTCCTCACACACAAAGAAAGAAAATATGTTACGTGTACATGTGTCCGGAAACGCTTAATTTCCATGTTAGAGCTCATTTTATTACTTCTCTTCAAATCACATTAATCATGGAATGGAAACACAGAGCAACAGAACGTACCAGCGTGACTTCAAACACTTTGTTATATGAAATGTTCAAATCGTCCTCCGTTAGCGAGGATGCATGCAACCACCCTCTGTCGCATGGAATTCCTGATGCGCTGATGCAGCCCTGGAGAATGGCGTATTGTATCACAGCCGTCCACAATAAGAGCACGAAGAGTCTCTACCTTCGGTACCGGGGTTGTGTAGACAAGAGCTTTCAAATGCCCCCACAAATGAAAGTCTAGAGGGTTGAGGGCAGGAGAGCGTGGAGGCCGCCTCTACCAATCCATCGGTCACCGAATCTGTTGTTGGGAAGCGTACGAACACGTCGACTGAAATGTGCTGGATCTCCATCGTGCATGAACCACATGTTGTGTCGTACTGGTAAAGGCACATGTTCTAGCAGCACAGGTCGAGGAATCAACAATTCCTGCTCAAACGTTGACAGAAAATCTGTGTTGATGACGTGATTGCACAATTGCAAAACCGCGTTCGTGATGTACAGTAACAAGTTGATGCTACGTACTGATGTGCTTGATGCTAGTACTGTAGAGCAATGAGTCGAATGTCAGCACAAGCACGGAAGTCTACATTACCTTCCTTCAATTTGGCCAACTGGCGGTGAATCGAGGAAGTACAGTACATACTAACGAAACAATTGGGTATTTTGACAATTGTCTGCACGAATTATTTCAATTTATATTTAAAGAGAAATACTAAAATGAGCTGTAACATGGAAATTAAGCGTTTCCAGACACATGTCCACATAACATATTTTCTTTGTTTGTGTGTGAGGAATGTTTCCTGAAAGTTTGGCCGTATCTTACCTTTTTGCAACACCCTGTATTATCCTTGAAACTGTGTGCTACACCAGCCGAAAAATGGAGGGAAAGAAGTATCATTTTTTTTATGTTTCCGAATTTTGTAAAATACCTTGGCTGAAGAGCGGCAGAGTAAATTGTCGCCGGCCGCGGTGGCCGAGGTGACTGAGGCGCTCCAGTCACGGTCAGCACGGCCACTACGGTCGGGGGTTCGAATCCCCCCTCGGGCATGGGTATTTGTGCCGTCTTTAGTCTTAGCTAGTTCATAAGTAGTTTGTAAGCTTAGGGACTGATGACTCCGTAGTTAAGTCCCATAAGTTGTACAAACATTTGAACATTTTAGTAAATTGTCTGACACTCTGCCCCATCCCACTTCCGTCCACATGGGTCGAAGATGATGAAACACCAGTAGAAGAAATATATAAATAAAAATTAGAAAAGAGGATTCTGACAGGTGGTAATGGAGAGTCAGGTGAGCTGTAGGACTGGTGCCTAGTGTGTCTGGAATGGTGCACAGTGGGTGTGTGTGTGGGCAGCTGCCCCGCGCCGCGCTGTGCCTCTGCAGTGGGTGGGGTGGGCTCTGCTCGTCGGTGACCCTTGCTGTTGACCTCCTGCTATTTATAGCCGCTCTGCCTCAACCATTAGCCGCGCCCCAGCCGCCGCTAACGCACGGCACACACCTGTCTGCAAGTGGGCCATCTCACCTCCCCCACTCCTAGCAGCCCGCCTAATGAAGCGAAATAAGCACAGCCAGTAGACAATGTAGCGGAGGGGCAACCTTTATGTATATTTAACTATACACCCCAGGATATTTTGTAACAATTTTATTCCGTATTTATTGATTTCCAATAGGTAGAGGCACCTGTTTGTGGTGAAAATTGTTGCTGGATTTCGTCATTTTTTAAACCCCATTTCGGTATATTTTTCGCTACTTTTATTTTATTTCGTCAATAATTTCGCTAATTTTATTTTCACTTTTTAACGGATAAAAACTAAATCAAAAGTCAATTATAGCCTCATTACAGTGTAACACTTTATTTTATTCAGAAAAAATGAAGATTTTACATTGATGGAGAGACATAATTTTTTTAAAAAAGTTTGAGAAACATTTATCCTGTTACTTAAATAAGTTTTACGTAGCCTAATTAATTTACTTAAAAACGAAAAATATGGCTAATCGAAATGGAAAACGCGGCCGTTCCTTTGTGATTTGCACACTTAAATTACTATTACATCGCAAACAATGACAGCCGTGAGAAATAACGATATATATTAACCCTTTCACTGCTCATTTACTCTCGGCATAGGGAATACTGCAGATGAGGACTTACCACATGGTGTGTGTGTGTGTGTGTGTGTGTGTGTGCGTGTGTACACAAGACTGTAGCAGTCCACCATTATTGAGACAAAAATAATTACGCAAAATCTAGTATTGTATAAAATACGTTTCCTTTTTCATTTTTGTCAAAATATTTCGGAGCTACGCGCAACAATCCCATTGCGGTTTTTTTTTTAATTCCTTATCTTCTCTTCTCGGGCAATTTCTTATGTTTTCAACCATACAATATGTGCATCGGCGCAATTAAATGTCGTCTCCGCGAAAGAAATTACTTATCTCTTTAAACTTCGCGGTGGGCAAAAACATGCTTCTTCACGATCGGATACAAGGTAGCACTTCAAGTTCAAAAGCAGACTACAAACACTACAACAAAGGGTGAAATCCAGAATGTATACCATTCACGAAAACTATGAGATGGCTCTTAGCGGTATTTTTCGGAACAAAGCTCGTGGTGTTCATAACACGAATTCTTCCTTGTCCACTTTTAGCTCGTTTTTCTGCGTCATTGATGTTCGTGAATAACTTGCCTCTTGACACCCGTCGACAACTCTTTCTCCTTGTTCTTTTTATGGGAACAACTGCTGTTTATATCTTGTGGGCAAGTATCCTTTCTTAGCCATTCAATACGCATATCGCAGTATTTGCACAGGATTATTTTCCTTGTTTAATGAAAAACAATCCATTTGATGCGAACTCAATTTCACGGTCAAAAACTGTTACGATCATGTTAATCTGCCGTACTAGAACAAACCATTGAAAGAATCTGCGATCAGAAACGATTACAAGCACGCAGGACGTTACCATCACCATATCAAATAAAGCGCCGGAAACGGATTTCACTGCACATGAAAAGAGGTTGGCAGGACTCGAAACGATATATATCGAAGTGCTGTACAATCGATTGTCATTTATATCTCGAATTTCCGCCAGTACATTTAAATGATTTATGAGATTTCAGAAAATATCGTGGATTATTTCGCGATTTTTCGTAGATTTCATATATTTCGTGATTTTTCGCAAAAATATAAAATATCGCAAAAATTTCGCGACTTCGCGCTTCGCGAAAAACAGGTGCCTCTACCAATAGGATATTGACACCGTACCTCACAAACGGCTTTTAATCAAATTCCGTGGTTATGGAATGTCGCCTCACATTTGGGACTGGATAGGGGATTTCCTGTCAGAGAGGTGACAGTTTGTAGTAATCGATGCTACTACATCGACTAAAACAGAGGCATTGTCGGGCGTTCCACTGGGTAGTGTTCTTGGTCCTTTCCTGTTCCTTATCTTCATAAATGATTTGGGAGAAAATCTGAGCAGATCTATTGGGTTGTTTGCATATGACGCCGTCATTTACCGTCTAGGTCAGGGGTGGCCAACCCGCATGCGGCCCGCGAGCCGATAAGTTTTGGACCGCGGAGCTGTTTCATATAGAAGAACAATTTAGACTTTTATTTCATGTGTAACTGCAAAATAGCATTCCATCAAACGTTTTTAGTATCATATCGAATTACAGTAGGTATATATAATTTCATTCATTCAACTATCATTAAATTTTCGTGTGAATTCCTATTTGTAAAACACTACAGTATGTTGTGTGGCATGTGGCTGAGGCGGTAGGCGGTGTGAGAAGTTAGGGGACGGAAGAGGCGCCTTGTGGGGCGTCGGACGGCCGTTGTGAATTCCGTGGCGACCAGTTCCACGATTGCGGAAGTCAGTTGAGGGTGGCGGTGCTGGAGATGCGAACGTGTGGTTGAGTGCGGCGAGAGGACCGCCGGAAACAAGGGCAGCTTTGCTACCTGCGAGCGGGCGGGCGAGGAGACGGAATCCTTAGCGTTCGGTTGTGGCGACTGCAGGCTGGACCACAGACAATCGAGTGACGTAGCGTGCACCTTAATTGCTGCCACATCAGCCGAATACACAACGGTGTCTGCAGTTCCTCTTCTATCGACGGAAGATAAGAATTCACTGCAGCGAGCGACAGAGGACCCTTCAGATTGATGTTGCATTCTTTGAACCATAATCGCTTCAGCTACTGCGTTAGCGTTGAATGTTCGGAAATAAATTTTTGAATCGTCTCCAGTTAAAGTGAGTGGATGGTAATAAGGGCACGATTAGTAGCGGTTGTGACTAAACACAGTAATCTTTCAAGTAAAACCAGCTTTTATCTTTTTACAACTCACCTAAGATGCTTGTCTTTATTTTTACTAGGCTTGTATGTATTTTTTATATTCAGTTATGGCGGGTAGGTACACCAGTCGACATTATCAATGGTTTCTGCCTCAGTACCATCTTTTAATTTTAGTAGTACAAAACTAATTATAATAATGTATTTTTAGTGATGACTTTTAAGGATTGCGTCTTATAAATGTACAGATATGATCCTGTCTTTCTGTGTTATTTACAGTTACTAATAATGTTATAGACCGGAAATGTAGAATACTTTTCACTAAGAATCATAACAAAAGATGTCGAAATTTTAAAGTAAAGCTGTCAGGTTAAGTGAAGCATCAGCAATGATTTTGTTACAATCGCCTAACAGTAAATAATTTCATACATTTTCCTACTCTATCAAAGCTATCTGACGTCACACATAAGCAGTGATTTAATAGGCTTCTTTAATGTCTGACTTGAAATACGAATTCGGAACCCGATTTAAAGATTTAAAAAACATCATCTGCTTTTTTTTTTCTTTTTTTTTTTGTGTGTGTGTGTGTGTGTGTGTGTGTGTGTGTGTGTGTGTGTGTGTGTCTTTGCTATGGCACTGTCTGTAGACACGAGTTCACTACCGGGACATCTACAAATACTATAGTGTGAAATACAATGCGATGTACAATTAAAAGAGAAGTCTCATCAGGTTGGTTTGGGAACGTTCTGTAAAACATATTTAGACGAGAGATATCCAGCGTATACAAACATGCTATAAAATGATTTCATTAGTTGGAAACACGTACATGTGTGTGAACAGATTTTTAGTTGGATGAATTACATAAAATCAAATATGACAACACGGATTGCATCTGGAAAATTCTTTGCACGTAGCAACAGCTTAACTTGACGTCAACATTGACTCATTTCAGTGAAACAAACCCAGACAGCCCATCAACACTGTATTTCATTAAAATGCATAATAAATTGTATAGTAAAAATTTTATAATAATTTGTACAATAAATGTCCTTTAATCATATTTGAATTTTTTTAATAAATTAATATTTCTTGCTTTTTTACTTCATAATAGAAAAATCGATCATGCGGCCCGCGGGGTAATCCACTCTCAATGATTTGGCCCGCCGGCTGCAAAGGTTGGCCACCCCTGGTCTAGGTAAATCATCTGCAGATCAAAATCAACTGCAGAACGATCTGAATAAGATATCACTATGGTGTAAAAATTGGCAATTCACTCTAAATAATGAGAAGATTCAAGTCATCCACATGAGTACGAAAAAAAAATCCGTTAACTTTGTTATGAGATAAATCAATCGAATGTGAAGGCCGTAAACTCTACAAAATACATAGGAATTGTTATTACTTCAGACTTAAACTGGGCCTGCCGCGGTGACAGAGCGGTCTGCGGCGTGACACTCGCGGTCTGCACGGCCGCTGCGGTCGGGGGCTCGAATCCCCCCTCGGGCATGGATGTTTGTGTCGTCTTTTGTATAAGCTACTTCATAAGTAGTTTGTAAGTTTATGGACTGATGACCTCGTAGTTAAGTCCCATAAGCTCTATAACATTTGAACATTTTGAACTTTAACTGGAAAGAACACGTAGATAATGTCGTAGGAAAGGCGAACCAGAGATTGCGTTTTTTTGACAGAACACTTAAAAGATGCAACGAAATTACTAAAGAGACTGCATACACCACGCTTGTCCGTCCTTATTTGGAGTATTGCTGCCCAGTGTGGGATGCTTATCACGTGGGTTTGACGGAAGCCATCGAAAGAGTCCAAAGAAGAGCCGCTGGTTTTGTATTGTTACGATGCAGGGGAGACAGCGTTACGGAAATGATACAGAATCTGGGATGGGAATCATTACAACAACGGCGCTTATCGCTGCGGCGTGGGCTACTTACGAAACTCCAATCGCTACAGTCTCCTCAGAATGCGACTATATATTTTTGACTGCCACCTACATAGGTAGAAATGATCATCAGAATACGGAGAGATTCAGATGTTCTTTCTCGCCCGCGAGCTTTTAAAGAATGGAATGGTAGTTGAATAGTATAAAGATGGTTCGATGAACTCCCTGCCAGGCACTTAAATGTGATTTGCAGAGTATTCCACGTAGATGTAGATGTAGTTTCGTTGTTCATATTCAGAGGATATTTCTCACTGAAGCCCCTTTCACTTTACCTAGATCAACCTTTTTTGTTGTCGACATTGAGTCGTAAAAATATAAACCTATATTTTTCTTTATATTCATTAAAGGATTATTCAAAAAGAAACGACAGATTTCAAACATTGATTTCTTCCAAACTACAAAAGATGTAAACATCATTCCAACATTAATGGGAAGAGAAAAGTTTACAATTTATCATTAGTAATTATGGTATGCATTCAATATGAGCACCGTGTATTAAACGACAAACGTCAACATGGTGGCTCATTTCTTGCCACACACGAATCAGCTGGTCTCTAGTTATCGAATTCACAGCTTCGACAATTCGATTGCTTAGACTTTCAAGACTGTCAGACATGGGAAGGATAAAAACACGGTCTTTTACGTAACCCCACAGATAAAAATCACACGCAGTGAGATCTGGAGACCTGGGAGGCTACCGGGATAAAGTTGTTCTTCTGCTCCTCCTCTTCCAATCCAACGTCTTGGAATGGTCTACGGTCGGGGGTTCGAATCCCCCCTCGGGCATGGATATTTGTGCCGTCCTTAGTTGTAAGTAGATCATAAGTAATTTGTAAGTTTAGGGACTGATGACCCCGTAGTTAAGTCCCATAGACTCTACAAACATTTGAACATTTAGAATGGTGTTACTCAAGCAACGTCGAACGTGTTTAGAGA
The DNA here is from genome assembly GCA_026315105.1 of Locusta migratoria. Lineage (NCBI taxonomy): Eukaryota > Metazoa > Arthropoda > Insecta > Orthoptera > Acrididae > Locusta > Locusta migratoria. Next base: position 506,171,430 of record CM048745.1, read on the forward strand.
AATGAGGCGAGGCACCATTTTGCATGAACATGAAGTCATCCGAATGATCTTCAAGTTGGGGAATAGCCAGTTATTGCCAGCGATGTTGAAGGCATAGTAGACCATTAGCAGAGACTGTTCTGTTGAATGGAGCGGTCTACTGCAGTCGATTTAAGAAGCGAATAACACGTAGTGGTTCCTTCATCTTCGGAATCAAATAGTAGTTACAAGGACATAGGTCTGGGGACTGTGGTGGGTAGTGTAGTACTTCCCAGTCCCATCGACCGAATAGAGCAGCGACAGTTTGCACTGTATGTGCCCGCGCATTGTCGTGCAAAATGATGCGTGAGTTGCGCAGTAAGAATTACCGCTTCTTCTGTAAAGTGGTCGCCTCTTCATTTATAAAGCTGGTCGCCGATGAAGCTCCAAAAACAAACAGTAATACTGTGCATTGTCAGTCTGCCGCAGAGGAACGTAATAGTTTAGGATAGCACCATCACAGTCGTACTCGAGAATCAGCACAAGTTTCTCTGGGGCTCTGGCGCACTTTCGACTTTAGCGGCGACCCATAATGACCCCATTAGTTGGATTGGCGTTTCAGTTTTGGTTCTTATGCAGTATTACGATACGGCGTAACGAAGTCTTTCCTTCGCTCTCATAGGATCCATTTCTACATTTATGTCAATTCATGCAGAGCCCATCGTGATGCAATTTTTCGAATGCCCAGGCATTCCTTCAGGATGTGAAGCTTAGTCGTTTGAATTGAATTGGTTTCGTGGGCTAGCTCAGGAATCGTCTGGCGTCTATCACTGTCCACTAACGCAGCAACAGTATGCACTTCTCCGTCAAAGACGCTAGGACGACCTGTCCGATGCATGTCTGGCACAGTTTAACGACCTTTGTAGACGGCTTTTACCCAATGTGCCACTGTTCTGTACGGCAATATCGATTCCAAGTAGGCCTCCTGAAGACCGTGATGACATTGTGCTACTGTATGGCGCATTCAACCTTCAACTCCATTGTTCCTGTTTCGAAAACATAGTGACAGCGTTACGTGTCAACACTCGCTCACAAGTGACTGTTTCCCTCGATTGTTCGCACGCCGGTGACGTGGAACGGGCGAGTCCATTTGCTCTTAGGTAAGATAGGTATGTCAACAACTTGTTCTGTCAGCGACAATAGTAGATTCCACTGCATAGTGTCTCCACAGCAGTGTTGCCACTATTTAAGTACCAGCTCTGATAATTGATCTGACGTACATAGTGCGCTACAATCTGTGGCTGTTTGCTGATGGTGCTGTGATGTACAGGGAGGCATCGTAACTGAATGACCGCAGTAAGATGCAGGATCATTTGGACTAAATTTCTAGGTAGTGTGACGAATTGCAGATAACTCTAAATATAAAAAAAATGTAAGGTGATGCAGTAAAGTTCGAATACTGCATTAGTAGTGTGTTCCTTGAGAAAGTCGCGTCAATTAAATATCGACGTAATGCTGCACAGCAATATGAAATCGAACAAGCATGTAGGGACAGTCGTGGTGAAGGCGGATGGTCGACTTCGGTATAATTGGATCATTCTGCTGGGTACCTGGACATGTGGGAATTCGGGGAAGTGAAGTTGCTGATAGTTGCTAAAAAGTTAACCTATAGGGAGAATTCATGTCTGAAATGGAACCCTGAATGCCATTATGTTACGCGAAAATTGATTACAGCCGTAGAAAGAGTGTATCCCAGTTTCTGTATCTGCGTGTAGTAAGCTTCGTCGTCAAAAGTCTACAAGATTTCAACACACTAAGGCATATATCGTTACCTGCTCATACAAAATTGTATAGGAACATCGACTTACTCATAATTAATAAAGTAGGAATTTCGGAAACTAACTGATCGTGTAAGGATGAAAAGATTGCGTGACCTACCATTAGGTATTAGAGGGGTATATTCAAATATGAACCAGTCTCTGAAATAAGGAAATTTTTAATGATATATTAGGAAAAATATTGTGTGGTTATAGTGGATCTCAGCAACTAGTGGACCAATTTACTTGTGGTTTTCGATTTGAGATTTTGAGATAAAGTGGCTGCTGGGAGCACAGGGAAAAATACTAAAAAAGTGAAATGGAGGAGTTAATTCGAAATCGAACAGTTACAACATAAAATGCGATTTTGAATAGTTTTGGAGCGTCATTAGGGCAATCCGAACCCCAGGAATTGGAATCCGAAGTCTGTTTTTGGAAATACCCAAAAACAAACGCAGGAAAACAAAATAGTGGTCATTTTTGACACATTTCGCTTTTTAAAAAAAATCTACCCGATGGATTTTTCCGATTTTGAAATATATTGTAGAGAATGTTCTCCTCTACAGAATGATATATGCCACATTGATGTGGAAAAATCGGAAATGGCAGATAGAGTTCGACAAACTTCTACCTGTTCAAAAACGTTAGGAACTGACATTGTACTTCTATAAAATCGTAGAATGTTCATAACTACTATTAGTGGGTAAATTTACATTCAGTTAAAAACCTGTAACTCTCGCCTTCCTTACATTAGACTCCAAAGCGACTTCCTCCTGTCCATTTCTTATGGAAATGTCTTGCTGTGAACATTTAAATACGTTTTCTTTACGATATCTTCGGATCTAAATAAAGTAAGCCAGGCCGACGATAACATTAACATATGAATAAAAAAATACACTTGACAGTTGACAAACCTTACAGAGGACATTTTAAGCAATAGATTACCGAGCAGGTGCATCACTTATAACTGTACAATTCACTGTTTATGCTAACGTCAGCTTGCGAATGATCGAGTGGAGGAAACTGTTACACCGGTCAAAACATTAGGGAATCAGCTGAGATATCTATGTTCTGAAGTATTGTCGTCAGCAGCATAAACAAAAATGATTCTACGCTTTCTGTCGGTTCTACGTTGTGGATACAATAACATTACGGCAACCGAGTTAGAGAAAATAGAAGAAAGTTGATGCACAGGGAGTTACTGTTGACTTTTGTTTGCAATACGATTTGCACAAGCAGTTGGTTTCAGGTAGTGAAGTGGTTCAACATTGTGAATTACCTGAAACTATGGCATGGAGAGCTATAGCAACGTTGGAAGTGGGATTGGCACAGAGGGAGGTGGCTGTACCTGTTCGAGTTTCTTAAGTAGTAATTTACAGGACCTGGATGCGATTTCAAACAAAAATAATTGTTAAAAAAAAAGGCAAGGTGAAAGTCCTCCAAGGGTAAATTCAGCAAGACATGATCATTGTCTCCGGTTAACAGGACGTCGACATAGGAGGCTGACTGTAAACTCAGCTGCAACGCACCTTCCAGCCAGAAACAGGACGCACAATATCGATACAAACAGTCCAAAATCGCCTTCGGGAATGTGACTGCTCCGCACGGAGGCTTATGGTGTGTGTCCCATTTCAGCCAAGACTGCATTTAGCCCGCAGAAACTGGGCGGAGGAACATCAGGATCTGTCCACAGATCTACATCTACATCTACGTAGATACTCAGCAAATCACATTTACATAAACGATTTAGGAGAAAAGCTAAGTAGCTCTCTTAGGTTGTTTGCAGATGACGACGTCATTTACCGTCTAGTAAAATCACCTGAAGATCAAAACCAACTGCAGAACGATCTGAGTAAGATATCACTATAGTGTAAAAATTGGCAATTGACTCTAAATAATTAGAATTGTGAAGTCGACCACATGAGTAAGAAAAGAAATCCGTTAAACTTTGTTTACAAGATAAATCAATCAAACGTGAAAGCCGCAAACTCCACAAAATATCTAGGAATTACTATTACTTCAGACTTAAACTGGAAAGAACACGTAGATAATGTCGTGGGAAAGGCGAACCAGAGACTGCGTTTTATTGGCAGAACCCTTAAAAGATGCAACAGAAGTACTAAAGAAACTAAGATGCAACGAAATTACTAAAGAGACTGCATACACTACGCTTGTCCGTCCTTTTTTGGAGTATTGCTGCCAGTGTGGAATCCTTATCAGGTGGGTTTGACGGAGGACATCGAAAGAGTCCAAAGAAGGGCAGCTCGTTTCGTATTGTCACGATATAGGGGAGACAGCGTTACGGAAATGATACAGGATCTAGGATGGGAATCATTACAACAACGGCGCTTATCGCTGTGGCGTGGGCTACTTACGAAACTCCAATCCCCAACATTCTCCTCCAAATGCAAAAATATGTATGTTGAAATGACCATCAGAATAAAATACGGAAAATCAGAGCTCGAACGGAGAGATTCAGGTATTCTTTCTTCCAGCGCGCTATTCGAGAATGGAATGGGAGATAAATAGTATAATCGTGGTTCGCTGAACCCTCTGCCAGGCACTTAAATGTGTTTTGCAGATTATCCCATGTAGATATAGATGTAGATGAAGTGGCTGGCATAGGGTTCATTAACCACTTTCCTTATTTTTCTCTACCGTTCCATTCTGTAATAGCGCGCGGGAAGAAAGAACACCTAAACCGTTCCGTTTTCGATCTGATTTATTTTACTGGGATGGTCAGGTCTCCCTATGTAGGTGGGTGCTAGCAAAATATTTTCACATTCAGAAGTAAAAGTCGGTGATTGAAATTACGCAAATAGATCTCGCCGCAACGAATAACGTTGTTCTTTAAATGATTTCCACCTCAAATCTTGCAACATTTCCGTGATGCTTTCCCCCCTGCAACGTTATAAACACAACGAGCTGCCCTTCTCTGATCCTTCTCAATATCTTCCGTCAGTCCCACCTGGTGAGGGTCCCACACTGGGCAACAGTACTCCAGGAGAGGACGCACAAGTGTGATGTAGGCAGTTTCTTTGGTGGAGCTGGTGCATCTTCGAAGCGTTCTGCCAATGAAACGTAACCTTTGGTTCGCCTGCCCCACAATATTTTCTGTGTGTTCTCTCCAGTCTAAGTTGTTCGTAATTGACACTCGTAGGTATTTTGTAGAATTTACGACTGATTTATCGCGCAATTGAAGTTCAGCGCATTTCTTTTAGTGGTCATGTATATTACTACACACTTTTCATTATTTAGTGTTAATTGCCAATTTACACACGATGTAGAAATTTTGTCTGAATCGCTTTGCAGTTGCTTTTGATCTTCTGCTGACTTCACTAATCGATAAACGACAGCATCACCCGGGAACAGACTAAGGGAGCTATTCAGATTGTCTCCTAAATCGTTTATAAACACAAGGAAGAAGGAGACCTATAACGCTTCGCTGTGGAACGCCTCATATAATTTCTGTTTTACTCGATGAGTTACGTCAATTAATACGAACTGTGTCTTTTGTGATAGGAAATCGTGAATCGAGACGCACAATTGGGGTGATATTCCATTAGCATGCAATTTCATTAGAAGCCGCTTGTGAGGAACAGTGTCGAAAGCCTTCCGGAAATCCAGAAATATGGAATCGATTTGAGATCCCTTGTCAATGTCACTTATCACTTCATGTGAATAAAAATGAGTCGTGATTTTATGTTCAGTTGCACAATCGTCGTTCCCTCATCTGGAGATAATGTGAAACTCGGAACATCTCATGGTGATGGATGAATGGAGTGGGCAGGAGTTAGTATTCGCGGACGTACGTACCTCCATGTCGTTCCTATTGGCGCCCTTGGACCTTTTATGCTCTGCGCTTGTGGCATAGAAGATCGGTTCTCTTGGACAACAAGCTTGAAGCTGAGGGACCTGAACGAATAGAGTGGCCAGATTGAGCATGTCTGCGATGATCTTGGCAGACGCAATGCAGCCAGACCAAATATTCCCAAGAGCTGATTGATAACCTCATACTGCCCATGCCTCGCTGGTGTGCATCTGTACTGTCATATTAGAGAATGATTTCTTCACTATTATTGTAGTCCCGTGGTGCCTCGCTCTAAGTAAACGCCAGGTAAAGAGCTGAGTGAACAAACTATCTTACAGATTACAGCTGTAATCAATATCTGAATGAAATACGTTACCTGATCTGCTAAATGTTTTGTGCAGTCTAGTTGCAGACATCAGCTGTTTAGAAATCGTAACCTGAATTACAACTGTAACTAATACAGCCGGACACTAAAGTCTACATACACCCTCAATTTGTAGCACGTGACGTTCAGCCTGGATGCAAAGAGATAGACGTGCAATTCTGTGCCTACGTCCACGCCCACAGTAACATAAACCAACGTTTTCAGGCCGGTATCGTGCACTAAAAAAAATGTCAAATGTTTGTTAAGCTTATGGGACTTAACTACGGGTTCATCAGTCCCTAAACTTATGAACTACTTACGAACTAGGACGGCACAAATATCCATGCCCGAGGGGGGATTCGAACCCCCGACCGTAGTGAACGTGCTGACTGTGACTGGAGCGCCTCAGTCACCTCGGCCACCGCGGCCGGCTATCGTGCACTGCAAGCGTGATAGATGCAGCAGTGTTTCTTTACTGTCGCACAAAAGTCAACATACACTTCGCGTCTGTCGTTAGTTGCAAGAGAGACGTTGCAGAGAACACGGTGTTTTTATATAATAGACGTGTTTTGCAATACGTAAGTCGATCGCGTAACATGGATGCAAAAAATAACCGAAATACCGGTGGAGGTGAGGAAGAATATTATTGAGCTCAGTAATAAGGAATTTTCACTGCGTAAAATTGGGGAAATTGTTAGAAGGAGCCACGCAAGTGTCCAAACCGTAATAAGAAATTACAGGGATCGAGGAAGTGTCGAAAACAAAGCTAGATGTGGACGACCAAAATTATCTAACAGGGAGCGCCGACATATCATTAGAAAAGTACATGCGGATCCCAGAATTATAGGTGCGGAGTTGGCATTAGATGTTGCAAATACTAGTGGAAATAGTGCTCATCCCATAACAGTACGAATACTGCTGCACAATCATGGATTTCAAAGTAGGACAGCAAGGAAGAATCCGTTCGTAAGCAGGGTGAATGAACAGAAGCGCCTAGAATTTGCAACTCTGCACCGAAATAAAGATTACACATTTTGGAATGCAGTACTTTTCACGGATGAGAGTAAGTTTAACATGTTCCAGTGCGATGGACATTAAAAGGTGTGGCGAAAAAGGAATGAAAGTTGGAAGAAGAGAAATCTTGTCCCATCAGTGAAGTATGGTGGTGAAAATATTCTCGTGTGGGGTTGCATGTCTGGAGATGGAGTTGGGAATTTGGTATTTATTGAAGGTATTATGGATAAATGGAAGTATCTCACCATCTTAAAGGAGAATCTGAAGCAATATGCGGAAACTGGGATTCGGAACAGACTGGGTGTTTCAGCAAGACAATGAGCCCAAGCATACGGCATTGTCGTAAAAGAATGGCTACATTACAATGTACCAAAACAGTTGCATTCGCCTTCCACAGTCCCTGGACATTAACACAGTTGAACACCTTAGGGAAAAAGTAAAGCGTAGGATAAAAAAACTACAACATCAAAAGCAAAGATGATTTAAAAGCAGTCTTAGTGAAAGCGTGGAATAACGTTTCACCTGCGTACACAAAAAAAATTGGTGGAATCCATGCCAGGACGTTTGGAAGCTGTGATCGAAGCAGAAGGCGGCAATACAAAATATTAATAGTTAAGAATCCCTTTATAAGATTTTTATCATCAGAGATCACTTATTGATTTTATATGACTAGTTTCGACTCAGAGTCATCAAATCTGTGCATTCCATTTGTAACTTGCCACAGTGGTGTTGGTTCATCTGTAGTATATTTCTGAACATGCCTGGACAAGTAAGATTTCATAATGACTCTTTAACGAGTCGAAACTAGTCATATAAAACCAATAAGTGTTCTATGGCAATAAAAATCTTATAAAGAGATTCTTCACTATTACATTAAAAGGTCGCCTCCTACAAAATATCCTGAACAACATTTCAGGTAATTATAACAAAATATTAAATATGACCTGAAAGTGAAGAACATCACAATATATCAAAGGTATTAAACATAAGGAGAGGCATTGAATGAAAATTTATGTTGTAGCCGAGATTTGATCCTGGGACCTCCTACTTACTAGGTAGTGATTTAGACCACTCAGCTAACACAGCGTTGTAGCCAAAGCAACTACACGGACTGTCTTAAATCACGTCTCCCTCCACACCACATACTTTAATTCTGCCTCATGTTCCCTGTGAAATACGTATCAAATTGCCAGGACTTTCCTACATTGGAATAGCACCCCAGCAAAGAACGCTTGCCCGCGAAAGGCAAAGGTGCCAGGTTCGCGTCCCGGTTCCGGCACACAATTTTAATCTGCCAGGAAGTTGAATAAGTATTATTTTGTTGATTTATTTTGACTTCAAGTGTTATTTTCAGGTTGTATGTAGACTTTAGTGTCCGACTGTATTTCTGAATTGAAATTCATTGAACGTGATGAAGAAACAAACCTCTGACTGAAGTATTGTTGAGAACTTTCTTTCATAATAAAGTTCTTAGTTGCAGATACCGGAATACTTACTATTCCGTCTCGTGCCTTTTTGCGTAACTTGTCAGGGAGTGTGTTACCAAACACCATGCATGTACCGTATTGCCGTTTCGTGAGTTACGACCCCAGATATTGCATAACTCGGTCGTAACACCTGCGTTGTGTAACTCAGTGAGTAGCCGCCCGATATAGGCACCCGATGTAGTCTGGTGTGCGGCTCTATGCAGCCATCTTCTACCGTGTACATAAAACTTAGATACTGCCCGTCAAGCAGAAAGTCTTACGAAGGCTGGCGCTTATACATCAATTCGTCTCCAGTAAGAGAGCAGGTTAAGTAACGATTTCAATCTGTCTAGAAAGAATAAAAATAAACGTAAACTGTAATAAGGTGTTGTACGAGTGACTCTTCAGGATTTCCCGGCGGATCTGTGGCAAATACACTTCGCGCGTTTGCCGCCGCAAGATACTGTGCATCTCCTGCAATATTTCATCTTGACAACTGATCGACATCTTCTGGCGGTAATAGCTGCTGTCAGTAGTGCAATTCGCGACTATCTATACCCGGGCCGCTGAAACTTTGCACTTGACGTTTACAAATAACAAGTGACGAGCAAGAAGCGCGAGGCGCTAGACGCTAGGAACGATCCAATCACAGCACGATAAACATTTCCAGTGATCACGTGCCGTGACGTCAACGTTCCCGCGTTGCCGGCTTTGTTCAGTTCTACCGTAAACAAAGTTGTGTATCGTGTTTACGTTGTGTGCTTTTTCCGCTGCGATTTGTTTTTCTGTGAGTGGTTTAACTTGACTTTCCGAGTTCAAGTAATTGGATAATGTCACCGAAAAGACGTTTGTCTAATGACGTTTTCTGAGTAAGTTCTCAGTTTCGTATGAATAAAAACGTTGTAGCTTATGCTCTGAGCAGGAAGTTCATTCTCGCTTCAAACGATCAGAAAGAAGTTATGGTGCAGTGGTTACAAGAAAGAAATATTGCTGCAGAGATGTCAATGTCAAAACTTCTTTTATATTGGCATATGCAGCAGACGAAATCGCAAAGTAGCAGCGCCACAATGAAATAAATCTGCCCCCATTTCACTGCCGTTTTAACCCTATAAAATTGGTATGGAGTGACGTGAAGAATTACTTAAGGAACAATAAGTCTTACAATAACAGAGATGGAAAAGCTGTTGCATGAAGCTGTTGCCAATGTGGAAGCTGCATCTTGGAAAAAAAGGGTCGAGCACGTCGAAAAACTGATTCGGGCAGCGCAAACAACGGAAGGAATCATGAACAGTCAATGATGTGTTGGTGATGACGACGATTTTGGCAGTGACGACAACAGTGAAGAAGGGGAGCTGGATGTAGTTTACCATTGTCGCCTTAAACTGGTGAGTGAAAATCATTGATTATAAAATGTAGAGAGAAAAGTTACTATCTTTATAATTTTGTATCTGCCGTGATTCAGTGCTTATTTTCTATATTGCTTTGCTCCGTTACTGAAAGCGTGTGCATTGTTGTGCTCTGGTCTTCATTAATATGCCGTTAATTAATTGCTTCTCAAGAACGAATTATTATATGCACTTTTATTGCTCAATAGCTTACATTTACGAGATGCAACTGAAAACCGTTTCGTCTGCTGTGTGTATGAAGGCTAGTGTTGCAACGTCGCTAAAACAGTGTAGCCAACTTAACTCGCCGTAACGCGAAACGTCAAGTGCAATGTTTCAGCGGCTCGGGTATACACCCGAAGATGTCGAGCAGTTGTCTCGATGAAATATTGCAGGAGATGCACAGTATCCTCCGGTGCCAAACGCACGAAATGTATTTGCAGGTGTTGCACGGACGGTTTGTGAAACAAATTATTTGTCCTATCGATCTTGACTGCACATACCAAAATCTGCGCGAGGACGTACGGATTGAAGTATTTCTAACAAACAGAACACAGCAAGTCGTTATCAACGGAGAAAAGTCTTCCACCATGAAAGTAACTTCTGACATGCCCCAGGAGATTGTTATGGTACCTACACTTTTCACAGTATATACGAGGCCTGTTTTTTTTTTAAGTAAGTACCGTGTTGAAATTTACAAAAAAGACGTGATAAGATATCTCAATAATTTTATGCGCACTGGGTACCTACATCTGTTGTCTATGCACTGACGCCATTACAGTCTGATTCTTCCTTGTTCACGTAGTGTACTGAATGTTTAAGATGCCTCCGATAATCCTGAGTTCCGCAGACTGTGGAGTACAGGCTGTTATGATCTTTCTGAGTGCTAAAGGCCTAAAAGCGATCGATATTCAACGTGGGATCTGCGCAGTTTACGGAGAAAACATTATGAATGATAGAATGGTAAATGTTCAAATGTTTGTATAGTCTATGGGACTTAACTGCGGGGTCATCAGTCCCTAAACTTACAAACTACTTATGAACTACTTACGAACTAGGACGGCACAAATATCCATGCCCGAGGGGGGGATTCGAACCCCCGACCGTAGTGGCCGTGCAGACCGTGACTGGAGCGCCTTAGTCCCCTCGGCCACCGCGGCCGGCATAGAATGATAAGAAAGTGGGTGAGAGCATTTAAAGATGGCCGCACAAATGTGCATGATGAACAACGGAGTGGGCGTCCTTCGGTCGTTAATGGAAGTTTGGTGCAGGAAGTGGAATATAAGGTGAGAGAAAACAGACACTTTACGATTTCCTCCTTGCGGTATGACTTTACTAATGTTCCTCGTAGTGTTTTGTACGGCATTGTGACCGAGCAAGACGATGGCGAAGTCATAACAGTTGTGATGCAGTGGTTAACAAGTCAGGCGGCAGACTTGTATGAGGAGGATATTCAAAACTGGTACAACGTTGTGACAAGTGCCTCAGTATTGACGGATATTATGTAGAAAAGTAGATTAAGGTACAGGATTTCATGTAAAAACAGAATTATTGAGTTATCTTAGCACGCGTTCTTTTAATTTCAAAACGGTACTTACTTAAAAAACACGCCTCGTATAAATGACCTTTTTTTACGGATGTTTCTGTAGCATACAGAGAAGCTGCAACGCTACAGAATTACAGAAGTCTGGCTGGTGAATGCGGCTTGTCTCAGGGAGTTCATATGAGACTGAAAGAATTTTCTTTCACATTCAATTTAAAAAAAAAAAAAAAAAATCATTAGAGATATGCACATGTCTGAAACCCCGAATAAAGCTCATACATAACTTCAATGTTAATTTTCGGCAGAAATTTTTAAAAGGAAGAACATTATGTAGACACATTTTGATAGTGATTTGTAACACTTAAGTACGAACTAATGAAAAGGTTTTACAAGCTAAGATTCTAGATACTTTTCGTAACATCCTCCATCAAACATAACTGAAACAGGATACGTCACTACATGCAATAACGATACCGCACAGTAGTGACTACACACCGTCAACGCAACGCCGAGAACGGTACCTTTTAACCACGGCTTATGAAAGATATACCACTTTACTTTCCGAGTCACATGCACTACAGCCTCTCCTCTATATGATTCTATAGTAATTATCTTATTCGGTAAAAGTAACGTTTTTCGATTTTTATTCCCCTTCTTTCAACACAAGAGCACTGTGGTGTAAGCCCTCCTAGCTACCAGACGGTGGGTGGCTTGTCAATTACGACGCGCCGATAACAATAATTTCTGTGTAATTATGATTTTGACAGTGTCATCTGTAGCCGAGATAGCTACTTGGCCGCAAACTGTGTGTTTGGCGCGGTATCGCAGTCGTCGTGTTTGGGCGCGGTGTTTCGAATTCAGTGCTGTTTCGACTACTCGTCGTTTATTGAACTCCCTCGTTCCCTCCCCCCCCCCCCTTGCTCCTCCTAACCTCCTAACCACTTGGGGAGGTTAACGTATCTCCTGACACCGGATCCCAAACTGTTCTCATTAAATGTCGCAATGACCGGTTTCGTCATCTAGATCTAGACTACCATCATTAGATCTGTAAAATTTCTTATATCTATATCTATAAATGTGAATGTCTGTTCGGTGTACGTTTATTACGTCTGAACCACAAGACAAAGAGCTAAAAATTTGTACAGTTACTAATGTCTATCCGAGGAAGGCTTTAGGCACGGTTTTATGACGATAGGATAGCTATTTATCTATTGTCTATTCAGTGTACGCTTATCACGTCCGCACCACAAGACGCAGAGACTTGAATATTTGTACAGTGACTAATTTATACCTGAGAAAGGTGTTAGGAACGGTTTTATAGCGATGTGATAGATATTTAGTAATTTGAAGAATATATCGCGAAATGCGCAACAATAATCAATCTTTAAAATTATATTTACTCTTACAAAATAGTTTTATTGGTTGCATTGTTGCTTGAGAATTGATAATGATAAAAGGGTGGAGTATATTGGGATGGAAAGTTATCTCGGTGTATATAAAATTCTGCGCGCGCGCGCGCGCGCGCGCGTGTGTGTGTGTGTGTGTGTTATTTCGCTTTGCAGCGAAAACTACAAAACGCAAACGAATGGTCTGTGTGTAATTGTTCTCCGAAGTCTCCCGTTGTACACCATAGCAGTTCCATGCCGATATCTATAAGGGGGTGGAAGATATGGTGGTTGATATTTGTCAAATTACAAAAAAATTCGGACTGAAGGCCAGCGATAACGTTTGTGACTATACCAAGGAGGTTACATACAGCGAAACGTGAGGCTACAGATAGAGCTGGGTTTGAACATGGCTCGAACTGTACGAACAATTTACGTCATAGTTCGGGAAATCTCGGAATGTGTTCGAACTTTCGATCACGACGCTATCTAGCAATGTCAGAACGTACTATCACTATGAGTTACAGCGATGATATTCATAAATCTTTTCAGCGCTGTGCAGTAAACTATTTATAATGAAGATTGTGTCATTAATGTATTATGGGTAATAAATAATAAGTATGAATTGCAGACTGTAGTAGCAGGTCATAAGTAAAAACAGCAACGAATTTAGGCTATACGTAAAAGATAGCAATTGTGATTTAAAGTTCTAGTGCTGCGATCTAGCGACGCCTGTTGGTACGACGTAAACAGTAGTACGTGCACTGTTCATTCCATGGTCGCAATTACAGTTCATTTTTGTATGAATTATTTCCGTTATTGGGTATTAAATTTATAATGTTTTCCCTGTTTCATCACTTTTTATCTTGTTTTCCACGCGATTAAAAGGTGGTAACATTTTTATCTGTTACCATACCGCATGAACAGGAAATAGGTTGCAAATGACAATTCCATCTCTTATTATCACATTAAACGTAATTTGTACATATGAAGGATTCACAGTAATGTAACATACTTCCACAAACATTTTTTTCCTTCGACTGTTAGCTCTGCAGTAATTCTGTTATAGTAGCAGATATTTTGTATATCAATGGATCATATCTTGTAGTCATACCAGACAGGTCACTTATGCACTGTTTCAAACAAAATATGCAGTTTATCATAGTGATGCCCTTTTTTTACATGTACTTATACTTCCTATGAAATTAGTCCTGAGCAAAGCAATAGCCCGTAACTTCAAAATTTCCAGCGTACTGTTTGCAGACAAGCAATGCTAGTCACTTGTTCTCTGTGTGTTCGAACATTTCGATACTGTATCGAGCTCTCCGCTGTATCGGGAAATCCCGAGCATGTTCGAACGCTAGTACCGTTTGCCCAGCCCTAAGACCATATCTTTGGTCTATGCGTGCTACAATGTCTTTAGCTCTTTTTCTGTCAGGATAAGCATACGAATAAGGAAATATAAGAATAAATAAATAAAGCAGTAAGAGACATTTCTTTTAATGCATCTTTTTTAAAAAATCGGTTTGACGTTTTACGCATTACATCAAGTGATCGATCTGTGATATCATTACAATAATTATTGTTGAATTTCGTTATTGGATTCGTCGAGACAAGTGCATTTTTACGTCTCATTTAATCTACACTACTTACTTTCCTGATAAACGGTAAGTACATAGACTTCTGCAATCTTACAAAATGCATAGTTTTGCTCCAGTCTTTATGAACTTTTGCTCACATGACCTTTAAACCAAGAGGAAGATCACTTCGTACATAAATGTTTGTATGGTACATGACAGAGGGTACCTTGCAGAAAACGGTACCGAGAGGGGGAAAGATGGAAACGAACAGAAATAAAGAGGTGGATGCAGAGAGAGAGGGGGGAAGGGGAGGTGGAGAGTGTAGGATAAATAAACACCCGGGCAATGCTGGGTTTACAGATAGTTGTGTATATAATGATAAGTGAAGGTGGCTAATATTTATCATATAAACATTGTATGCACTATTAAAACTGTATAATATACCTTGCATATTACTAAAACGTAATGAATCATAGGTCATGCATTGGTATAACGTCGTGTTGTATTAGTAGGAACATGAGCATGTCAAGAGTAAAACAGCACCATATAAAATTCAAACCATATTTGCTTATATTAACACATACTATTCTACTTCATATCACAAAGATGACTCAGCTGACAATTTAATTCAGATGAATATCCTTATTTTATACGTCGCAAAACTAGACAATATATAGTCATGTATATTTTGTCTACATCTGCCACAAATTAAATTCTTCCTTCAATTCAATTTCACTAAATTATGTTATATAATTAGGTAACGTGAATTAATCATATGTACATTAACGTATTATGAGTACTGTTATGTGGAGCACGTGCACCCCATATTACGACATTGTCCGTATCTCGTAAGAAAATACTAGTATGTATGCATAGATAAATACTGTATTGTATTATGTATGGTGTGTTGATTACTTTTTTGTAGACATAATATACCTACTAATTGGTCAGAATGATAATATAATAAGATCTTTTTAGTACCACGGCGTACACTCGTTTCAATGTGTTCAGTTGGATATAGTCTGCAGCAGACATCAAACAACATATCTAACTTATTCCACAGTTTTGATTGATGTATTAGTGGGCGTTGATAAATATCGTGAACAATATTTTATCCTAAATCTAAAAATTTATACATTTTATTAAATTTAATGTAGTTTTTAAATTAATATTTTATTACAAAACTAGCTGCTAAAACAAGCATCTCCCGGTTATATATTTTTCCACTCTTATATTAGCAACGAAATGGATGTATTGTATACACTTTCCTTACGCACTCCCTCTTCCCCATCTCTTCATCCACGACATCCTCCTTTAACCTCTGACTGCCTCATCCTCACCCCTTCTGTCCGTCTCCCCTGTCTCGCTCAGCAACCCTCCATTCCTCCCTCCCTCCCTCTGCAACTCCTTCTCCCATTCTATCTGGCAGGTCGAGGCGGAGTGGCTGAGCGCATTGACACACTATGGTCCGATGCGCGAGGCCGTTCCCCGTCGGGGGTTGGAATCCCACCTCGGGCATGGATGTTTTTTCTGTCTTTAGTATAAGTTAGTTCATAAATAGTTTGTAAGTTTAGGGACTAATCTCCGCAGTTAAGTCCCACAAGCGTAACAAACATTTGAAGATTTATTTTGTTATGTTGAGCCACAATCATACAGTACTGATTAAATCATTGAACCGCCATTTGACTGTAAGGTATTATTTTATTTTCACAATCCGGATTTCGCCTTTTAGGCCATTTGCAACTGTAGACTGTAATTACAATAGTCATTATAAGCATTAGAACACTGGGTGATAAGTTACAGCATTGAAATTATCAAATGTGAAATGCAATATAAATTCTTATACTTACAATAGTCCAGTTATTTGATTTATGTGGATGACCAAAATGTCATTTTTCGATATATGATTGCATATACACAAAACTGCAAGTTACCATTAGGTAAAGCGTCAAAGTAACAGAACATATACATATTGAAGCAAAATGAAGCATTGCTCTAGTAATCTTGTGGCTTTTCATCATGCAACTAAAGTACTGCTTCTACTGCAATTCTGCTTACCCAACATTCACGAATGTTGAGTATAATATATATTTTGGAGCGATATGATTGATTGTCATACGTTTGTTTATTTTGTTTAAAACGTACATTATGATCTAGAAGTCCATCATTTGTAATATTAACTAGGTCAAGGGACTCCAGTTTACTAGGGGACGAGGGCCACATTTCAAGTTCAGAATCGCAGTGCGGGCCGGATAGCTAATTTGACGGTTACTGAAGAATGCGATACAAACGTCTACTTTCACAGGGAAATCAGTTATGGCAGTTCTTCGGTTACTTCAAAGTTTGAGCTTACGCCTCTGATGAACAACAGAACTTGAGCATTATTACCGATGTCAGTATATTCGTCCGGGGCTATAGAATACCAAACAAAGTTGGATGCCCTTTCTTGAAACTGATTTGTTAAATCGTAAGCAGTGTCTTTAATCCGAAGCGCCTCAGTATTTTCTGATAGAGAGACAACTTTACATTATTCCGTTTGGCCAGGAAACAATTCTTCAGCTGTAATCAGCACGCACTTCTTTATGTAATCACAATCCGTGAATGGCTTTCCTCGTTTGGCGATTTCATGGGCAATACTTAAGCTTACTTTAGAAGCGGCTTCACTTTCATGAACACGTTTCCAAACAGTATACGTTTTCACATTTCCAATTTGTGCTCACTTACATTGTCTTTGAACGCATCAAACTATGCAGCATGCTTTCTTTCAGAATGACGATGAATATTAAAGTTCTTGAGCACAGCTATAAGTTCATTGCAGATTATACACATGGCTTTGTTGCTTTTCTCTATGACGAAGTATTTCACGCCCCATGTTTTATTGAATAGTCGACACTAGGCATCGACTTTTCTCTTTTTCCTTTCAACCGACGTACTGCACAGTGTACACTTATTGGGCACAAAAATCGTATGGATTTTACAAACAAAGAAAACCTTATGTAACAAGGGACACGCTACAAAGAACGAACGAAACGAACAATACGAAATCAGAAAAGCAAAATAAAGGCAGGAACCTACTTGAAATTGGTGCGCGGGCCGGATGAAAGCCCTCCGCGGGCCGGATCTGGAACACGGGCCGTATTTTGGATACCCCTGGTCTAGGTTATTCCACTGATGGGAATAGAACACTGTGTATCCAAATAATTGTACAGATTGTTAAGACAATATTTGGATTTTGTTTGATATGCGAATTGTGTTTTGCAAGTCATTGACACGTAATGTTATCTATATTTACATCATACAAAGATCCACCTCCAAAGATACTCATATATCCATATAAACAGAAACTTACAGTCATCTCCATAACATCTTTGAGTTCTGTACTTTGACTCTACTTCGATTTATGTAATCTTTTATTTATGATTATATCTACCTGTAGTAGAAGCAGTACTTTAATTGTATCATCGAAAGTCACAAGATTAATAGAGCAATGCTCCATTTTGCTTCAATACGTATATGTTTTGTTACTTTGACGCTTTACTTAATGATAACTTGCATCTTTATGTATATGCAAGCATATATCGAAAAAATGACATTTTGGTCAACCACATATACCAAATAATTCGACTATTATAAGTATAAGAATTTATATTGCCTTTCACATTAGATAATTTTAATGCTCTAACTTTTCACCCAGTGTTCTAATGATTATAATGACTATTGTAATTAGAATGCACACTTGATAATGCCCTAAAAGGCGAAATCCGGATTATGAAAATAAAATACCTTACAGTCAAATGGCGGTCCAATCATTTAATCATTTGAATATTTGTTTTTCTATCTGGCAGTCTTCTCCTCCCCAATGTCTCTGCCAACAATCACTCCTCTGCAAATCTCTTCCTCACTCTATGTTACCTATGTTCTGCTCCAGATCACTCTCTTCAATCTCATCCTTTCTACTCTACCAATCCATATCCTCATCGCCTTAAGTCTGTGTCTTTTCATCACCTCTTCCTATCCTTTCTCTCGTTTCATCTCTTCCTCTTGTTTATCCACGCCGCGGTGGAGTGGCCTAGCGGTCTAAAGCGCCTCGCTGCGGAGCGCGTGGTTACTCGCCGTGGAGGTTCGAGTCCTCCCTGGGGCATGGGTGTGTGTGTGTGTGTTGTCCTTAGGTTAGTTTACCTAGGTTTAAGTAGTTTGTAAGCTAGGACTGATGACCACGGAGTTTGGTCCGGTAGATTTATTGTTGATCCACCTTTTCATCGCCCCTGTCTCTGTCTATCTCTTCCTGCTCCTCTCTCTCCCACTTTCTCCCCCCCCCCCCCTCTGTACCACTCTCTGACCATGCTCTCCTTCACCCCAACCTTTCAGACAAATTCCCATCGGCCTTTTCTCCCATCGCCCACCTCTGACCATTTCTTCATACTCCTCTCATATTTCCTTCTCTCTGTTTCTCTCCAGGTGCTCCATCTGCCGGCCGCGGTGGCCGAGGGGACGGAGGCGCTTCAGTCACGGTCTGCACGGCCACTACGGTCGGGGGTTCGAATCCCCCCTCGGGCATGGATATTTGTGCCGTCCTTAGTCTTAGTTAGCTCATAAGTAGTTTGTAAGTTTAGGGACTGATGATCCCGTAGTTAAGTCCCGTAAACTATACAAACATTTGAACATTTGTGCGCCATCTCTGTCTATGCAACTCCTTGCTCCCATGCATCAGATCCTTCTCATTCTATCTGACCGTGTCGTCCTCCACTTCTCTCTTTCTTACTTGCCCCTAACATGTAGACCATCCTGGAGAGCAGGTGCTACTATTCCCACACAACACACCGATTATGAAGGGACCGGGAAACACGTTTCTGCTCGTATCTCCGATCTTATGGGTGCTATGAGGTTTTCCACTGCGCTGATTCTCGTGTTATATGCAGCAAGTTTACCAAAGTGAGTTGTAATCGATCCAGTGACAACAATGCTTTGGAGAACTATGCAATGGAATCTACTTTTGTCGCCGATAGCACACGTTGTTGACATTCCTACCATACCTCCGAGCAAATGGTTCGCCCCTTACACGTCACTGGTGTCCACACAATCGAGGGAAACACAGTCACTCGTGAGGGAGCGAACTTAATTAACGTAACGGTGTCACTATGTCTTCGAAACAGGAACAACGGAGTTGGGTCAAGATTGAATGTGCCAAAGTTCGTATAGCACGACAGTGTCATCGAGGTCTTCAAGGGGCTTGCGGGTAATCGGCATTGCCGTCCAGAACTGTGGCACGCTGGGTAAAAGCCATCAACGAAGGACGGCAAGCTGTGGCAGACATACATCGGACAGATCGTCCTAGCATCTTTGAAGCAGAACTTCGTACTGTTGCCGCGTTAGTGCACAGTGATCGAAGCCAGACGATTCGTGAGCTCGCCTACGAAACCGGATTAGCGCATACAGCGCAAGCTGTGACTGCTCTGTTCGGTCGACGGGTCTGGGAAGTACTGTACCATCCACTATCCTCCGCGGACTTTAGTCCTTGTGACTGATTTGATTCCGAAGATGAAGGAACCACCTCGTGACATTCGCTTCAGAACTGTTCCAGAGATTCGACCGGCAGTAGACTGCTCCATTTACACCATCGATAGAACAGTGTCTGCTAACGGTTTAGTACGCCTTCCACATCGC
This sequence comes from Locusta migratoria, assembly GCA_026315105.1. Classification (NCBI taxonomy): domain Eukaryota; kingdom Metazoa; phylum Arthropoda; class Insecta; order Orthoptera; family Acrididae; genus Locusta; species Locusta migratoria. Next base: position 506,191,417 of record CM048745.1, read on the forward strand.
TGGCAAGGGGTTGTACACAACACTGGTGACTACTTTGACGAACAGTAACAGGTGAAACATGTAACTCTTCTGTATTTATTCTATTAAATAGTTGCCACTATTTAAGGTGAACTGTATATACAGTGTGAGTTAAATGAGGAAAAATATTTCGTGTAAATTGTCACACACTGAGCTACAATCATAAATTCGTTTTCTGTATTTTCCTATGTCAATAAATGACAATGCAATTGAATGGTAAAAATCTGGAAATATGAACTGGGCTTTTGGGTGTTACTGTGCGCCGGAATTGGGTAAGGGGACAGATCGGCAACATGTCAACAGTGCACAAGTTCCTTTTCCTATGCCAGCTAGCCACGATACATAATACCGGACAGCGGAAACGGTACGAGATACATGTGAGCGCTGTCATTGCTCGCAGTGTCACACAGAGCGTCGCTTGACGCCGCATGAGCGGCCAGACTACCTACAACACTCCCAGGTTGTGCCTGGTTCCGATCTGTCCTCTTGGCCAATGCAGGCGCACAGTGACACGCAAAAGTCCACTTCATATTTCCAGATTTTTACCATTCAATTGCATTGTCATTGATTGATACAGAAAGATGTAGATAACGAACATTATTACACAGGGTGTTTCACTGTGTTTGCTCTCTGCAAATTATAAAATAATAGGTGACCGGAAATTTTATTGCCGTAGATCAACACAAGAAATGTTACACTTTCTGCGGAGCTATCAACATAGTTTATTGTATCATTTTCCAAAGAGTTGCATCACAAAGATATAATTTTTTAAAGGGAAAAATAGTTTTTTCTATCGTGCATTGGATTCGTTGAAATCAGCTGCGTCCAAATCAATTTAAACTACATTCCTATCACTGTTAGTTTGGGAGCTACAACCCTTCAAAGTTCCATGGCTGTGTGGTGGGTGATGGATGTTATGGCGGTGGGAAGTTGATTTACATGAGATGTTCAAATGTGTGTCCATGTTCCTCAATGCATAATGCAATGTGCCGTCGAAAGGATCTGCGGACGAGATGTAACATCGCCGGTGTGACGGAGCGACATGCGACCTCTATGCGCCGTTTTAGATCATCTGGGGATGTGGGCTCAGTGACATAAACACGATCCTTTAGATATCCCCACAAAAAGAAATCTACTGGTGTTAAATCGGGCGACCTTGCGGGCCATGAATGAGGACCATGGCGCCCCAACCCCACCACACAGCCATGTATTATGTTCAGCGTGTGGTATCTGCCCCTGAAACTTTGAAGGGTTGTAGCTCCCAAACTAACAGTGATAGGAATGAAGTTTAAATTGATTTGGACGCAGATGGTTTCCACGAATAAAATGCACGATAGAAAAAAACTTTTGTTCCATTTAAAAAAATTATATATTTGTGCTGTAGCTCTTTGGAAAATGATACAATAAACTATGTTCATAGCTCCGCAGAAAGTGTAACACTTCTTGTGTCGACCTATCGTATTAAAATTTCCCGTCACCTATTATTTTACAAGTTACAGAGGCAAACACACTTAGTGAAACACCATATAATATTCTAGTGGCAGCTAATCCTATGAAATAATTTGAGGAAACAAGTCCGCGACGAAATAACCGTGCGCAATAAGGCGTCTTGCTACGGAGCGCGCGGCCGTTCGCGGTCGGAGGTTCGATTCCTACCTCGGGCTTGGGTGTTTGTGTTGTTCGTAGCATAAGTTAGTTTAAGTAGTTTGTAAGTTTAGGGACCGATGAGCAGTGCAATTAGGTTCCATAACTTTACAAACATTTGCGCATTTGAGGAGACAGGAGTGACAAGAATTTTATCTTAATTTTTATATTAACACTAGCCTTAAGCTGACAACTTTCAACTAGTATATCTTCCACCCTCTTATAGCTATTGACACGGGACTGCTGTGGTGTTCAACGGGAGACTTTGTACTACAGCAACACAGAGATCGTTCGTCTCCGTTGCAGTTCAACCATTTATTTATTGCTCTAGAAAAGCTAAAATAAAGAATACAAACACAGAAGTTAATTACTCACGTACCTGAATGGTATTAATCTGTTAGTAACGCGATATTGTACGCTAAACCAAAGCAACCTATGACTTAAGAACTTTCCGTCAGAGACATGCATTAACGTATGTCTACAGTCTGTGTATTGCAGAGAGCTCAAAGATAATATGAAGATCGTACTGTGGATTATGAAATGGTGATGCTCGACGTATATTTGTCTCTCTAATCCAGCACTACAGTCGTCTTTCCAGTGTTTATATTGAGAGCATTGGTGTATTGCGAGTGTAGTTAATGCTCGTTAATGTACGTCTGTGTTTCCCAGTGTTTTATCTTTGAGTCTTTTTATCTTTGAACCTCTGTTGATTGTCGTATTGCTCCACATTTTACGGACTTTTGATCGCCGCACTCACCCACCGCCACACACCGCGACCAAAACACCATAGTGCACACCGCGAACCTAAAGGCTACTCTCATGTATAACCGCCGTTGGTCTGCAGTGAATAACTTTGGCTACCAAGTGAAATATACGGACACATTTCTACGTATGTATATTGATATGTGTGTGAATGCTCCACGTATGGTTGGTTACCTTCTTGGAAAAATTGCTATTATAAGAGGAGGAAATACTACTTCTCGACCTATGATTCATTTTTTTAGTAATACACAAGGTATGTACAGATGCTTCAATAATAAAAAAGGTAATGCAGTGATCAATCCGAAGATTGGTTTGAACACCACAGTGTTTTACTAGGCATGGTCCTGTTTGGAGGTGGTATGCCGTTGCCTTCCTCCGACCTTAGAACTGACTTACCCAGCCAGTTATTGGAGGACCTACAATTTAACGTGGGTTCCGAACCACGGTGCTACTCGGTATTTTTCACATGAGCAATACTGCCAGAGGTGAAAGAAATGGAAAGTGACAGATAAAAATCCAAGGACCTGGCGGGGATCGAACCCGCGACCTTCGGACAAGTCTGGCACTCTACCACTGTGCAACCGAGGCGTTATGTGATAATTATTAGCCTGTTACATTTAGGAATGTATATTTAATATATGAGAAATTTTACAGATCTGACGATGGCAGGATTCATCTGCCGAAACCGGTTATAATTAATATTTTTGAAGGAATCCCAGGCAAGGGTGCTTTCCTTCAGTTTGTATTGCAATATATGACTGATGAAGGAACCTCAACCCCTGGTCCAGTCGTTTCCGAATATCACGAAGTTGCAGTGTAATTGCTATACACATAATTATAGCAGCTGTGCAGCATCAGCTATGATAACACTGGTATGAACGGCAGCAGGTAACATGCTAGTGGGATACAAGGCACGCTGGTTTCCGCCTAGCATTCGTCGCTGCTGCCGCTACACACGCCAGCACAGCCGGCCTTTGCCCTGAAAGGAGTGGCCGCCGTGAATGCCGGCCCGTATGTATGCTGCAGACGTACGGCGAATGAAAGCGCGGGGGCTTTGCCGGCCGATGGCTGCACACACAGCACACGTCTGCTACAGGCGGGACCTCACAGCAGGCGGCCGTCTGCAGGGGAGACAGCTAGGGATGGAAAAAACCGACCGGTTAAAAACGATGCCGGTATTTTAGTTTTGAATAACCTGTTTTTTTCGGTATTTATTTGGTGTCGGTTGTAACCGGTTGCTTTTAGTTATTGCCAACAACCGGGTAAAAAACCGGTACGACCAGTGGCGTAGCTATGTCACCAAGGGCCCCGGGGCAAAAATGACGTTGGGGCCCTGTTTACATTAATACTGTGCAGATGCAAAACTACTTCATCATCAGCTCCTTACCGCCCACTGGAAGACATAATAAGGCAAACCTAAATACTATTAAGTAAATTATTATGTGTCACGCAGCAGATAATAATTAATTGTACTCTCAAATATAATTATAGCTGTGAAAGTTGGTTTGTTTGTTATGCTTATAAGTTGCTGGGCTGATTTGAATGAAATTTTGCAGAGGGATAGATTTGGACCTGGGTGGGACATAAACAGAAATGACCTCTTGGGATAGTTTCCGAAGTTGCTTCATACTAGGTGAATGAAGTCGCAGGCATAAGCTGGTAAAAATACACAATGAATAACTATTACTTAACCATCAAAACATGGCCCCCTGACGCGAAGCAAACCGGGAACAGTCAGTCCGCGGTGGCAGCAGGCGGACTGTTGTCAGTACCGACATCTCGCTGTGGCTAAACTCCTCGCTGTTAGGTCATTGCTCCGTACCAATCAGCCTAATTTCGTTGATAGCCCAATCAAAGAAGGAAAATAGGGGAAATATTCGTGTAGGATGGTTTCAGAAAAGAAAGTTGCCGGATTTTGTTTGATGGAATACTTTGGTTTGAGCCGTGCCCTTACCAGGCTTCATGAAGTATATATTAATGTCTCGCCAGGAAAAAAGTAATAAGTAAAATAACTAATTTGACATCTGCGCTTATTATAGTAGCAGTGGGGTACAGAGTAGCGTCTTGAATGCACAATTTACTATTGTGACAAAGTAACCATATTTTCTCTTCTTCTTGCACGAATTTCAGAGTGCAATTGGTTTCAGCACTTCATTGGGATCTATGATTATGAACACCCTTGGGGAATTCACTACACAAACAGTTGAGTTACCATAATAATACCGTTCTGTAATAATACATTGTAGAGACTTCATATTCAAATGTGGTCACACTGTCTACTGTCAAACACTTTGCGAGTAATTCAGCAGCATTCACTGTTATTTCGCAAAGATTGGCAGGCACGGCAACTCCGAGTTCAACGGACAATACGCTGACAATGGCAGGGTCCACGTCTTAGCAGACAAGCAAAGGACCTTGTTATGTTTATATTCTCGGGTGCGAATAATTTTTGGATTTCACATCGAGCGTTTGAGGTTTGTTGGTCAGGGTTCAAAAAGTTCAAAGTCGGAAATCCTTCATTCAACTAAATTATTATATACAATAGAATTTCGATTATCCGAAGTAATTGGGGGACATGAAAGTGTTCAAGGATCTATGGTAACTTTTTTTGAATGTCGCTCACGTAGGCCAAGGGGCCCCTTGAGCTCGGGGGCCCCGGGGCACTGCCCTGCCTGGCCCTATGATAGCTACGCCACTGGGTACGACTACTTCCTGTAATTTAAAAAAATTAAAACTAGTAGACCCTAATATTTATGGCTATTCCTAAAATTTCCTCTGCTGTGAAATATTTGGTCATCGCAGAAACTGAGAAAAGCGATGAGTGATCATTTAAGAACAATCCCAGCCGGCCGGCCGCGGTGGCCGAGGTGACTGAGGCGCTCCAGTCACGGTCAGCACGGCCACTACGGTCGGGGGTTCGAATCCCCCCTCGGGCATGGATATTTGTGCCGTCCTAGTTCGTAAGTAGTTCATAAGTAGTTTGTAAGTTTAGGGACTGATGACCCCGTAGTTAAGTCCCATAAGCTTGACAAACATTTGAACATTTGATTTGAATCCCAGCCGCCAGAAACGCGCGGCATAAGAACTTAAGGACTGGTGCAGCTACTGAGGCGTTGATGCAGCTGTTGCCGTGTGGCGTGGCCTATTAGACGACGCGCGTGCACCGGCAGTGTACGAGACTTGCCTCCGCCTGGTCATGCGGCAGTTCCTTGCTGTCGTCGCCAGACATCGGTTGTGTCTTAAATGGCACCATCCCGAGTGTGGAAGTACTTCACGAACTACGAGAGCAGTGAGGTACAATGCTCCATTTGCTTTAAAAAGCTGAAAAAGAAAACGGGTGGATGTACAAAGATGCTGTGTCATTTAAGAAGAAAGCATCCAAAACGTTTCTTGGAAGAGAACGTAAATTCGATTCATATACCTATTATGTAAGTGATGTACTATAAGCTGGGAATAATAACTTTTAATGTATTATCATATTGTTATGCTAACAAGTTTTATTAATGTGATTCCTTGAAAGAGGCTATTTTAATAACCAATATGGGTTTAAGTAACATTGATCATGTGATGCCTCGTGAGGTAGCCGTGCGCTCTGAGGCTCGATGTTACGGACTGCGTGGCTGCTCCAGTCGGAGGTTCGAGTCCTCCCTGCTCCCTCGGTCATGGGTGTGTGTGTTGTCCATAGCGTAAGTTAGTTTAATTGAGATTAAGTAGTTTTTAAGTCTAGGAACAACCGATGACCTAAGCAGTTAGGTCTCATAAGAACTCACACCCATTTGAACATTCTTTGATAATGTGGTACACAGCTTTCCTAGTTCAATTTGCGTAAATTTACACTGACAGCAATCATACTGTTAGTCGGAACTGTGACATTATTTTTCGAAATACTTCTGCAGCACGGATTGAAGTTCATTTACTGACTATATATATATATATATATATATATATATATATATATATATATATAGAGAGAGAGAGAGAGAGAGAGAGAGAGAGAGAGATTTTCGAATAATAAAGTCACAGTTCCGAGTAACAGTATGATTGTTGTCAGTGGAAATTTACGCAAATTGAACTAGGAAAGCTGTGTACCACATTATATTAGTCAGTAAATGAACTTCAATCAGTGCTGCAGAAGTATTTCGAAAAATAAAGTCACAGTTCCGACTAACAGTATGATTCTTGTCAGTGTAAATTTACGTAAATTGAACTAGGAAAGCTGTGTACCACATTATATAACGAGATATTCGTATGCGCTGGCTCACGAGTCCAACTTACGGAGTGGTTGGCTCAATATTCGCAACTGCCGGATGAAAATACTAGGCCAGTAAATCTGTATGCTTCGTATATCGTCTTCTACGAACTCCAGGCTAGGCGTACACACACTCAGGAAGCTCTAGTATTGAGAGGGGATCTTGCAAACTATGGAAAGACTAGTGATTTGTAAATTTACCTAAATTTTAACTAAATTTCTTAAGTTTCGGTTTCGGCCGGAACTAGAAGAACCGAAAATTCCATTACGGTTTCTCATTCGGCCGCAAAATATGTTCCGGTCGAACTCTACTGGAAGTAATAGCGATAAAAAACCGAAAACCGGTTATTTAAAAAACCGGTTATCTTGAGCAGTTTTTACAGTGCGGTTAAACTGGAGATGAAAAGAACCGGTATAACCGAAAACCGGTTGTTTCAGCGATAACCGCCATCCCTAGACACAGCCCTCACTACTGCGACCTGCACGACAGGCCTACCGGACAGAGCACGCCGGTAAAACAGCAAGGCGGGTGCCAGTACCAAGTCTCTCAAACGCAAATGACCTTACGAAATCGAATCATTGAAACATTTACACCGCTTCTGGGAGTTGAAATAAATTCAACGAAAAAGTTAAAAATTTGTGTTGGGCCGGGATTCGAACCCGGATCTCCCGCTTCGGGCCAGCGGTCACCTTAACCAACTAAGACTATCCAGGCACGCTTCTCTTCCAACCCAAATTCTCGACTTCTAGCCCCCTCCCCGTTGATCCCTCTTCCTCGCAGCCAATACCATATCGATAATCGTAAATCTGCCCACAACAGGCAATACTAACATGCTGATCATCGTTTGGTTTGTCATTTGCAATTAGCAAATGGTCAACAAAGGAAGAGTTGTAAACGTTACTAGGCTACCTTTTTTTTCCCTAGACAGTGTTCTTGACATCTAGTAGCAATAGCTCGTTCGGTCTGTCCAATGTAATATGCAGGGCACGACTTACGTGGAACTTTATAGACGCCGGATTTTTGTAAAGGCGGCTCATACGATTTCAAATTGTGAATGAGATTACTCTTAAAGCTGTTTGAGGTAGAAAAGACTTAATCATTTACCCACAAAACAATAAAATTCCCTTTTTATATGGAGCCCCACCTCCGCGCACCAAGAATTCTTCACAACATACGACAATTCGTGCGCTACTTCACGCATCAAGAATTAATTCTCCAGAGCAATTATCCTGTCAACTATTTAGAAGTTTCCGCCACCTTCGCGCACTAAGAATTCATCGATAAGATTAATTATCACGCCGGCCGCGGTGGCCGAGGGGACTGAGGCGCTCCAGTCACGGTCTGCACGGCCACTACGGTCAGGGGTTCGAATCCCCCCTCGGGCATGGATATTTGTGCCGTCCTAGTTCGTAAGTAGTTCATAAGTAGTTTGTAAGTTTAGGGACTGATGACCCCGTAGTTATGTCCCATAGACTATACAAACATTTTTACATTAATTATCACAATAAAACATTCCCCACAATTTTCAAATTACAAAAAAACACAAATACAACCCTCAAAATATGAAATATCTGGCACACATACAAGAAATCACAGAGACATTCAAATACAACGTGTTTTGTGTATGCACCATTGTTTAACTCACGGTCCTTGTCACTGTAATTAAAATTTCCTACATCTTTCGTCAGGAAGTCTGAACTCATTATCAACAATAAAAAACTGTGTGCATACATTATGCCATCAATGCATAATTGAAAACTCATTTGTTTTTTATTGGTTACTACGACTTCAGGTTGCTGTTTTCATCTTAACAGTACTAACTGGCAATAGGATAGCATCATCATTTACCACATGTTCAAAAAAAGATTAAAAAAATCAACATTCATTGCTCCCATAATCAACAAGACAATCCGCAGTTGTACCATGAATTACCACTTTAATTAACGGATGCACTTTCTCGACTGGCTCCTTCCTAAGCTCAGTCACTGCCAATAAACCACTTTCTATTCCTTTAAATCTATTTATGTACAATGTACCAATTACTGTTTCATTAGGTGGTTCCAGCTTAAGTCATCTTTAAAAAATTGATTAAATACCTTGCTAAACTTAGGCTGACTCTCACTAAACACTTGCAGTCTTATTAGCAACGTCGAACTTTTACTTGCCCATTTCTGTGAAAGCAATCGATACTAATAATAAATCTGTAAATGTAGGCCTGTCGCTTCTCCCTTTAATCTTCAAAACTACTGGACGAATTTTCATACGGTTTTTACAGGAAACATAGTAAAAGTTTGGGTCAACATATAGGCATAATTTTATTAAAATCTGATCACGAAAAAAAAGGATTTCGTAATTTTACGTGTTTTCAGTGTCGTGTCTGTTTTTTTAAACTATTAAAAATCTCTTATCTCCAAAACTACTTAACGAATTTGGATGGGGTTTTCACAGGTAACTTGAGCGTAACTGGGCAATTTGTAGACTGCATCTCATAAATGTCGGATCACGGAAAAAAAAAGAATACCGTAATTTCAATTTTTTATCTACGACCGTTATGTCTGTCCGTCTCATTGAGCACGTATATCTGCAAAACTACTTGACGAATTTTCATGGGGTTTTCACACGTAAGTTTAGAACATTGACACCACCATGACGTCTTATTTAAACAGACATGAACTACTCTGTTAGTTGAATTAGCAGACTTTATTCATCGACTTTTCGATAATATGGAGCACTGCATACAGAATAACTACATTGTCCCCAGTGCAACACTGCTACATACTAATACTTCAGCGTACACTTATTGTGAGAGATAAACAGTTTACTACTACGCCATAGAACCAATGCATGGCGCTGTTATTATTATTACTGTTTCTCATCTCAACGATAGAAGTTTCTTTCAGAAGTTTATGCCACACAGATAATAACACACATCAGTCTTAACTTTATGAACACAAACTAACAATGAATTTACATCGTTCCGGAGTAAGGACTGAAATTAATTTCACTTTTTGCATGAAAAAATATATGAGCTTTCATCGTTTTCGACAATGACTTCTACTTAAATCTGACATCTTGGCTAGAAGAACTGAGTTTATTGACAGAGCGCTCCAAGAAGGATTCTGTTTTTGCTGACCTAGGTCCGGAACTGTAAAAAAAAAAAAAAAAAAAAAAAAAAAAAAAAAAAAAAAAAAAAAAAAAAAATACAAAGCTCCCTCCGTAACAAGCACGGGCATATAAGTTAGTTAAATCAAATTTCCCTTTACAGAGGTAATCACTAGCCATAAACTCACTTTCCTCTTTGCTGAAGCAGTGAGTATTTATATCGTCAACTGCAACTTTCTTATCGTCATCAGTGATGCTGAATTCCGTCACATCTGCTGATTCGGCGTGGCTATTTACGTCTGACACCAGAGTGCCAGTCGTCGCGTCTGCCGTAATGTTACCTCCAGCCTCCTGCTGCAAGGGGTACATACTCTCCGTGCACACGACGTCGTGTTTACGCACATTAGATGTATCAGGTTCCACCACCTGCAACTATAGCTCTGTACAGGGAAAGTATGGCCAACCTACCAGCGGCAGCCATGCTGGGCCTATTCCGCTGTGCTTACACGCTGACCGCTTAACAGCACTTAATCAACCGAATTTGAGAAAACTACTGAATGAAAATAATTTTCTATGTGTTATAGTGTGATGTATTCGCTCGATAATGATCTGATTTTTATTCATTATTACTTATAGTGTCCGTCCTAGATCAAATTAATTAAACTACTGCGCAAAATTTTTAAGAGTTTGCAGAGGGAAAATCGCAAAAAATGTTCAAATGTTTGTTAAGCTTACGGGACTTAACTACGGGGTCATCAGTCCCTAAACTTACAAACTACTTATGAACTACTTACGAACTAGGACGGCACAAATATCCATGCCCGAGGGGGGATTCGAACCCCCGCCCATAGTGGCCGTGCTGACCGTGACTGGAGCGCCTCAGTCACCTCGGCCACCGCGGCCGGCGGAAAATCGCATTGCGTAACTTCACGTATGGTTGATTTTAGCACGTCCACTGCTGTGGACTAAATGTAGGTAAGATATAAAGTTTATTTAAGGTTCAGAGCAGAACGATAACTCTTTTCACTCTCGAGATACAGGGTGTTGTATCCGACGGACAGATGCGGGAACTTCGCTTAGTTCTGGCCATGCGGACCTGGCGGCTCTACGAAATACTTATCGTCCGATTTTAAGAAAACTGTGTGGTTTGTGTCTCCAGATCTAAAGAGTTCACCTCTAAATTCAGATTGACCTGTACCGTAGCCAACTATTCGAATGGACCGCAAACATGTCGTTAACCGAACAGAGTGTAAATTAAGAAAACAATTGAGATTATGGATCAGTCTATTGACTATTTTGTTGCGTATTATGCACTTATATCTTACATGAACTACAAAAAATGCAAGAGGATACCCACGACATGTCTTTTACCAAAATTAAATTAAAAGTGCCTTTACAACGCCAATTACATTTGAAAGTGTAATATCTGTCTTGTTTCAATTCTTTGTTTCCTGTAATGATACACTTAACACATGAAAACGAACGAGAAATGCTTGTCTCAGGAACTATATATTAATTTCATATCTAAACGAGAATCTAGTTCACTCACTAATATGTCCAAATATTGTGTGTTTTCGGCAACTACCTGCAGATAAAACCCACGACGCATGAATAATTTAACCTCACGACACTATGCAGGAATTTTCTTCACAAATTTATTCTAGTTAAAATATATAGGTATCTGCTGCGTGATCCATTCGTCATTGAATCTTTAATCTATTAATTTATAGTATGAATTAAAATCATCACAGCACAAGAACCGCTTCTGGATTCCTAGTTTTCTCTGACGACTTTCATCAGGCAGACTGTTCATCTTCCTGCATTTCTGATATCTAATGGATCTTAAGAACACCCAAAAGTACAACACTGTGGCATTATTCAAACCCAAACATACGAACATTCAGAAGACTTCTGATGGCAGTCAAGCAAAGTATAAGACCAAGATGGCGGAAAGAGTCATGTAACTGGATTTCAGCCAATCACGAGCTGCAGATGGCGGCAAGCGACGCGGAAAAGGATGGCCATACTTCACTATACAGAGCTTTACCTACAACGGTTTATAATACATGGTGAATCTAAATTCGCGCATTCGGGCTTCGCAGCACGATTCCTCTCATGCTAGCAATAAAAAAATGTCTGTCACAAAATTTCGTCCTGCGCAAATTTCCGGCAGTAAATGCGTGTGTGTCCCATACTTCAGTGTGTTTCCAGAATTACACTAGTACACCAACAAACTTCTAGGGAATGTGGGAGATGTCTTGAGCAACAAAGTGATCATAGAAACTCATGCCCGGAAACGTCATCCAATGACGCTACAGAGCGTCGAAGTTGCTGGAGGGGATGTCTAGCGGCCGGAGCTGTTGCCTGTAACTTGGACTCTCCGTAGCGTCGTTGAATGTCGTTTCCAGTCATGGGTTTCTATGCTCATTTTGTTCCTCAAGACGCCTAATACATCCCTTACAAGTTTGTTGGTGTAATTATGAAACACACTGACGTATGGAACACACAGCCATGTCAGTCTTTGACGGCCATTACTGGCGAAAATATGCGCAGGATGAAATTTTGTGGGAGACATTTTTCATTGTTGGGAGGTGAGGAATCGCGCTGCGAAGCCCGAGTGCGCGAATTTAGATTCACCCTACATATAGTAAAAACTGTAGTGCATACAGTCTATTCGAAGCAGGACTGTGTAGGATTCAAGATAAAACTGACTGTTTGATGCCCTTGAAGAAGTCGAGATGGATAATTTTGAAAACTTCGCAGATATGCTCACTTTGTTCCTCAATACGCCTTTCACATCCCCTAGAAGTTTGTTGGTGTAGTAGTGTAAAGGCTAGTTTACACGACGACACTACGTTTCATGAAACTGCGCTACTGGCCAATGCGCATGCGCAGCTGGCCTTCGCACAACTCGTTGACGAAACTAAATAGTTTCGGCACCTTCCTACTTTGGCGAAACTTATTGCGCGGTTTTTTAGGTTAGGTCATGACCAATACAGAATAAAATACAACATAAAGGGGGAAACGCGAGAAATGATTCTGTTTTTGAAGATATATGCGTTGAGTAGGTGTTTGTGCGATTTTAATGGCGTGTTAGTGCTCTTATGGCAATTATTTGTGAAATTAAATATCGATGGGTTGACGATTAGTGAATTGCAGACTAAAATACATCCAATTTGAAATACCTATACAGACGAAGTGTGGCAATTGTGGATTTCGGAACACGGTACAAGTACTCAGAGAAGAATATCTACTTGACAAGAAATGTAATGCAATTTGTAATTTCAGTTCTGGTAACTATGCTTCACACATAACGATAACTTGTTTTTTTATTGCGTTACTAACTCTGTTTAAAAGGATCGTTAACTGCTCTGGTGACATTCTAAGTTTATTAAAATAACTTCTAGGGTCTTCAATCACAATTTCTTTCAGGAAGCTCGCAGAGCAACAGAGCTGACGTCTTTTTTTTTTTTTTTTTTTTTTTTTAATTCAGTCACGAATCCAAACACGTTTTTTATTCTTTTTTATGTTTAGTCTTATGCAGTGACTTCACACAGAAAAGCAATATATTCGCCACAACTCGTACAGCTACCAAAACTTTCATTTTACGGCGATTACGGCACTCACAAAACAACGAAACGGAAGTGTATGGTATTGGCGCCGTGTCTACAGACATACGCGAAACTAGTTGCGCGCAATTAATTTCATGCAACGAGTTACGCAACCTAGTGACGTCATGTAGACTAGCCTTAATTCTGAAACACACTGACGTATGGGACACACCCCCATTCTTAACGGCTAGATACATACATTATTTTAATATTCATAAACCGGCTTTCGAATTATGTACGTTTCATTGGCGTTCTTGTGTGATTAATATTACAAATCTGTACCCTCAGTTTCGTGTTACCGTATTTATATAGTGATGCTAGCGGGTTTGAACCGATGTCCTCCTGAATGCGAGTCCAGTGCGGCACCTTTCTCGGTCTGCACTGGAGAGTAGAGGCTAGTTTACGCGACGACACTAGGTTTCATGACACTGCGCTACTGGGCAGTGCGCATGCGCGGCAGGCGTTCGCGCAATTCGTTGGCGAAACTAAGCAGTTTCGGCACAGCGCAACTTTGGCGAAACTGATTGCGCGTGTTTTAGGTTAGTTTAGAGCCAATACAGAGCAAAATACAACAAAAGGGGTGGGGGGCCGAACAGAAGAAATAATTCGGTTTTTGAACAATAATGCAATGCACAGGTGTTTATGCGATTTTAACGATGAAAATTTCAGTATAATAATAATAATTTCGTGTGGCTCATTAGCCTGGCGCAAGTCTTTCAATTGGACGCCACTTCGGCGACTTGCGTGTCCCTAGCCTACCCCAGTTATCCAACCGAGGAAAGGGAACCTACAGCTTAACGTAGAATGCGAACCACGTGTCGTTTCTGGCGACTCCTCACATCGTAGAGAGGTGACGGATGGGCTAAAGTGCAGACTGAAAAAATCCGAGGTCCGACCGGGTTTTGAACCCGTGACCCTTCGGTTTCCAGTCAAGCACTTTACCCCAAGACCATCGGGCCCGACGAAAATTCGAGTAATAAGCAGCGGCGTGTTAGTACTCTTGAAGCAATTATTCGTGAATTAAATATTGATGTGTTGACGATTAGTGAATTGCAGACTTAAATACATTCAATTCGAAATACCTATATAAACGAACTATGGCAATTGTGGTTTTCGAAACACGGTACAGGTACTGTAGAGACGAATATATACTTGGCAAGAAACGTTTTGCAATTTGTAATTTGAGTTCTAGTAATAACGCTTCATGGTTAAGAGTATATTGTTTCTTTTTTACATTACTAACTCTGTTTAAAAGGAACGTGAACTTCTTTGGTGACATTCTAAGTTGATTAAAATAACTTCTAGGGTCTTCAATTACAATTTGTTTCAGCAAGTTCGCTAAGCAACCGAGCTGACGTCTTTTTTTTTTTTTTTTTTTTTTTTTTTTTTTAAATCCAGTCACGAACCAAAACACGTTTCTTAATCTTTTTATGTTTAGTCTTATGCAGCGACTTCACACAGAGAAGCAATAGCTCCATCACAACTCGTTCAGCTACCAAAACTTTCATTCTATGGCGACTAAGGCACTCATAAAATAACGAAACTGAGTATTGACAACGTGTCTAGCCGGTCGCGGTGGCCGAGGGGATTGAGGCGCTCCAGTCACGGCCTGCACGGCCACTGCGGTCGGGGGTTCGAATGCCCCCTCGGGCATGGATATTTGTGCCGTCCTTAGTGTTAGCTAGTTCATAAGTACAGCACTTGATCTTTATCCTACGGATGATAGGAAAATTATACAACCCATCCCAGTGCTTCATAAATAAAATGGGTTAGAAGCGTTGTCAGGATGGAAGGCGGAGCGGTGAAGGCTTGTGGGCTCCCTAGGAAAGGATGCCTGAAGGGCAAATAAAAGATAGAATTGAAGTTAATACTTGGTATATTCTGAAATACGGGATACATGGCGGGACTCGGCCTGGGGACGGATGCAATGAATAAGTGCCAGTCTAAGTTAGCGAATTAGAAAATGGAAAAGGTTACGGTAATGGTTACGGTTCACACAGTTGGTGGCTGATACCGAACAGCAGCTAGGCGGGAGCGGACGGCATGCGGCCGTTCGCCCCGCACAGAGGCTGGGCCTCTGGAGTGCGTCTGTTCTGTACGAGAACTCAAACTGAAGAGAGCGAAGGAACTGATTCTCCCACCTCTGCGTCCTGCAGCAGTAGCACACGTGATCAAACGTGGGTGTCTGCTATTGGCTCCACGGTAGCATGGAAACGTCAGTAGCTTCGGCACGGACGCCAGAAGGGTGGCGTGATTTTAGAATCAGCATTCAATACTGGTTCTGGCCGGCTCTGTCCTGCAAGGTGGACAGCCTTGGTCACGTCGTTAAGGCGTATGTCGCGGTGGAAGAACACTTGTAAAACTTAGGCGAAGTTTTGAAATAATTTTTTTGAATTTTTTCCTAAGCTATTTTAGACTGGCTGGTCATCCTGTACAGTTTGTAAGCTTAGGGACTGATGACCCCGTAGTTAAGTCCCATAAGTTCTACAAACATTTGAACGTTTTGAACACCGTGTCTACAGAGATACACGAAACCGGTTGCGCGTAATTCACTTCATGCAACGAGTGTCGCAACCTGATGTCGTCGTGTAGACTAGCCTTAAGTTCCAGAACAGTCCTCTGCAGAGGAGGGAAGGCGGTTGCTCCCAGAGAGAGAGAGAGAGAGAGACAAAGAGAGAGGGCAGAGTGTCCGGTGTGGTGGTGCGGGTGGGCGTCGCATGTCCAGCCATTAGCGGACACCGGAGCGCCACTCCAGGGCTCCAGTTCGGCTCCAGCCACCCCCCCCTCCTTTCTCCCCCTGGAGGATTGGTGTGGAATCTCTTCCGGCCGCGATCTCTGAGAGCGACGGCGCGCCGCCGGACGTCTGCGGGTGACGTGCGGCCGTCCGCACAAAGAGTTTAATCAGCAGAGAGCTCACCACTGCCCCAGGGGAGGGGCCGCACACAGCCGCCCCCCACGCAGAATTTCGGCGCAGCCGCTGCCCGAGACGGACGCGAGCTGTGTTCCGACAACAGGGCGACGCTTTCATCCCTCCAAGTCTCCCATTGTATACAGCTATATCTGTTTCCCATTAGGGAGTATACGACAGAAAAATTCAGTCGTTTAGCAGAGTTTAACTAATCCCCTCCCAATGTCGTTTTTCGTGTCCCGGCCAACACCCCACAATCGCGTAAGAGGCTGACTGCGAACAGCGGACAAATTGAAGAGCGCCTCGGGGGCCATTGTGGTGGCAAATTTCCGCGCGAACTTTAAATGTGCGTAAGACTTTTGATTAGAGAGAGTATTCATTTGGGTCGCGAAAACTACGTCTAATTGAAATATATAACTAAAAATAGCTTCAGACTCCTTGAATATACAGTAAATATCGGTTGTGTGTAAATTTATTACACGTAGGTGTAGAATTTGACCAACAGCTATTCCTCTACTTAACGAAACCATGCTACGTGCAGCATATGAACTGAATTTGTCGTCAGACACGATTTTTTGGCACTTTCTCATCATATTCTACGATTGTGAAACTTCTGAATAAACATTAATTTCGGAAGAGTTTCACACTTTACGTCTTTGCTTCAATGCTGTATTCTCGAATATTTAGATATTTCATAACATAAAAAATGAAACAGGGCTGCTTGAAACAGCTAATGTTTAAAATCGATTGCGGAAGTGAAATATGCCATCACATACGTAACTGAAAAATAGCTTCTTACCTTGTGAATACAACAACCAGGCACTACCAAAACCTTTTAAGTAAACGAAGTATGCCATAACTTTTCTTAACTAAGGCATCTAACATTAGCATTAGGATATCTTACAAGAAAATTAGCATTTTTAATGCTGTATGCCTAATACCTTATAGCAGAGTTAACTGCTCAAAAGGCAGCAACTATCATCACAGGGTTTGACTTCACAATGTGCATCCACTGTGGCTATGTGCCATTCATATATGGAACTATACACATATCTGCAAACCCCTATCAGTTGTTATACCTATATGTAAAGCGGATTATCTTTAAATTCTGCGTTACAAGTTGCTAATATTAATTTCATTAAAAAAATTCGAACTTCCATGAGGCAACTAATTTCGTGACCCCAATAGTTATTTTACGCAATTATAAAATTAAACTTATTGAACTCCCTGTCCTCCAGTACTGCCTAAAGTAGCTTCTTTTTAAGAGCTACCAGTATTATAAAAGCCTGTTATTTATTTCATTCAATCCTATATTGGCTTGACTAACAGTCTGTTAAGCGAGAGTAACTATCTCTGAACACAAGTAGTAGGGCTATTTGTATTCCTAAGATATAAAAATGGGAATACGGTATTCGATCTTTTTTTTTTCACTTGATCTGTGTATTTAAACGATAAACAGCTCTTCACCATTGTGCTTCATGTACACTGCGATAGTCAAACAATACAGACGTGACTATCAATTGTGTATATATCCCGCAGTAACTATTTTATACATGATTTACCTGCTAATAACACTCGTATTTCTCTGACGCTTGCCACTACCATGGCGGCCGGGCGAAGGTTCAAATTATCCCACGACAGCAGCTCCGTCAGGGAGTCTATTTTTACAAGGTCTTTGGTCCCGGCCAATATCCAGAGGTTCGAAAATACTAGTTGAGAGGCAATACACGTAATGATCATCTTGTGATAGTGCAGCTCTTGTATCTTCCGTATTAGATTTGCGGTTGAATCCCCCGTACGGAAGACGCCTGTTTTTGTTAGGTTACTTTCCATGGTTTGCGCTCCACGACTTTGATGTTTCCAATACTCTGAGGTTTGCAGGTATCAATCTATCTTTTTTTCCTAATTTTTTATTAGCAAATCATGATTTCGGCCAGTAACTGGCCATTGTTGTTGTTGTGGTCTTCAGTCCGCAGACTGGTTTGATGCAGCTCTCCACGCTACCCTGACGTGTGCAAGTCTCTTCATCTGAGAATACGTTCGGCAACCTAAATCCTTTTGAATCTGCTTACTGTATTCGTCCCTCGGTCTCCCTATACGATTTTTACACCACATGCTTCCTTCTAATGCTAAGTTGACAATTCCTTGATGTCTCAGAATGTGTCCAACCAATCTATCGCTTCTCTCAGTCAGGATATGCCAGAAATTCCTTTCTCCCCGATTCGGTTAAGCACCTCCTCCTTAGTCACGTGATCTACACATCTGATCATCATTCGTCTGTAGCACCACATTTCAAAAGCTTCTATAATCTTTTTATCTGAAGTCCTTATAATCCACGTTTCAGTCTCATACAATGCTATACTCCAGACAAATGCTTTCAGAAAGGAATTTCTAACATTAAAATTAATATTGGATGTTAACAAGTTTCTCTTCCTTAGAAACGCTTTTCTCCCCATAGCCATTCTGCATTTTATATCTTTTTTACATCGGCCATCAGAAGTTATCTTGATACCCAAATAACAAAATTCATCTACTTCTTTTATTGTCTCATTACCTAATCTAATTCCTTCAGCATCGCCTGATTTTTCTGGAATTACACTCCATTACCTTCGTTTTACTCTTGTTAATTTTCATCTTATGTCTTCCTTCAAAGACACTGTCCATTCCATTCAATTGCTCTTCCAGATCTTTTGCGGTCTATGACAGAATTACTATGTCATCGGCAAACCGCAATATTTTTATTTCGTCTCCCTGCACTTTAATGCCCTCTCCAAATTTTCCTACCATTCCTTCACTGCTTGCTCAATGTACAGATTGAACAGCATTGGTGAAAGGCTACAACCCTGTCTTACTCTCTTCCCAACCTCTGCGTCTCTTTCTTGCCCTTCGACTCTAATAACCGCTGTCTGGTTTTCGTATAGGTTGAATATAACTCTGCGCTCCCTATATTTTACCCCTACTACCTTCAGAGTTTGGAAGAGTGAATTCCGGTCGACATTGTCAAAAGCTTTTTCCAAATCAACAAACGCCAAAAACATAGGTTTGTCCTTCCTTACCCTATCTTCTAAGATAAATCGTAATGTGACTATTGCCTCCCGTGTTCCTACATATTTCCTAAATCTAAACTGAGGCCTAATACATCTAACAAAATTGTCAAACCAAACAACTTGTCCAAATGATTGTATAACTAATATATGTTACATGTTATTCTAGAAAATAAAAGTCAGAAACCCACGGAAGATGGTACAATAAGTGCCGAAATACGTTTGGGTATTAAAACAAAGAAAGGGGTCTTGTATACGGCGGATTCAACCACAAATACTCGTAATTATAAGTTTCCACATGTCCATTTTTACTGTGTGCACTCGCCTTGTGACGATGCTGGGTCGTAGTAGTAGACTGGCGCTCTCGGTAACGGCTGGCTCAAATTTCATGGATCAAAACTAGTCTACTACTAATAAATGAGGCGACTCGTAGCATTGCAGATCATTGACACTCTATTGAATCGTTTGTGCCCAGTTGTCCCCTTTAATGGCCACCGTACAAGTCCCTTCAGTTACAGTCCCTACAACCCAATACGCACATTGCACACGTCAACAGTACAATTTACACATTTCGTATGTGGAACACTCCTAGCCTAACAAACGTTATCGAGGTGTACATTTAGCGTGGCACAAATATTAAGTATCAGTTCATAATCACTGTAGATACACTTTCTACACGACTAACACTGAAGAACTTTAACATAATTGTTCAAATTAGAATTCAGAGTGACGTGCAGTGTGCCTCCTATCAAACAAGAAACAAGTACCTTATTCATATCATAGGAACAATGTCACTGAAAATTACGTATTGTGAATTAGTTAAATTAAATTAGTAACAGTAGAAAAGTAAACAATTACATGCAACTGGCTATAGTAGGAAGTAGCGTAAATAATACTGAGTAAATTCATATTTAAGTCTCTCTTATATTGATATTCATTCACTTTCAAATATATTTACATAGGTTTCTCAACAATAATTGCGAAAAAACTGTAATTATACAGAAACTAATGAGGACAGAACTTTCCTAACATCACTTCTGAAACATATTAATACCTACTTATTTGAGAAGAGAATTTACTTAGCTTTAACAGAAATACTAATTAGCATACTACGGTATCTGAACTACAACAATAAAAAATGTTCAAATGTTTGTATAGCTTATGGGACTTAACTACGGGGTCATCAGTCCCTAAACTTACAAACTACATATGAACTACTTACGAACTAGGACGGCACAAATATCCATGCCCGAAGGGGCATTCGAACCCCCGACCGTAGTAGCCGTGCAGACCGTGACTGACGTGCCTCAGTCCCCTCGGCCACCGCGGCCGGCAGAGATGTACATCCAGGTTATACAGAGATCACTAGTTAATACAGTTACTGTTTTATTTAACAACTGACTATCGCACCATGGACAACATAGACCAAAGATAACAGTCTGTGCGTGACGTCATTATACTGAAACTAACATCTAAGTCACGCGATTCGGGGCAGGAAACCGTTTTCATCATTACGAGTAATGGGAAATATAGTTGAGAGTTGCAGTTCTTATCCTTTTTAAATTCAGCGTGTATTTGAGTAATAAAACGTGTTAGCGTATTCTTATTACATCTTTAGTTGTACAACTGGCGTTAGTTCTCCACAATGGCAAGAATTAATGCGATAGCTACAGTTTTTATATGTGCCTAGATGTAAAGTATTAACAGTTTTTTTTTACAAGCAACAGAACAACATATTTTAAACGAAAGCTTGTTGTCGTGATACTGTGAGTCTTTTAGTTTGTATTTTACATAGAAGATCAAATACCAGTTTGAAACGTGCATCAGCTTGCTTAAGATTTCTCAACAATACCTGTGAAATGTTTCGTTGTGCTTTTATAAGAAATAACATCTGTTTGCGTCCATAATGTCCGATTTTAACAAAATACAACACTTTATATCTTAAGATTTTTGCCACAGACTGTGGTGGCAAACGTAAAACAACGAAAATATTGGCTGTTTACATTAAATAATATGGTAGTGAGGAAATATCGTCGATGCACTCGGCAAGAAGTGATTTTATAGGTACAATTAATAATCTGTATGAATGTTTAGATTTGTATAATGTTATTGAAAACAGATTTTCGCCAGAAATCACTTAATTGCTGAGACAAACTTCTTCAAGAGCAGCTGCAAGTATCTTCTCATCGATAATCACATACATAAGTTGCAAAACGTAAATGATTCATAGCGTAGCGTAATAGAAACACCGAGGATATGTATTTCTGTTACTTCTGAAAATACCTGACAATACAGTACTTTTCACCGGGGCACATGTAAACAAGACAATCATTGCAATTATGTTAATAACAAGATGAAATTACGTTACATTTACTACTAGCCGTGTAATAGGAATACGAGATGTCGTTTTATCGTTGAAATCAAGGCCCGATTTCACCTATAAACGAAAAAAAAACTGTTGCTCATAATTACGAGCCGCGGTGTAGTAGCCGAGCGGTCTAAAGCATCTCGTTGCGGAGCGCGCGGTTGCTCGCCGTGAAGGTTCGAGTCCTCCCTGGGGCATGGGTGTGTGTGTTGTCCTTAGGTTAGTTTACCTAGGTTTAAGTAGTTTGTACGGACTGATGACCACGCAGTTTGGTCCGATAGATTTACAAACATTTGAACATTTTGAACATAATTACGAAAACTCAGTCACGTGACTCGGGGCAGTATTAGATGTTGGTTTCAAACTACAACACAACAGAGATAGGGACACGCGCACTCTATATTTATTATCTTTGGTCTATGATGGACAGTACTATTGCAAAAGCGACGTTCCTTAGGTCGTCTCCTTCGACCGTAGATATTGGTAGAGTGGGCAAGACATCGGTTTCATGGCACCAAAATCGCTACAGCGATACCACGTAATTGTTGGCAAAACACTGGTTGTGTGCAGCTGTGCCTTTTGCGGAGGAGAGTAACATTAAATTTCAAGTCTGTTACTAGTTTAAAATAGTGTCATTTCATGAAAGTGCAAAGCTGTTGCCGGCCGCGGTGGCCGAGGAGACTGAGGCGCTCCAGTCACGGTCTGCACGGCCACTTCGGTCGGGGGTTCGAATCCCCCCTCGGGCATGGATATTTGTGCCGTCCTTAGTTCAAAAGTAGTTCATAAGTAGTTTGTAAGTTTAGGGACTGATGACACCGTAGTTAAGTCCCATAAGCTTAACAAACATTTGCACAGCTGTTGTCTATATTCGACTAATGTTTGCCAACAGTCACGTGGTTCTATGTTTCTACCATGCCATGGGTATAGCTGCTCTATTGTTTGTCCTGTCTATTAGTATCTGGTGGTCGAAGGTTGTCGCGGGGTTCAGAACATTCATTGGGCGTTCTCGCCGTGCCGCCGCCTCTCGCAGGGAGTTTTTGCTCCGTGACTAGCAACACCGCCTAGAAGGCAAGGCCCGACTACTGGCCGTGCCTACGTCACACCGAGAGGCGGCGGACGCAAGCTGACTGGCCGGCCGCTACGAGGCGGTGGGCGTGCCCCAGCGGCCAGCCAGTCAGCTGGCAGCCGCCGCCTCTCGGTGTGACGTAGGCACGGCCAGTTGTCAGCCGTGCTACACGCGAATGCGGGCCCGCGCAAACATATCGGGCGCAAAGAACACATCCTTAGACCACCCTGACGCTCTTCCTCGACGCAAACGTACGTCTCATGGCGCGAATATATCCACAGAGCAACCTGGAACTGGCTGTTACACTATACCTTTTGCAAGGCAGAAAAACCAATAAATGTCGGATCCAAATTAGGGAGGGCAGAAGGAGTAACATGTTTAGGGGGACGTCAAAATGGGGAAGTTGTTAAACTAATTTTTAAGGTTTGTGGAGAGGTAAACAAAGGAACTGGACCAGTCTTACTGTACGCTACAGCATAAATTACCTTAATACGAGGGTGAGGTAGTAAATAAGTCGCAAACTGAGGCAGACACGCCAGTACTGCGCGCTGTGTAGGGCTATTTCTCTACCACAGCGACACAGCCGTCTTGTGGGTTGCAACAGTTCAAGGAACCACATAAAGTAACAAACAAACAAAAATTTTTTCGAATATTTTAGAGCTTATGGCACTCGACTAAGGGGTCATCAGTCCCTAAACTTACTCACTACTTATGAACTAGCTTATACTAAAGACGACACAAACGTCTACGCCCGAGGGAAGGGGGGGGGATTCGAACCCCCGACGGGGAACGGCCTCGCGCATCGTTGCATAGCGCCTCAATGCGCTCGGCAGCTCCGCCGCCGCAATAAAGTTACAGCTCAAGAGCGTCACTTAAGGATGCAAACGCTGCCAAAAATATAATAATAATAATAATAATAATAATAATAATAATAATAAATTCCAAGCTCCAGGCTTTTAAAGCCTTCTTGAACAAAAGAACGAGTGTTCAAATTTACAATCGGAGTCAGCTGAAAAGTAAAACAATTTCCAGACTTGTGAACGCAGGACTGGCGTGTGTACCTCAGTTTTAGATTTATTTACTGAGTCACTCTCATCATACGTTAATCATTGCTAATCTATCCGTAATAATTCGGGCCCGGCGGTCTTGGGGCATTATCTTGTGTCTGCTCTGGTTTGGGCGCTTAGCAGCGTTATTTTCATTTTATAAGAAGATTATTAAAAAAAAAGGGAGGGGGGAGCGCTCGACTGGAAACCGAAGGGTCGCGGATTCAAAACTCAGTCGGACCTCCGATATTTTTTGTTCCAGTCTGCGTTTTAACCCATACTTCACTTCTCAACGATGTGAGGAGTCGCCAGAAACGACACGTGGTTCGGATTCCACGTTAAGCTGAAAGTCCCCTTTCCCCAGTTGGATAACTGGGGTAGGCTAGGGACACGCAAGTGGCCGGTGCCGTCCAATTGAAAGACTTGCACCAAGCCAATGAGCCACACGAAATTACTACTTTTCGTTGTACACTTTACTCTTCAGTCTTCAAAAGTACTTAACGAATTTTCATTTTCACAATAAATTGAACGAAATTTCTGATAAACATTTAGTCATGATTTCATCAAAATCGGATCACGAAAAAAAAGTAATGTGATCTCACTTATTTTCAATAACCGACGTGTCTGTCTGTTCATCTATAAGAAACCTTTTATCTCCAAAACTACTTCACGGATTAGCTTGGAGTTTTGACAGGCGAAGGCCGCGGTGACCGAGGGGACTGAGGCGCTCCAGTCACGGTCTGCACGGCCGCTGTGGTCGTGGGTTCGAATCCCCTTCGGGCATGGATATTTGTGGCGTCCTTAGTATAAGCTAGTTCATACATAGTTTGTAAGTTTAGGGACTGATGACCCCGTAGTTAAGTCTCATAAGCTCTACAAACATTTGAATATTTTTGACAGGCAATTTTAGCGTATCTTGCGGAAACAAAGGCTTCATTTAATAATTTAATGTTTTTTATGCAAGATCGTAATGTCTGTCTGTCTCTTTGTATAATAACGTTAATCTTCAAAAGTACTAGATGGATTTTCATGGGACATTTCAGAGGTAACTGATTACATAACACCATTATGTAATCAAAATTCGATCAGAGAAAGTAGACGTACGGTATTCAATCATTCGTCTAACAGCAGTTGTGTCTGTGTCACTCTGTACAGATCAACGTCTAAAAGTATTACATGAATTTTCATGCACTTTCAGACGTAAAATGAAAGTATCTTAGGGCAACATAGTCACTTCATTTCATCCAAATTTTATCACGGGGTGGAAAGAGACGTTTGTAACCTATTGAACCAAACTAAATGAACCATCTTACACCAAGGACAACACACACACACACACACACACACACACACTCATTCCCAAGGGAAGACTCGAACCTCCGACGGAAGCGGCCGCCCAGTCCACACCATTATGCCTTAGACCACGCGGCTACTCTCACTCGGCGAAGAAAAGATACCGTACTTTTCAAGTTTCCCGTGTGTGCTGTGCTTAGAGGTACGGTGTAATACAGCAAGGAAGCAATAGAGGAGATGTTAATTTCGTGGCGCACCAAATAAACATCAGGTGCCGTTGTTGCGTGCATTGCCTCAGAAGTAGAAGTATTTTGGTACACACACGTCAGTTCCAGAATTAAACGCTGCGATCTTACCTCTTCCAATACTAATTAACATTGAATAGTGAGTTACTGATTTCGCTTTGTCTGTTAACAATTTAACGACATTTCTTTGCATCTTTCGAATTCATTTAATTTGCTTTGTCATTTCGGTGCGTAAATATTAGTTTTTGAAACTGTTCTGTTTACTAATAGCTATGCCTAGAAAATCGTTGAGTCATCGTCTACAAGGCTCGGGATTGTGTTGTATCTTGGCTAGGACAACTGATTTTGTTGACGAAGCGATCCAACAAAGATTACATGTTTACTGAACTGAGGTCGGGAACCCTTAAATGTCATGGAATGCAGATGGCCTTCTTTAACATCCGTTGATTAATTAAGACTTGTTCCATAGATCATAAATACGACATGTTACAGTGATGTGGATGTGTCAGTTTAATAATTGGTGTCTATACAAGACACTCATTATGTTAAGGATTTTTTTTTATTTATATTTATTTTTGTTTGGTTTTTTTATGTATTTTTTAGCGAAAATACTAAGTTTTATCTAAAAATTCATCTACAGTATAGAAGCAGTTGTCATTCAGAAATTCTTTTAATTTATTTTTAAATACTGGTTGGCTATCTGTCAGACTTTAAATGCTACTTGGTCAGTCACCGCAGACTTTTGTGGTAGCATAATTCACCCTTTTCTGTGCCTAAGTTAGATTTAAGCTTGAATAGTGAATATCTCCCTTTCTCCTAGTGTTGTATCTATGCACACTGCTATTACTTTTCAATTGGGTCGGATTGTTAACAAATTTCGTAAGTGAATATGTTGTGAAGCTACAGTGAACATCCGTAGATCCTTAAACAGATGTCTGCAGGATGATCTTGGGTGGGCTCCAGCAATTATTTTGATTACACGCTTTTGTAGAATAAATACTTTCTTTAATCAATGTTGAATTGCCCCGGAATATGTTCCCATTTGAAAGCAATGAGAAGTATATCACAAAATTTTGCAATGACCCTGATAGAAAAAGTAGTTGGACTCGAACGTATCAGTATACATTCAATGTGCGTCTTCCAACTCAGTCCCTTATCAATGCAAACCCATATTTTTTTTTAAAATATTCTACCTTAGCTACAGATTTCTGTTGAAAAAAAATAGTTCAATTGTTTGTAGGGCTTATGGAACTTAACTACGGAGTCATCAGTCCCTACACTTACAAACATCCATGCCCGAGGGGGGATTCGCACCGGCGACGGGGAACGGCCTCGCACATCGCAACATAGCGCCCCAATGCGCTCGGCCGCTCCGCCGCGGCACAGATTTCTGTTCAAAGTCTATATTTATTAATGGTGTAATACCATTTACTGTATGATACTTTATATACTAAGTTTTATCTAAGTTTAATGAGAGTCCCTTTGTAAAGAACCATTTAATAATTTTCTGAAAGGCGTCATTTACAATTTCATCAGTTAATTCCTGTTTGTCAGTCGTGATAGTTATAGTTGTTTCGTCAACAAAAAGAACTAGCTTAACATTTTCGTGAATATAGAATGGCAAGTCATTGCTGATCACAGACATATATCTAGCTATAAATCGGGGCTCAGTAAAGCCGTTGCGATGGTCGGACTATAGTTGGAGACATACCGTCGAGGAACTGTTAAACAAGGCCATGTGTACATGACCATACTGGTCCTGCTGTGGTTTGGGGTGGTATCGCATTCCTCCCCCGCATCGTCCTATGGACTGCCGGTTGGCTTCCACCTCCAAGTCCCCCCTAGTACGAACTGCTGGTACAGTAATTAGCCAGAGTTACATCTCTGAAGTACTGGAGCCTGTTACCCACCCATAACACTGCAGCTTGCTGACGGCCACAAAAAATGTTCAAATGTTTGTTCAGCTTATGGGACTTAACTACGGGGTCATCAGTCCCTAAGCTTACAAACTACTTACGAACTAGGTAATCCTAAGGACGGCACAAATATCCATGCCCGAGGGGGGATTCGAACCCACGACCGTAGTGGCCGTGTAGACCGTGACTGGAGCGCCTCAGTCCCCTCGGCCACCGCGGCCGGCCCGACGGCCACATTCGGTACCCGAGGTTCAACACTTCTTCTACGACCATCAGATTGCGTTGCTACCTTGTGCTCCCTTTTCGTACGGTCTCTCCCCTGTCGCAAATGTCTGCTTGATGACTGCGAAACCTCATTTAACAGCCATATACAATCGCTCTCTCAACGAAGGATCAGTACCGAAAGCCTGGAAAGTTGCACAGGTTAAAACTGGTATGTTGCTTGGTGGAATAAGGTAAGGCTGGTCTACTCAGTGGCGTAAGTATTGGGAAGGGGGGGGGGGGGGGAGGGATGAGGGGGACAGAAAAAAGGAAAAAAAAAAGGAATGAAAGAAATCGTATAACAGCAATCTGGTAAAGCTAAAGATTGGAAACTTGGGGTGTTTTACCATAAGCTTCACTGGATCGGAGTGAATTAGTTTCTTAAACGGAAGTGGTAGATGGTAGCCTGTCTGGAAACTGACAAATTTTGC
Organism: Locusta migratoria; assembly: GCA_026315105.1. Classification (NCBI taxonomy): domain Eukaryota; kingdom Metazoa; phylum Arthropoda; class Insecta; order Orthoptera; family Acrididae; genus Locusta; species Locusta migratoria. The sequence continues at coordinate 506,219,379 of CM048745.1, forward strand.
TCGTCAAGCAGGTCTATCCCCCCCACCCCCCAAAGCCAAATGCTAGTTACGCCACTGGGTCTACTGATAGGAAAACAGGGCCGCAACAGGGTTTTGGCAATTATGAGGCAACTAAAGGTGGTCTGTTTGAAAGTTACTGGTTCAAAACTGGTCTGATGTTAAATGCACCACTAATAATTGTCATTAGCTGGTAGTGAACACTCGCGATAACTAACTTTTCAATGAAGCTCATTAAAGATTAGTTGAACACATTTATTATTCATTAACACTATAATTCTGTTTAGTTATGGTCCTAATATTAATACCTGCACAGTTAATTAAGAAACAGTGCGTTTAAACTGATTGAAAGCGCAACGGATATTTTGATCAAAGCAAGAAGAATACCTAGTCTAAGACTCACTGACTACACTATAAATTTGACTGCGAGAGAAATCTGAAAAAAGCACAAATCACTTTCTGATAAAGCAACGGCGACAATTTATCCCGCTAACTGTTTGATTGCAAAAATTTAGTATCTTGTTCACTTGCGTGCACTATTGCACTACAGTCACTACTATCATTAATAAGCCACACCAATAATGAAATCTGTAAATTAAACACAGCTTAGTCAATACTATGCTTTGACTTTAATAGCAAATAACATTCAATGAAAGGAAGAGGGTTAGCTTTCTCATTACAAAAGTGAAACACGCCAAGAAGTTTAACTTTCTCAATTATTATTAGCAATAATCATTACATTACCTTATGATTGGAGAACAACAAAATTTTCTCAGACTGATACATATATGAATGATACAAAATCTTATAAGGACAGAATTGTGTCTCTTCCACAAAATCAAATCACAAAATTTTTCCATCAGCTCGCACAAAACTTGCTTCCTCAGCAGCCAAACCAAAGCACATCCGCTCTATACAAGAGCTACACACCGACTGACTCTTTCTGTTCAGCTACTCCTCACATACATGGTCTTTGACAGAGATGTTACACAACAGAGTAAACCATAGACGTAGTTACTCAAAGAAGTTCATATAAGATTTTACATAGAAATATCGATGCAAAACAGGCGAAATAATATCATTGAATTTGTACAGCCACGTTTCAAAGATAAGATAAGATAACCAATTTTGAAGTAAAAAAAAAAAAAAAAAAAAAAAAAAAAAAAAAAAAAAAAAAAGCCACGTATCTGACATATGGGAAAAAGCAGAGTATCCAACATTGAGCATTTTTGTACTTTAACAATAGGTGGATCCCTCAGTCTTGTACGTGGAGTTTCTTTTTAGATATATCCGTATGTAAGAGATACGAGACCAGAATTAGGTTACTTCACAGATGTAATGTAATGAAATGATTAGTTACAAGGTCATTCAGAGATTACTTATTTACCATTTGAGAGAGGGATAACTGTACAATATTGTAAGTTCTATTTAAATAGCAAATAATTCAGATTTTTGCTGTAAAAATTTTCTTAAGTCTTACCACACCATAGTTAGTACAACAATACTGTTGTCACACAAAGATTTTTTTTTTAAATATCTAAGTTAGCCTACATGTCCTGGTGCATATACATTGAGCAGCGCTCCACACAACAGCAGCTACAGTGACTGACGTCCCGCTCTCTGTGTTGCAGGTGCCGGCGGCAGGGGTCCTCAGGCGGCCCAGGTAGACGTGTCCACGCAGGTGAGTCTGTGCTGCAGTTGGCAACACTGATCCCTCTTATTTAAAAAAAAAAAAAAAAAATGGAACATTATAATGCGAATGCCAGTACTAAAATACACGTGCAGCTGATGTCTATGGCACTATGTTACTCTTCCACACTTCCATTATACACTCCCAGCCATTAAAATTCCTACACCACGAAGATACCGTACTACAGACGAGAAATTTCACCGTCAGGAAGAAGAGGCTGTGATATGCAAATGATTAGCTTTTCAGAGCATTCACACAAGGTTGGCGCCGGTGGCGACACCTACAACGTGCTGACACGAGGTAGGTTTCCAACCGATTTCTCATACACAAACAGCAGTTGATCGGCATTGCCTGGTGAAACGTTGTTGTGATACCTCGTGTAAGAAGGAGAAATGCGTACCATCACGTTTCCGACTTTGATAAAGGTCGGATTGTAGCCTATCGCGTTTATCGTATCGTGACTTTGCTGTTCGCGTTGGTCGTGATCCAATGACTGTTAGCAGATTATGGAATCGGTGGGTTCAGGAGGGCAATACGGAACGCCGTGCTGGATCCCAACGGCCTCGTGTCACTAGCAGCCGAGATGACAGGCATCTTAACCGCATGGCCGTAGCGGATCGTGTACCACGTCTCGATCCCTGAGTCAACAGATGGGGACGTTTGGAAGACGAAAACCATCTTCACGACCAGTTAACGACGACGTTTGCAGCAGCATGGACTACCAGCTCAGAGACCGTGGCTGCGGTTACCCTTGACGCTGCATCACAGGCAGGAACGCCTGCGATGGTGTACGCAACAACGAACCTGGTTGCACGAATGGCAAAACGTCATGTTTTCGGATGAATCCAAATTCTGTTTACAGCATCATGATGGTCGCATCCGTGTTTGGCGACATCGCAGTGAACGCACATTGGAACCGGGTATTCGCCGTCACCATACTGGCGTATCATCCGCCTTGATGGTATGAGGTGCCATTGGTTACAGGTCTGGGTCGCTCTTGTCCGCATCGACGGCACTTTGAACAGTGGCCGTTACATTTCAGATGTGTTACGACCCATGGCTCTACCCTTCATTCGATCCCTGAGAAACCCTACATTTCAGCAAGATAATGCTCGACCGCACGTTACAGGTCCTGTACGGGGCTTTATGGATGCGGAAAATGTTCGACTGTTGCCTTGGCCAGCACATTCCCCAATGGTGGCCGAACAACTGGCCCGGCACAATACGCCAGTCACTAATCTTGATGAATTGTGCTATCTTATTAAAGCTGCATGGGCATCAGTATATGTACACGCCATCAAAGCTCTGTTTGACTCAGTGCCCAGGTGTATCAAGGCCGTTATTACGGCCAGAGGTGGTTGTTCTGCGTATTGATTTCTTACGATCTATGCTGTGTGAAAGTGTGAATATGTAATCACATGTCAGTTCTAGTATATTTGTCTAATGAATACCCGTTTATCACCTGCATTTATTCCTGGTGTAGCAATTGTAATGGCCAGTGAAAGATATTTAAACCAACAAACTCTGGGAGGTTGTAGGGGACACCAAATATTTTCCCCTTATGTCATATTTTCCTATGAGGAGTATTTCAACCGGTAGAGGAAGATTTCTCTGGCGATAAATTAAACCGACACACACTTCCACATTTTTTTCTTTTTTATTACAAAGAGTCAACAAAGTAACACAACCCAATTTGAATCACAGTAGATTGTCAAAAACGCCTCAATTTACAAGTAAACAAAGGTTACACCGTCGTATCATATTCTGTCTGACACGGGCAAAAACCCCAGGAGTATCCTGAATTGTTCCTGCTACTGCTACTATCCGGGCAATCGGATCCTCTTCTGATGCAACAGGAGTTGCGTAAACAAGGTTGCGCATCTCCGCCACACAATAAAGTCCAGAGGGGACAAATCAGGGGATCGAGCAGGTCATGGTACGGGACCACCTCTGCCAGTCCACGTTTCTGGGAACCGTCTGTCCAGGAATGGACGCACACGACGAATGAAATGTTCCGGCGCCCCGTCATGTTGGAACCACATGCGTTGTCTTGTTGGGAGTGGGGCGTCTTCCAGCAATTCTGACAATGCTCTGGCGAAAAAATTGTAATAGTGCCCGATATTTAATGGGCTAGGTAGCAGATACGGCCCAATTAAACAGTCCCCAGCAACATCGACCCACACATTAACGTAGAACCGCAGCTGATGTGCGTTAGGAACTGTGGCGTGTGGGTTATCCTCACTCCAAACATGCGAATTGTGCATGTCAAAGAATCAATCACGCCCGAACGTTGCTTCATCGGTAAACAACACAGAGGATAGAAATGTAGGAAGCATTTCACACTGCGAAAATTGTGCTCTGGGTGGATAATCAACTGGTTCCAGGTCGTGGACACGCTGTAAGTGAAATGGTCATAACAATTGCTCTCGCAGGATTGTTCTTACATTCGTCTGATTCGTCCTCATGTTCCGTGCCATTGCACAAGTGCTGATTGAAGGACCCTGCTCCACATGCTACAGTACAGTTTTCTCAAACTGCAGCGTTCTTACTGTGTGACGGCGACCCTGTCCAGGTAATCTGCTAATTGACCCGGTCTCACGCAGACGTTGGTACACAGCAGCAAAGGTATGATGCGGGATACGGCGATTAGGATATTATTGTGGACAAACCCGCTGTGCAGCTCGTACTTTGTGGTGCGCTACGTAGTACGCACCAACCATAGCAGTGTACTCACTCCAAGTGTATCGCTCCGCCGGCCGCAGTGGCCGAGCGGTCTGCGACGCAGTCTGCACGCCCGCTACGGTCGGGGGTTCAAATCCCCACTCGGGCATGGATGTTTGTGTCGCCTTTAGTATAATGTAGTTTATAAGTAGTTTGTAAGTTTAGGGACTGATGAGCCAGCAGTTAAGTCCCTTAAGCTCAAGAAATATATATTAATTGCTCCCTCAGTAAACAGATACAATGCACTACTACACTGGTAGACTGCAGTTGCCTATAACTGAAGAGCGTAATCCGCCCTCTAAAAACTCAAGAGCGTAATACGGCCTCCACCGGTTTAAATACGCCTCATAGGAAAAAAATGTCATTAGGGAAAAATATTTGTTTTTATGTTTACCTACAACCTCCCAAACTTTGAAGGTTTAAATACTTTTCACCCTGTATATACAGGGTGAATCACCTAACACTTGCACTGCAAATATTGTGGAAACGGGAAGTGCGATTGATGTGCGGTTTTCACAGAACTGATTGGTCGTCAGGAGCTCGTATTTTTAACCAACAAACAGGTTGTAATATTACCTATAAAATGTATTTTTATGCAAATGGAACAACGGTTGTTAACACCAGCTGTGTACAAAGAATTTTTAATGACATTTTTATCGCGTTTAGTTTGGCAGCTACAACCGTACAAAGTTTCGTTGGCGGAGGCTGCGATAGCGTAGCTAACTGGCCGAGTGGCTAGCCCATGGAGCGTGGCCCACTGTCTCATCACCACCAGCCAGTCAGCTACGCTGTCGTAGCCTCCGCCCCCGAAACTTTGAATGGTTGTAGCTGCCAAACTAAACGTGATAAAAACGTCATTCAAAATTCTTTGAAACAGATGATGTCAAAAATTCCAGTGCATGATAGAAACAACCGTTGTTCATGTAAACGTAGGCTTCCGCGGTAGTTGTCACTATCAATAAAATTCTTCTGGGTATGATACCGCGTCGTCATTTTGTAAACTTTGCCGACGTTTCGGCCTCTGTTGCAGGCAGCCTTCATCAGGGTCTGTGTCTGACTGCTTGGTGTTTATATACCAGCGGATGAAGGAGAGGAAGGGGGCGTAGGTTATCCTTTATTGGTGGTTATATTATTGCACGCCATTGGTGGAAAGGGGCGTTGCTGATTGGTGTTTTAATGGCTGGTTTTTCATATGATTGGATGTTGTATTCTTCTCCCTTATTGGTCAAAAAGGACGTTTCCTATTGGCTTTTGCATTAGAACCTGCTATTGGTGGAATGGACCTGGGAGAAACGGACAGCGGTTGCGGCGTGCCACTGTTGACGTCGCCTGGCGCAGTGTTCGCATCGCGGTCGCTGTGGTCTCCGGGGCAGTCTGAGCGAGTTATTCCGCGCGCGACTGCTTGTCCATAATTCTTCTCGAGATTAATAGTAAGATGCTTCGTATATAACAAATAAAATTATCATCCAAACTAACAGCTTCTGATGGTTTCAACGATTTATTCATTCATTGTAACGTGATGTGAGAATGAGTAAAAAATATATGCTGATATAATAGTTATCAGTAACTGCTATAAAACGAGCAAAACCATTGTGGATGGCATAAGTAACATTCACTGATATGAAATAAGGAAAAGTAATTGACAAACACTGGAGCTGCCTTGTAATGAGGGTGCATAACAGATTAAAACGAAGCTGAACTTTTCATGACACACGATAGTCGAACGAAGTTTGAATTGGTGTTAGAACGTGTGTTTATACGAAATCACCTGCTTAAAGGGAAAAACAATATTTAATGTTTCTAAAGTTAAACTATCTATCCGGACGGTATTGAGCACGACGGAACCGAAGGCGATAAAATAAGGACCGGAGTTGTAGTTGTATACTGCTTCAATGCTGAACAGTTCCTACGATGCACGATCTCTAGGATGCGAAAAGTTACAGCTGTAGAAATAAGTGAGGGCAGGAATGAAAAACGGCTTAACTCTCTGGAAAGAGATAATTAGTCCGGAACTGAAGGTACTTCTGTTACATTTTATACGAGCTTAGCGTGTGCTTGGCTTGCTGTTTTTCTTAATCCTGTCTGAGTTGTTGTGGTATTTCCACTGAAACTTTCATCCCGGAACAGTTATTTCTAACGAGGAAGCCAAGTACAGATTATCATGGATTTAAGTTTTAAAAAATTTCATACCGTGAAAACTCCATAAGCATTCTTACTCCTATTTTTACTAACTGAAGGATAGAGATTCCAAAACGTAGACAACTTATTTATTTAATTTCCGTTCGAAATATCGAGTTTCATAGTAACATTTTCAAATTTGTCATAGCAGCAAAATTTTAATTATAATTTAATCATCGCTGTCACTCATATAAGGGGCACTCAAATGAAGACGAAACAGATGGGGGAAAAGTAAAGTGAAATTATTATTTGAAACGTAATCGTAACCATTTTAATCAGTTAATACCATTCTGCGGGAAGACAGGCTATGATTTTATAGAAAAATAATTGCGCTTGCCTAATATGATACGCAGCTAAGTTACGTTATTCTTGGAGTAAAGCTAGCTACAGCTGAGTACACCATTAAATTATTATGCTGAGGACGAAGTTCACCTGTATACAAAACTTGGAACACTTATCTTGTATTGCTTTTGACATTTTCCATGGGTATCTAGATCTGCGTGACGTTTGTTACTTATGTGTGACGGTAGATGATGTTTTTAAATAAGCAAACGAGCAGTTACTTCAACTGCATCTGTAATAAAACTCGTAGCACTATCAAATATTACCAACACTTTCAACAAAAGCGAACATACACTAGAGTTTTCAATACCAACCACAGGCTGACTGACCGGCACCATGCCACTGTCCTAGTGAACTCTATAAAAACTGATTTATAGCTTTCGTATTATGGTCATCAGACCCTACACATACAAACTGCTTAAACTTTAAACTATCTTACAGCAAAAACTACGCACACACCCATGACCGAGGGAGGACTCGAATCTCCGGCGGGAACGGCCTATCTCCGTAAAACAAAAAAAAAAACAAAAAACAAAAAAACAAAAAAAACTGCAGTGTGCCTGCACATTAATTTGTTTTGCACATCATTTTGTTCTATTCGCCATGTTTGAAATTGGCAAACTAATTTCCATCAGTTTGTACGTGAAAATAATAGCTCTGTTACTTCTTGTTTTGACTTCATCAATATACAATGTAATAGGCTTTTTTTTTTTTTTTTTTTTTTTTTTTTGTTCTAGTAACATTTCGTAAGAGTCATCATATTATAATTTGCAGGGAATGAAATGTGTATATCTATGGCAGACACACTCAGACATTTGAAATACACTATCCAGGTAGTATAAAGACCAATGCGCAGCCACTTATACAGGGTGTAAATAAATATATTTAAAAGCTCCAGGAGTTCTATAGAGAAGGTATCCTATACACATATGGTTTACGAAATCGAAATATTGAAACATTTCGACCGTTTCGGGGAGTTCAAATAAATTCAACGACAAAGTTGGAGCTTTGTGCTCTACAGGAATTCGAACCCGGATTTCCCGCTTCGGTCGCTTTAAGCAATTAGGCTGTCCAAGCAAGTTTCCACTCCAACCCAAATTCTCAACTTCCACTCTCCTGCTCATTGATATCTCTTGTTCGCAGCCTATACTGGATTCCAGCAAGGGACCGAGCGTTTGAATGCGTCCGCATTGAAATTGTCTATTGCCTATTGTGGGCATATTTACAATTACTGATATGGTGTCTGTTCTTTTCGGACATGTCCGAACCAACAGACACCTTTAGTTGGCAGTAACGGCCGCAATTTTACGAAATCGAAATATTGAAATATTTCGGACATGTCCGAACATTACAGATTCAGTATCAATAACTATAAACTAGTTGATCCCTGCATATACGAAGCGCGTCCAGAAAGTAAGTTCCGTTTCAATTTACCTCCACTGCAGCGCTGCGATTGCAGTTCCGCACATGCGCTGTAGACGATGTGTATCAAGGAGAATAATGTGCGTCATTTGGAGATCGCTGTCAGTTACGTACGCTTTGTTGTACTTGTTTGAAATGTCGGCGTTGATTGAAAATCCAGCCGCCTCTGAAATCAGGTCGCTGATTCGGTTTCTGAATGCGAGGAAAGTGAAACCAAGTGAAATTTATCGGCAAATTTGCGATGGTTACGGACCAAATGCGATGAGTGATTCGATGGTGAGAAGATGGGCCCGACAGTTCAATGGCGGGCGTAGTGATGTGCACGATGAAGAACGAAGTGGGCGCCTACCTTTGGTTACAGAAGATCTGGTTCACGTGATTGATGACAAGATCCAGGAAAACCATAGGTTTACAATTAGTGCTCTCGCTATGGACTTCTCCCAAATTTCACGATCACTGATGCATGAAATTGTTACAGGCGGCAGATTTCTATGATAAAGGTATACAAAACCTGGTGCCACGCTATGACAAATGCCTGCAAAATTTCGGCAGTTGTGTGGAAAAGTAGTTTAAGAGTTGAAGAATTTTGTGCAATAAGAATTTCTTCTGTATCTGTGTACAATTTCATTTTATTACCAAACGGAACTTACTTTCTGGACGCGCCTCGTAATTCGCACTCTATCCTGAGCAGTCAGAGATAGGTAAGTCAGTAAAGGAGAAAAGGCATATGCAAGTACATATGTATAAAAAATATTAAACATTGAACAGTTGTAACAAATATTAGTCTCATTGTAAGAAAATTTATATAATACCATGTGATTAATTGTGAAATTGACGTGTGAAACAAATATTGTCATAAACTACGTTTGCGTAAAGAATCTAAACAACTGCAAGAGCTGTCGTGCCTGTTAGTTAAATTATTAAGTTATTTGTGTATTTTTCGTCATTACATCAACGTGTATAACCGAAATCGTGTGATAAATTATGCTTGCATAAAGAAGGTCTTTGGCTTGCATAAATAAACAACTGCAAGAGCTGTCATTCATGATAGTTAAACAGATTGTCAATAGATGGCACCTTCTACATTGCTTTTATATCTGCCGCGCAAACTAAGTTGATACTCGGCGCGGTGGCTGTCGCGAGCAACCCTAAATACATCTCCCATTTATGATCGACCGCCAGTTATCAACTTAGATTGTATGAACAATGCAAATGTTTTCAAAATAAAAAATATTTTTGAAAAAAAAAGCTTTAAATTATCTGTGTATTTTTCGTCATTAATAGAGAACGAAACCTTGAGAATGATACCTCAATCATTAATTTTGGAAAAGTAATATGGAAGATATGGCGTACCCATAAAAAAACACCGATAAGAAATAATATACATGCTATGCCCACAATAGGCAATGACAATTTCAATACGGAAGCATACAAACGCTCGATCCCTTTCGGAAATCCAGTTATAGGCTCCGAGCAAGAGGAAACAATGGGCTGAGGGCTAGAAGATGAGAATTTGGGTTGGAAGGGAATCGTGCCTGGATAGCGTAATTGGTTAATGCGACCGCTGGTCCTAAGCGAGAGATCTGGGTTCGAATCCCGATCTGGCACAAATTTTCAGTTTCGTTGTTGAATTTATTTCAACCCCCCGAAACGGTCGAAATGTTTCACTATTTCGATTTCGTAAATGTATGGCCGTTACTGTCAAGTAATGATGTCTGCTCTTTCGGACAAGTCCGGAAAAAACAGACATCATCATTATATAAATACGCTAACACGAAAATTGTGGTTCAAATCAAATGTTCAAATGTTTGTTAAGCTTATGGGACTTAACTGCGGGGTCATCAGTCCCTAAACTTACAAACTACTTATCAACTAGCTTATCCTAAAGACGGCACAAATATCCATGCCCGAGGGGAGATTCGAACCCTCGATCGTAGTGGCCGTGCAGACTGTGACTGGAGCGCCTCAGTCCCCTTGGCTACCGCGGCCGGCGAAAATTGTGGTACAGATTACTAATTTATTCGTACAAGAAGGCCAATGAAAGTTACATAATTCGAAAGATTGTCGTGGATTTCACGAATATAAATATTATGTGTGCATTTAGCCATTAAAAGTGGTAAAAGGAAGTAGAAATTTTCCTATCAAGTTCTACATTCTCCAAAAATCAGCTGACTGATTGGCTATTCTCCTCGACCAAAGACGCTGTAATGCAACGCATCTGCAGTATTAAAATAACGTATTAAAATAAGTGAATATCGAAACATGGAGTGCTCCCAACTCACTTTCTTGTGCCGTTCAAATGCTTCATTTTCGCAGTGATTAAGAGTGGTTAAGGAAATTGATGTTTTCATATGAATGCCGATATAAAAGATGATGCTCCGAGAGAGGCATCTAGCGGTGCTCGGGTGGAACTACGAAGTGGAGGTAAGGTAAAGCAGTCAATAATCCGGAGATTGGTTTGAACACCACAGTGCTTTACTAGGCACGGTCCTGTTTGGAGGTTGTGACACAACAACACAGTGACCAACGGTGCTTTCCAGTCATGTGTGCGTACAGGGTGGTATATAAAACGATGCTTTATGCATTTTTCCTCATTATTTGTATTTTTTGTAATTTACTATGTATTGTATATTTTGTTTCTGTGATATATTTGCATTGTCCTGCTAATTTCCATATATGTCAAAAATTTTGTAAATGTAGTAGACACGCTGGGTTAGCAAGGGCTTTGCTATTGTACAGAATCATCTTTGAGTAGGGAGTTTTTTATCGCTGGTAGCGCAGAGGCGCACAGCGAGAAGGAGTCGTTGTTGAGAAGTAGCGGAGGACAGACGCATTACTTTTGACAGTGCGCTCAGTGGTGTACGGAACAAGTACGTGGATTGGCACTAGTGGAGGAGACGGCGAAGAGGTAACATTATTTATTCATACGGCCACAGCTTAAATAATTAATAAATGCATCAAGAGGAATGCTGTGGGCCCTAAATTGTAATTAACATTCGTCGCCAAGAAGAGCCTGTGTTTGCCAATTGTTAAGTGCCAACAGTCTTCAATCAGCAGCACCACGTCGCACATCAAATACAGAAGATCTGTCCAGTTTGTCTTAGCATGTACAGCTAACCAGCGTATTAGTGATGATTGTTCAATAGCGAACACTGTTATTTGTGAACCTGTGTTTAAAAATCATTACCCATAGTCATTGTCCAGACAGGTTCCTTCCTCATCCATTGTTTTTCCGAGGATAGTCACAAAGTTATAGAAAACTAAAGATCAGAGTCATTAAAGACAATGTGACAGTCGTTAATAAAAAATGTGTCAGAAAAGTTTTACTAAACGTAGCTTATGCCAGTGTTGCTGATCAATAGGTTTACTAAGTTGAACGAAACTGCTAGATTAACTTTCAATTTCAAAAGATATTTCAATAACAGTGTAAAAGGTTAATTGTTTTCCACTGCATATTATTTTGAGGTAAAGTTTGTTTTAACTTGCAAGTACTGACTAGTGAGAATAGTAATTGTTTACAAGTGTTTGAATGCTAATAATTCCTGGTTAAAGATAAAGTAAAAGTTAATCAGAAGGTTAAATGGTTCTTTTCTAAATATTCAGTGTTAGCACGACAAGTCATTAATTAATTTTTTGAGCTTGCCATTAGTACAGTTAATAGTTCAGTTAAAACTTGATTATTGCTAAAGCGCATGGCATACTCACTGTAGAATAAGTTCTGGTACTTATATAAACAATTAATTATTTGAAGCTGTAAATAGTAAGTATTAAGGTGAGAGTTTTGCATGATTTGTTACACGTTGCATTTGCGCGGCTATGGCTTGCATTTCGCTGTCTTACAAAGAACCCTGTGTTAGTAAACTATTTCTAAGTAATTAGTATATTGTCAGTGTCTTTTGTACCGAATTTGACTCGCACCCTCTGATTTTCTGCCCACCCAAATTTTACGTAATATTTCACGTTGTTAATTACCTTTTCTATTATTGACATCCCACCAAATTATTTGCTCGTACATCGAGCTGGCGACCGTAAATCAATAAGTTATTCACTTTTTTCAAATTAATCCCTGTGTTCCGTTTGTTCCGCATTTTTTTTATTTAAACATTGATCATTTTATCCCAAATTTTACTTTCCATTTTTTTTATTCTTATCGATCGTTGTTGTTTACCAAAGAGGTGCAGCAACGTTCCGGTTATAGCCTCCACTACATCATCGGCTTCATTACCGATAGATTTTCCGCCAAATTAAGATAATTAGACACACGGGTCATTTTTCTAATTATCATATTCTAACCGGTGGTGTAGTACAGGTAGGGTTATAAGGTGGTATGCGGTTGCCTTCGTCCGACCTTCTGACTTACCCAGCCAGTTATAGGGGGACCTACATTTTAACGTGGTTTCCGAACTAAGGTATTTTTCACATGAGCAATACTGCCAGAGGTGAAAGACGTGTAAAGTGACAGATAAAAATCCTAGGACCTGGCGGGGATCGAAACCTCGACTTCTGGATTTGTAATCTGGCACTCTACCAGTATGCAGCGGAGGCGAGGATGCCGATATAAATGATGATGCGCCGGGAGACGAATGTAGCGGTGCACGGGTGGAACTACGAAGTCGACATGTTGTCAGCTCTGGAATTCTGAATAGCGCAGTATCGAAATAACATTATTTCTTGGCGCTGTATAAATATACAAACAGCGAAATTGTAGTTCCATTTCAAATATTAGGCTAATGAAAGTTACATAATTCGAAATTGGCATGAGAAGTATATACTTCCCATTTTATTTGTTGTTATTGTGTCAGGCACTTTCCTTAACACGTAAAAGGTACCGTTTCATACCTTTCAGTGCCGGTTAAATTTTACCAAATATCCCAGCAACCTCCTATGATAATGTTGGCAACATATGCTGAATAGTGAGAATCCTGTGAGTCTTCATTTTAGCCAATCGCTTAACAACGCTGATATTTTCTCATGGAATCTTCGCTTTAAGTGGACAATTATTTTTACTGAGCGGACGAGGGTACATAAAAGAACCTGTCAACCATAAAGCAGGAACAGCATTATTTGTTTACTTAATGGTCTGAACGATACACTAATCGAGTCATTCTATGTGGTTCGAACAAATGGGCAAACATTTTCTATCGTGTTGTTGATGTTTCCAACATAATCACGCGAGGCCGCCGACACGATACGTAAAATTTTACCCCCAGTGACCATTGTAAACACGATTGATCGATTTTCGACCACAGGCAGTACCAGTATAAATAATTGTACATAAGGTTTATTTTCTATAGTTACCTCGTTACCGCGTTACAAGAATTTATTGTGGTGGACACATCGCAGGCCACATTCGTCATTTGTGTTGATACAGTGTAATTGGCTACGTACAGTTGTCTTCTGGTGTAATGCAGGTGTGTGTGGGCCGCTTCACTGACTGCCTCGCTCGTTCCCATACAGTCCGGGGCGTCTGGCGTATCTGCTGACACCCTCCCTCTATACGCTAACTCAGCAATTCCACGTTATGAATACGTGGGCACACATAATGGCCACCAAATGGTCCCATTAGTAGAAGCCTAATGGATTGAGGTCGGGAGAACGAGCAGGCCTATCCATTTATTCCGAAATCGATGGTGTGAAATTACTCTGGCAGCACGAGCAAGATTACGCGCAACTCCATGCATGGATCTTCTGTAGAGAACTGTGATAATTACATTTCACAGTATCAGTACGAATGAAACCCTGCATACTGAAGTGGTCTATGTTATGTTAACAACAAATGTCTGTAACATGGTACGAAAGCAAATAGGCCATATGTGTACAGGTACGCTCTGGTTGTTGTCTGCTCCTCTATCAAATCACCGGAGATTTCCCACATACTCACATCTTCTTTCTCTTAGGCCTTTTTCTCGCGCATGCGGGGTCGGCTCTGTGTTAACTCTTTCAGTCACACTTTTACAATAGGAACATAATTACCAATGTCTGTTCACACTTGTACAATAGGAACATAATTATCAATGCATGTTCATTGAAGCAACTGTTACAACTGAAATATCACAGACAATAGAGGAAACATTATATAGCTATTCAGGCTTTCAAGGACTGAGGTGGTCGCTAACGCTAACCACCATGACTATTGATATAAATAATACTAGGATGATTGTGAACGTTATTTATTAGACGAATCATCATTACAAACGTACAAAACTAACAAAAGTAAATTATTTTTTATGAAAATCTGCAAAACATGTTTTACCATTGCGTAAGCAAAGAGGCACTTTACATGTACTACACTGCCATACAGTACGCACGGCAGATATTTTAGTGCTACAATTGCAGCATCTTCTTGATGTGCTTCTTTCAGGATGATGGCGACTGGATTCTAGACGAATTTCCTGCGGGACTGTAGGTTTGTGGCGTTTTATAAATACGGGTCCTGGAGATGATTCCGCGGAATTACGGCTGCGTTCACTGAATCCGGCCTGTGTTTGTCTCTGACATATGCTGGTGCCAGTAGGCCCCGATATACTTCTCTCCGGAAGTCTTTCAGTATCAGCTTATCGAGGTCTGGGCGTGAAGAGGACTACAGTTCCCAGTTTGCTTACATTCCCTTTGTACATATTCAGTGAAAACACAAAAGTAACAGTACCTGCATGCCAACACACATAAAATAGGTCTATGAGAATACGTTCAATAAAATACATTACAGAAAACATGTTACGTACCCGCTGAATTGATGTTTTTATCAGACACTCGAGGCAAGGTACGTTAGCGCTATATTCAATGCAACTGGTATGCACTGACATTCATGCAATGTACCCGGAATCTGTCATTCGTTTTGATGCACAGTCCAAAACAGTCCAAACGGACATACTAATTCAACCGTTTATCGCTAGACGGCGTGGAATATAGTACCGTGATCGAAAAGAGGTGGTTAGTAACACTAACCACCAAGACTGAAAGAGTTAAACGCGGGTTTGGCATGTGTTAATATTTACAGGTTGGCCCCATGCCCCCCAGGAGGAAATGTGTACCCCAAATGTCTCCGTATGTGTGTGAAAGTGTAAAATGTTACGAAATGTTTGCGAATCGTGTAACTGAGGTGGGACTTGGGGACCAGCCCGGTATTCACCTAGGGGGATGTGGAAAAGCCGGCCGCGGTGGCCGAGCGGACTGCGGCGCGCCTGTCACGTTCTGCACGGCCACTAGGGTCGGGGGTACGAATCCCTCCTCGGGTGTGGATATTTGTGCCGTCCTTAGTATTACCTAGTTCGTAAGTAGTTTGTAAGTTTAGGGACTAATGACCCCCTAGTTAAGTCCCATTAGCTCTACAAATATTTGAACATATTTTGATGTGGAAAACCGCCTAAAAACCACATCCAGGCTGGCCGGCACTCCGACCCCTTTCGTCAATCCGCCGGGCGGATTCGAACCGGGGCCGGTACGCCTCCCGTCTCGGAAAGCGGTGCGTTAGACTACACGGCTAACCGAACGCTTCTCCTACATACTCACATACACCTTGCATAAAATTGTTAAGAACTACAAGGTTTTGAACATAATTAAAATTTTTCTCTCCCAACTAAAACTCAGTGAATTAGATATTTTTACAAACGCATACGTATGGTAAATATTACAATAGTTGTCTTAATATACATATAAATTAAGGTGTTTGTGCCTATATATCACTCTGTAGCCAAATATACACATCGCAAATGAATAGTGTTTGACGTGGTAGTAGGTATCAGTTTCCCATTGTGTACTATGGTGGTAGAGGGTTGATAACGAAAAGGGGATGGAAGATATGGGAGCTGAAAGTTACCGACTTATATAATATTCTACGAGTGGGTGTCAATATTTTGACCTTCTTCAAAAGCTACACATGGAGGCGAACGATCTCTCTGTGTTGTTGTAGTACAAAGTCTCCCGTTGTACATCATACCAATTCCTTCTTGATAGCTATAAGAGGGCGGAAGACATAGTGGTTGAAAGTCGTCAGCTTATATAAAATTCAGACTGAAGACCAGCGATGACTTTTGACACTATAACAGCAAAGAGGTTATATACAGCGAAACGTACGAATAAAGAAAATTGAGTACATATTGCTGTTTGAAAGTAAAACTACCGTGAAAGGTGCCAAAGCGTAAGAAAGAAGTATTGCGTTCTCGGTCCGTTTCTGAAAGACAGAAAACGGCGCTGAAAAGTGAATCTACAGACGATAGAAACTTGAAATTTATAGACGTTGTTTGTCTTACACTGTAGGCATCAGCGAGTTTTCGATATTCTCATCACTAAGGGGGTGAAATAGGGGATGAATAGTTTTTTGAAGGAACGTTGCTATTAAGGCAATTTTGAAGCAATAAATACAAAACTTGCGATTTAGATTTTTCACTGGAATTTTAAAAAAACATGTTTTTCGATGTTTTTGTAAATTCAACCACTAAGCGGGTGAAATAAGGGAAAATGTTTTAAGGGCGCTACTAAGACTATTTTGATGCTAGAAATACGAAAATTTGGATTTGTAACCCTGGTTAGAATTTTTTTTAAGTGTTTCTGGATGTTTTGAATTCTGCCTTCAATGGTGCAATAGCGGGTGGCAAGTTGTATCAAAATACTTGATTAGGAAAGCATTTTTGAAGCTAAATCTATGAAAATTTATATTTAGAAGTAGAAACAACCAATGCAGACCATCCAGTCTACGCGTGCGAAGCAGCGGGAGTTCAGCTAGTGGTCATAGAAAAGATATATGCAGCATATGAAAACATAGAAAACCATGTGATGGGTTTTGTTATAATTTGAAAAACAGAAATCGGAGATAATATTTTACCATTGTCTGATTGCAAATAAAAAAACTGTTGTTATTATGTCAGAACTAAACTAAACAAACACCAGATTGCTGCTACATTTGAATTGTTACATCTGTAATAAAATCCTTTTTGATGAAGTGTTTGCTTCTCAGGGCCCTTGCCTTAAAAATAAGAACCAGATAAAAATATATGTCAAAGTTATAAGGTACATCATTAATATAAACTAATTTGGTTAAAATATATGATAATGAGAGTCGAAGTCATTAATGATCGTGTGTCTTAAACTGAAAAATAAAATTGGAGGATGGGACAAAAGACTAACCATTCTACAGGGGATCATCCAATAATTCAAAGAAATATCTATCTCTGAAATGTAGCTGCTCATTTACAGAATGTAATGGTTTATTCTTGTGATGTATATAGATTTCTAATTGTTATTGCGCACTGGGTAGTTGGCTTTAGCATACATGATTTTCATGTTGTCACAGATAGATTCTTCTGAATGACTGAACCCATCGTGAATGTAACTTTTCCCTCCCTATATCTAATGCTTCCTAATTTAATTATAATGTGACACTGAACAATGTAAGCACTTCGGACCGTAACAAAATCGCGAAGCAAAATAGTAAGTAATTGTTTTGAATAGTTCGTTAGTTAAGAAAATTCATTTATTCTTTTCATTCTCCACTCCGAGGAGAGGAGCGGACTGTTTGAGATCGGGCCTATAAAGAGTCGCGATTCTATTCAGCCAATTATCAGACAAGCTGACAGTGGGGCAAAGGGGGAATCCCAATTGGGAATAAGTGGGAGGGGCTTACCAGTTCCGGCATACGCCTTACAACCAAGGAAAACCTTGTTCGGAACCGAGGTATTGGGACCAATTTATCTCTGGGACTTTGTCTCAGACTAAAAATGGATTATCGAGAGAGCACAAGTGCATTCACGACAACAAGGACCGGATGCCCGAGTTACTCTCATAAACTCGTAGAGATCAGCTCCACCAACAGTGGACAAGCTTTCCCCTAGAGAAACCGCACCCTAGAGCACGGTATTCTTTACGTGTTGGGTAAGAAAGAACAGAAGAATTAAAAAAAAAAACTTATCTCTTTTCATTCTCCACTCCGAGGAGTGGAGCGGGCTGTTTGAGATCCGGCCCATAAAGAGTCGCGGTTCTATTTAGCCAATTATCAGACAAGCTGATAGTGGGGCAAAGGGGGATCCCAATTGGGAATAAGTGGGAGGGGCTTACCAGCTCCGGCATACGCCTTACAACCAAGGAAAACCTCCCGAAAACCTTGGTCGGATTTAACTGCGAGAATACACAACTGTTTTCAACCAACTTTGTTAGTTCTTAAACAGTAGGTTTCCAGCTATTCGTTTCATATCCAAAAGTGAGTTAGCATCCTTTGCGAAGTTCATAGACCCTAAGGCATTCGGTACATCTGCGTTTGTTTGTAATTCGATTTTTTTTTTTTTTTTTCAAATTAATCCTGCTACGAAATTCGTTGAATAATTGTCTCGTCTGCATATCAAGATTAACGTCTTCCTTTTATTGCTTAAAATTTCCGAGCTGAGATATGCTCCATGCATCAAACTTCCCCCTGTCGTTTCATCTTAGACTGTCAGGGGAAAGTTTAATGCATGGCCCACGAATCTCAGCCCGGACGTTTTAAGTAACGATTAAGTAACGACAACATCTGCCGTGAAAGCTTTCATTGCATTCTTCAATTTACTTTCTTTCAGGATGACAAGGTCGCTAATTTGTTAACAATACTCCATATAAAAGATTAATTGGCGAGCGAACTACAAAATAAAACTTACGCTAATATTTACACTGCTTCTCTATGTCATCGAACTACTAGAACAAATTCAAAAGAGGTATTTTCTTAGACACGTTGCCTTTGCTTTCAGATGTTTGTATAATCGTCCAGTCTCTGTATTTTACTTAATTATAACTCAATATTAACGTCTTTGAACTCACAGAATGCAGTAAGTACTTCAGGGGTTACAAATATATAACAATCTTTTTTACGTTTGAGGTTTTTTTCAGACGTAATCTGAAATCTTATACTAGAGTAATGATTCAATTGTTTTGTTAATTAACGTGAACTTTCAAACCCAGCATTCATAATGGTTTTCATTATTTAGTTGTATCAGTATCTGTTCATCTTTTGTTAACTTTCAAGGTAATTATCATCAAATTATTTAGAATCGATTGAACATACAATAACCTGTAATTTCAATACTTTGGTTGTAATTACTACAAAAAGATTTATTATACAGTCTAAGGCTAGGTATTAATGTTCTCCTTTTTATGTTTTGTCTCGTTTTGAAAGATCATTTGGGAATCTCTAATACAAGAGGTAGTATCGGTCAGTTTTATATTGCTGGAAGAGTTATTCCCATTACACTACAAAACCATGACCGTATCCAGAGCTTACCTCCTCGTCCGAAGTAAATCGAGAGTCACAAACGACTTTCTTTAGGGATCCGGATCATGGAAGTCGTATGGGGAGTGTGCGGACTGGATGGATGATGTTGCAGATGATGCACACCTACAGGTTACCAAACCTATCAATTTCAAAAACATCGATTGAGATAAAAGTGTTTAACACAAAGAACTATTCATAAATAGGAAAATCGTTATTTTTCAGTAAAGTGTCTAGATTGAAGTCTTCCGTCTATTTTGTAACTCTAGGCGAAAGCTAATATTATTTGTTTAATCAGGCAACATTAATAACACAACGAAAGGCAAATATGTCCCGGACATACGGAATGTCATCCTCCATGGCATTTCTCACGATGTGCAAAAACATGTAATTGAAGTATCGGACGAGTATCCCCACTCATGGATACTTCATATTAGAAACCCCCCCCCCCGTCCCTCCCTCGGAAGGACCCCAGCGATAAGAATTAGCGTTAAATCGCAAGAAACAGCAAATATGCTAAGTATTTTTTAATTATCTAAATATTTTGGAAAAGTTTAGAAAATTCGATAAGCTCGTCCTTCTCTTTTACATCTTTCACTCTGATGGGGACGCGGTCGCCTTTTTGCGCCGTGATATGGCGATTTTTCATTATGTTCAGAAACTTTTTATCCTACTACAGTTGTGTCATAGTCGCCAGGGGTTGCGAAGTAGGTCTCCAAAATTTCTTCACGAAAAATTAAATGAACTGTTACTTTATTGTCTCAGAAATACGTATTTACTTGATATCATTATTTTACCATACTTACTAAAAAGGCTAAGCATTTGCCATAAGAACTACTCGATTCGCACAATATTGATTGGTACTCTGAACCAGTATGTTTTTGCTTTAAACGTATTTTCTTAATTTTGGCTTAATTTACATGTATCAAGAGCACAATTAGTTTCAGTCTTACTGTACGTCACAAACTTAAATATATTTTTTCCGTATATTTCTTTTATGGTACTCCTGTAGACACTGGTAGTAGAAAACTAATTTTTTTAACTTTATCTGTGATAACAATACCTCCTTTCTCCAAATCACCTTGCTGTACAAATATTTTTACTAGCTCCACTATTTGTAGTGATTCGTTCTTTTCTAACGTTAACACAATAAATGTACGTTACAAATTTAAGCTCGTCGGCAATATTAACTTCAGCGTCCTGATCAAATTACTCGCTTTTGGCTAGATTCCGAGAACTAATTTTAATACGTTCGGCATCAGTAAATTCCGTAGTTAACCGACACATCCCTCCAAATTCAGGTCTGGACACCATTGTTCTGCTACCGCGACTTCATAGTTTTTCACGTCGTTTCCCCTACCGAGTCATTGTCTTCAGACGATGAAACCATCACGTACTGGTTAACAAACAGGAAGGAAAATTAGTGTTTAAGGTCCCGTCCGCAGTTTATCTTACGCTCGGGTTATTTGGGTCAGGATGGGGAAGAAAGTCGGTCGCACGCTTTGAAAGGAACCATCCCGGCATTTGCCTGGAGTGAATTAAGGAAATAACGGAAAACCTAAATGTGGAAGGCTGGAGATGGATTTGAACCAGCGTCCTCCCGAATGCGAGTTCAGTGTGTTACCACTGCGCCAACTCGCACGGTCCCTGCTTAACAGTACACAAGGTTTAATGTGACAGTATGTGCGTACAATATTTAACCGTGACAACAAGGCCTCATCGCCAAAGGACATCTCATTGGAAAGAAATATACTCTCCTGACCATTAAAAATACTACAGCACCAAGATGACGTGCTACAGACGCGAAATTCAACCAACAGAAAGAAGATTCTGTGATATGCAAATGATTAGCTTAGGGCGTTCACACAAGGTTGGCACCGTTGGGGACACTTACAACGTGCTGACATGAGAGAAGTTTCCAACCGATTTCTCATACAAAAACAGCAGTTGACCGGCGTTGCCTGGTGAAACGTGATGCCTCCTGTAAGGAGGAGGAATACGTACCATCATGTTTCCGACTTTGATAAAGGTCGGATTGCAGTTTATCGTACCGCGACATTTCTGCTCGCGTTGGTTACGATCCTATGACTGTTAGCAGAATATGGAATCGGTGGGTTCACGAGGGCAATACGAAACGCCGTGCTGGACTCCAACGGCCTCGTATCACTAGCAGTCGAGATGACAGGCATCTTATCCCCTTGGCTGTTACGGATCATGCAGCCACGTCTCGATCCCTGAGTCAACAGACGGGGACGTCTGAAAGACATCAACCATTTGCACGAACAGCTCGACGACGTTTGCAGCAGCATGGACTATCAACTCTGAGACCAAGGCTGCGGTTACCCTTGAAGCTGCATCACAGACAGGAGCGCCTGCGATGGTATGCGCAACGACGAACCTGGGTGCACGAATGTCAAAACATCTTTTTCGGATAAATCCAGGTTCTGTTTACAGCATCATGGTGGTCGCATCCGTGTTTGGCGACATCCCGGTGAACGCACATTGGAAGCGAGTATTCGTCATTGCCATACTGGCGTATCACCCGGCGTGATGGTATGTGGTGCCATTGGTTACACGTGTCGGTCACTTCTTTGAACAGTGACCGACACATTTCAGATGAGTTACCCTTCATTCGATTCCTGCGAAACCCTACATTTCAGCAGGATAACGGACGATCGCATGTTGCAGGTCCTTTATTGGCCCTGGCCAGTACATTCTCCAGATCTCTCACCAATTGAAAACGTCTGGTCAATGGTGGCCGCGCGACTGGCTAGTCACAATACGCCAGTCACTACTCTTGATGAAATATGGTATCTTGTTGAAGCTTTACACGCCCTCCAAGCCCTGTTTGACTCAATGCCCAGGCGTATCAAGGCCGTTATTACGGCCAGGGGTGGTTGTTCTGAGTACTGGTTTCTCAGGATCTATGTTCCCAAATTGCGTGAAAATGTAATCACATGTCAGTTCCAGTATAATATAATATGAATACCTGTTTATCATCTGCATTTCTTCTTGGTGTAGTAATTTTAAGGCCAGTAGTGTAACTGTATCCCTAAACTTAATTGTTAGACCTGGCCTCTGTTCATCATCAACAGTCACAGGTCTGAGATGTTCAGATGTTTGTAAAGCTTATGGGACTTAACTACGGGGTCATCAGTCCCTAAACTTACAAACTACTTATGAACTACTTACGAACTAGGACGGCACAAATATCCATGCCCGAGGGGGGATTCGAACCCCCGGCCGTAGTGGCCGTGCAGACCGTGACTGAAGCGCCTCAGTCTCTTCGGCCCCCGCGGCCGGCGTCACAGGTCTATCTTCATAAATGCACTTTTAATATCATAGGGTAATTCAAAAACAACTTTGTCAATTTGGTAAGAAACACACCAATGTTTTACTCGTGCTAGCGGCAGTGACGTTGACGATGTTTGTCTTCACTGAATCTTAGCGCCTTAGACGTGTGTTTAGGTTTGAAGAATCAAATTCGGCGACAACATTTGAGTGTAATTTCCTTACCAAGTACACTAAAAATCATTCTACTTTAGTAGGCCTGCAGTTTATAGGTGGCAACAATGTTTTGTAGAATCAGCATGTTCGGTGAGACGTAAGAAAACATCAGATCGTCCTAGCTCTTCTGATTCAGTCGTTGAGCAAGTGAGACAAAGTTTCGTGAAACAGCGCTACGAAATCGACCGGTGTGCATCTCGAGAATTGCATGTCCCAAAGACGACTGTTAGGCGGGTGCTGAAGAAACCGTGGCCCTATACGTTTTTTGTACATTGAACAAGAAAAAGAGTTTAAGGCCACATTTCATTGATTTATTGTTCCTTCAGGAGAGAACCATCAACTTGATAGTGTAAGTCGATATGCTAGAAAATTTTATAATACCGCAAATACAGAAAGAATATTTTTACTTGCTGCAGGTTGGCGCACCACCCCACCACCTGATTGACTTCCGGAATTTTCTTAATAACCGCTCTCCAGGTCAACGGATTGACCGTAATGCGCAAATTGCATGGCGCCGTGCTCCTCAGACTTGTCACCTCTTGATTTTTATCCTTTGGTATTCATCACGAATACTATTTTTGTTTCTACTTTGCCAGCTTCTCTACCTGAACCCAGAACAAAAATTTACACCACTGCTAAGAAAGTTACATCTGCAATGGAATGACGAGTTTGCAAAAAAAAATTACTACGGATGGATGTTTGCAAGATAATGAACAGAAGTCACATAGAATATCTTTAATTTATTAAAAAAACTAAAAAACTTGATGTGTTTCCTTATAAAACAACACTAAAACCAGCTCTGTACGTTCTTTGAATAAATTTATATGAATTTTCAAAGTTGTAAAGTCCTTTTTAAACCGCCATGTATATGATAATACTGCTACCAACGAGCCCACTACGGATGGATGTTTGCAAGATAATGAACAGAAGTCACATAGAATATCTTTATTTTATTAAAAAAAAACTAAAAAACTTGATGTGTTTCCTTATAAAACAACACTAAAACCAGCTCTGTACGTTCTTTGAATAAATTTATATGAATTTTCAAAGTTGTAAAGTCCTTTTTAAACCACCATGTATATGATAATACTGCTACCAACGAGCCCATATATCATTATGGAGCACACTATTATGCCTATACCGATATTCTACACAAATAAACACAATTTGGTAGAAAATTCTAAGAATTTCTGATCGTATGTAAAATATACAAGCGGCAAAATACCATCAATATCTGCATTAACGATAGAAATGGTGATACTGCTGATGACAGAACTGCTTAACACAGATTTCCAAAATTCTTTCACTAGAGAATACGAAACAAATACTCCAGAATTCGTCTGAAGAACAGCTGCCAGCATGCGTAATTTAGAAGTAGATACACATAGACTATTAAAACAACTTAAATCGCTTAAAAGTCTCCCGGTCCCGACTGTACACCAATTAACTTTAGAAAAAGGCAATAGGAGTGATTCGCAGAATTAAAGACCTATGTTATAACGTCGCTTTGCAGCAGGTTTTGAGAACACAATGCTTTCCTCAAATTTTATGAACTATCTCGAAGAGAACGACGCGTTGACACATAGTAAGGTGGGGGTTCGAATCCCCCCCTCGGGCATGGATGTTTGTGCCGTCTTTAATATAAGGTATCCCATCAGTAGTTTGTAAGTTTAGGGACTGATGAGCCCGTAGTTAAGTCCCTTAACAAAAATTTGAACACATAATCAACACGGATTCAGAAAATATTCTTGTGAAACACAGCAAGCCAATTACTCACATGATGTGATTAGTGCAATCGACAAGGGATAAATGACAGCATCATCCGCGACAAGTCTAAGAGAACTGTTCAGATCGCCTCCTAAACCGTTTATGAAAATAAGGAAGAGTTGGGGCCCTAAAACGCTTCCCTGTGGAACGCCAGATATCACTTCTGTTCTACTCGATGACTTACCGTCAATTACAACGTACTGTGTCCTGTACATTCCGCATTTCTAGATTTGTCCTTGATAACGGAAGCAAGACTGAAGAGTAATCAAGATGCATTTATAGGATTATCGACCTGGAAAAAAGCGTTCGAAATTCTGAGACAAATAAATGGTACGTTATAACGAAAGACGAGTAATCATACGTTGTTTATAGTGACCAAGAGGTAACAATAACACTGCAAGACCAATAACGAAGTGGTCGAGTAAAAGTGGGGTAGAATAGGAACCCACATTTTGCTCCTGATGTTTGGTATATATACCAGAAATGGAATGACTGAAATATAATTAGTGACAAAAATTAAGTGTGAAATGATACAGCCGCGGTGGAGTAGCCGAGCGTCTAAGGCGACTCGTTGCGGAGCGCGTGGTAGCTCGCAGTCGTAGGTTCGAATCCTCCCTGGGGCATGGGTATGTGTGTTTGTCCTTAGATTAGTTTACCTAGTTTGTAAGCTACGGACTGATGACCACGCAGTTTGGTCCGATAGATTTGCAAACATTTCAACATTTTTGAAATGATACCAATTCTTAGGAAACCTACTACATTGGAAGTAAAATGACCCACAACAGACCTAGGAAGTACATCCACAGGCAAAAGGGGTGTTGATGCCCAAGAGAAGTAAGAGAGTCAAACGTAGGCCATAATCTGAGGAAGAAACTCCTGAGAACATAATTTTGAGGCACAGGGTTGTAAGGTAATGAATCACGGACAGTAGAAAAACAGGAATAGACGAGAATCGAAGTGTTTGAGATAGGTAAAATGGAAGGGAGCGGGAAATGGTAAGAAGCTAGGCTGACTTTAGACCAACAACTTGTTTTCCATCACGATCCATTATGTCTTAGGAAATGCAATACGTCACTAAAAATAGCGAGGCAGTAATCACATGATTACTTAGAGCCAAGTACGTAAAAGAGAACACATTTTAATACACTTAAGCTTTGAACACTCATTTGAGTGATAAAGGTGAAACACTGGATTAAAATTTGTGCTGCGGTCTGGAATCGAAACCGGACCTCCATGCTTACTCGGCAGACGGCAGACGTCTTAGCACTAGACCACCGCATCACTAGTGATTAAGGCGCTTCTAAATAGTCCAAGTAGGACTTCCCTCCACGTCACAAACCTTAATTCAGCTTCTGTGTTCCTATGAAACATTGCCACATCTGCCAAGGCTCTCCATGCAGCGGAGTAGCACCCGACTTTAACCTAAGCCTAAGGTGGCATGAATATCATTATAAATAGAAATTTATGCACCCTAAGACTGTTTTCTGTCTCGAAAATCGCAAAGGCATTAATGATCAATGTGAAGTAAGTATGGAGGTCCGAGTTCGATTCCCGCCCGCATCACAAATTTTAATTCAATGATTCACCTTTATCATTAATGTCTATGTCATTTTAGAGACGAAAACAGTCTCAGGATGGATAAATTTCTATTAATAATGATATTCACTTGAGTGACAATGAAAAAAGAAATCAATTTACCTTCGAATGAGTGACTTCGAACAGTTATTCATTTCAGAACCAACAACAAATGTAACAATAAGTTTTCTGAAACAGCAGTTTTGTCATGAATTGTCAAGTACAGGACAGTATAAATAACAAGACAAAATAAAAGACTTCCAAGTTACAGTAATTGCATGTACATATTAGATACACTGGTCCTGATATAGTTTGGCTCGTTTTGCAATTTAGTCACCCTTAACTACGAGAAATACGAACACCAACCCTTGAATAAATAGAGCCCCATCTAAGAGTATAACTTTGTGTACATAAATTTCGTTGAATGCTTCGAAAAATTAGACATGTTGATGGCAAGATTTGTCATGATAATTTAATAAATTATTGTGCAGTACTCCGTAACAAGTACTTCTTTTCAAATAAAAAATAAGACATTAAGACTACAGTTTTAACGACGAGCAACAGTGCAGCATTGCCAATAGGGATTATTAAAACTTACACAGTAAATAATAAAACCCCACAGGGTTAAATTACCAGCAAAAGTAGCAACGTAACCAACATGAAATGGCACTCGTATTACATTAGGAGATAACTCTTCACTGAATTGGCCAGCTACATAAATATATTTACAAACTAGCAAACCCAGCAATGCTTCGCAATTGATAAATATACATGGCAATTGGCTATACGTCCCACACTCTCTCTCTTCATCATAATGGAGAGCTGCTCAAACAAGTATTTGGACTGAAGACCACAACAAGAATAACATGTTTCGTGTCGTCCTAGTGAAAGACGTGATTTCTTTAATTTCATTTAGATTTCTCGTTTTGATGTACATTATGTGATCTACTGTACCATATGTTACACCCTCACCAGTCATACAGTCCTACACCATCATAAAAACCCCATAGTGTCTCGCCATGGGCAGATTTTGTTTTCGGTAGCGCCTGTGCTCTCTTGTTATACAATATATTTTTTTTTTTTATGCCACATTTGCCTGCTCTTCGACACGAGTATAATAATTTATGCAAATTAATAATCAGCCAACCAGTTGCAAATAGTAATTTAATAGACTTGACCACAGTTTCTACGGTTATAATTCTGTGTTATTCAGAAATACATGTTATACTATACTTGCCCACCCCCATGAACCACAGACATTGCCGAGGTGGGGTGGCTTGCGTGCCTCAACGATGCAGATAGCCGTACCGTAGGTGCAACCACAACGGAGGGGTATCTGTGGAGAGGCCAGACAAACGTGTGGTTCCTGAAGAGGGGCAGCAGCCTTTTCAGTAGTTACAGGGGCAACAGTCTGGATGATTGACTGAGCTGGCCTTGTAACATCAGCTAATGTGGCTTTGCCACACGGTTACTGCGAACGGCTGAAAGCAAGGGGAAACTACAGCCGTTACTTTTCCCGAGGACATGCAGCTCTACTGTATGAAAATATGATGATGGCATCCTCTCGGGTAAAATATTCCGGAGGTAAAATAGTCCCCCATTCGGATCTCCGGGCGGGGACTACTCAGGAGGATGTGATCATCAGGAAAGACAATTCTGGCATTCTACGGGTCGGAGCGTGGAATGTTAGATCCCTTAATCGAGTAGGAAAATTAGAAAATTTAAAAAGAGAAATGGATAGGTTGAAGTTGGATATAGTGGGGATTAGTGAAGTTCGGTGGCAGGATGAACAGGATTTCTGGTCAGGTGAGTACAGGATTATAAATACAAAATCAGTTGGGGGTATCACAGGAGTAGGACTGATAATGAATAAGAAAATAGGAATGCGGGTAAACTACTATGAGCAGCACAGTGATCGCATTATCATTGTCAAGATAGATACGAAGCCAACACCGACAACAGTAGTACAGGTTTATATGCCAACTAGCTCTGCCGATGATGAGGATATAGAAGAAATATATGAGGAGCTAAAGGAAATTATTCAGACCGTTAAGGGAGAGGAAAACTTAATTGTGATGGGAGACTGGAATTCGGTAGTAGGAAAAGGAAGAGAAGGAAAAATAGTAGGTGAATATGGACTGGGCAGAAGGAATGAAAGAGGAAGTCGCCTGGTAGAATTTTGCACGGAACATGATTTAATCGTAACAAACACGTGGTTTAAGAATCACAAAAGAAGGTTGTATACTTGGAAGAGACCAGGAGACACTGGAAGGTATCAGATAGATTTTATAATGGTAAAATATAGATTCCGGAACCAGGTTATAAACTGCAAGACATACCCAGGGGCAGATATAGACTCTGACCATAACTTGTTAGTCATGAACTGTAGGCTGAAACTGAAAAAACTGCAGAAAGGTAGGAAAATAAGGAGATGGGACCTAGATAAATTGAAGGAACGTGAAGTTCTGGTGAATTTCAGAGGGAGATTTAGGCAACAATTGACAGAAACAGGGGGAAATAAAACAGTAGAAGAGGAATGGGTAGCATTGAGAGATGAAATAGTGAAGGCAGCAGAGGACAAAATAGGTAGAAAGGCAAGACCTGCAAAAAATCCTTGGATAACACAGGAGATACTAAATTTAATTGATGAAAGGAGAAAATATAAAAATGCAGTAAATGAAACAGGCAAAATGGAGTACAGACGACTAAGAAATGAGATTGATAGGAAGTGCAAAATGGCTAAGCAGGAGTGGCTAGAAGCCAAATGCAAATCTGTAGAAGAATGTATAAGAAGGGGAAAAGTAGGTACCGCCTACAGGAAAATCAAAGAGACATTTGGGGACAAGAAAAGCAATTCTACGAATATCAAGGACTCAGATGGGAAACCAGTTCTCAGCAAAGAAGGGAAAGCTGAAAGGTGGAAAGAGTACATAGAGCAGCTCTACAAAGGAAATGAACTTAGAGACGATGTTGTAGGAAGGGAAGAGGAAGTAGATCAAGATGAAATAGGAGATACTATACTCAGAGATGAATTTGACAGAGCCTTGAAAGACCTAGGCAGGAACAAGGCCCCAGGAGTAGATGATATACCCTCAGAGCTACTAAAGTCTCTGGGAGAGCCAGCCATGACAAGACTATTTGAACTGGTGTGTAGGATATATGAGACAGGCGAAATGCCCTCAGACTTTAAGAAAAATGTAATAATCCCCATTCCAAAGAAAACAGGTGCAGACAGGTGTGAAAATTACAGAACCATCAGTTTGATAAGTCATGGTTGCAAAATTTTAACACGAATTATCTACAGGAGAATGGAAAAGCTGGTAGAAGCTGACCTAGGGGAAGATCAGTTTGGATTCAGAAGGAACGTAGGAACCCGGGAGGCAATACTCACTTTACGTCTTATCTTAGAAGATAGATTAAGGAAAGGCAAATCTACATTTTTAGCCTTGGTAGATTTGGAGAAAGCGTTTGACAATGTTGACTGGACTACACTCTTTCAAATTCTGAAGTCAGCAGGGGTACAATACAGGGAAAGGAGAGTTATCTACAACCTCTACAAAAGCCAGACCGCAGTTATTAGACTCGAAGGGCATGAAAGGGAAGCATCAGTTGGGAAAGGAGTAAGACAGGGTTGTAGCCTTTCTCCGATGTTATTCAATTTGTACATTGAGCAGGCGATGAAGGAAAGCAAGGAAAATTTTGGAATAGGGATTAAAGTTCAGGGGGAAGAAATAAAAACATTGCGTTTTGCTGATGACATTGTAATTCTGTCAGAGACAGCAAAGGACCTGGAAGAGCAGTTGAATGGAAAGGACAGTGTGTTGAAGAGAGCGTACAAAATGAACATTAACAAGAGCAAAACAAAAATAATGGAATGCGGTCTTAGAAAATCAGGCGATGCTGAAGGAATTAGATTAGGTAACGAAACAATGAAGGTGGTAGATGAGTTTTGTTACTTAGGTAGTAAAATAACATGCGATGGTCGCAGTACAGAGGATATAAAATGCAGAATGGCAATGGGAAGAAAAGCATTTTTGAAAAAGAGAAATTTGCTAACATCGAATATTAATTTAAGTGTAAGGAAGTCTTTTCTGAAGGCATTTGTGTGGAGTGTTGCCTTGTATGGGAGTGAGACATGGACGATAAACAGTGCGGACAGGAAGATAATAGAGGCTTTTGAAATGTGGTGCTACAGAAGAATGCTGAAGATTAGGTGGGTAGATCGCATAACTAATGAAGAGGTACTGAACAGAATTGGTGAGAAAA
Organism: Locusta migratoria; assembly: GCA_026315105.1. Taxonomy (NCBI): domain Eukaryota; kingdom Metazoa; phylum Arthropoda; class Insecta; order Orthoptera; family Acrididae; genus Locusta; species Locusta migratoria. The sequence goes on from CM048745.1 coordinate 506,250,074, forward strand.
GGAATTTTTGGCATACCCTAACTAAAAGAAGGGATCGCTTGGTAGGACACATTCTTAGACATCGAGGAATCGTACATTTAGCATTGGAGGGAAGTGTGTGGGGTAAAAATCGCAGAGGGAGGCCAAGAGACGCGTATAGTAAGCAGATTCAAGTGGATATGGGTTGCCGTTCTTATGAGGAGATGAAAAGGTTTGCTCAGGATAGAGTAGGGTGGAGAGCTGCATCAAACCAGTCTCCGGACTGAAGACCATAACACAACAACACACTATACTTGCATATCACAGTGACTGAACATCTCTATGGTCTAGGGAATTTACCTACTTGTAGGTAGGCGTCAGTGACTCCAAAGGCGTTGACGTCCTAAATCACGTTCCCTAGATCATAGGGATGTTCAATCATTATGATGTGCAAGTATATTATAACATGTATTTCTGAAGAAGACGGGTTTATATCCGTCGAAAATGTGGTGAAGTCTATTAAACTACCATTATTGCAACTAGTTGTCTGATTATTAATTTACATATCCTGTACCTTTACTGAGACTTTTCTTTGTTTCTTTTTTCACTGACCAGAAATTCTTATCCTCCCATCATGTCCGTACTTCCCCCTGTTTTGGCAAATACTTTCATGCGCGTGGGCTCTAACTCCGCAAGCAACTTAATAGCGTTGATTTTAAGGTTTTTCTTGGTATCCATCACAATATACCTCAAGTGTGCATCGGTCAGTGAATAAGGGCACCCGATGCGTAGCTGGTTTCTCGGTATTTTGGTTGTGCAAAAATAATCTCAACTCATAGTTCGATGGGGCGATCTATAATTGCTTAATTATGATTTTGCAGCCAAGATCGCATTTTTCATTTATTATGTTACCGGTTTCCACGTGCCCGACGCCATCTTCAGACCTGTCGTAATTTACATAACTTCACGACATAATTTTATGTTTGTTGATGCCTCAACCTGGATGTACTCTTTTAGTGTATAAAAAATGTCATGAAGTTACGTAAATTACGACAGGTCTGAAGATGGCGTCGAGCACGCCGAAACCGGTAACATAATAAATGAAAAATGCTATCTTGGCTGCAAATTCATTATTAAATAATATATTATCGAATGAACCGTAGAGCAAGGTCGATTAACTAGATAAGCAAATTCGTAAGAAGACATAACTCGTTATGCACGAGTAGAATAACTTTTATGTCACTTCGGGTTGTCTCATTATTCTTACGACCCACGATGCAAAACTACACGGGCCGGGCACGACTCAGAACAACAGGTGGCGTATTGTGTTGCAGGCGGTTGACGCCAGAGTGTACCGTGCAACGGCTTAAATTTCATAGAGTGGCTGACACACGAGCTACAGCGCCCTATGCGGCAACCTGTGTAAACTCGGCCGCCATGTTTTCGGTGGTGAACACACTTGAGTGCAGTGTGTCTGTCGTATGTTGCTGTTGAGCTTGAAGAGCTGTATTTAGTGTATATTGTATGTATGGTGTACTGTCTATACAATTTTTCCTACTGAATATGCCTGAAGTGCGATCAGCATTTAAAGGCGCAAATCGAAGTGAAAAACGACAAGTAATTCATGCAAAAACACCAAATGCTTTGCTTTGTTTGATCTCAGTCTGTCTATACTCAAACAAAATTCTTGACTAATATTACTTAGCTGCCCCAGGAGTAGAGCTTCAGAAGACCTATCCTGCAATTTCTTTGAAGTACAGACCATAAAAATATGTTCATTTTTCTACTTAGTGTTGGTGTGTTTTTGAGATATTTCTTCTTCTGTCGCCCTGTGGTTGATGAAACAACACTTTTGAGTGTCAACACCTTTAAAAATATTTTCACTTGTTGTCGATAATACTTGATCGAGCATGGTTGACATGCAACCAGTCGCGGTGGAGTAGCCGAGCGGTCTAAAGCGTCTCGCTGCGGAGCGCGCGGTTGCTCGCCGTGGAGGTTCGAATCCTCCCTGGGGCATGGGTGTGTGTGTTTGTCCTTAGGTTAGTTTACCTAGGTTTAAGTAGTTTGTGCCGGCCGCGGTGGCCGAGTGGACTGAGGAGCTCCAGTCACGGTCTGCACGGCCACTACGGTCGGGGGTTCGAATCCCCCCTTGGGCATGGATATTTGTGCCGCCCTTAGTATTAGTTAGTTCGTAAGTAGTTTGTAAGTTTAGGGACTGATGACCCCGTAGTTAAGTCCCATAAGACTTACAAACATTTGAACTTTTTTGAATATTTAAGTAGTTTGTAAGCTACGGACTGATGACCACGCTGTTTGGTCCGATAGATTTACAAACATTTTGAACATGCAACCAGTGTAAAGTGTGGCCGGCCGCGGTGGCCGAGGTGACTGAGGCGCTCCAGTCACGGTTAGCACAGCCACTACGGTCGGGGGTTCGAATCCCCCCTCGGGCATGGATATTTGTGCCGTCTTTAGTCTTAGCTAGTTCATAAGTAGTTTGTAAGCTTAGGGACTGATAACCCCGTAGTTAAGTCCCATAAGTTGTACAAACATTTGAACATTTGTAAAGTGTGGAAGCAGTACTGACAGACAGAATTTTTTCACTTATTTATATCTGCATTCTTTGCAACAAACATGTATTTATTTCAGCGTGGGAACAATGAAAGTTATTAACGATCCGTCATTTCGGTGTGGAATGTTTTAGTGGCAGCTGACCTAGGCGCATTTTTATTGTAATATTCTATTGTCACTTTCGTCTTTGTACTGAAATTTCAGGTACCAAACGTTACTTGTTTCAGCATGGCAACAAGGAAAGTTATTAACGACACCTTATTTCGACGTGGATTGCTTTTGTGGCGGATGACCTACGCGCATTTCCAAATGCAGTATTTTGTTGTCACTTTCGTCTTTGTACTCAAGTTTTGTAAACCGAAGTTTACAACCAAACCCTTTAACAGCAATTTTACAAGTTTGTAGGGTTAATAGGTTTAGTAAATAGAAGATAAATGTATACTAGACTTCATGGAAGCAGTTGTTACAACACATTAACAGCAGATACAAATCCATGGTCATGATTGTTCGGCATAGCAATTATTATTCACTGTATGTTTCGCAGCTCGTTTAGACCATGTACTTGCATTAAAATCAACAAATATTTTCGCAACGTCACTTTCGTTTTATTGCAAACCTTAGCTAATTGTTATACCTCGAACTTGGACCGTCTTACTGGCAGCTTCGCGATAATTTATTACCGCATTTTTAGGAAATTTACTACCAGGCTCGTCAATACTTAGCTTCGAAAAAGTATGACGGAACTTGATGCACATCCGTATTCAACAGTCAATCTTTATTTAAAACTTGGGCCTGTAAATAGGTACAATTCTCGAGTGAGTGTCACACCAGCTGTCAGCCGATACCCCAAGTAACATGGCGGACGGCAGTTCAATTTGCTTCAAACATGGCGGGCCTATCGCCACTCTATGAAATTCAAGCTCGTTGGTACCGTGGGACAACATCGTCTTTCGTTGCTGGTCGTGAATTTTAGGCTTACTCGGACGGTGGGCGAATACGTACACAAAAGGTAGTTGATAATTTTCTCTACTGTCAACCTTCTTACCTCCATAAATCTACTTTTCCTTGTATATGGTATTTCATTAACAACTATATTTTTAAAATAATGAAAAAAAGAAAAAAGAAAAAGTACACCACTCAATGTGTCAAAGTAAATTGTGCTTTATTTTAAAGCTTCAACTTTGCAGTTTTGTTCTGAATAAATTACCTTTAAAATGTCTGCCACAACTTTGAAACACCCTGACGCAGTCTATGCCCCCAAGTATAAATCTCTCTGTCCATCATTAGTGACATTATTTCTCAGATATCCTGACGAATGTTCGCTTCCCAATGTTACAACATTTGTGGCTTGTAGGTATACTCTGGAGCTTTGATGGAGTTACAAAAATAAAATAATCTACTGACGTTAAATAACACGAACTAGGTGACCATTTCGGTGAACAAACCATGAGTGATTCACCAAGATAATTTACACAAATGGCAATTCATTTCTTTCATCCTTTTTCACATTCTACAGACTTCCTTTTCAATGATGTATACAACTATGTGAATACATTCTGTACTCGTATTTGCTACTAGAAAAATACATTCATGTTGAATGCACTATTAACACATTGTTCCTTGTAATACGTTTGATTCCATACAGACTGCGTAACCATTATCAATGCTAAGACACGCATGACCAGTTACAGCCAGGCTGCATGCATGGCGCATCACACACCAAATCAGTCACCAGTATCAGAATATAGCACCACGTATTGGTTCCAGTAATTCCTTCAACTGATTTTATAAATTAACCGAATTATTTTATGATGTAGGTTTTGTACAATGCTGTTGTTGAGGTCTTCAGTCTGGAGACGGGTCTGATGCAGCTCTCCACCCTACTCGGTCCTGAGCAAGCCTCTTGAACTTCTCATAAAACGGCAACTAATATCATTTTGAACCTGTTTACAGTATTCTCCTGTTGTTCTCACTCTGCGATTTTTACCCCACACAATTCCCTACAATGCTAAATTCACTATTCCTTGAGGTCTAAGAATGTGTCCTACCAATCGATCCCATCCTTTCGTCAACGTATGCCAGAAATGATTTTTCTACCCATTTCTCTTCAGTACCTCCTCGTTAGTTACGCGATCTACCCACCTAATCTTCAGCATTCTTCTGTAGCACCGCATTTCAAAAGCCTCTGTCTTCTTCCTGTCTGAACTATTTATCGTCCATGTTTGACTCCCATAAAGGAAACAAAATTATTCAGAAAAGACTTCCTTTTGCTTAAATTAATATTCTATCTCAGCAAATTTATCTTTTTCAAAAACGCTTTTCTTTCCATTGCCAGTCTGCATTTTATATCCTCTATAATACGACCATCATATATTTCCCTTCTTTGCTCAGAACTGGTTTTCCATCAGAGTTCTTGATATTCATACTGCTGCTTTTGTTATCCAAAAATGTCTCTTATTTTCCTGCAGGAGGAGCAATATTTCCCCTATTTATACGTTCTTCTACAGACTTGCATTTCCCTTGTAGCCACTCCTGCTGAACCATTTTGCATTTCCTGTCAGTCTCACTTCTTAGTTGTCTCTATTTCATTTTGCATGCTTCATTTACTGCATTTTTGTATCTTCTGCTTTCATCAATTAAATTCGTTTGATTGTCTTGTCTTTCTATCTATTTTGTCCTCTACTGGTTTCAGAATTTTAGTAAATATTGTAGCAAATGATACGTTGGAAGGGAGCGACAGTATAGTGTAGTGTAGTCACAAAACAAAACAAAAAAGGGCTCCGAAGCAACAGATTCTGGGTTCGAGAATCACCACGTTTGTAGGTTTCAATCTGTAAATAGCTTTACCTTTAAGATGTAATGAATAATGATTTTCCAGAAGTGTCTGTTACTTAAAATCAAATGTATGTAAAGCTATGAGACGAAACTGCTGTCGTTATCAGTCCCTAGGCTTACAAATTACTTAAACTAACTTGCAGTAAGGACAACACACATACGCATTGCCAAGGGAGGACTAGAACCTTCGACTAGAAGCAGGCGCACATTCCACAGCAAGGCGCCTTAGCGCGCACGGTCATTCCCGCGCGGCTTTTTCTGTTAATGTATATATATGGAGAAACACTGCGGCCGTAGTCAGTTCATTCCGTGCTCCTGTACGTGTGTGACAAGCGCTAAAGTATCGCCGAATTCAAACCAGAGTTCTTCAGTCGACAAACTACGTAGTACAACATCACTGGGTGACATATTTTAACCAGAAATTTTATAACCAAATAATTTGAAAATTATTTTAAACTGTTATTGAACTGTGCATTCACAGAGATAATTGAAGGCACCATTATTAGTTTGTAAAGTAACCACCACTCATGTAAAACTGCAAAGCTGTATACATTCTGTTTAATGAAGACAAGTTTATGCAATAATTATACAATAAGAAGGAAGGAAGAAGGAAAGAAAGAAATAATAAAACTATAACAATCGAAAAGTAAGTACAGTTTTTTTAAGACTAAATAGTTTATAGTGGGCGCTACCAGGCGCCAATGACGTTGACTGAAGCCAGCTGTGTAGGAATTGTAACAGCTGCGAAAGAATGAACTTAATATTGAAAGTGAAGATTGAATACTTTTATATGTTCTAACTAGCTGAAAACCCGGCGTTGTCCGAGTATTTATTTATTTATTCCTGCCTTGAGTTAGTACTTCTCCTAGCTCTTCTCTCTCTGTCCATCTTTTTTCCAAAATCATTATTAGAGAATATAAGATATAACGCTGCCTTGCATAATGTAGAAAATTGTAAGTGCAGTATCCAAACAAAGACATATAGTCAAAATACAAATGACATATAAAGTTCGTACGATCCCATATTTATGGAATCATACGTTGTACTGTACAATTGTATAATTTTCAGGTATATATTAATGTGTATAAGTACTGTATGTGTGTTAAATCTCTTGAGAATACAATTAGTAGTAAAGAAGTAATAGATTAAAACGTGGTGTGTGATGGGGCGTTTTCCATAGACGTTACTGTTTATGTGTCTATATCTTATGAACTACGTGTTGTACTGTGATACAATTTTGTAGGTACAATCAGCTATATGTGTGTATACTGTCTGTAAAATATCCTGCGGCTACAATTTGTAGCGTAGATATTATAATTTATAACGTCATACCAAATGCCGTAGTTTCAGTCCATGAACAGCGGAAAAGTAGTAAGCGAGAAACGTTTTCCCCTTCATAATTTTGCTATGGTTGTCTGCGAGAAACAGTTCAAAAAAGGTTTGAAATTACGTTTAAAGTTTGTTGCAAGTCGCTAAGTAATCTCGTTCGCTTATACTGTATTCTTAAAGTCTCGTCGCATTGTGTGGCATTTTTGTGATTCCTATTGTTTATAACGTTATATCTCCTGAACCATGTATGTGGTTCTTACCTTTAAAGAATTGTTACCTCACAGTAAGGAAGATGTGTACCAAATTTGTTTGAAATCGGTGCATTGGTTTAGGAGGAAATGTGCAACATTGTCACGTAATCTAATACATAAAGCAGAGTGTCCGTATATTTGTACGTGTTGCATACAAATCTGCCGGCCGCGATGGCAGAGGAGACTGAGGCGCTCCAGTCACGGTCTGCACGGCCACTACGGTCGGGGGTTCGAATCCCCCCTCGGGCATGGATATTTGTGTCGTCCTTAGTATAAGGTAGTAGATAAGTAGTTTGTAAGTTTAGGGACTGACGACCCTGTAGTTAAGTCCCATAAAGTCCCATTTGAACATTTTGAACATATAAATCTACAGTTTTGTTCCAATCTCTCTGAAATTTTGTACACGTAAGCTTCAGTCCATGAGGACGGTCGCCGATATATAGTTCACGAGATATGACGTTTTAAACAGTGATATGTGTCTAAAACTGCTGCATTTAGCGACAATGTTGCTTAATTTCTGCTAAACCACTGGACCGATTTCAACGAAATTTGGTACACATATTCCTTACGTAAGATAATTTCTGTACGAGTACAAACCAGATACGACACTTGGTTCAGGAGATATAACGTCGTAAACAATAGGAATCGCAGAAAACTGCCACATAATGCGGCGAGATTTTATAAATGTTGTTGTTATTATGTTCTTCAGTCCGGAGACTGGTTTGATGCAGCTCTCCACCCTACTCTAACCTGAGCAAGCCTTTTCATCTCCTAATAAGAACGGCAACCCACATCCACTTGAATCTGCTTACTATACGCGTCTCTTGGTCTCCCTCTGCGATTTTTACCCCACACACTTCCCTCCAATTCTAAATTTACGATTCCCCGATGTCTAAGAATGTGTTCTACCAAGCGATCCCTTCTTTTAGCCAGGGTATGCCAAAAGTTCCTTTTCTCACCAATTCTGTTCAGTACTCCTTCATTGGTTATGCGATCTACCCACCTAATCTTCAGCATTCTTCTGTAACACCACATTTCAAAAGCCTGTCCGCACTGCTTATCGTCCATGTTTCACTCCCGTACAAGGCAACACTCCACACAAATGCCTTCAGAAAAGACTTCCTTACACTTAAATTAATATTCGATGTTAGCAAATTTCTCTTTTTCAAAAATGCTTTCCTTCTCATTGCCATTCTGCATTTTATATCCTCTGTACTGCGACCATCACATGTTATTTTACTGCCCAAGTAACAAAACTCATCTACCACCTTCATTGTTTCGTTACCTAATCTGATTCCTTCAGCATCGCCTGATTTTCTAAGACCGCATTCCATTATTTTTGTTTTGCTCTTGTTAATTTTCATTTTATACGCTTTCTTCAACACACTGTCCATTCCATTCAACTGCTCTTCCAGGTCCTTTGCTGTCTCTGACAGAATTACACTGTCATCAGCAAAACGCAATGTTTTTATTTCTTCCCCCTGTACTTTAATCCCTATTCCAAATTTTTCCTTGCTTTCCTTCACCGCCTGCTCGATGTACAAATTGAATAACATCGGAGAAAGGCTACAACCCTGTCTTACTCCCTTCCCAACTGATGCTTCCCTTTCATGCCCTTCGAGTCTAATAACTGCGGTCTGACCTTTGTACAAGTTATGAATAACTCTCCTTTCCCTATATTTTACCCCTGCTGACTTCAGGATTTGAAAGAGTGTATTCCAGTCAACATTGTCAAATGCTTTCTCCAAATCTACAAAAGCTAAAAATGTAGGTTTGCCTTTCTTTAATCTATCTTCTAAGATAAGAAGTAAAGTGAGTATTGCCTCGTGGGTTCCTATGTTCCTCCTGAATCCAAACTGATCTTCCCCGAGGTCAGCTTCTACCAGCTTTTCCATTCTCCTGTAGATAATTCGTGTTAAAATTTTGCAACCATGACTTATCAAACTGATGGTTCTGTAATTTTCACACCTGTCTGCGCCTGATTTCTTTGCAATGGGGATTATTACATTTTTCTTAAAGTCTGAGGGTATTTCGCCTGTCTCATAAATCTTACACAGTAGTTCAAATAGTCTTATCATGGCTGGCTCTCCCAGAGACTTTAGTAGCTCTGAGGGTATGTCATCTACTCCTTGGGCCTTGTTCCGACCTAGGTCTTTCAAGGCTCTGTCAAATTCATCTCTCAGTATAGCATCTCCTATTTCATATTGATCTACTTCCTCTTCCCTTCCTACAACATCGTCTCTAAGTTCATTTCCTTTGTAGAGCTGTTCTATGTATTCTTTCCACCTTTCAGCTTTCCCTTCTTTGCTGAGAACTGGTTTCCCATCTGAGTTCTTGATATTCGTAGAGTTGCTTTTCTTGTCCCCAAATGTCTCTTTTATTTTCCTGTAGGCGGTATCTAATTTTCCCCTTGTTATACATTCTTCTACAGATTTGCATTTGGCTTCTAGCCACTCCTGCTTAGCCATTTTGCACTTCCTGTCAATCTCATTTCTTAGTCGCCTGTACTCCATTTTGCCTGTTTCATTTACTGCATTTTTATATTTTCTCCTTTCATCAATTAAATTTATCATTTCCTGTGATATCCAAGGATTTTTTGTAGGTCTTGCCTTTCTACCTATTTTGTCCTCTGCTGCCTTCACTATTTCATCTCTCAATGCTACCCACTCCTCTTCTACTGTTTTATTTCCCCCTGTTTCTGTCAATTGTTGCCTAAATCTCCCTCTGAAATTCTCCAAATTACGTTGCAGTTTATAATTTCTACACTACAGATTGTAGCCGCAGGAAATTTTACAGACAGAGTACTCGCATATAGTCTAGTGTGCCTTCTAAATTGTATCACAGTACGACATGTAGTTCATGATATATGAGCACATGAACAGTAACATTTTTGGAAAACCGCCCCTTCCCACATCAAGTTTTCATCTATTACTTCTTTACTATTAACTATACTCCCCAAGATATTTTACAGACATACAGCCCTTATACAAATGAATATATACTTAAAACTGGCAGGAATAAATAAATACCCGGACAAAGCCGGGTTTTCAGCTAGTTGTTTATAACGTAATATCTCATGAACCGAGGGCAGTCCGAGGCGCGCACGTCATATCAGGTGATCAAGTGAGGCCTGAGCCGGCGCGATCGCTAGTGGATTGGCTGTCTGCTCTGGCACAGCCCGCTGTCTAATAGCGACCAACCACCCAGCTAGCGATCGCGCGGGCTCAGGCCTCACTTGATCACGTGACATGACGTGTGCGCCGCGGACTGTCATTCTCGTTGGCCTCGTCGTGAACTGTGTGTTGTACGTGATCCTTATAATTAACGGCGACCGTCCTCATGGATTGAAGCTTACGTGTGCAAAATTTCATAAAGACTGGAACAAAACTGTAGATTTGTATGCAATACTTACACACAAAGAAGCACACAACTATACGGAAACTCTGCTTTCTATATAAAGATGTAGATTTTTAAGGTATGTGTTTTATCATCGTATTATTGCCTGGAATATAAATTATGCTGAACTGGTGTCTTGTAATATGGCAGGCACGCCGCCTGACTAACTGGTTCTGTATTTTTAGCCCAGTGACCGAAATCTATATCTGCCACAATAAATGAAATCTGTGCGATTGATTTTTTTATCTTCCTCAAGTTGACGCTGCTTCTTCCTAGCAATGGTACTAATAAGTTTTACGATTTCGCAGAATAGTTTCGCGACACGATACGCGAAGGAATGTATGTACCTCCACTCGTGAAATTTTCATGTTACTCTCCTTATATGTGCCTTTCTCTCCATAATGATGTACACTGGATGTTGATGAATCCCACGGTGATTGAATTCGTTACCGTTGCTTCGTGCAGTGCAGCCTGCTTCGAAGACACGACACACGAATGAGAAAATTATGATCTTCATTATACTCCAGAAATGCTTCTTCTCATGATCACTGACGTAATACCTACAATTTCGCCACAAGAGTAATCTAGAAATGTAATAAAAGTTGCGAAACGTGTTTGAAAGAACTGTAACTTTGGTGTACGCGCAGGTCCGGCGTTTCATATTTTTAAGAGTGGCTAGTTGTCCAAAAGTTGCCCCCCCCCCCCTTTCTAATTCCATAATCCTCAATTCAAATGTTCAAATGTTTGTATAGCTTATGGGACTTAACTACGGGGACATGAGTCCCTAAACTTACAAACTACTTATGAACTAATTAAGTACAGCACAAATATCCATGCCCGAGGGGGAATTCGAACCCCCGACCGTAGTGGTCTTGCAGACCGTGACTGGCGCGCCGCAGTCCCCTCGGTCACCGCGGCCGGCCCATAATCCTCCCCCCCCCCCCCCCCAACCGCTGTCAGTTATCTCTATACATAAAATGTTTTGCGTACAGTGGTTAATCTCCGAAAGTTCTTGACGGATCGGTTTTAAATTTTGATACAACGTCGCACTGTAATACAGGAAAGTTTCTAGGAACATCTTCTTCTATATTAAAAGAATCTACGTAAACTAAAGTCAGTCGGCCAGACCAAACTAATCGGCCGATTTCCTTCTTTTTTTGTTTTAAACGAAAGTTATTCATCCACAGATTTGTCATCAAGTATCAGAATTTACATAACTCTCGCCTACCTTTTTCTATACTCAAATGCGATTTCCTTCTGTATATTTCTTATGGGGACGTCCTTGCTGTAAACCAAAGTAGGTCGGTTAAGCCGTTATATCCTACCGATTTACTTCATGTTTGCTTTAAACGAAAGGTATTCATTCGCAGATTTGTCATCAAGTATCAAAATTAATTTAAGCCTCTCCATCCTTTATTTTTATTCAAACACGGTATCCTTGTGTCCTTGCATTGAATATTTTAATCGGTTTCTTTTACGATATCTTACATTCTAATTAACGTACGAAGTTCTTTTTGACCTAAAAATACTCAATGGATCAAGCTCTTTCATTTCCGCTTTTCAACACTTGCATTGATTGATTCTGAAGAAAGCTATGCGTGTACATTCAACTTTATTTCCAGTTTTTCCCAACGTTTTTTGTCATTCCACTAACGGTGCGAAGTATTCGCACGGGTCCTCTAGTATTTCTTGAATATATTGTATAAAACCTATGTGTACCATATATTACTTTTGCGATTTTTCGAAGTAACATTTGCCCATTATAAAATTTATACAAATTCTTGTATGACATACGAGTATCCTGAAAAAGTATGTATATAAAACATGAGGTTTTTCCAGTAGAACATTGTGCTAAAATTCAGAACATCCCGTCAAGAACTTTCGGAGGTTTTGAACATAACACTATACACGGCTCTAGGTTAGACAGAATTCTAAGAGCAGACATAGGAGGTGGAAGAAACTGATGTAAAGATGGTGGAAGGGGACTGACAGAGAGAGTGATGATGAGATATTAACACGCAATTACTCGTTAAGCGAGAAAGATTCATTGCGACAAACGTTTCAAAATCTAATCTGTACTTTTAGCTCTATTTCACTCTTTGTAACGTAAGGTATAATATACACAAGTCAGTAAGGTACCCGCTATCGAAACATTTCAATAAATTACGTATAGATACTTGACATAGACAAGAAAAGCAGCTGTATGAGTATCAAGAACTCAGACGGAAAACCAGTACTAAGCAAAGAGGGGAAAGCTGAACTGTGGAAGGAATATGTAGAGGGCCTATACAAAGGAAATAAACTTGAAGGAGGTATTCTAGAAATGGAAGACGAAGTGGAGGAAGATGAGATAGGAGATACGATACTGCGAGAAGAATTTGACAGAGCGCTGAAAGTCGAAAGTAGATGATATTCCGCCTGAACTGCTGATGTCGGTAGGAGAGCCAGTCGAGAAAAAATTGTATAACCTGGTATGCAAGATGTATGACACAGGGGAAATACCCTCCGACTTCAAGAAGAATACCGTAATTCCAATTACAAAGAAAGCAAGTGCAGACAAGTGTGAAAATAACAGGACTATCAGTTTAATAACTCATGGTTACAAAATACTAACACGAATTATTTACAGACGAATGGAAAAACTTGTGGAATCCGACCTCGGGGAAGATCAGTATGGATTTAGGAGAAATGTAGGAACACGGGAGGCAATACTCACATTACGACTTATCTTAGAAGATAGGCTAAGGAAGGGCAAACCTACGTTTTCAGCGCTTTTAGCTTTTGACAATGTTGGCTGGAATACACTCTTCCAAAGAGTTGTCTTCAACCTATAAAAAACGAGACCGCGGTTATTAGAGTCGAAGGGCAAGAAACGGACGCAGAGGTTGGGAAGGGAATAAGACAGGGTTGTAGTCTTTCACCAATGTTGTTCAATCTGTACATTGAGCAGGCAGTGAAGGAATGGAAGGAGAAATTTGGAAAGGGCATTAAAGTGCAGAGAGAAGAAATAAAAACATTGCGGTTTGCTGATGACATAGTAATTCTGTCAGACCGCGAAAGATCTGGAAGAGCAATTAAATAGAACGAACAGTGTGTTGGAAGGAAGATATAAGATGAACAATAACAAGGGTAAGACGAAGGTAATGGAATGCAATGTCAGAAAATCAGGCGATGCCGAAGAAATTAGATTAGGCAATGAGACAATAAAAGTAGTAGATGAATTTTGTTATTTGGGTAACAAGATAACTTATGATGGCAGACGTTAAGAGGATATAAAATGCAGAATGGCTATGGGAAGAAAAGCGTTTCTAAAGAAGTGAAACTTGTTAACATCCAATATCAATTTAAATGTTAGGAAGTCCTTTCAGAATGCATTTGAAAAGTGGATAATAAGGAGTTCAGATAAAAAGATGATAGAAGCTTTTGAAATGTGGTGCTACAGACGAATGATGAAAATTAGATGGGTATATCACGTAACTAATGAGGAGGTGCTTAACTGAATCGGAGAGAAAAGGAGTTTCTGGCGTATCCTGACTAAGAGAAGGGATAGATTGGTGGGACTCATTCTGAGACGTCAAGGAATTGTCAACATAGCATTAGAAGGAAGCGTGTGGGGTAAAAATCGTAGAGGGAGACCGAGGGACGAATATAGTAAGCAGATTCAAAAGGATGTAGGTTGCCGAACGTCTTCTCAGATGAAGAGACTTGCACAGGACAGGGTAGCGTGGAGAGCTGCATCAAACCAGTCTGCGGACTGAAGACCACAACAACACAACTTGACATACAGTGTCATCTTAAAACGACTGTTACGAATTAATAAAAGGTTAATGTTTTATTTGATAACTAAGATCCTGTACTACCAAGTGTAAAAAAATCACATCTTTAAACCGTATACTTTCTCCAAAATGAGAAGCGTGTCGAAACTAAAACTCACGCAGAATGAAAAATAGAGAATTTCGGTTTTCATAAGCAATGGAAAACATGAAAGGAAAAAATACGATGATAATAGGATGTGGAGTGGTCCTATATATCGTCAACAGTTTTGACAGTGTGAATATCGGAAAAGAGATTTCCCCCTTTTACCTAGCCATGCCCGACCGCGAGTGTCCATCCCCATGCGGATCAATGTAAATAAATATTCCTTCAAGTCAGGAGTGTGTATTTTACCCACTGTCAATTTTGAGAGGGTATAGCTACCGCGGTAACCACTTCAACCGCCGGTCCTGTGTACGTGCAGTGGCGCACTAAGGGGTTGGCGGGGGAGGGGGTGGGGCGGACCGCCCCTGGGTACTCGGCTTGGGGGGGGGAGGCTCCAAATACCTCCAATCCAAAGAAGGTTTTTTTTTTTTTCGAGCATTCCTGGCCTCTCGTTCTAGGGTCTCCAAATGTCGAAAGATTTTTTTGTAGATTGTCTCGTGCATCAAGCCCTACGGGGGCCTCCAAATCTCAAATTATACTTTTTTATAGTAATACTAGCTTAAACCCGCGGCTCCGCTCGCGTGTTGGTTGATTATGATAGATAAGCTATTTTTCAGTAGTGTGCTATGAGAGTGGTTTTGAAAGATTAAATGAAATACAATACCTTATTTATTAAAAACATTTTTATCAACATTATCACGAAAGTAAGTAGTATAGATCAAATAACACGTAGAAATGCACTCGTTTCGAAGAATCCAAACACGAAATTCAACAATAATGATTATAATAATATCACAGATCGATCACTTGATGTAATGCGCGAAACGTCAAATCGACTTTTTTAAAGACATGTATTAAAAGTAATTTCTTTTTTACTGCTTTATTTATTTATTCTTATATTTCCTTATTCGTATGCTTATCCTTACAGAGAAAGAGCTGAAGACATTGTAGCACGCATAGGCCAAACATATGGTCTGTGGCATCACATTTCGCTGTATCCTTGCTATAGAGTCGCAAACGTCATCGCTAGCCTTCAGTCCGAATTTTTTCATAATTTGACGACTTTCAACCACCATATCTTCTACACCCTTATAGCTATCGTCATGGAACTGCTGTGGTGTACAACTGGAGACTTCGGACAACAAATACACACAGAAATTCACTTGCGTTCTGTAGTTTTCGCTGCAGAGCGAAATATTAACACACACACACACACACACACACGTAGAATTTTATATACACCGATAACTTCCCATCTCAATATACTCCACCCTTTTATCATTATCAACCCCTCAAGCAACTATGGAACCAATAAAACCACTTTCAAAGAGTAAATTTAATTTTCAACGAGTAATTACTGTTCCTCATTTCGCATTATATTCTTCAAATTACTAAATATCTATCAGATCGCTATAAAACCGTGCCTAAAACCTTACTCAGGTATAAATTAGGAACTGTACATATATTTAAGTCTCTGTGTCTTGTCATTCGGACGTGATAAGCTTACACCGAACAGGCATTCACATATATATATATATATATATATATATATATATATATATATATATATATATATATATAGCTATCCGATCGCCATAAAACCGTGCCTAAAGCCTTCCCCTGGTAGACATTAGTAACTGTACAAATTTTTAGCTTGACCGCATGTAAACGAAGTTCAGTTCAGGAACCGAGTCACATTTTAATTTAGCGTCCTTATAACGCTCGAGCGTCATTCGAAACAACTAATAACAGAACAAGTCAACCGTTCACAACGCCCTAAGCTGAGACGGAAATTGTAAAGTGAACACGTAATAATTTCAAAAAAAAAAAAAAAAAAAAAAAAAAAAAAAAAAAAAAATGTTCAAATGTTTGTTAAGCTTATGGGCCTTAACTACGGGGTCATCAGTCCCTAAACTTACAAACTACTTATGAACTACTTAGGAACTAGGACGGCACAAATATCCATGCCCGAGGGGGCATTCGAAACCCTGACCGTAGTGGCCGTGCAGACCGTGACTGGAGCGCCTCAGTCCCCTCGGCCACCGCGGCCGGCAATTTTTAGCTCTTTATGTCTTGTGGTTCAGACGTGATAAACGTACACCGAACAGACATTCACATTTATAGATGTAGATTGGAATTCTGAAGAGTTTTACAGTTGATGCGTCTTTAATTTATAGTTATAAGATATTTTACCAAATACGACTTGTTTTTGTTGTGCCAGAAACGAATATGAAGGGCGGACGTTGCCTTCGTGTTGCCTACGTGGAGGATGTGCGCATGGGGAAGGCTAGGTGCGCAGTAGCTCCATTGCCTTTGCTTCGAAACCACTTGTGCATAACCGTCAGAGGTCAAATAGCCACGAGCTGGCTTCTCGACCAGCTCCAACGCCATTGTTAAAAGCGGCGTTTCCCCTCCCCCCTCCCTGCCGCTCGAGCGCCCGAATGCTGCCTTCAGGGGGTTCAGAAGAGAATTTTTAACCTCAGTGGCGCATGCGCATTGCAACGTTGCGGCTATTGCCGCCTATATTAAGCGACCGCGCTTCGACTTCGACTTCGTTCAAGCCAACATCAGACGTCTCCAAAGAAAACTGGATGCAATGGGGGACTGGTGCAACACCAACAAAGTGCTACTGATCCGGCACAAATAAAAAAAAAATCCCTACCATCTACTTTTCTAAGAAGCGTCCATGACTGCCAACCAACCTAAAACATACCATGGGGAGATACGGTGACATATCTAGGGCTTACCTTAGATAAGCACTTCTTCCTTCATAAACACGTCGACGGCTTGCGGAATAAAGCGTACGCAGTGGGGAAGAGCCTAATGCCCTTCTTCTTGAGCACTGACCTGAGTACTGTCGCCAATCTACGCCTGTGCAAAGCCACGGTTATATCGAAGATGCTTCATGGCAGCTCAGTCTGGGGACTGGCCAGTGCTACCCAAATTCAACGGCTGCAGGTGATACAGAACAAAACCTTACGATTGATCCTCAGGGCAAACAGGTACACGCGGAATACCGACATCCATGAGGCGCTTCACATGGATACCATCATGAAAGCCGTCCAGAAAACAGCGACGAAGATCCACCGCAAGATTGACCAACTACGGGATACCGTACACAACATCCGCACATTGGGGAGGACAATGGCACATCCATGGCATAGATACAAAGTGCCATGGGCCTTGACTAACCGATAAAGTGTTAAATTAGATGTAAATACCAAGTTTAATTGTAAATGTAATTAATGTATCGAGAGGGGTACCTTACGGACCAAAATAAAGGCCCTTACAAGTTAACCCCTAAAGTTTATTGTAATAAATAAAGTTTATTTTGATTTGATTTGATTTTCCTAGGGAAGCCAAAACAGTCTTGGTCCAACCCGCCACTGCCCGCACCGAAACTAAGTTTATTGTGCGGTATCGCTCCCTGTATATCTAGTAAAGCCAACCAATGCCCTTGAACAGTGAAAGGAGTCCCTTTACCAGTTCTTTGTTAAACACAATTTCTTCGGGTCTGTCACAAATGTTCTGTGCCTTTTACTCTCCAATACAATGCATTCGTAGATTAGATGTGATGCAGTTTCATCACCGTCATCACAGATCCTATATTTAGGGTCCTCTTCTGTTATTCCCATTGTATGTAGGTGTTTTTTGAAATTCCCATGGCCTGTCAGCAATCCAACCATGAGTCTAATCTCTCCTGTTCAGGCCCAAGATTGCAGAGCTTCTTTTAAAACATGGCTTTGGCTTCATTACCTTGCCATGTTTTTGTTGGTAGACTTTGCTCCAATATTCTACGTGTTGTCTTCTGAGCCAGTTACGTAGCTCCAATGTGATCATTGCCTTGGTGATTGTCAGGACAGGTTCGGGTCCAATAAATGGAGTCTCTGCCCCCATCCTGTCTAATCTGTCCCGAGTGGCCCGGGACCCACAATAGGTTTACTGTATTGTTTTCCCCTAGCTCCACCAGAACCCTGTGACATTCTGCAACAATTTTAGACCTTGTTGCAGGAGCTGCCAGTGATCTCAGGGCTGCCTGGCTGTCTGAATAGATATAGATGCTACGGTCTTTGTAGCACCTGATGGCAGTGATTTCGGCCCGATGGCAGTGATTTCGGCCTGGAATACTGAGGCCAGTTTCCCTAGAGAGAGATGACGCCCTCCAGTCTTGGCTGCACCCCGTATACCCCGGCCCCAACGCCTTGGTCTGATAAAGTTTATAGTTAACCCTCCTATCCTGAAATGTGAAGTGTAAATCGTCCATGACGATGGCACTTCAGTCACTTTGTACCACTATTTAAAAAAAAAAAAAAAAAAAAAAAAAAAAAAAAAAAAAAAAAAACCACATATAATCGCTGTGTCCGCGATGTAAGATGTTTCTCATGAGATAAAAATACTTTCAATGTACATATAAAATGATCTGATAGAAGGAGGAAACTAAGAATGGTAATAACAAAAACTTTTTATTTTATTTACTTTTTTTGCTTTCATTAACGGCGAGCTTTTCTCCGGGGATTCACTGCGCCAGTAAACACGCGGACTGTTAGGGAGATGTGCGCCAGTGTCAATGGCGCGGACAGTTGGCACGCCTGCCGCCTGTAGCCGGGGAGTCCCCGCGCCGCGCCGCGCCGCGCCGCCAGAGACGGCTGGAAGGCTTGCGCCCGGCTGCTGGCTGGTGGTATTGATCTGCCACCAGAGCAGCCTACCCTCCGCCTACCTGTGGGCCGCCACAGCCGTCCCGTCGCCGTCTCTGCCTCCTGCGTGGGCGCCGGCTGCACCGCCACCTACGGTGCCTCCCCAACTAGACCTCCTGAATACCCACGCTCAATCGTCCGCCATGTTTTCCCCAACATGGTTGGAATCGCGCTGCACTAACAGCGTAGAGGCGCCTGCCCTGCCATCTTTCACAGACGATTTCGCAAAAACTAATTGGTGGAAATATTTAATTTTTTCGCTATTTAAATCTTTATATGACAGCATTGTGACGAAATGCTCGTCATTTCGTTAATAGTCATCTTCTATATCTATAAATGTGAATGTCTGTTCGGTGTACGTTTATTGCCGACCGCGGTGGCCGATGGGACTGAGGCGCTTCAGTCACGGTCTGCACGGCTACTACGGTCGGGGGTTCGAATCCCCCCTCGGGCATGGATATTTGTGCCGTCCTTAGTATAAGGTAGTCGATATGTAGTTTGTAAGTTTAGGGACTGATGACCACGTAGTTAAGTCCCATAAGCTTAACAAACATTCGAACATTTTTGTACGTTTATTACGTCTGAGCCACAAGATGTAAAGAGCTAACAATTTGTACAGTTACTAATGTCTATCCGGGAAAGGCTTTAGGCACGGTTTTATGGCGATCGGATAGCTATTTATGTGAATGTCTGTTCGGTATATGCTTATCACGTCCGAACGACAAGACGCAGACTTAAATATTTGTACAGTTACTAATTTATACCTGATAATGGTTTTAGGCACGGTTTTATAGCGATCTGATAGATATTTAGTAATTTGGAAAACATAACGCGAAATGCGAAACAATAATTACTCTTTGAAAATTATATTTACTCTTTGAAAATGGTTTTATTGGTTGCATTGTTGCTTGAGGTGGATAATGATAAAAGGATGGAGTATATTGGGATGGAAAGTTATCGGTGTATATAAAATTCTCCGTGTGTGTGTGTTAATATTTCGCTCTGCAGCGAAAACTACATAACGGATAGAATGGTCTGTGTGTAATTGTCCGAAGTCTCCCGTTGTACACCATAGCAGCCGCGGTGGAGTAGCCGAGCGGTCTAAAGCAGCTCGCTGCAGAGCGCGCGGTTGCTCGCCGTGGAGGTTCCAGTCCTCCCTGGGGCATGGGTGTGTGTGTTTGTCCGTAGGTTAGTTTCCCTAGGTTTAAGTAGTTTGTAAACTACGGACTGATGACCCCGCAGTTTGGTCCGATAGATTTACAGACATTTGAACATTTGAACACCATAGCAGTTCCAGGGCCATAGCTGTAAGGGGGTGGAAGGTATGGTGGTTGAAAGTCGTCAAATTATAAAAAAAATTCGGACTGAAGGCCATCGATGACGTTTGCCGCTCTATAGCGAGGAGCATACGTACAGCTGCATACCATATCTTTCGTCTATGCGTGCTACAATGTTGATGGCAATTCATTTCATCCTTCAAAACCAGTCTCATAGCAGATTACTGAAAGATATCTATCATAATAAACCATAGCTTACCTATCATAATCAACCCAAAAAATCTCTATATTTACGCTCCAAACAATACTAAAAATAACGTAGTTGACCACAATGCTCTAAAATGAAATGAAAATGAATTTGGACATTACTCTCACCATCCGTGTTGAGATATTGCAACACAGGCTATAAGGAATAATGTATGTGTTATTTATTGTAAATAATTTAGCACAGAATTTTATTTTCCTATTTGAATGTTGATTAAAAATGTTTATTTCTAAACAAGGTATTGTATTTCCTTTCATCCTTCAAAATCAGTCTCATAGCACACTACTCAAAGATATCTTATCTATCATAATCAACCAACGTGTGATCGGAGCCGCGGGTTTAAGCTAGTTGCTAATAAGATATTGGCTTCGAAAAAAGAGACTGCGCTACGTTAGGAAAAGTTTGCAGTAAAAAATAGAGGCTGCTATGATATTCCGTTTGGTGCTTGTTGCACCATATGTTGCTGCGGATGAAACTTTCCTAATGAGCCTGCCGCGGTGGCCGAGGGGACTAAGGCGCTCCAGTCACGGTCTGCACGGCCACTACGGTCGGGGGTTCGAATCCCCCCCCCCCTCGGGCATGGATGTTTGTGCCGTCCTTAGTGTAAGGTAGTTGATAAGTAGTTTGTAAGTTTAGGGACTGATGACCCCGTAGTTGAGTCCCATAAGCTTAACAAACTTTTGAAACATTTGAACTTTCCTAATGGATTAAATTTTATATTCGACTTAGGAGGAGATCTTTACCTTTCACTCATACCGCTAAACTTTATTTTATTTAGCGCACTCATTTCCGATGGCTATAAGGTCAGAATGAATCATTGCGTATCTCATACATGGTTAGAGGTATCAAAATGATATTTTGACAAATGATAACATGCAAAGATGGGAGTATTTTGCCACATGGGTACGACGCAAAACTTCATTAACTGTCGCGTTATTCAAGGAAATACATAGTCCTACCACGTAGGAGGTCCGGGTTTGATTCCCGGCAGGGGACTGGGTGTTGTCTGTTGAATTACGAAAAGACCAAGATCATTTCTTCCGCTTCCATCTACTGGGACTCAATAATTAAAGAGGCCGTAGAAATACGCATTGCAAAAGATTTAATTATTAGGGGTCCACCGCCAGCGGCCGCTCTTGCCCGCGCAGACCACCAGCGGCCCGCTCAACGGCGCTCCGGTAGGGCAGGAGGCTCTCCATGTTTACGCCGTCGACGCTCTGGTCTGTCATGACGTCACAGCAGCGGCGCCTGCGCCGTGGTAACAAGCCACCATATATATTGCGAGCAGAGAAGCAACAGCGGCAGAAGATGGCGAGCAGCTGTCTCGCAGAAATATTGTGCGATTATTACAATAGTATCCGACGGTACTCCCGTGAACCATTCAAGAATATGTTACGTCGGCAAAGCCTAAAACTGTTCACCTGATGATGGCGATATGTATGATCGCCGAAATATTGTGCCCGTTGGACACTGTAGACCGGCAGTACACCTGTGGATATTTTGATTATCAAATACGTCGGGAGAAACTCAAGAATCACAGATAATAAATAGTTTCAAATATTAGTGCAGTTGCTGACTCCCGGAAATCGATTATGTCGACTGTAGTAGAGATCCAAAGATTGGTTGAGCTCCACAGTGGTTTACTTGGCATGGTCATGTGCGGAGGTGGTATGCTGTTCCTGTCCTCCGACCTTTGAACAGATATATCCAGCCAATTGTAGGCGGAGCAGCAGTTTATCGTCATACAGAACAACAGCGCAAGTTAGCATATTTCACATCAAAAACATTGTCAGAATTTAACAGATGAAAATCCTAGGAGTCAGCGTGGATCGATTCCATGACCTTTTCAGTCATAACCTGGCACTTTACCCTGTATAAAGTGAGAACATACGGCCGTGTGGGCCTACTGCAGTTATATTAGACAACTTTAGAGTACGCTGCTCCAATTGGGATTACAGCCTCCGCACATACCCAGAAACTTTCAGTACTGAAAGGAAATTATTGAGAATAGCTCTTAAAACCCCACTTAGCACCAGTAGGATCTTTACCATTTAGTAGCCAACTTTGAGATGTCAAAACTTCTTAAACAACCACCAACAAGAAACAGGTATCCCTGTTTAAAATATTCTTATCCGCTGAGTGCCTTGGCGAGAGCAATTGAGACAATTTACCCCGGCATACTTACCTTTGAAGGAGTATTAGATGAACAAGATATATTTCAACATTTTAATCAGCCTGGAGGATATTTTTAAATTACAATTTTTTGTAGACTGAGGTTTCTTTTTGTGAGGTTTTTCCCCTCAGTAGATACCCTACTAACATGTATCTCTTGATGCTTTTTCGGGTTGAGTAAACAGGTTTACTGCCAGATGTTTGTGTTGCTCTTGCACAATATTTCGGCGGCGTAACTCGCTGTCTTCTTCAGGTGCTACCTGACACTGACTTCTTTGAGGATCATGTCCAGTATTTATGCCCAGAAGGAGCTGGGCGCTTTGTTTGCGGTTTGAGCCCACCTGGCACTACTGGTAAGCTGTTGTCCCCTTCCCCCTGGTGCTCTGTTGGACGTCTGCGCCCGGCTCGGCTGCCACCTGTGACCATGGGAACCCTCTCAGGCCTGTCCCGCCTTGGACGCTCCGTTCGCGGTCCGCGCCTGCCTTGTGCTGCTCCTGAAGTGTTGACACTTCCCTGGTGTTCCAACGGACGTCCGCGCCCGACTCGTTCACCACATGTAGTTGTGGCAGGTGTCTGCGGCTCGTCCCGCGTCAGGCGCTCCGTTCGCACCCGTGTGACGCTGCTCGCGAGTTGTTTTCAGTTTCCTGGTGCTCCGAACGACGTCCGCAACCGGCTTGTCCACCATCTGTGGTCGTGGCAGGTGTCTGCGGCTCGGCCCGCGTCAGGTGCTCCGTTCGCGGTCCGCGCCTGTCTGGCGCTGTTCGGGACTTGTCGGCAGTTTCCTGGTGCTCCGACCGATGTCTGCGCCTGGCTTACCGCCCATCTGGCTGTGCTCACGAATTGTTGGCAGTTTCCTGGTGCTCCAACCTATGTCCGCGTCCGGCTTGTCCACTATCTGTGGAGCCCTATAACTTCCCTGGGGAACGCCAGATATCACTTCTGTTCTACTCGATTACTTACCGACAATTACAACATACTGTGTCCTTTCTGACAGGAAATCACGATTCTAATCGCGCAATTGGGGTGAGATTCCGTAAGCACGCAATTTCATTAGAAGCTGCTTGTGAGGTACGGTGTCGAAAGCTTCACGGAATTTTAGAAATACGGAATCTATTTGGCTTCCCTTGTCTATAGCACTCATCATATAATATTTGAGGAAAGATGATCAACCCTCCCCCTAGTACACATTATCGATATACTAATCAGACAGTTCTACATGTCGTACGTTTTGGAGTGTGTTGTCATCACACACTGTCGACGTTTTCAGAGGCCACATTGCAACAGGACAATCTGTGACCACACGCCGTGGCGGATTAGCCATGCACAATGGGGCGCCGTGCTGTGGTGCGTGCGGCCGTTCAGCATCGGCGGTTTGAGTCGAGCTATGGTCTAATAACCCAGTAGTTGAGTCCGATAGATTTACAAACATTTTTTTCACACTTGCGACCAGGTATCCCTCCTCCCTCTCAGGGGGCTCACGGTTCTTTCATGAGTACTTGTGAGGCGATCATGGGTCCTCGAGATAATGCAGTTTTTCTTCCTTCTTTCCTCCCTAGACTGCATTTCCTTTTCCTTTCCCTCGTTTCCTATCCTCAGTCCTTCCACTCCCAGGGGACCGATTACCTTAGAGTTTGGTCCCCTTATCCCAACCAACCAACCAGTGCTCTTCTTCATCGCCAATCGACCCTATCTCTCCCCTATCCAAAACGTCTCGATGACTGCCCCATGGTACGTCACTAGCTGTTACACCAGATCGTCCTTGGCAATATACTGAAGCAACAAGGACCGCTGTACCCCGACAATTCATAGAGTGTCTCTTTGATTTAATGCAGAGGTTCAATGGAGCGGCTCTGACCAGCAATGGTGTCAACACTCAATACTGGCTTCATCATGCACCTCAGTTCACACAGGACTTTAGATACAATCGCGATCTTTGTACAACGTATCCCCTCTCATATGAGTTTGACTGTTCCATTCCTTCTTAGTGTTGCATTCCAGATGGACAGCAGCCTTTGTTCACCCAAACTGTGCAGTGAAATTCTGGAGTAAATCGCTGTAGAACGTTTGGTAACAACGTTAAACAACGACTTCATAACGAGATAGTATGGAAATAATTTTCTTTGATTCAAAAAATAAATACTAAAAATGCCAAGCACCCTAAGAGAATATGAAACGCAACTGACACTGGAAACCGAAATCAAAATATATCGAATAAAACATATGAGTATTAGAATTATAGAGACTGTAATTTCACTGTTTGTGTAACATAATCTTTATGGCGGAGCCAATACGCAGGTAGTTCTAAAAAGATAGTTGATGAATGTCTACTGCGTAGCTTTACAGTGCCTCCGAGAGACTTTTCTGGAAAATTCCAAAACTCCAATAGGGGTTCTGGAGCGGTCCTACATGAAAGGAAACCGCTAATGACAGGCGGACATTGAGGTGCCGCGGACAATATTCTTTGAGGAGCTGAGAGTCTTTGAGCGCTCCCTTACACAGGAGCAGTTTTCCAGACGTCCTAGGTCATTAACAACTACACATCTTAAAAATAATCACCAAAAATTCATTGTCCCGTTGCTCATTAAGAGCTAACTGATGGCCATAAATCTAATTTCACTACAAATATTTCCTGTTTCTGAATATTTCGTAGTACAATTAAAACTAGAGGTTGTAATTTTAACAATGCTGAGAATTTTTTTTTCATTCACGCTAGTGTAAATAATGACTGGCATTGTGAACAAAACCGACAATTCAGACTGGATAGAACAATTTACTGCGATACGAAGATAAGAATAACAACCACCTTTTTAGATATTTCACCAATGTTCAGTGTGTCTCTCCTTGTTCCACCATAAGGTTCATTCAGGGGCATGCCTCGTACCACTACTGGTCATTTTCATTCGTGCTTCACTCCCACACGGAACGAGGGAAAAACGATTGCCTTTATGTATCAGTGTCAGTCCTAATTTCTCTATCTATGTGGTTTTTACGCGAAATGTAAGTTTGCGGCATTAGAATCGTTCTGTGACCAGCAACAGATTCCGGCTCTCTGTATTTCCTCAACAGATTTCCTCGCATAGCATGTCGCCTTCTTGTCAGCGATTCCATTTGAGTTTCCGAACCATCTGTTACACTCGCGCATTGATCGAGCCTACCAGGAACAAAGCTAGCAGCCCGCCACTGAAATTGCTTTTGTGTCTTCCTTTAAGCCGGTATGGTTGGGATCCCAAACACTTGAGCAATACCAACACACTGCCACACGATCGTTTTATGCGCTGTCTCCATTACGGATGAGCCAGTCTTCTCAAAATTCTCCCAATAAACCGAATTAGTCCACCCGTCTGCAATAAATTGATCCACCAGAGCAGCGCGATACGGATAGGCGTTATCGTCCGCGAAGAAGACGTCAGGTCCAACCGCACCTCTGAAAAATTAACATGCGGTCGCAGTACCTCTTCCCTGTATCTGAGCGGTGTTCCTCGGACCACCAAGGAAGATGTGAAAGTGGTCCGTTCGGCCTTTCCACATGATGCATCCCCACACCGTAACGCCACCACTACCGTACTGGCCCCTTTCCCCGACTTTCCTGAGGTCGTATCGGCTACCAGTTTCTCTCAAGATTAATGTGCGACTGGACTCATTCTGTAACCTGACGTGGTATTCACCTGTGAAGAGCACATTCCTCCATTCAGTAATTGCCCAGTTTCGATGTTGCGACTCTACAGTAAACGGACAGGTGTAATTGTCGTACAGGTGCATTTCGGATTCGTCATTGAGTTAAGGCCAGTTATCGGTCCTGTTGTGGGGTGGGCACTCTTGGTCGATCTGATACTGGCCAACGACGTACATTCCCTGTGTCTCCACAACCTGTAAAAGACACTATGTTGCACTATGAAGGCTACGGAGACTTCGGTGTGTGTGTCTTGCGTACTTCAAGACGGCCGAGTGTTCCACCCTACTGAACAGGGCCCAGATGGCGTCACTGCACCATTGCCTGTCACCACGCGGCTAGACTCCGCCCATTGTAACTGGACAAACGCGAGTGAGGAATTAGTTCACCCTGCAGTTACGGCGTCAGATAAATCGTGGAATACAGAGACAACACATGTGGTTGGCAGGTTAACATGGAGTGAGATTATCGGCCTTAGTTCACGTTTCTTCCTTTTAATTTCCGGCTTTCCTGATTACGCTTAACTTTTGGACATTGGTGTATGTAGTATGTATCAGCCATCCATAAATTTGTGGTCATTGCGAATAATAACTTAGCTTTCGTACGTAGCTTTAACTTTCGATTACTGATGGAAATTCTCCACGGAGATGTTAAAATATTCTTGAAGAGAGACACACTGGCTGGCCAGTATTTACCTTAGTTCTGTACCGCCGACAGTCACAGAAAAACACGAAAATGGGAAAGAAAAGTAGGACATGCTTTCGGAAATATTTTCCTTCGTCATGATGACAGTATGGAAGAGGAAGGGAACGATCTAGACCATGAGGAGATGATGGGTGATTTGTGGTAGTCAGATATACTCAAACTCCCTGGCTTCCACAAACCACCAATCACCTCATCGTGGCCTAAGTTGTGAATAACCTTCCCCTTCAGTTCCTTTCCTTTTCCATCCTCGCATACCTGACGAAGGAAAATATTTACGATAGCTTGTCTTATTTTTCTTTTCCATTTTTTTTTTTTTTTTTTTTTTTTTTTTTTTTTTTTTTTTTTTTTTTTTTTTTGACTGTCGACGGTACAAAACTGTGGCAAGTACTGGCCAGCCAAACTGTCTCTCTTCGAGAATATTATAGCTTTGATTTTGTTTGTCTTACTTTTATTCAATTTCACGGATGAAGATCGTTATAATGTAACTGAAGTCGATTTGCTATAAATAAAAGCAAGTACCGTTGCACTGTATTGACACTGCCCACAGTATGTTGTGCGACAACGTCCAAATTTTGGAAAATACATCATCCTTTTTTGGGACTCAGTAGTGAAGAAGACAATTAAAATTCGTTTGGCGACGGACTTCATCAACATACATAGTGGTTTCATCTAAGATAAATCATGGAACCCGACACTTTCTGCAATAAACGTAGAAATACGTCTTCACAGCTCACCTCACATTGATACATCGACATCCCAAGATAGATCTTCTGCGGAGCCTTTGATTTAACTCATGCATTATGCACTTCTTTGCCGTCTACAATGTCTCGGGTGCATGCGTAGATGCGTACGCCACGAGTTTAAGAGGACGTAGCCACCTCTGGTGTGTCAGTCTTACGACTCACTTTGAGAATGATCGCTACGCAGTCTAAATATTAGAAGGAGAATTCTTCCGACTGCATACATGAAATTCGATGAACTGATTTCATAATTATGTGTTAAAGGCAGCGCTAGTTGACAGTAATGTACAGTTATGAAACCGTCCAGTATGCAACAAGTAGTTGTTCTCAGATGGAAAGATTGACTCCGGAAAGGATATCATGCGGCTGGAGGCTTCAGTTTCCTTTCCACCCCCTCCCACCCCCATACGCACACAAGTCACAAATATATTGTGTTCCATTTATTGTTGTTGTGCACCAGTGGACTGAGGAGTGATGTGCTCGATACTAATCCACTTGTTCTCTATCCCAAATCCTTGGCAGTTAACAACGACTGAGTTGCAGATGATAATATGTATCGTTGTTATGGGGGCATTAAAGAGCTAAGAAGCTAGGTCACCAGTTTCTCGGTTCTAGAATGCACTATCCACAATCAGGGAAGTGATGCAAAATTATATCGAGACAAAGTCAGTGCTATCAGCTCACCCCTAAGTAGCTGGCTGCACACCATGAACTCAAGCTCAGCGGGTTAACCGATTCAATCGCTAGCAGGCGTTATACCGCGACAAACACGCGACTGTAAACAAACAGAGTATTCTCTCGCCTAACTTGGAGCTTCTCTTACAGAGGTCGTAGCCTAGTAGAGAACCAGCGAAGTATTCCTACGCCGGCTCGCGATTGGCCGGCGATCGCCTTTTAGGGACCAGCCAGGTGACTCGCCAGTCAGTCTCGCATCCACCAAACAAACGATGGCCTCATGGGAGACTCCTAAGAAGAAGAAGAAGTCCACTACGAAGCTGCAGTGGCAGTGTCAGCTGCGTCGGCAGTAGTGCTGCAACATCGCCCATCCAGCGATTAGATGGTAGAAAGGCGGTTGTGTCGGAGGAGGAAGAAGGAGGAGGAGTAGCCCACGCTGAGGTGGAAGGAGCCAGAGACGTGGGGTACCAGGGTCAGAGTTGATTGACATGTCGATCGTCGGTCCTGTCGCCTATGCGAACTTGGAAAATTTGGCGGCCTTTGGGGCATAAGATTACCCCACGGAATCATCCCGCCTTAGGACCAAAGCTGTGGGCCCAAACAAAGGAACCTGGAAGGAAAGGAATAGGCCCAGCCCGGACCTGTGGTCTAGGACCGAGCTGGAAGAGATGTAGGAGGGTACAGTGTTGCTGCATGTGGAGGTGTTCGACCAGACTATGAGAATCTATCAGTATTGAACTATAAGAACTAGGAACAAGGTTAAGACTTCATCTAACGAGTGATCTTTTGAATATTTTGTCATTTGGGCTTTGAACGTACAGAAGAGGCGCTCAGTCTCTCCATTCCACTGCGGACGAATCAGAACATGGTGGATTCCATTGGCTGAACAAAAATCCTCGGACTCTTGGCTCCTGAACTGGAATCCGTTCTCAGTAACTATGGTGTTGGCGAAGTCTTCCAGTGAAAAATCCTTGTTAGGGGCAGACATGGTGACTTCAGATTTTGTATTTGCACAACAAACCACAAAAGAAAGTGGGAAAGTGGGATAAGGAGCCGGTGGTGACCTAGGAATGGACCGGCAAACTCTAAGTGGATTCTCTCCCAAGGGGCTGTTGGCTTAGGCCATGAGAGGAAAGTCTGTAGTGGCCAGGGGAGATGTTGGACATACTTGGAGCAGTCTCTAACCATTTCAGTGACATCTTTGGTAAGGCCAAAGCAGAAGACATTTTGACTGGCCAACACCTTGGTACGCACTATTCCCCAATGGCCTTGGTGTAAGAGCTGCATGTTCATGGTCTGCAGCTTCTGTGGAATGACCACGCAAGGTGCAGTTGCTGGTTCCATCCGCAGCAAGTCTCATTGACGACAGACAGCTGATGTCGTATAGAATAGTAGAAGCGGAGATGCTGTTGGTCCAGGGCAGGCGAAACGGCGGACCAACCTTTCCGAACATATGTACGGACGGAACACTTTTGTAACAGGTTTCTTCGTCTTCAGAGTCTTACATGAGGTTATCGTTTGCTTGGTGGATGTGGCATTAACTGGCGAGTCGCCTGGCTGGTCCCTAAAAGTCGATAGCCAGCCAATCACGAGCCGGCGTAGGAATACTTCGCTGGATTTCATCTACGCTGCAACCTCGATAAGGGAAGCTCCAAATTAGGCTCGAGAATATTTTGTTTATTTACAGTCGTGTGTTTGTCGCGGTATAACGCCTGCTAGTGATTGAATAGGCTGACCCGCCAAGCATGAATTCCTGGCGTGCTGCCAGCTTGTTAGGGGTAAGCTGACAGCACACTACTAATAATGAATGCTTTATTGTACTTTCGTTGTGGAAATGGCGAAACAGATGGTTAAAGCTATTAACAATGTAGATGAATGTAGCAATTTGTTTGAGATGTTACAAGGTCTGTGATTTATTTCTTCGCATTTTTTGTTGTGGGAGATAGGTGGCGGTGACTCTGGAAATAGGAGTAATCCTTTGGGCGCGCGAGAACTAATGGCAGCGCGCGGCGGCGAAAGTTGTAGGGATTAGCGCGCCTTCGTTTCCTGGCGGCCGGAATCTCGGAAACGGCGAAAATTAACGGCCTCTGGGCGGCGGCAGTTCCCGGGGGGGCACTGAATATTCATTAGCGAGGCCACGAATAAGATGGCCGCCGGGGAAGCCAGAGGCGACACCACGTGCCGTCGCCATGGCAACCGCGACAGGGGCGTGTCGTCGGGAGTTGTGGCAGCCCTGCTGCAATAAGCTAGCGGCTGGCTTCCTATCACCGGGTCGCTTACCATACAAAAGCAAAGTACGCAAAGTTCAACGTTCTGGTCCTAGATGAGCCATTTGAGTCATCCTGTGCCAATGACGTCACTAGGAGCGGTATGGAGGATTATGTAGTCAGCACACCTGTGTAGCAGTATTTACTGGTTTTATTAAATAAAACACCTGCCAAGATCGCTATTCACTTTGAATTTACGTAACCAGTATTGGTAGGTAATATAGGCAAAACCTAATCTGTCATTAACAAACGTCGTATTCCATAGGAAACTAATAAAAATTATGTTTGTTTCTTGCACACTGTCATCTACATCTGCATAACTACTCTGCGAATCACATTGAAATGGATGGCAGAGGGTTTATCGAATTGGTTTTATAACTTTTCTCTACCGTCCTGCCGGCCGCGGTGGCCGAGGGGACTGAGGCGCTTCAGTCACGGTCTGCACGGCCATTACGGTCGGGGGCATGGATATTTGTGCCGTCCTTAGTCTTAGTTAGTTCATAAGTAGTTTGTAAGTTTAGGGACTGATGAGCCCGTAGTTAAGTCCCATAGACTATACAAACATTTGAATTTTCTACCGTTCCATTTCCTCATAGCGCGCGGGATGTAACACTCAGGTCGTTCCGTTTTCGATCTGATTTATTTTATTAACATGATCATGTGTCCCTGTGGGTGGTAACATATGTTTGCATTCTAAAGAGAAAATTGATGAAAGAAATTTCGTAAATAAATCCCTCCGAATCGAATAACGTCTTTGTTTTAATTATCTCCGACCCAACTCGTGGTTTCATTTCCGTGACACTCTCTCCCCTATATCGCAATAATACAAAACGAGCTGCCCTTCTCTGAACTTTCTCTAAATCATCCGTCTTTCCCATTTGGTGGGGATCATACAAAGCACAGCACTACTCCAAAATGTAGTGTAGGTTGTTTCTTTAGTAGAACTATTCCCTGTTCTAATAGTTGTGCCAATGAAACGTACATGTGAATATACATTTGTTACTGGTAGATTCGATCAATGTGCGGGAACTCAAATGGGAATCGCTGGAGGTAAGGCGACGTGCTTTTCGAGGAACACTGTTGAGAAAATTTATAGGGTTAGAAGGTGAAGCTACCAGCAGAACTATTCTAATACCACCAACTTACATTTCGCAGAAAAATCGCAAAGATAAAAGAGAAAAATTAGGGCTCGTACAGAGATAAGCAGGCAATCGTTTTTCTTTCGCTCTATTTGGAAGTGAAACCAAAAGGAAACGTGTAGTAGTGGTACGAGGTACCACCTGTCACGCGCCTTTACTAAATAGGATGGCTGTAACAACATTTTCCCTACTTGAGAACGCCCTCAAAAGAAGCGAGTACTTGTACGACAATGATACTTTACACAAACATTTGTTAGGACGAGCAGAAGATAAATATCGAATATACCACTGAAGGAACCACAATGCCACTTGAGATGGTATTTGTTAATTGCGTACCATGTTGACGTTCCAGGATACAAAGTTTGCTCATTATGATGATCATTTAAGTATCCGTCCTACGAGTAGTGGTACACGAATTGAGAGATGTGTATTGTAATTTGTTAATAATTCAACATTTCATTATTATTTAAAGTACTGGGTCGGATTAGGTGGGTCCCTAATTATTTTGAAACCTTATTAGTTAATAAAGCAACAGTCTAGAATAATTAAAATGACATGAAAGAAATTATCTTAAATGTATCTCAAACGTAATACAGAAACTTAGGGAATTTTCCGATAACCAACAAAATAGTTACACCTGTGATAAAATCTGAAAGACGAATAACTCGTAACTAGAACTGTGACTGAGAAAACACATCTATACTGGTGGATGCAACGTTTTTCGTGATTTTTAAAAACGTTATCAACGATTGCCGTGACGTTTTCCTCCGTCACAAGCAGAAGTATGTCTATCATACTTCTATTACCGATATTTAAGTATTGTAACCGTTCATCCAGATTTTGACGATTATCACCATTTCTGTACTTTTGACGTTGCATTTATCCTTCGACTCATCGGAACTCACTCGCTAAAACGGATGCAGTATCTCTTCAGGCATTAACGGTATATTGTAGTTGTTGACTCTTCTATCTGAGTGTTAGTTTTGAAACCTCGGTTGTGGTTGATCTGGAGGTGAATGAGAAGTTAGTGACATACATATTGAACTCCTTAGTAAAAATTGTACAGTTAATATACCCATTCTCCCAGTTCCTGACTATTATAACCAATCTCCCTAGCCTACCCCCAGTTGTCCAACCGGGGAAAGGGGACCTACAGCTTAACGTGGAATCCGAACCACGTCTCGTTTGTAGCAACTCCTCACATCGTTGAGAGGGGAAGGATGGGTTAAAGTACAGACTGAAAAAATCCAAGGTCCGACCGGGTTTCGAATCCGCGACCCTTCGATTTCCAGTCGAGCACTTTACCCCAAGACCACCGAGCCCGACAGAGTTCAAAGTTGGACAATTGCTATATTGTGATGTAGCCATCACAAAAACTAAACCGGATTTAAGAAATCAGAATGACGGAAGTGAATGGCTTCACTTTTCTGTGTTAATTAAGAAAATGTAAGCATAAAAATCCAGTGCCAGTCTCCATATACATGCCTCATCTGACAAACTACTTTGCTGTGAGTTGTTGCTTTTATGTTGACTTTGGTTACGCAGAATTACCACGGTTACAATCCAGATTGTGAAATTATCCATCTTGTAAATGCAAATCTGTATTTTTAACATCACCTCCACTATGGAATACTAAAACATATATACCGGAAATATCTAATCACTAGCAAATAGTATGACAATCATCAACAAAATTAATGTTTTAGAAACGAAATTCTTCTGTCGTCCCATTACAAGCTCGAGCAGTGGAAGCTACATAGTTTGAAAAAGTGTTTTAAAAGAATAGAATAATCAGAAACACGTCCCTTTAAAAATCGATGGAACGTTTACAATGTCATGGAGGATTCAGCATTAAACATGCTTTTGAGGCTGTATAAAGAATATTACGTCTTACTGCCCATGTCCATATCGGGTCTATATATTTCACAATGACCTTGGTTGGCTCTATGCTGCAGTGCATCCAGTTTTCTCAAATCTCTTTAGAACAACAACCTGAGGATTTACGGATGCTTGCAGTTGATCAGATTTAATTCTGGGTCACACTCCACTGCCTCCTTGGCTTAATACAGCAGCTTGCAAATTGAAGTGAACTGTTGTTTTACACACACACACACACACACACACACACACACACACACACACACACACACACTGGGTCAGGGTTGGCATACTCCAGTACCATATCAATTCAGAAGACCAGAAAGTACTGAAATGAAAAAGATGCTCCTATCTTTCACGACAGCTACGCTTATAAGGAGTGACAAAAAATAAAACATTTATTCATGTAATGAACAAAGAACAGTGGAAAGTGGGAACACACAGTAACTTGTCAACATCTCTCCCGACTCCAGTAAAAATCAAAAAGATAATCCGCAACGACAGTGGCTCATTTTTGTCTTCACGATTATACAGTATTTTTAAAACACATTTTCAAAGTCGGTTTATTAACAATACATAGATCTTCTTCTAAAAGTTGGATAATTTCCACTCAGGATTCTAGACGCCCACAAACCACAACAGTTTCACATTTTCACAATTTACACGAAAGCAACCACACATTACAAATGAGTTCTTCAAATCAGGGGCTTGCAAGTGGAAACCGAGGTCGGATTTCTAAGCTTACATTATCTTAATCAGCATTGAGAATGTGTAGCCTCAGCTTCCAACATCCCAATTTCTGAAATCCTGTTTAGTTTCTGTGATTGCTGTATCTCAATTTGGCTACCATCCAACGGTTTACTCAGTCCATCGTTATACTTTTTAGCAATGCTTTCGTCACATAAGACTTACAATGACTACTGTATCATCACACGTGTGCAATCTGTAGAAATTATGACTGGGTAAAACCGCTGTGTGTGCAGTACAAGAAACCAGTGGAATGGATATATTAACATTACAATTTTTGCTAAAGAGTTCGATATGTGTTCACTTCTAGACCAATCAGGATCCAGCGTTCCAAAGTAACACTCAAGTAACGTACTGCCCAAAATGTTCACATGTCTGTTAAGCATATGGGACTTAACTGCGGAGTATGAACTAACTTATACTAAAGACAGCACAAACATTCATGCCCGAGGGAGGATTCGAACCCCCTACGGAAAATGGCCTCGCGCATAGGAGCATAGTGCCTCAATGCTCTCTGCCATTTCGCCGCGGCTCCGAAAAGGTCTGAAAAGTATTGCAACTTATGGGAGACATTCTTCCTCTGTACTTGTTGGAGCGAAATTGTTGTGGGAGGCAACAGTTATAAACACCACCAGAACAATGAGTACATTACAAGAAAAAGAACCAGTTTCTGAACTACGTGAGGACATTTGAAAACCAGTTCCAGACGAGTAATTGTGGTATTAATTCGATAAAGGCGTTCATGGGGTCCAAAATACCAACATTTCTGGAAAATTAGAAATGTAATGGAAGCTGTTTCATCCTTGTTAGTTTCTTCGATGATGGTGCATGGCTGATGTGTCGTTATTCGATAAGTTATTCCACCTCTTGTGCCATTCTTTTTTTAATGTCGAAGTCGTTCCTTCCTTTATGCCACAGCGGAGTGCGGGACTTTAGGCGATCTGGAAGAGGATCGTTTAAGATCTTGTGAATTGGAAGATCTTGAAGGCAGTTGGTGTGCTGAAGTCTCCTCCATTCTCTATCGTTGCTTCCTGGCTTCGCAATTGAGGTGGCGGGATGTTGCTGACGACCCCTGGCTGCACACCATCAGCAACATCCCGGCACCTCAATTGCGAAGCCAGGAAGCAACGATAGAGAATGGAGGAGACTTCAGCACACCAACTGCCTTCAAGATCTTCCAATTCACAAGATCTTAAACGATCCTCTTCCAGATCGCCTAAAGTGCCGCACTCCGCTGTGGCATAAAGGAAGGAACGACTTCGACATTAAAGAAGAGTGGCGCAAGACGTGGAACGCGGATACAACAGCACATCATGGCGTCGAAGACCTAACTGCCGACCTACCAAGGTTCCATCTGCAGAGAAGTGTATGGACAAAATTAAATAGAATGAGAACTGGTGCAATGTTTGATGCACCAGTGTGGTCTCCGAGATTCTCCAGCCTGCGATAGTGGTGCCCGAGAACAAACGGTCCAACATATCGTTAGAGACTATGCTCTGAGGAAATATCCTGGACCATTCAGTGACTTTATAAATGCTACCCCTTCTGCAACTAGTTGCATTGAGTCACTCGATATTGATTTCTGATTATTTGTATATATGTATTTACTTAAGTTGTCATCGCATCTCTTAAACTTGTCACTGTGTTAAATTAGTAAGATACAGAATTCCCACATGTATTAGTGTATTCACCACATTAATAAGTTTTAGTATTTGAATATATTTATTAAAGTTGTATCTAATGTAAAACTAAATAACTGTCTCATATGTAATGCTCAATGCTGCTGCTGTTGCCATACGACAAATAAAATAAAATAAACTTGACGGTGATGATTCTCTGTAGTGTTTAGGGCTCTATGAATTTGAAGCAATGGTGGGTAAAGGAGCGTTGGTAATTCTAAGAAATTTCCTGTGTACGAACTTCTGCTGTCAGAACTTTAAGTATGCTGTCGTGATCAGATACAAACTTCTAGTGGTGGCTATACCTGGTGGATGTTGGAATGACTTTCCCATGTATTGCCATTTTAATGCATATCTACAACATTGAGTGTAGTCCAAAATCTGAGCCTTATTCTAGAATAGCGGTGGGTGGAGAGGTTTAACAAACACAGGAATTGCTATGAGGTGAGTTGGTAGGAATGCTTACTTAGATAACACCACCTGTTATTTTTTAAGGGCGTCGATGTATGGGTGACTAAGTTGTTTCGCTTACTCTAAAAATGGTACAAATTGAGAATTTAACGCAAAATTTTGAGTGTCTGGGCGTGTTATTAATTCGATGTGTGACGTATAAAATCATTGATAGATAGAAATAGAATTCGCTGGTTTCTGATAATGTTCCTTTGGCAGTATAGTATACGGCAGCAGGAAGTGAGATGGGATGTAAGTATGTTAGTCTAGACCACCCATTAAATAACCCCCCCCCCCCCAAGGGCTCACGGTTATTTCGTAAGTACGTGCGTGGCGAGCACGGGGCCCCGAGTTATGGTCGCGGGGACTAAGGCGCTCCAGTCACGGTCTGCACGGCCACTACGGTCGGGGGTTCGAATCCCCCCTCGGGCATGGATATTTGTGCCGTCCTAGTTCGTAAGTAGTTCATAAGTAGTTTGTAAGTTTAGGGACTGATAACCCCGTAGTTAAATCCCATAGACTTTACAAACATTTGAACATTTGCCCCGAGTTAATGCAGTCTTCCTTCCTTCTTTACATCCCGGACTACATTTCCTTTCCCCTCCCCACTCCTTCCCCTCCCCACCGGGGGACTGATAACCAAACAACCCAACCCCCACTAAATATCTAGGAGATCTATGCAAGGGAGAGAAGTGGATTGAGCCTCTTGTACTCCATCAGTTTGGAGCCTCTTGTACTCCATCAGTTTGGAGATGGTAATAATTAGATTTGTGCTTTCGACAGTCTGTTGTGTATATCAGTCGTAGAAGTGTTACTGGCTACACGTGAAGTACATAGCCAGGCGGTTGGTCAGTTCAGCTGCCTAGAAAAGACCTCGCGTCTCCCCTTGGCTTGCGCGGTTGGTGGTGGCAGCCTTAGCCGTGACGTCAGAGACCGCAGCTGCAGCTCCACTTGCGGGGTGTCGTCCATTCAACGCTCCCCCTCCCACGCCTCTCACCCCCTTCCCCTCCCCCCCCCTTCCTCACCACGCTGTAGGCTTGGGTGGCGCGTCTTTCCATCCAGCTGCGGCTGCCACCCACGCATTCTGGGAGAGCCAGTTTTCGCTCCCTCTAATGGGTCGTGCATAAACATTATGGTACAGCAACATTTCATCAAACCGGAAACTTAACACTCGCCCTCAGTGACTTATTTGAAAGAATTGAACGTTATTGCCAGTGAGCATTTGATTTACACCAGCGGAGAAACTTGAAAACCGGTTAACTAAATATAAATGAACTTGTAGAAAACCACAAAATAGTACTTTTAACTCAATATGATGATGTTCTACCAGGAACCGATGGAAGAAAATGTCCTCGTTTGTCGTTGCTTTCAGATTGCTTGGGTTACATCCTAACAGCTGCATCTCTCTACTCAATAACATTTAGACACAAGTTGTACGGCGTTTATTGCATTTCGTCTATACTGCGGCCCCCGATAATTTTTACTATTCCTCCTGAAACTCCCTATATAGATAACATCTATAGATTCCTTATGTTCCAACTCTAACATCAAATAAATATTTTTTTTTCTCTTTCTTGATCTCATTAATGTGGAAACTGAATTATGTAATTATTAATTTGTTCATAGGTAGAAACGTGTCCTAGCCATTCACGTTTTTTACCTATGTACAAACGAATAATTCCATCATTCAGTTTTCACGATACAGATATTAACGGGAGCAAGAAAGAGAAAAAATTGATGGAGACGTGCCGTTATAATGGCACGTCTTCTTCAATGTAAGTCATCAAGTGAAAGAACGTCGAAGCCGGCCGCGGTGGCCGAGGGGACTGAGGCGCTTCAGTCGCGGTCTGCACGGCCACTACGGTCGGGGGTTCGAATACCCCCTCGGGCATGGATATTTGTGCCGTCCTAGTTCGTAAGTAGTTCATAAGTAGTTTGTAAGTTTAGGGACTGATGACCCCGTAGTTAAGTCCCATGAGCTGTACAAACATTTGAACATTTGAAAGAACGTCGAAGCCATTCACGTTTTCTACCTATGAACAAACGAATAATTCAGATAATCATGTGAATGGACTATATAGTTCACATGATTATTTGAATTCTATCCGATGTCTCTTAAGAATAGGCTTAATCATTTCAAACTGTTTTTCCACTTAGAATTTCAATAATTCTTCTACTTAAATGTTCGAAGTCTGATCTCCATTCAGTTCCAAAACTTAGCTCTTTTCATTATTATTCGCTTTGCAATTGAATTCAGATCTAGCAATTTTCATTTCCAATTTTGAAGTCACATCTTGTCGCATTAACTGCCTTTACTTAATGCGATCGCAATGGTACTCACTCATACACGGTATTGAGCACTAAATGATTTGCTATTCTACTTTCACCCTCGAATCACCATGTATGGTGAGATGTAGGTGCATCTAAGCCTTACAGGAAATCAACATCTGCAAGGAAAAGGACGAATTTCTTCTTTCATGAGTAGGTACAGTCACGCTTTACAGACCTGCTTTCCTTGTTTTCTGATTCACTGATTACTTGTATCCTTACCCGTTTAATCAACAATTAATCCCTTGTTTGATCGAAAAATACAAAACAAAATGTTCAAATGTTTGTTAAGCTTAAGGGACTTAACTACGGGCTCATCAGTCCCTAAACTTACAAACTACTTATGAACTACTTACAACTAAGGACGGCACAAATATCCATGCCCGAGGGGGGATTCGAACCCCCGACCGTAGTGGCCGTGCAGACCGTGACTAAAGCGCCTCAGTCCCCCCGGCCACCGCGGCCGGCTCGAAAAATACAAAAAAATATATTTTGCTCATTTTATTCCTCCTATTCAGTATGCAAAAACTTTTCATATCTGACTACATAATTTACTAGTAATTACGCATGTTAAAGCCAAGTAACGCTACACTACCAGTCCTACCAGAGGAACTTCTGTGGTAACAACCTGACAGAAATAGCATCTTAGAGTAATTTTTAATAAAAATTTCATAATATACTACACAATATTTCTTATTTAATTGTCTAAAATGCTAGTATAATATTTATGATGTAGATAATTAATGAAATTAAGGAATTAATTTTTACAATCATTATTTTATCTTTTATCGTAATTTATAGTAGATTACACGCAAAAATTTAAGAAGTCGGATTACACTGTTTCTTGCTCCTCTTTTCATGAAAACCCTCATTTCACGTCTGTACTCAAAATTTATTCACACTCTGCCTTATTCTTGTATGAACACGTAATAATTTGTGGAGTAAAAGTCTTTTTTTCATGTAATATATAATGTCGTTTCGTTACAACGTTGTATGAACTCATAAATTTGTTCCTGCATACTAATCCGTGTGCGAATTGCTCGATTCAAATACGTTGTAAGTATGCAATTCTTATTCTGTTTTAATTTACTTTGCTTTCGTTTCTCGTTCATACTAGCATTTAATGGAGAACGCAACGTTAACGTATTCTAATAGAATTTCTATTTTGGTGAATTACATCTTGTCACAGAATGAATGTGTAATTCTGCTTTGAATGATTTGAATTCTCGTCACTGGATATGCTTTGTCGGTTCTAACTTCCAAGTTCAAAAGTAGTTTATGCACAAATGTTCACACGTTATTAACAGGTAGGTGCTGTAAACGATGTATATTAGCAACAGTGTACCGATTCATTTATTCTCCCACTGTAATAAAAAATTACGCGTGACGCAAAAATAATGTACTTATCGGAGACAAAGTAATAAGTTGAATAACCACTCAACAGGTGCTAACAGAGACTCTCCATGCAAAAAAAAAAAAAAAAAAAAAAAAAAAAAAAAAAAAAAAAAAAAAAAAAAAAAAAAAAAAAAAAAGAACAGAATATGAATAATATATATACTATGGATTTAATCGAGCGTTTCTATGCAATGGAAGAGCATTCTGTTTTGCATGAAAGTATGTAATTATTGCTCCACCCAGTATTACCAGTACGAGTAAAACTCAGAGAGTAACATCATAGTGGAATTTAAAGAGTGCAGTAGTTACACACAGAGTCGTAATCAGAAATACTACGTTATAAATTCATTTTCCGTTTCAGACGAAAGAAAAACAAATATGAAAGACTTAAAAACCAATAGCACACAGAGATGACAGTCTGATATAAACTTGCAGCGCTCTAATCCTCTAAATGAGTAAGGGGGGGGGGGGGGGAGTAAAAAGGCAGGTCAAGGTTGTATTACCTCGAATCTGACTAAGCAACTTGTCACCTGAATCACTCACATTAAGGGGAATAAGTGTTAAAAAAAACTGTTTCTAGGCTATCGATCACTTTGGTATGACGTTTATGTTTGTAAATTTCAATACATCATGTATCAAGTTAAACGTGAAGCAATCATAGGCTCAGAACAGAAATCTCGTACGAAAATACACGGAGCGAAAGCTATCGGCGATGCCACTGTCTGAGAAACGGTGACAACACCTACACTGGTGGTGAGCGACTGGGGGAGACTGGCAGTGGCGGAGGCTCTGTTCGCAAACACCTTGTTCAGGAACCGGTTGGTCGGGACAGCCAAGCTCCCTGTGGCACTCTTATAGGAAACCCCACAGTACGAAACTTCGCGTAGGCGAAGATAGAACTCCTCCGAATGTGCGGTAATAGGCCGTGAATCCTGCGGAAATACTTCGTGTATGTTCGCGTGTGATTTTCCCTTCTTCTTCGTCCACATGTGTTGTGGTGTGCTTCGGCCAGAGGCAGCAGAACGGCATGGAGGCGGTGCGCCCTTGTCCTGGGGTCGAACCTTTGCCATTCCGGCTGCACGTTTTCGACGGCGGTACCCTTGACGGATATCACAGGTGACTTTCACGACCAGACCATATCTTATCATTCTGCTCAAATGTCCAAATGTTCGTTAAGCTTATGGTACTTAACTGCGGGGTCACCAGTCCCTAAACTTACAGACTACTACGTATAAACTACCTTATACTAAAAACAGCACAAACATCCATGCCCGAGGGGGATTCGAACTCCCGACGGGGAACGTACTAACGCTTCGGACCATAGCGGCTCAATCCACTCGGCCAGTCTCTCTCTTTTTTTTTTTTTTTTTTTTTTTTTTTTTTTACGTCGGCAGATTTTTTCGTGTTCCCTCTTTTATGTGTGGTTTCGTGCAGAGTGACAGTTCCAACGTTCGTCTTCTAGTTTCTGTGCATTCCACAATCTAAGTGTGATTGTTTTTGTCCTATTCTTATTTAAGAACTGTCTAGGTAGGATCTGCTCGTAACTTTGTGAACGCCTGTCGCAGTAACAACACTCTTTTAATTTGTTAGTGTAACTCATCCATTTTGAATTTGAAAAGAAATATAATGTATGTTGAATAAAGAAATGCCTCTTCAGTGGCTAACTTAACAACAAAATAAATCGTAAAAGGAAATGTAGTTCCTCAAAAGTAAATGTAGCAATTTCTACTGACTTCGAATTTCCAAATATTCTGGCTTTCATTCTTAACGTATTTTCCTGTCCCTGATACTTGATCGGGCATTTTGTCGACTAATGGAGGTGCTCCTCATGTGTTCATGTCAAGTTACATTCTTCGGTAGATGCAGTGCTGTTTCAGGGTTCTGCTGAGGCCTTCAGGGCTACCGTAGCGGCCACGGGGCCCACGAAGTCCCCACCGTACTTCACCCTCAGCAGCTGTCCCCTACTTTAGCATGCTTTGTTTATTTTACCTTATCCCACTCCCTGTCTCTCGAGTAATGCTTTCAATCTACTTCCAAAGCATTATTGATGGCTTTTACTCCCATGCTCTTTGTAATATTCTGTATGTAAATACTGGAAGGAGGTAGGAAGCTTGGAGTTTAACGTCCCGTCGACAGCGTTGTCATTAGAGACGGAGCTTACGCTCAGAATGTTTGGGTAAGGATGTGGAAGGAAATCGGCCGTGTCCTTTCAAAGGAACCATCCCGGCATTTGTTCGGAGTGATTTAGGGAAATCACGGAAAACCTAAATCTGGATGGCCGGAGGTGGATTTGAACCACCATCCTTCCGAATGCGAGTCTGGTGTGCTACCACTGCGCCACCTCGCTCGGTATGTAAATACTGTTCATATTCCAGAATATTATCTTCGCCTTTGTTGTGAATGACATAGTTGATGTAAACCATTCCTCCGCGGCCATTCTGGTCAGTAACCGTGGATAAGTACCTCTGATATTCTTGATCTCCTTCCCAAACTCTGTTACTGACGACTGGATTCATCCATCTTCAACTCACACTGTCACTAACGGTGGTTGGTCATGACTCAACTCCAACTCCAGCTACTGCTAAGGCTGATACTGCCAATACTGACTATACTAACTCTCTCGGCATCTTCTTTCGCCACGGTATTTATTTGACGGATCTAGATGGAGGTGAACGACTTCATGGTCGTTGTGTCTTCTGTCCTGCTGTACAGTTTCTAGAAAGATTGATCGTCACATTGCTCTGGAGGTCAATACACTATACTCCGTTCACAGAAACGAGAGACGGATTGTAAACACAGCGAGGCGCGTGACCAGGGTGGACAAAACAGGGGCGCTCTCTCACTGTCGCCGCATCCTTTTCAGGTGTAAGGCGTTCGTGTGTTACGAGGGGTGATATTAGAGGCTGGCTAGAAATTTCATCTTAAAAGACCAGTTGCTGAATAGCAGCATAAGTATTAAGCTTTCATATTCCATCTTTTTTTCTCTTTCTCGTCTCTATTGCGAAACTATGAACTCATTATGGCATCCTACACATTGAAACCACGCAAGAAGCGATCAAAGACGAACTCATTAAGTTTTTAATGTGTATAAAACTGAGTAGTTGTGCACAGAACAATAAATGACATATAGTGTTATAAAAACATCTGCAACTAACGGTGTTGGCCGTTTGTCAGTTTATTTGTGGTAAGTGATTACAAGGCCAGGCACTCTTTGAAGTCTCCAAAAAAGAATCACGACAGAAGCTTACAGAAAGTGTTGATGACTTTCACAGAAATGTGATACGAAGAAAAGTACATGAATTGTTGTCTTGTTGATATAGTGTTTACTCTCGGAAACGAAAATGCAGATTTTAGCAATTTTCAGAGATTTTATGAATTATTAATAGAAATGAATTCTGGATATCAGTGGAGTCTAATATCACTGCTATACAGAAAAACACACAATCGCTTTACACTTGACACAGAGGTTTTAATTCCCAATTATTAACTTATCCACCAACAGCCATAAAGTTTATGCTATTTTATTTAACGACCGGTTTCGCTATTGTATTATTACTATCTTCAGGCCCTATACAAATTAAGTTGCAAATCGGTGTTGTATCCATAACATCATGATGTACGTATGTCATCTATATCTATAAATGTGAAGGTCTGTTCGGTGTACGTTTATCACGTCTGAACCACAAGACATAAAGAGCTAAAAATTTGTACAGTTACTAATGTCTACCCGGGGAAGGCTTTAGGCTCGGTTTTATGGCGATCGGATAGCTATTTATCTATATATACTAATGTGAATGTCTGTTCGGTGTACGCTTATCACGGCCGAACGACAAGACGCAGAGACTTAAATATTTGTACGGTTACTAATTTATACCTGAGGAAGGTTTAAGGCACGGTTTTATAGCGATCTGATAGATATTTAGTAATTAGAAGAATATAAAGCGAAATGCGGAACAATAATTACTCTATGAAAATTATATTTACTCTTTACAAATGGTTTTATTGGTTGCATTGTTGGTTGAGGGTTGATAATGATAAAAGGGTGGAGTATATTGGGATGGAAAGTTATCGGTGTATATAAAATTCTACGTGTGTGTGTGTTAATATTTCGCTCTGCAGCGAAAACTACAGAACGCAAACAAATGGCCTGTGTGTAATTGTTGTCTGAAGTCTCCCGTTGTACACCATAGCAGTTGCCGAAAGCTATAATGGGGTGGACAATATGGTGGTTGAAAGTCGTCAAATTATTAAAACAATCGGACTGAACGCCAGCGATGACGTTTGCGACTCTATAGCAAGGAGGTTACATACAGCGAAACGTTATGCCACAGACCATATCTTTGGTGTACACGTGCTACAATGTCTTCAGCTCTTTTTCTGTAAGGATAAGCATGCGAATAAGGAAATATAAGAATAAATAAAGCAGTATAAAAGAAACTTCTTTTAATACAGACATACAGCACGTATACAAATGAATACACACCTGCAAAATTATACAATTTTACAATATATAACT
The DNA here is from genome assembly GCA_026315105.1 of Locusta migratoria. Taxonomy (NCBI): domain Eukaryota; kingdom Metazoa; phylum Arthropoda; class Insecta; order Orthoptera; family Acrididae; genus Locusta; species Locusta migratoria. The sequence continues at coordinate 506,294,929 of CM048745.1, forward strand.
TAATAAATATGAGATCGTACGCATTTTATGTCATTTGTGTTTTGATTATTATATTTCTTTGTTTGGATACTTATAATTTTGTACATTATGCGAGACAGCCTTATTTCTTATTTATTCTCCGAAAATATAGCATATTTTTAGAAAAATAGGAGATGGACAGAGAGAGAAGGAATACGAGAAGTACTAACTCAAAGCAGAAATAAATAAATAAATACCCGGACAAAGCCGGGTTTTCAGTTAGTACAAAATATGAAGAAGAATTAACATAATACGGAAACCAGTCGTTTAATAAAGCAACATAAACTTTACGGTTGTTGGTGGATAAGTTAATAATTTGGAATGAAAACTCGACCAACAGACAGCCGCAGTCCCTATTCCATTACAACGTGGGACCACATCGATTGATACACATGTGGGGACGTTGAACGAACGCCTCGTCTTTCTCCACCCCCTGGTCACGGGCTCCGGTCTGTTTACAGTCTGCCTCTCGTTTCGGTGAACGGAGTATAGGTTATTGGCTTGTGGTCACGTTGCCTCGAGACGTAAGAGCTGGTGACGTTTGACAGCTTGTGGCTTCTCGTGATGTGCTCAGTCGACGGCCTGATCGCTGACTCATCGGCTTCCGCTTGTGAAGAGCGCGATGGACTCCTTGCTACACGTGAGTAACCGGCGGCACAACGTCCTGGTGAATCTGCGACGTTAGCTGGTCGTTGCACTGGCAGAATTCAGCCACAGGTCTGCTGTTTTACTCGCCTGTGCCTCACTATTCTGAACTGAACTAAGTTTGCAGTTTTACATCACGTCTTATTCACTTTCCTTTTATTACTGAACTAGCAAACCCGGCAACGATTCGCAGTAGCTTCTCCCTATGTCTGTCTCTTCCTTCCCCTTCCTTTGTCCATCTCCTCCTCCCCCTACCTTCACACCACTCCCTCTTACCCCACACCATATCCATCTCCTCCCCTTCCTCTCTGCGTCTATATCATCTCCCCTTTTTAAATCCGTTTCATTCCCCTATACTCTGTCCTCCTTCCCAGCTCTCTGATCTTATTTATTATTATTGGAATCGGGAACTTGATTGGGGATAGAAGTCAAAATGGACAGGTAAATCAATTGGAAACGGGTTATTAGAGAAACGTTTCGAGCTGCTCTATCTGTGATGTTAGTAGATTCAATGGCCGCACGTTTAATGGTTGCATTCTACGAACAGGTATGATTATAAGTGTAGGCATAAAAACAACTTTCCTGTTTTATGTTAAAAATGACTTGGAAGAAAAAAAAAACCGCACATGTTTACAGCACAGCTTAGCATATTTTTCTCGCAGCGAGCAGTATAGAAATGTTTCTTATACCACATGTATGTCTTCTTAAGGGTTTTGAGCGGACGCACAGGACACCGTGCCCACGGGTGCGGTTCCTGTAGGGAGATGCTTGTCCACTTTTGGTCGAGCTGACCTCTACGAGTTTACGAGAGCAACTCGGGCGTCCGATCCTTGATTGTCGTGAGTGCACTCGTGCTCTCCCGACAATCCATTTATAGTCTGGGGCAATGTCCCAGAGGTGAATTAAATTGGTCCCAATCTCCCGGTTCCGACCAAGGTTTTCAGGAGGTTTTCCTTGGTTGTAAGGCGTATGCCGGAACTGGTAAGCCCCTCCCACTAATTCCCAATTGGGATCCCCCTTTTGACCCACTATCAGCTTGTCTGATAATTGGCTGAATAGAACCGCGACTCTTTATGGGCCGGATCTCAAACAGCAAGCTCCACTCCTAGGAGTGGAGAATGAAAAGAGTAAGGTTTTTTTCTTAAAGGTTTTTGAATTAGATACAAAGCAATTATAGCATGGTCATACTTTCTTCCATATTCCATATGAAACAAAACAATTAATTGAAATAAAATAAGTGGGATGGCAATACCACGTTTCGAAAGTCTTTGTGTTGCGTTTATTTCTTGTCTTATTAGGAATCTAATTCAAACACGATAACAACATTGCTACATACCGGTAAAATTTTACAATCTGCGACACATGCGTGGTATAGCTATGTTGGCAATGAAATTTTAGATGGCGACATTTTGTTCCGAAGCCAACTGACGCATCCGCTGCGTAATCGACTGCTGGATTGTACCTGTACCCCAAATGTTCAATTATAATTGCCACGCGTAGCCGTCTGTTTTGTCGACGACCCAAATTATTTCGTACGTAAACTGCAACTGTGGGTGTCGAACTCTACTGTACCCTTTTTTTAAGAGTCGTAACGGATAGCGCTTGAGAATTTCTTTTCGATTTACCTCCAAACGCTGTGTACGATCTTCGTCGGTCTCATTGACTACGATCACGTAGTAAGATTGCGTTGCATGTACGCCGACCGATATTACGCCGACGCAATGGAGGCATTGTTCTAAAAAATAAACCACGATCTGTACTTAATTTGTTTGTAACACTCAAAAATACCACGAAATAATATCAATTAGTGCTCCAAAGATATGATCACACCGATAACGTCATGGAGGTAAGAATAATACGGAGGGGCTTGTAAAGAAACAACGTTTCATGTTAAATCTGTCCTACAGTTTTAACCTGGTGTACATAACGCCATCTCCCCTTACTCTAATCTCCTTGGCGTATTTGTTCGTTCTGTTACAGCTTATTTGGTTGCTAGGCGAGTAGCGAATGAATAATCTGATTGTTGGAGAATCGAGAAAATGATCCCAGCTGCAAGCGTACTTTCAGTTTTTCTCAAATTCTGATATAATACGCTGTCAAACGGGTCAAAAAGTATCCTATGTCCGTCTCCTGCTTCTAAGCTACCTCCCCACCAATTTTGAGCCAAATCGGCTCAGACGTTCTTTAGTTATAAATAGTGTAACTAAGACGACTTTCTTTTATATATATACAGGGTGTCTCACCTAATGCTCCCACCTCAAATATCTCTGGAATGACAGAAGATATTAAAAAAACGGTTTTCACCAGAATGAACGTACGGAAGGGGCCTAAGAAACTAAATACTATGCGAAATTTTATAACGTTTACAAATACTATTTTCAACACAAACTTGTGTTTTTGTAATGGACACCCCCTATTTATGCAATCAATAACATAAAAATTACTTAAACAATGGCGTTTATTGCATCGCAATAAGCCAATTACATCCCGAGATATTGCGACGCGATATTTGACGCTTGAAATAAATTAAGCGCACAGCTAGCGCATGTCCTCAGATTCAATCGTGAACCTCACGCTGCTGGTAATCGTGATCTGAATGACGTACTACGTCAGTGGAATGTTAATGTATGATGTGGTATTGTATGACAACACATCATTGACCCATTTCATTGATGGCACTCTTAAAGGGGGATAGTTTAGTCCCTTCTTGAGCTGTACCTTACTTGAACTGATCCACCTATTATAATGTGTCAAATAATGCGGAATGATGGATGTCCTGCGCATAATGTTTATTGTTGTGAAATGACATCTAGAGGTACAATTAGCGGTAACAGACGTGATTTCAAGTTTCTAAACGCCATACGTTCTGCAGTATGTAGCTTGTAATGGATAGCAACGGCGTCACAGTTTCTGACGTAATGTATCGCATGTATTACTGTGCTCAGATCAGGGGTTACCTGCACTGGCGCCTGTATCCTGCTGTAGACAAACCAATATCAGCACGGCACGCTCTACCTTCAGTGTACAGGTGTCTCCTAATCCGCTCTGCTGAAGTGCTCCCAAACTGTAACGAAATTCACATACCTTGCCACATTAAAAGCTTTTTTTCTTGTGGCTTGTTACATTTGCCTTCATCTAGTCGATAAGTCGACCTTCACTAACGAAGAAAAACTACATATTATTGTAATTTATGGCGAATGTCACAGAAATGCAACCGCAGCTGTGGCACTGTACGCTGAACGCTACCCTGATCGGCGGTGTCCGTCACGTCGAACCATTGACAACATCTGCAAGACAGTCATGGAAACAGGAAGCTGGACTCCCACAAAACGTCGACGTACAACGCCAGCGACTGTCATTGGAAACGAAATTGCTGTCCTGGTTGCTGTAGTACACAATCCTCACGTGGGTGTACGACAGATTGCACGAGATGTAGGAATAAGCCACAGTTGTGTGTGCAGAATCTTGCATCGGCATCGGTTTCATCCGTTCCATATCTCACTGCACTAAGAACTGTACGGGAATGACTTTGCATCCCGCATTGCATTCTGTCATATTGCACTTCATCAGTTACAAGGTAATCCAGTATTCCTAAGCAATACTTTGTTTACAGACGAGGTTTCATTTACAAATCATGGGAATGTGAATCTGCGGAACATGCACTACTGGTCCGTGCAAAATCCCCACTGGATTCGCCAAGTTGCTCATCAACGACAGTGGAGTGTCAATGTTTGGTGCGGCATCATTGCTGACTGTATTGTAGGTCCCTATTTTTACCGTGGGACATTAAATGAACAGCGGTATGCATATTTTCTTCAACACACACTACCGCTCCTCGTGGAGGCTCTAGGATTGGAAACTCGACTATCAATGTCGTTCCAGCATGATGGATGTCCCGCACACACTGGAAACGTTGCCAGAGACGTTCTAGAAGCGTCATTTCCTAATAGGTGCATTGGACGGGGAGGTACTGTGCGATGGCCAGCACGGTCCCCTGACTTGACGCCATTATTCTTTCTCTGGGGCGCAGTGAGAGACAGAGTGTATCAAGAACCCCCAACGACAGTAGAGGATATGCAACATCGTATCACTGCGGTCCGTGTGGCAATATCTGTAGAAACTCTACAATGTGAGCAACACTCTCTCGTTAAACGTCTCCAAACGTGTACTGATGCAAACGGACGGCACTTCCAACATATGTTGACGTAACACAGTTTCAGTGGTCAAGATGTGGGTGTATTTTCTATGCTGGATGTAATGCAAGACAATAGTTTCTGTGGGTGACAGGGCACTAGTTAATGTGTTTATAACAGTGAAACCATGTGTGTTATCTCTAATTGTAGCTATACTTGTAATTTCTTTGCAATAAACATACATTTACAATGTGAAATACGTAACTTTGCATTGGAAGTGTTTCTTGTTCATTTTTGTGGATTGTTCTTACCATCCCATTGTGTGAGCCCCTGACATAGGCAGCGTGAGGTTCACGCTTGAGTCTCAGGACGTGCGTTAGCTGTGTGCTTAATTTATTTCAAGCGACAACTTCGTGTCGCAATATCTCGCCATGTAACTGGCGTATTGCTGTGCAATAAACGCCATTGTTTATGTGATTTTTATGCTATTGATTGCATACGAAAAAATAGGGGGTGTCCATTTAAAAAAACACAAGTTTGTGTTGAAAATAGTATTTGTAAACGTTATAAAATTTCGCATAGTATTTAGTTAATTAGGCCCCTTCCCTACGTTCATGCTGGTGAAAACCGTTTTTGAATATCTTTTCTCATTCCAGAGATATTTTAAGTGGCAGGTGAGACACCCTATTTCGCTATTTATTTACACACTTTACTGCACTCAACTATTTACATTCCAAAGGATTGTTTCCACGCCATTGAATTTTGAGTATGTGTGTTAATTTTCTGTGGTTACGTTGGGATTCAGTTATGACGATAATATGCATATGCATTTCGAGAGAAGGGTGCTACACAGACGGCTTGCCGCTGCGTTGTTAGCTGTGGGCGTTCGCCGTGCTGACATCGCCACACGCCAGGCTTTCGTCCTAGCCTCCTCAGCAGGGCTCCGAGCGATCTCAAGTCTGCCTCGGCGACCTGATGATAGGGCGAGGAAGGCAGCCAGGGGCCACGAGTACAGCGCCCGCACTTCACACAGCGGGGCGCCAAGCTCACAGCAACAGGGGAAAGGGCTCTGCCTTGGGACATTTTTTACATTTTAATTTTTTCATACTAAGATTTTTTTATAAGCAAATTGAAAATGTACCCTATCACATACATCAATTTTACTTAATTATAAATGACGTTTATATCTTGCACACTGCTGTTATAATGCTTTATTAATTAACTATGAGCTCATTTGGGCTTTATATTGACATCATCAGGTTTTCTATAATATAAACGAGATAATTTATAACAACAGTTACATAAGCTGGCATATATACATTTTTTATGGCTAATACATTTAATTTACTTACATTTAATGTCGTTCTTATTTCTGTCCTTTTTGTTTAAGATGATCTTGATTTTATTTAAACTATGACTGGCTTATATGCCTGTAATGGATTTTTTATTTTTATTTAAATAAAATCAAGATCATCTTAAACAAAAAGGACAGAAATAAGAACGACATTAAATGTAAGTAAATTAAATGTATTAGCCATAAAAAATTTATATATACCAGCTTATGTAATTGTTGTTATAAATTATCTCGTTTATATTATAGAAAACCTGATGATGGCAATATAAAGCCGAAATGAGCTCATAGTTAATTAATAAAGCATTAAAACAGCAGTGTGCAAGATATAAACGTCATTTATAATTATGTCACTCAACGACATATTCCTCGCTGCGGCCCCAAAGTAAAGAAAACAAAATTAGTTAATGATGAACGAACAGCAGTTTACGCTAGCTCCAATATTTACACAGTTACTCACCAATAAAGACTTTCGTGACACTTGTCCCAAGGTACAACCTATGGTTTCACCTTGGGATAGTGGTGGTTTTACCTTGCGACTCGGTGATGTGTTCCAGTTTCTTAGTTTTATGAATGAAAAAAATGCATTGGAATTTGGTAGTGAATGTTTGTTAGTCCAAATACGAAAGTTATTTTACCTTACAACAAGAGATGGTGGGAATAAAATATTAAATGAATGAAACCCACAACACACCACTGGAGCTGGTATTTCTTTCACTATATTACTACGATTAACAGTGATGATGCTCTCAACACTAGGGAATACAAAAAGGTCCTTTCCTTCCTTAAGAATTTCACACTTACATCTTCTTCTGTGCTTTCTAAAACTACTCCTGCATAGTAAACATGAGATCTGCCACTGATGTCAAATTTTACCAAGACCCAACTACCTTGACAACAAGAAAGTGTTACATTTTTAGATGGAAATACGGATGAGAAATCCTCTTCATTAGATGACAAATCAAATATGCTACCTCCAGAGCTACTGCAAAGTTCGGTAATTTCTTCATCTAAAGAAGTGGAAGATGAAAAGTCCTTTGTCCGTTTAGTGGTTTCTTTCTTTGTGAAAGACTTCTTTTTCTTGTTTGCTTTCTAGTTTTCCTCTTCAATTCTTTGTTTTTCTGGTGTATCAGTGACAATCATACACCTTCCAGGTATCCCAAGGTGCAACCAGAGAAGTGTCCCAAGGTAAAACCAAATACACAATAACAGAAAACAGTATCCTAACCTATGTACACATTGATATCTTTATAACTTATGGTATCAATAGCTTACTTAAACAATGCCCTGCAACATTCTATTTAAGGAACATCAATAATGATGCTTAGCTTTAGTTTACATCTTGTAAGGGTAGTGGCTAAATTTGACTTTCCAACACGAAAACTTGTAAAACTCCTCCTCAGATCTCAAAGTCATTCGAATACAACGTGGTCTCCTATTCCCTCTGAAAATAGGCCTGACAACTTTACTTCATAGTTTTTAAAGTTTCCAGTAGAGTGCACTGCCTTTATTAAAAAGTGTCCCAAGGTAAAACCCTTTCCCCTACCTAACGGCAGCTTATCCCTTTCAATGGAGGCTGCACCGTGGGAAATTACCCTGAACTTTTGTGGAAGACATCATTAAGACTGCCTTACAATAGTGTGCATGCTGTGTATTGTTAGTTCTAATAAATTTGTCATGTTAAAAGATGAATTCCTTGTCTCAGTATGTAATTCCAAGTTTTATTTATCATCTGGCATATTAGATATGTTTCATCAAATACGTTATTGACTACCTTACACCTTTATGTTTACTATTTTGTTTCTCTTTGTAGTTGTGTAAACGTATTTATGTAGTTTTATTTTATTCGTTTAGTAGATGAAAGTGTATGATCGCAGAACTGTACTGAAAGTTTTTCCACTACCCAGCCCCATGATATAAATTTAGTATATTTCCTTACCGTTTTTAAATAAAAATTTGGAGACTTATATTTCTGATATTTCTTACAGGCCTTCACGTATACCCCTTCATAACGATAATATTTCTTGTTCTCAATAAGATAAAGCACCACGTCTCAAGGCCAGGAGTGTGATCGAATGGTTGATGGTACATACTGGCGACTTGCTATTGGCCCCAGACTTGCCAGATCCTAACTTGATGGAATTTATCTGAGATATGATTAAAGTGGCGTCAGAGTCTATCGCCACCCCATCCGATTTCCCAGGAATTTCCTGGAGTAACGTGACTTGGGTGCAGTGATGGACGGAGGTTGCCTGAGGCCCCAGGTGGTGGCAAAAGAAAATGAGGCCCCTTTTCCACTTGGAAATAGATGTATTACTATAAAAAAAAGTAGCTTTGGAGATTCGGAAGCCCTCCAGGACGAGAGGCATGGAACAGTCTAAAAAAATAGCTTTCGAGATTTGGAGGCCCTGGAACAAGGGCTGTAAACAAAAAAACAAATACAAACACGTGCTTTCGAGATATCTGGAGGTCCCTAAAGACTAGAGGCCCAGGGCGATTCGCCCTCCTCCGCCACCCCCCTCTCCCCTAGTCCGCCACTACTTGGTTGCCTGTAGTTACGGTGTCCGTTTGCATCAGCCATCTCCCAAGACCTCATTGGTTCCATGCCAAGATGCTTCACCTCTGTTATATCTGTCACAGGTGCCCTTACGGCCCTTAGGTAGGTAGGTGGTCATAATGTTCTGGCTGATCAGGGTTTATCTCTAACATTAACAAAATATTAGAGCCGGCCGGGGTGGCCGAGGGGACTGCGGCGCGCAAGTCACGGTCTGCACGGCCACTACGGTCGGTGGTTCGAATACCCCCCCTCGGGCATGGATATTTGTGCCGTCCTTAGTATTAACTAGTTCATAAGTAGTTTGTAAGTTTAGGGACTGATGACCCCGTAGTTAAGTCCCATAAGCTTTACAAACATTTGAACATTTGAAAATATTACACATTTTTTCAGTTCTTATTACTATCGAATTTTATTCAGAAAATAAATTTTTGCTACTATGTATAATTAACAGTAGCTCTCTATGAAATACTTTCATTTTGTCTCAAGTCACCAATTAAATTTTTCTTAATTGTAGACATTATCCTCAAACATACATCTGAGACTAGTCTTATTGATACATTAATTGTCCATTTCCCTCTTTTCGTTTCCCCAAGTCACAAATTTATTATATCTTACAGTGAAATAATGTGAATTTTGTTTAGTTGAATTCCAAATTAGGAGTGACCTGTAATCTGCTTGTCATAAGAAATCTCGACTGTAATACATTCAACTCTTTGCTGGTTTTAAGAGAGTGCCTGACTGCACTGATATTCATAGAATAAGCAAATATTTTAAGTTACTTTTGAACTTATTGTACCATTTTACTTTCTCGATCGCTTTTTCTTGCACATCAACTGCTTGCATGCCTCCTGATATCCTCAGCTTATGTCAGAATACAGGTAAGACAAGAGTATGAAGAGTCTCCTTGGGGCGAAGCCAAACAGTCGCCCTTGCCGCTGCGACATGGGTCCTGGGCAGTGTGTTGGTGAGCACACGTCACCGAGAAGTAGGCTTCCCTCCTGGCCATCTAGGCAGAGTCCCGAGCGATCATGAACAGTCTCGGGTCTGCCTCGGTGGCTAGGATGCCAGCCAATAGCTGCGAGGTCTGTCCTCCACACCACGACAACGGCTGGCGTGCAGCACATCACTTTCCGTGTTGCTTCTGGAGTGAATGACCGAGGGCTGAGCCACCTCCTGCACAACATTCAGCCAGCCACCAGACGCCTGAAATCCAGACGGAGCTTTCTCAGAGCAACCGACAACCTCAGTGACCAACCCGGATCCAGAGTGGACAGATGGAAGAGATCGAGAGAAAGGCACTGGATGGAACCAAAGAAAGAATTGGCTCTAGGCTACAATGAGGCCTGGACGTTTTGGAAGTCACTAACAGGCTACGCACCAACACTGCAAGGTCAAGAAATAATCTTATGAACTGGGGATATTATACTCTATCTAACCTCTGTGACTGTGGCGACGTGCAGACGACCCAGCAAATGTATAACTGCCCTGAATGTCCTTCACACTGCACCTTACAGTACCTGATGTTGGCAACCCCAAATGCTGTCGACGTAGCCCGTTTTTTGGCCAAATGTTTATAAATGTTCAAATGTTTGTAGAGTCTATGGGACTTAACTACGGGGTCATCAGTCCCTAAACTTACAAACTACTTATGAACTACTTATAACTAAAGACGGCACAAATATCCATGCCCGAGGGGGGATTCGAACCCCCGACCGTAGTGGCCGTGCGGATCGTGACTGGAGCGCCTCAATCCCCTCGGCCACCGCGGCCGGCCCAAATGTTTATAATATTTGTCTGTTTATAGTTCGTAATTTACATATATGTAAGTAATCTCTGTATGTTGTACCTTTATAAACTTCTGTACTCATGATGCTTGTGACACGAATAAAAAAAAAGAAAAAAAAAGCACATGACTGTGTTTTAGGGGTCGTCACCTTAACTCCTTAGGGAATGCCACGCTCACCCCCATCCTCAGATTTAGTCTCGACAATAACTCATCATAACTAAACACAGTCCACACATACAAAGACAAAAGTATGAAGATTCTATGTATTTTAATAGTACTATTTTCTAAAGAAATAGGCTTCAGCTACTGCAAATGAAGTGTTTTTTTACTTTTACAATTCGCCTATAGCCGTTTCGCCTTTTTCACGGGGCATTTTGTTTTGTTTATTTTTTGTACTAGAGAACTATTGTATCCATCGTTTGTTGCTGTCTGTGTGATATCTAGTTCTTCATCACACAGATAGCAACAAACAATAGTTGCAATACTAGAAAAATTAAACCGGCAGTGGTGTGTAGGGGTGTGGTACACCCCATACGATGTGTTTCTCTAGTTAACGTCTAGCTCGCACGTCACACCACTTTGTAATTCCAGGTATCTGCCACGGGATGTCTGGAGAGTAGCGCTATTGGGATTTTCTAACTTTAGTCGCAAACATTATTCGTGAGGTGCTGCTGAATCGAAATTGAGCTCACTGGAGTGTTTGAAACTGTCTGCACACGAATCATATGTTGTTTGCTGTAACCTTGTAATGTGCAACAAGTAAATGTATGCATTGTAATTTGTAGTTTCTATGTTAAATTGATATTTTTGTTATCTATCTTTATTCACTTATTTTAGTGCAAATGATTTTGGCACAAAACACGAATCTGAGTAGTGTATGACTCAGTAGTTATAGCTTGTATGTGATAAAAAAGTAATAAATAAAATTTGACTATAGTATTAACATTGTTTACTAATAATATACAATAATTACAACCTTAGTACAAATTCAGTATTGATTAAAAACAAATTTCAGCCTTATTTAACGTAAATAAACAACTGGGGTGTACCACAACCCACACACCACTAGCGTAAAAATTCTAGGACACACAACTGCTAGGATAAACAAAAACTTTTAAAAGCAGATACTGGCAAAAAGCACCAAAGATGGAGACCCACAGACAACAACACAGCAAAGGAGCACACACACACACACGCACGCATAAACAACAATACAAAGAACACATGAAAACAATACAAAAGTTCAAGATGGTACATACAAACATATAATATATAAAAAAATATTTTAAAAGACAAGGCATGAAATAGCTTTTAAAAAAGCCATCCCAATCCAAAATTATATTCCAAAAATAAAAAGATGCAGTTGTCTGCCAAAGAGCTGGAATATACCAACTACAATGTAACGTATGTGATAGAAGGTATGTAGGACAAACTAGCAGAACATTTGACACCCGATACAAAGAACATATCAGGGCATGGAAACATGGGAAAAGCCACTCCACTTTCGCGGAACATCTGAAAGAATATAACCACAAACCCACCACAATAGAAAAAAACATGAAGATAATTAGAATAAATAATGAAAAACGCATCATACAGTCACAAGAAAGTCACATATACATAAAACAAAAGGCGAAAAAAAGTTGCTACTGAATGACCAAATAAACCTGACGAATGAATCATTGTTGTCACTGTTTGACCAGCACAAATCCCAACGCATAATCACAAACACGCAGTCCCCCCTCAAAACACACACACAGATACACAAAAAAGAGAGGGTGAATAAATAAAACACGCACACGCGCGCGCGCGCCAACACACGCACGCACACACACACACACACACACACACACACACACACACACACACTCACACATCAATCTACAAGTATGAAAATGCAAAATAGTGCAACACTTCGACCTGGTTACCAGAAAGAGGAAGCTATGGAGTTGTAAATGCTGTAGGTACACGATTTTATAACAAAAAACGAACTGTTTTGAACATACGTAAAATCCCAGCGTATATGTGATATTCTCAGATTAAGTAAGAATTCAGGTAAGACAAGAGTATGAAGATTCTCCTAGAGGCAGAGCCAAACAATCGTCCCTGCTAATGCAGCATTGGTCCTGGGCAGTGTGGACGTGAGCACACATCACTACAGAAGCAGGCTTCCCTCCTCGCCTCCTCGGCAGTGGACCGAGCGATCTTAAACAGTCTCCTTCGCTGCCTCGGTGGCAAGGATGCCAGCCAATAGCTGCGAGGTCTGTCCTATATATCACAACAACGGTTGACGTTCAGAAAGGACTATAAAGCTTGTAGTATACTTATTCTGTTAATCGACGGGATTCAGTGGAATCTGTGTGATTACTTTACAAGCACAGTACCTTGTCAATTTTGCACATTGTATTTTTCATTTATGTGTTCATCCATGTTTATTAAATAATTGTTAAGTCTTAAAGTGAATGGTAACTATTTCTTTCTAATTACGAAGATATTTGACCTATGCTGCCTTGATAATTTCATTAATTACAGAATCTTCTTCATTCATGCCCCTTCATAACTTTGTTGAGTCATTCATAACTTGCAGTTTCGTACGGAAAATGATCATCACAAGTAAGCCTGACTGAAAGGGAAGAGGAAATGAAGATAGATAATTAAAGTTACAATGGAACTTTCTCATACGAAAAGCAAGTAGACGAAAAGGAAAGCAGAGTGGAGGTAAAATAGGCAGGGAGAAGAAAAGTAAGTAGGAAGGATAGTAGGGGTAAAGGAAAATAAGGAAAATAGTGGGGACGAAAGTAGGGGGGACAAAAATAAGGGGAACAGGAGGGGGAAGGAATGTAGTGAGGAACGAAAGTAAAAGGGAAGGATAAACTAGGAGCAAAGTAGGTGGAAAGGAAAGTGGGTGCATAGGAACGCAGGTTGGTAGTGAATGCATAAGGAAAGTGGTTAGGAAGGGAAACCAAGCGAAAGTATGGGAACGTGAACTACGAGAGGAAGTAAAAGCAAATTAGAAAGTAGGGAAATGTAAGAGGTTCAAAAAGAAAAGGGAACAAAAAAGAGAGTAAATTTAACTGTACGAAACAGTAATGGAATGAGTAAGAGATAAATAAAACATATATGAGGAAACAAAAAGAATATAAATGGCACTCGGGTATTAGGTTTTAGGCACTGCTATCATAAGGCAAATGCTGTCGACAAGGTAGTACAAGTACTGATGTACTATTTTTGGACATTTTGATCAACATGTCGCCAGTGTCTCCAAACACTGTTTTCATTTCATGGATTCTGACTAAACCAATCTTTATTCACTGAAGCGATTCATTATTTGATCTCAGCAGGATGGAGTGGCCTCCTTCCAATTTCCCTCACTTTTAACAAAAGGAAGCGAAGTTAACCATTTGGGTATAGAGGTGGGTTGACACAAATCACTTCAAGGGAAAAAAAAGAGATGAAAATAATAAAAAATACAGGGAAAATGGAAAATTGTGAAGTACAGGGGAAAAAAATAAAAGATGGGTTGTCCAAAAAAAATTATTTATACTTAAGAGTGGAAAGACCAGGTTAGAATGTTAATACCGAGTTCGGATTGAGGAGGGGAAGGGACGGGAGGCGGAGAGGAGGGGCTGGGAAGGAGGAAGCTGTCACCATTTCATCCCCCCCCCCCTTTTCCTTCCACCCATCAACAATCGGGCCGAAACATGATGGTCCATGGCTCCATCTACCGGGCTAGCAGACCAGCCCAATCTCAGGAACGGAATGCAACCATGTTGCCAAATAGTTAGTTCGCTGCCGGACATTATGTCTAACGGTCGCTGTTGTCTGACAGAACTGGCAAAAGTGCACAATGCAGCTGGACCTGCACATGCGCAGTGCAAAGTTCGCATTGCACCATTTCGGATCGACTAAACTACCTCGCATGCTCAGTCAGACGCGAAGACATTTCTAGCCACATCCGTGGTCTGGATCCTCCTTCCCCGTACCCTCCATTCTTCACCAAACCTCCCACATAGAAGAAATTGTTGAGGCTCTACTTGAGACACACTGGCCGAGGTTGGTGCTCTTGTATGTGTGACTTGTGGACGTGTGATTGTGTCAGTGTGTATGTGCGCTCTCCTACCCTGACAAATTCTATAGCCAAGTTAAAAAAAAAGTTAGTTTAATATTTGCCTGTGAGTCAGTAAGAATCTTCACAGTGAATTGCAACATATCCTCATTATACAGTGCTGAAAACAAAAATCAGTACACCCTCTCAGAGTTTTCTAATTGACTCGAGTTTTATTGTTGAAGCAGTGCATATGGATTTCATTATCAGTAGCTGAAGCGGTACAAGTGTCTATCCATCAGTATTAGAACGTGTCGAAGTCTCCCCAGGCGGGAATGCAGGCACTATTTCTGGCATATATTCGATCACAGAGATTGCAAACACTGTCTTGGGATAGATTATTCCTCGCCTTCTGGTCGTCTTCATGTAGTACTGCAAGAGTTACATTAGGCTGTTCCAGCTCGCGCGCTCGCCCGTGAGCTGAAAAAAACGTAAGAAGTATTTCTTATGAATTATATAACAAATTTTTCCCATTATTTTTAATGGAGAAGTGAATGATTTTACAAGTTATTAATAGAGTATCAAAAGAAGCCAGATTATGGCTGATTTATAACGCTGAACCGCATCCCAGTTTCACAAAGTTAATCGTAAATATATTGTAATACGAATTTTATAGTGAATTTCATAACTGAGATTTCTGTGAGACATCATGTAATTATACCAATATGCTGCTATAAAGTTTTTTTATTATAATGTTGTTATGGATCCATTTCGGCACAATTAGCCATCGTCAGACAATCTGCGAAACAAAATTTTTATATAAATAATCGTTTGGTTATATATACTTTTAAGTTGTGCCTGTTTTTTTCGATATAAAGTTTTTTATAATATTATATTGAGGGTATTTCAATATAATATTATAATTTAAAACTGTGGTAAAAAACAGGACAAAAGGAACTAATAAAGTTTTTTACTTACGTCCATGTGACATCCTTGGCAATGTCTCGCTGTTTATTTAATGATGATGTGAACTTTTGTGTCACACTTATGTAGTGTTCGTTAAATAAAATTTTAATATTTTTATCGTGATGTTCTGACAGTTGGCCAAATATGTTACATGTTTACAGTTGGCAGTTGCTACAGTGAAATTTATACAGTCGTTTAAATGTCTTTGATGGGTGGGTTATGATTATTCGTTAATATTTTAATAACACGATTGCTGTGGAAGGTTGCGTTATGATTGATATTTTAATAATCTTTGTGATCGATATGTGTGTAAGATAGTCTGTGGTTTGTCAGTGGTCGTCTTTATCCGTTGTCTTTGGTCAAGAAATGAATAAAATTATCGATAAAATTTTTGTTTTTAAAATCAAATTGTTCATTTAAAATATAATCACGGTGTTGTGTGTATATATATTTCTATCTCTTCTAGGATGTTCATTATTAGACCTTTTCGGGATGATGTGTAAAATTTTCATTGCAACCTCCATTCGTTCTGCACTGTGATTATCATTTTTCATCAATGTGATTTTCATCAATGAGCCTAGTTTGTTTGATAGTTTGCCTAAATATGCAATTGGTATACAGGGTGTTACAAAAAGGTGGGGCCAAACTTTCAGGAAACATTCCTCACACACAAAGAAAGAAAATATGTTATGTGGACATGGGTCCGGAAGCGCTTAATTTCCATGTTAGAGCTCATTTTATTACTTCTCTTCAAATCACATTAATCATGGAATGGAAACACACAGCAACAGAACTTACCATCCTAACTTCAAACACTTTGTTACAGAAAATGTTCAAAACGTGCTCCGTCAGCGAGGATACATCCCTCCATCCTCCGTCGCATGGAATCCCTGATGCGCTGATGCAGCCCTGGAGAATGGCGTATTGTATCATAGCCGTCCACAGTACGAGCTATTGCCCCGTGCTAATCCATACATCAAATGGTCATCTGCCAACTCCGCATTTGTAAACATTGCACTGACTGCAAAACCACATTCGTCATGAACAGTAACCAGTTGATGCTACGTACTGAGGTGCTTGATGCTAGTACTGTAGAGCAATGAGTCGCATGTCAACACAAGCACTGAAGTCAACATTACCTTCCTTCAATTGGGCCAACTGGCGGTGAATCGAGTAAGTACATTACATACTAACGAAACAATTGTGTGTTTTTCAATTTACATTTAAAGAGAAATACTAAAATGAGCTCTAACATGGAAATTAAGCGTTTCCGGACACATGTCCACATAACATATTTTCTTTCTTTGTGTGTGAGGAATGTTTCCTGAAAGTTTAGCCGTACTTTTTTGTAACACCCTGTATATGTAGGTTTAGTTTTTTCTGGTAATTGTCTACATAATCTTATATTGTGCTGCGGGCCCATTGGATAGAAAGTTATTGACATTAGTGAGATTTCTGTGTTCGAGAAAAGTATGTTTTTCATTCAAGTTCAAAAACAAGTACATTTGCGTTTACCTACAGTAGCTCAGATCATGCAAACGAGTAACAGACCACCTTAATTGCCAATAATTAGACTGCATAAACGCCGTTTGTCTCAAATGTTGACAGAACTCCGTAAACGGTGGCAACAATTTTTTGCATAACGGTCGATCCAGAATTGATCAAACGAAATGGCACAAATACTAAGGTTTTCAATTAAGGAAGACAGTACAAGAAAATACGAATCCAATTTTCTTTCTCATAAAAATTGTGGGGATGTGGGATGATTGTAAAGATGCTGTGAATTGATTTTTGAATCATTTAAGCTCGTTTATTTGTTTATTTACTTTTTTTTTGCAAACAAGAATTTTGTGACCCACTGGATATTGTAGACGCCCGTCTCTGTCAGTGAAGAAGTACAGTAGTTCTAAAGAAGCACACGCGGGCTTTCGCGCCTAGACATTTCTGTTGTTTTCATAAATACACGTTGACGAGAACTAAACGAGCTCGTATGTTTACTTAAGTCCGCCGAGTACTAGAACAGTCTAGCACAGACGGCCGCGAAACTCTCTAGGAAAAAAATTGCAGCTGAAGCGATACTAGTACTCCAAGCGGCCAGTAGGGAATAACAGAGGAATGGCATGATGCAAACCGAGAAGTTGCCGTTTTTAATGCTGTTAATGTCAGATTTCCTGGTCACTGAACGTTGCTGTGAAGTTTCTAATACAAATACGAAAACATCATTAAAGTAATATCACTGCTTCTGTTAATAGTAGTCAATAATTTAACAAACTGTCAGTGCAGTGTAATTCATACAGTTCACAATACTCGAGTCATATTAATATCGGCTTAAACCTTTTGAAAGCAGAAATGAATTTCAACCTGATGTGCTATAGTATATAAAAGGAACTGATTATGATTATGTTCGCATTCTCGATGCGTACTGATATGTTGCACGAGTTTTGTTTCAGCGAATTTCAGATATTGTAATGTTTTGAAAAGTACACATGATTTTTACATTGTACGGGACTAGATTCTACATCGTCGTTTAAACCATCTTTTCACCTCGTCCTTGCTTCTGTGCCTTTCGTGTACGGTACCTATAATAATTTTTTAGCTACTTGGCAGGTATCACACTGAATATCTTCAAGAATGTGACGTGCTAACATTAACAGCTTATATAAGAACATATTCATTTGTAGCTACGTATTCACTTTATCAAACTAGTAGGTAACCGACAAAATATGTTAGTATACAGGGTTATCATTTTTGTGAAGCTGAGGTACGAGCTTAAGCAGTCATTCATACATTACTTTTATTCAGCAGTAATATTATGAAACAGTGGTCAAGTATTTGCGATTCTCATTAACAGCAGAAGTTTGGACGTGAATGAATTAACAGCAAACATTATTGCAACAGTCTCGTTTTTTAGTAAAACTAGTGGAAGAACGTTAACAACGTTTAAAATACAATACGTGAAACAACAAAGTGCGTATTTTACTCTAAGTAAGGTGTAAACTGTTGTAAAGTAACAAAACCAGCTCCTTTCATTAGACAAACGCGATACCAAATTAAAGTGAAATATTCGATTCCCAATGCAGTAGATACATTAAATCACTTTATTTTCTAATGTTGCTAAGTTGGAATTTTGACAAATGTTGTTGCGTATTTTTCTCATTAACAAAAAATATTTCGATCTAGTGTGACATGTATTTCCAATTTACTGGTAGTATAAACTCTGAATATATGGTAGCATCAATTACATCAGTCATAAAGCAATTTAATTAACACTGAAAATGAAAGCATTGTTTTAAAATATGTTGAAAGCTATTGTATTAAAAAAATTAATTTTTTGTTAAGAATTATTATTATAAACAAATGTCGTAAAACATAGACTCCACTCTATAGCTTGAAATGCTGTAAATTAAAATTTAGTGATTGTAAGTCTTATGAAATTAATTCTAACAATGAATTAGTCAAAACTTCTGATTGTTAAAACAAACATAAGCAACTAGGGGAGAAGGATTGGGAGGTCAGTTATTTCGATGAGTTTCCGGAAGTAAAGTCTAATATATTGTGCAATAAACCTGATTATAACGCAAAAGTCGTGTGTGCAGCTTAATAATGAGCGAGTTGAACCCTTTTCCACACTAATTTTACCACAGCAGCTATAGTTTGGATCCGGCATGACTGAAATGAACCACGGCAGCAGCGTGCAGAACCAGTGAAATTTAAGTACTGAGTCAAACCCCAACCTTTACAAACAAGGAACATTTTTTACACTGTCCTGTTCATAAAACGAATCCAACAAACTCACTCCTCAGAGGATGCGCACTTATGTTTACATGCAATCGAATATTATGCAGTATAATTCCTTGAAATTTATAGGAATGTCTTTGAGTCTATCAGAAAACTCGATAAAAGAAGAGAAAATAATTGCTTCTGAGGAGCCTTGAGCTAGTTCGCTGCCTACACTATGGCCACTAATAGTAGCTTAGTATCGTCGACGAAGATATTAGACGTCTTGTATACACTACTGGTCGATATGTCGGTTGCTGACATGAAATTACAACAAATGATGTAGAAAACAATTCGTGTTGATAGATCTTCTGTCCGCCTTGCCTTGAAACAGTAGATTACTGGAATAGGAAATTTTTCAACCTCATATAAAACGTTTCCAGTCATTTATTCCAGAAAAAAGTACCTCTAATTACCGGTTTTCGAGAAATTCTCAATTTACTCAGTTACTTTTACCAGCTTTGAAATGTCATACATTCATCAGGCGAAAGTTACATACATAATACCAATGAAATACGGAGGCCAATATAGCGTCTTCATCTCTCTACCGACAAGAGCTGGTCCCCTCCCCCCTTCCCCAGATAGCCACGTGGTGTGACGTCGGTGGCGTTCTCCACCTTACTGGTGATCATTCAGATGCACGTTGAGAACATCTGGCACGCTTGATACTTTCCGACAAGTAAGGAAAGTCTCGCTAATGTGCGGTTCGCACGTTGTGACGTCAGAAACTCGCCATGTTGGCCACACTCATTCAGATACACGCCCTGTGTGCCGACAGCTTAAGACGATACTGTAGTGTGCGTACCCGTAGACTCATTCCTATTAACCAGTCGGCAACAGTTAATGTTGACATTTATTGGTGCACAAACCTTCGTATCTGTCTTGTTGCAGCTGTATAAACTGCCACTGCTGCTCTTAACACATGTCGATCTTTGCAGACGTCTGTGCTGCGTGGACATCTAGAACCATGTCTATACGTTTTAGAAGTGTCCGAGGCCATTGCAACTATCAATGGACAACGGACGCAGCACATCCAGTGTCAAAATATCTCTGAACGTCCCATCCCACATCTAAGAAGGCCAAAATTAGTCAGTTTCAAACTCGCTCAGTTGGCAGTGGGAAGGAATAGTGCGTCTCAGTGGCATGCCGCCTGTTTGGTGCACACATTTATACTAGTCTTGTGTAGTTCGCGAACGAACTAGTTCGGGAGAGCGGTCGCACAGGTGAACTACGCGAACTAGTTTGCAGATCCCTCGCCTCTTAGTTCGTTCGCTCCTTTTCCAAAGAATAACGGGGAACAGCGAGAGGACGCGAGAGCGCGCAGAATCGCGTGATTCCCTTCTGCCAGTTACCGTCATTTCGAACTGGGATGCAGCTCAGCTGTAGTTTCATAGTTCACTGTCAAAATTTTTCTATTCTACGGTATTTAGCAGTCTCTAAATAATAGTACTCTGCATTCAAAGTAGTTGAATACCATTGTATCAACCATTCGTGTAAATAACTGGTTTATTTGCTTAAGTATTTGATGTCTAATTGCCCAAAAGTACGGGTAATAGCACACTCTAAAAAGAGCGACCTACTTCGTAGCAAAGCCGCGAACTAAAAGGAGAGCTACCGGTCGCGAACTAAAATATGCGCGATCGGTTGCGAAGTGAAATATGCGCGATCGGTCGCGAACTAAAATATGGGCAATCGCTCGCGAACTAAAACATGCGTTACCGGTCGCTAACTATTATGCCAAACGTATCTCGCTTCTTAGTTCGTTGGATTCTTTTCCGAAGACCGACGAGCAATAGCGAGAGGGCGCGTAGCAGAACTAAAAATCACGTGTTTGCCTTCTGCTGAAGAGAGCCATTTCGAGGTGAGCGTCTGCCTGCTAGGTTACATAGTTCAGTGTTACAAAATTTCTGTTTTTAAGTATTCTGCACTCTGCAATATCGTTAGCGGCTCTAGCAGCAAGCGCATGAAGCAGCTAGGTGGGGGAACTTCTCCATCCACCTGCATGAACAGACCACGCCGCTCAGCCGTCACTGGGAGCGGACGAACTAACAGAAAGAACTAGTTCTTGGCAAAGTCGCGAACTAGGGTGAGCGCTCCCGATCGCGAACTATTATACCCAACTCTAGTTTATACCACACTGCGTCTTACGGCTATAAACATTCCCTGCTACAGAGTTGACACAGTAAAAGATGCCCGTTATTTTATTTTGACGGTACTACAGATCAGTGGCGCAGCCATGGAGGGGGCAAGGGCTAATGGGACTGAAGCCCTTCCCCCCCAGCACCTTCGATTTTTTTTAAATTGTATTATATTTTATTACTTTCATTTTTTTAAAACAGGTCGGCACCGGAAATCTGAAATAGTACACATGTAATAAATCACAACGTAACTATATTTGCCAAGCACAAGTGAACGTGACAGTGGGTCGCCAACGCGATGCCGCCACTGAGAACTTGTGCTGCTGATACTGTAAGCGGTTTTAATGCCGCCGCGACCATTGTTACTGCTATGCTGAAGTTACGAGCCGATTGTTCACATGCGGCGACCGACTGCTTAGCAGGTCAGCGGCGCCACCGAGTGGAATCTTATGAACAACAATAGTGTTTTTTAGACATAGAGTCTCATGTTAATTAAACTGAAAACACCTTTCTCTTTGGCTAGTAACATAGATGCTCTTTCCCGTAACGCTCCAAGCTTTCAAAGTCTCACCGGCCACTCCTTTCTATAGCAATGCGACGTAGCTCAACTCTATACAACGGAAGCTGCTTAGTTATTATTCAACGGAGTATATAATGTATGACAGTCACTAAGACATCGTAACTATGTGATGCGAACAAGACATACTGTTACCACATTACAGGGTTGACGCTGTTGATCAGGTAAAGGAAAAGTTAAAATATTAAACTCTCCGTACAAGAGATTCAGCCATCGGCAACCGAGGGAATTAAAGAACCAAATAAAAACAACCGATTTACGTGATCTTAAATCAAAAGTAATTCCATAAAATCATCCGACTGGAAAGAAATTACATGTGGTGTCCCACAAAGATCCATCTGAGGGCCATTGCTTTTCCTTGTGAACATTAATGACCTCTAATCAGTTACACTGCCAGAAACAGAATTCGTTTTGTTTGCAGATGATACAAGTATTGCAATAAGTAATATGTCGAGCATAGTTGTAGAATGATCTGCTAAGACTATTTTCATGGACGTTAATAACTGGTTGCACTCCAAATCATTGACATTAAACTTTTAAAAGGCTCACTACTTGCAGTTCAGAACATGTAAGAGGTGTCCATCCAGTATATGGATAAAATATCAAGAAGAGGTTGACAGTAAAAAATTCCTGGGATTACAACTTGATAACAAATCAAGTGCGAGGAGCACACCACAGAACTGCAGAAACCACTTAACAAATCTGTATTTGCAATTCGAGTGTTATCAGAGGTAGGAGATATAAAAATAAAAAAAAAAGATTGCATACTCTGCTTACTTTCATCAGATAATGTCATAAGGTATAATATTTTTGAGTAATTCATCAAGACAAGCTAATTTTTCAGAGTCCAACTTCGTGTATTATTATTTGAGGAGTAAATTCACGCAAATCCAGTAGAAGCTTCTTCAAAGAACTGGATACACTCACTACTGCCTCTCAGAATATTTATTACTTAACGAAATTTGTCGTAAATCATATATACTTTAAAAAAATCCAACCCTACTTACACCAGAATTTAAAAGCACTTAGTTTAGTTCAAAAAGGGGCCCACTACTCAGGAACACACATTTTCAATAATTTACCAACAATCATAAAGACTTTAGCTACCAATAACATCTACATCGTATACTCTGCAAATCACATTTAAGTGCCTAGCAGAGGGTTGATCGAGCCACCATTATACTATTTATCTCCCATTCCATTCTCGAATAGCGCGTGGGAAGAAAGAACACCTGAATCTCTCCGTGCGAGCTCTGATTTCTCGTATTTTATTTTGATGGTCATTTCTACCTATGTAAGTGGAAGTCAACAATATATTTTTGCATTCGGAGGAGAATGTTGGCGATTGGAGTTTCGTATGTAGCCCACGCCGCAGCGATAAGCGCCGTTGTTGTAATGATTCCCATCCCAGATCCTGTGTCATTTCCGTAACGCTGTCGCCCCTGTATCGTGACAATAGGAAGCGAGCTGCCCCCTCCGTCAAACCCACCTGATACGGATCCCACACTGGGCAGCATTACTCCAAAAATGGACGGACAAGCGTAGTGTATGCAGTTTCTTTAGTAGTTCTGTTGCATCTTTTAAGGGTTCTGTCAATAAAACGCAGTCTTTGGTTCGCCTTTCCCACGACATTATCTACGTGTTCTTTGCAGTTTAAGTCTGAAGTAATAGTAATTCCTAGGTATTTTGTGGAGTTTACGGCCTTCACTTTTGATTGATTTATCTTGTAAACAAAGTTTAACGGGTTTCTTTTCGTACTCATGTGAACGTCTTCACACTTCGCATTATTTAGAGTCAATTGCCAATTTTTACACGATAGTGATATCTTATTTAGATCGTTCTGCAGTTGGTTTTGACTTCAGATGATTTTACTAGACGGTAAATGACGGCGTCATCTGCAAACAATCTAAGGGAGCTACTTAGATTTTCCCCTAAATCGTTTATGTAAATAAGGAACAGCACAGGACCAATAACACTACCCTGTGGAACGACCGATATCACCTCTGTTTTAGTCGCTGCCTTACCATCGATTACTACGAACTGTGTCCTCTCTGACAGGAAATCCCCTATCCAGTCGCAGATTTGGGGCGATATACCATAACCACGCAATTTGATTAAAAGCCTTTTTTGGAGGTACGGTGTCAAAAGCCTTCTGGAAATCAAGAAATACGGAATCGATTTGCGAACCCTTGTGAACAGCATCCATCACTTCGTGTGAATAATGAGCTAGTTGTGTTTCGCATGAACAATATTTTCTAAATCCGTGTTGACCTTGGGTCAATAGATCATTCTGTTCGAGATAATCATAATAAAGATCAGTTTAAGAGGAACCTAAAAGACTTATTAGGGGCCAACTCCTGCTACTTCATTGACGTGTTTATGAAGAGAACCTGGTGACGTGTGTATCATACTATTAGTATTATTATATAAGCTTGTAAAAAATGAGAATGACATGTTAGATACCGACGACGATCTCCTTAATCTAGAGCTATAGTACGAACAACTAATCTATTCTAAACTAAGGTAATGAACGCATACGTTTCAAAAAATGGGGCTTTTGCAGCTATTTGGCTATGCTGTTCGTTGGCGGACGTACACTCCTGGAAAATAAGAGAACACCGTAATGTCGTCTACTCAGCAGAGGGAAAGTTTATTGACACATTCTTGAGAATGTTTAAAACAGATGATCACACAGACAAACTCATACGGAGGTGAGCGTAATGTCGACGCTAGGACGGTGTGTACCCTCATTTTGCAACAATGAAAGCTGCAATTCTCCCATGGAGACAATGGTAGAAGTGCCGAATGGAGTCTTGCGGAATTTGCACCTGCAATTTGCACCTGGTGCCTCAGTTGGGCCGGTCGTGTAGACCGCGAAAGATGACGTTTCCGGTCTCAAACATGCTGAATGGGGGACAGATCTAGAGATCCTCCTGCTGGGGGGGGGGTAGTTGACGTACACATTGAAGAGCACGTTGGGTGGTACGGGATACATGTGAATGTGCATTGTCCTGTTGGAAAAGCATATTGCCTTGTTGGCACATGAACGGTAGCATGAATGACGGGTAGTATGATGGTTTCAGTGTACAGTGCACTGTTTAATGTTCCCTCGACGATCACCAGAGAAGAACGACTAGTGTAGGATATGGCTCCCTATACCATGATGCCAGGTTTCGGCCCCTAGGTACCTGTCGTATGCACTCCCTATTTTCAAAAATCAAATGTTTGTATAGTTTATGGGACTTAACTACGGGGTCATCAGTCCCTAAACTTACAAACTACTTATGAACTACTTACGAACTAGGACGGCACAAATATCCATGCCCGAGGGGGGATTCGAACCCCCGACCGTAGTGGCCGTGCTGACCGTGACTGGAGCGCCTCAGTCACCTCGGCCACCGCGGCCGGCTCCCTATTATCGCGCTCTCCTGCACGACGTCACACATGCATAGGACCATCATTGGCACCTAGGCAGAAGTGACTTTTATCACTGAACACGACAAATATTCATTCGTCCTTTAATTAATAACCGCGTATCGTCACAACTAGCCCAGTCAACGAAGACCGAAAAATGACGATAGGGGTAAAAATTTTGTGTAGTCAAATATTTTTGTACAGTGGTAGCGGGGAATGTGACCTTTAGGGTGTGAGCGTTGGGGTAGGGGTGCGTTCAAAGGTCACTTTTTCACGTTTTTCTTAAATAACTAGAAAACCATGGCTTCTAGTGAAAATATTTCCCAGTACAAAATTGATGTACGTTAAATTTCCTACAGAAAACGTCCTATTCAGTTTTTCTCTGGGACTAATAGTTTTCTCATTACAAAGGGTGAAAAAATGGCAATTTATAAAAACTATCTTCTAATGGTATAAAATTAATATTTCCAAATGTTCAAATGTTTGTAGAGCTTATGGGACTTAACTACGGGGTCATCAGTTCCTAAACTTACAAACTACTTATGAACTAGCTACTACTAAGGATGGCACAAATATCCGTTCCCGAGGCGGGATTCGAACCCCCGACCGTAGTGGCCGTGCAGACCGTGACTGGCGCGCCGCAGTCCTCTCGGCCACCGCGGCCGGCAATTAATGTTCATTGCTGAATGAAGTGGATTAAGACCAAATTTTAGAAGCCAATACCTCATTTAAGTACAGTAGAACTGTACTGAGGGATAAAATTTGTTGCCGCGGGGGAGTAGCCGAGCGGTCTGGAGCGCCACGTTACGGAATGCGCGGCCTCCCGCGTCGGAGGTTCGAATCCTCCCTCGGGCATGGATGTGAGTATCGTCCTTAGTTTAAGTAGTTTGTAAGTCTAGGAACTGATGACCAACGTAGTTTTGCCCCATAGAATTACAAACATTTGAACATTTTTGATAAATTTTGTTCTGAGGATGTGCCAGATGGCAGCAGGAGAGGGTGGGTTTGGGGGTTGGGGGCGGGGGTAGAAGATGAGGGAAAGCATGACGCTGGAATGATGTCAAGCACTTCGCTTATTTGTGCTCCTGCCAAACGAGGAGCGAGCTAGTGAGTCCCAATTCCATCTACCCCATTAGCTAGCAGAAGCAACCGATCTTTCCACAGCACACCTCGTAAACAACTGGTGACGTAGTATGATGACACGCCTGAAGAGTGTTGATATTCCACAAAATGCGTTTACGATGACAGTTGTTGGAAATATTCATTTTTCACAAATACATTAACACTAAATGAAATACAGGTATTAGTTACTAATAGAACTACGCAGTACATCTCCGGTAGTGGTCAGAAACGAGCCGAGTATGAGCCCGGTCTTGCGGGTTGCACACATTACAAACGCCTCCCTTCAGCCCCGGTGTAATTGCGCGAGTACAGCGAGCCGCCCCATCGTACTCGCGGGTTCCCACAGCAGCCACCAGACGTGAGCTCCGCGGGTACTCGACGCCCCATATCCATACTCGCTGTCTCCGTGAGCTCGGCGACCATATGTTTGTAAATCATACAAATCTGCAGTTTTATTCCCATCTTAATGAGATGTTGCAAACATCTTCAAAACAAGAGGAACGTCACTGCCCACATAAAAACCCATGTGATGCATGGCGGAGGCTGCTTTACTTATGCACTTCGACAAAATCAACAGTTTTCATACGATCCTGTTGAAATTTTGTACGCTTGATCTTCAGATCAAGTATTCATCCGTTTCTTTCTGCAAGGTGTCGAGACAACAACTTCATATCATTGTAGTGAAGATAGTTACCACACATTGTTGCTGCACTCTCATTTCACTCAATTAGATTTAATTATTTCACCTCACTAAGATACTCTTGCAGATCAAGTGAAACATTTGTCACTCCATATTAAACAAACTATTCAAAAAATGTTCAAATGTTTGTATAGTCTATGGGACTTAACTACGGGGTCATCAGTCCCTAAACTTACAAACTACTTATGAACTAGCTAATCCTAAGAACGGCACAAATATCCACGCCCGAGGGGGGATTCGAACCTCCGACCGTAGTGGCCGTGCAGACCGTGACTGGAGCGCCTTAGTCCCCTCGGCCGGCAACAAACTATTCGCAGAAGAAAATAATTTTACAAAAATTCATATCACGAAATAAATGTATTACAGAGAACGAAAAATCTGGACGATGTAATAAAGGCGTGAATTTATTTTCGTTACTGTTACTGTGTATAGTTACGGCGTAGCATCAAATTAAGTGAAGTATTACACGAAAATGGAGAATGTGCTGTGGTAAAAAAAAAAAAAAATACTGCATAGAGTCTTTGGTACAGTCGATGTCCGCTCAAATGTTGTTGTATTTGAAATTAGACAATATTTCTACTTTTAATTTCAGACTGAACAGAACGATATGTTAATTGGTTTTCGAGACACTGGTGCTCCATTTCAGTCCATGCCCAATGGTAATCACGTGGTCAGATCAATCGTCAAATTTCATACTCATTTTGGCGACGAAATGTTTACTTTGTTCATTAGTGCATTAAAAATTCATATCACGAAATAAATGTATTACAGCGAACGAAAAATCTGGACGATGTCAAACTACTACGAAAATATATGATGCTGATTTTACATCGGAATGACTCAAAGGCAGTTTTCGGAAATAGAATATGCTATTATACAGCACGCCATTGACTTACGTGCCGCGGCGGAGTGTCCTAGCGGGTCGAGGCGCTATGTTCCGATGCGCAAGGCCGATCCCACTTCGGGGGTTCAAATCCCCCCTCAGGCATGGATGTATGTGCTGTCTTTACTATAAGGTAGTTTATAATTAGTTTGTAAGTTTAGGGACTCATGATCCCGCAGTTAAGTCCCACAACCTTAAAAAAAAATTTGAACTTACGTGAATGTAATTTGCAAGAAATTCAAATGTTTGTATAGTCGATGGGACTTACCTACGGGGTCATCAGTCCCTAAACTTACAAACTACTTATGAACTAGCTAATCCTAAGGACGGCACAAATATCCATGCCCGAGGCGGGGATTGGAACCCCCGATCGTAGTGGCCGTGCAGACCGTGACTGACGCGCTGCAGTCCCCTCTGCCACCGCGGCCGGGTAATTTGCAAGAGACTATCGCAAATGAACCGGAACTGACGATATTTTTGAGATACAGTAGGCAATGAAAGCTCGCATTTGTCTGTGTTTTAACTAAACGAATTCATGTTTTAATAAAGAATGACCTAGGATTCGAATCATAAGCTCATTTTCCAGTAAATAACTGATTCGAAAAATGAATACCAAGTAAAGATGAACGTACCTACTCTCGAAGCTATGGAATGTTGTTTTGAGCTTTAAAATCTATCTTTGAGATTCTGGCCACATTACGTAAGGATTCAAAAATTCTTAACATTAATTATTACAGTAACATTCACAATTCTGACAAAATACCCTAGAATTTTATCAGTTCCTTAGAAACAAAAGGATTGGTTTTCTTTATTTAACAAACTGTAAAATGTTGCACCCATTTATCTATTACATTAGAATCTTACTTTGAAATTAAAATTTTCTGCGGTTGTTGTTGATGATGTGATACTAAAATATTTCAATAAACAACACTGTACAGATATAAGTAACCAGTAAGTGAAAAGTATAATTCACAAATGAAAAAAGGACGAGGGCTTTAGTGTTGAAAAACGAATCACTAGTCTCTGACAAACACTTTCAGTCATAATGCAATACTGTTCGTACAGCCAATAATCTACGGACTGGGCGGCCGCTCCCGCCGGAGGTTCGAGTCCTCCTTGGGTCATAGCTCTGTCTGTGTGTGTGTGTGTGTGTGTGTGTTGTCTTTGGTGTCAGTTGGTTTAAGTAGTTTGTAACCCCAGCAGTAGGTTTACAAACATTGGACCATTTTGAACAGCCAATAAAAGCGCCACTTTGGATACAGAGCGTACGGCAGAGTGCTCGCCCGCTCCCCGCCTCGCCTCCCCTTTCCGTGCCTCACATTCGGCTGCAGTTACACTACACGCAGCCCAGCGCTGTTCAGGTGCAGTGCAGGTGGCATCAGCTTGGCGTCGCGCCCCCTACCCTCTGCTGCCAGTCTGCGCGGCCCCATTAGACTGCGCTGTGCCGCCCGTCTCAGTTTGCCTCCGAGTCAGCCACTGTGCTGCTCGGTTGCTCACTGCTCTCCTGGTACGAAACGTCTCCATCTCACCTCTTCGCAATAGATACAAAGCGTGTACTGCCAAAGTATTACCCGTTCACCTTATAATTGCCGTTTCAACTGTACATTCTGTTATCTCATTCTTGAACAAAAAATCAATCGAAATGAATAATAAGAATATAAAGCTATTGTTTCACGGTGAAACAATGCAGCAGCGCGTTTGAAAAAAAGGGTACAATCGTTTTTAATATATTATTGTAAAGTAAAATGTGAAATAAAATAAATAAATGAAACTGTAATGTTACTATAGAATAAGTGGAGTGAATCCATAATAAATTTTCTATTAATAATTTTTTTTAAATAAAATCTGTCGGAATGAAAATAAAGATGTTTTGTGATGTAATAACTTGAGTTTCGCGGATAGCTGACAAAACTTTAGATTTTAGAAAATTCGTAAGGGAAGTACCCTCCGCCATTTACCAGACGAAACTTATGTAGACAGTGACCTTTCGCTAGTTTTGATCAGCAAGTGTGCGAAATTTCATCAAGATCGCAATAAAAGTATAGATTTAGTTCAAATGTTGATATGTTTGTAAAGCTTATGGGACTTAATTGCGAGGTCATCAGTCCCTAACCGTACAAACTACTTATGAACTTATACTACGGACGACACAAACATCCATGTCCGAGGGAGGATTCGAACCCCGACGCGGGACGCCGCGCGATCCGTAACGTGGCGCTCCAGACCGCTCCAACTCCCGCGCGTCATAGATTTTGCGGAATACTATAAGTGAAGAACCCTCCGCCATGTACCACACGAAGCTTTTGTATACATTGACCTTCCCCGTGTTTTGAATGCCAAGTGTGCGAAATTTAAGCAAGATCGTAATAAAACTTAAGATTTTAGAAAATTCGTAAATGAAGAAATGTGTCACACGAATGTTCTGCATCTGCATAGATACTCTGCAAATCACATTTAAGTGCCTGGCAGAGGGTTCATCGAACCACCACATCTACATCTACATAGATACTCTGCAAATCACATTTAAGTGCCTGGCAGAGGGTTCATTAACCACTTTCATAACTTTTCTCTACCGTTCCATTCTCTAATAGCGCGCGGGAAGAAAGAACACCTAAATCGTTCCGTTTTCGATCTAATTTCTCTTATTTTATTGGGATGGTCATGTCTCCCTAAGTAGGTGGGTGCTAGCAAAATATTTTCACATTCATAAGTAAAAGTCGGTGATTGAAACTTCGCAAACAGATCACGCCGCAATGAATAACGTCTTTCTTTTAATGATTTCCACCCCAATTCGTGCAACATTTCCGTGACGCTTTCCCCCCCGTAACGTGATAAAACAAAACGAGCTGCCCTTCTCTGAACCTTCTCAATATCTTCCGTCAGTCCCACCTGGTGAAGGTCCCACAAGGGGCAACAGTACTCCAGGAGAGGACGCACAAGTGTGATGTAGGCAGTCTCTTTGGTGGAGCTGGTGCATCTTCGAAGCGTTCTGCCAATGAAACGTAACTTTTGATTCGCCTTCCCCACAATATTTTCTATGTGTTCTCTCCAGTCAAAGTTGTTCGTAATTGTAACTCCTAGGTATTTGGTAGAAATACCATAATACATGTTATGTAGACAGTGACCTTCTCCTAGTTCTGATTAGCAAGTGTGCGAAATTTAATCAAAATGATGAAATCGTAGATTGTAAGGAATTCTGTAACTGAATTACCCTCTGTCATGTACTACACGAATCTTATGTAATAGTGACCTAAGAATTGTTTTGAAAGTGACGAGTGAATATTTCACCAAGTTTGGAATAAAGCATGCCACAAATACACAAGCACTGTATGAATAAAGCCACATAGATAATTGTCATGCGTGATTTGTATCTGCGAGTCTTCTGTAACAGTTACAAACTCGGCTTGTCTAGCCAGGCTCGCTGTACCCGCTGCGCCCGCCGGCCTCCTTGGGTTCCGTGTAACCGACAGCGCGGCTCGTGAGTCTGTTGCGGGTACCCAACAATGTTCAAATGTCTGTAAAGCTTATGGGACTTAACTAAGGGGTCATCAGTCCCTGAACTTACAAACTACTTACGAACTAGGACGGCACAAATATCCATGCCCGAGGGGGGATTCGAACCCCCGACCGTAGGGTACCCAACACCACCTACACCCCGTTTACATGGGCTCCCAAAACCCGATTTCTTAAACCGATTTCCCAATTCCGCTTTTGGTTGGTCATGTAAACATTCCAAAATCGATTCTGGAAATCCGCTTCTCTAAAGCGGTTTTCCAGTTCTACAATCGATTTTCGTGCCCATGTAAACGCAACCGTTTTTGAAGCTTTCTTGGCTTGTCAGACGGTGTTTTCTTGTTTAGAATTTTCGGCATATATGGAAAGAGTGATATTTTCTAATGTGAAATAAAAGTATAAATATTAGAGTGAACATAAATCTGTGTATTTAAATAAAGATAAATAGCGATTGTGCGTACTAAATACGGAACTGAATCAGCTGTTTTCCAGCCGCCATGTTAAGTGAGCTCGGAAATCCGATTGCCGGCCGCGGTGGCCGAGGGGACTGAGGCGCTTCAGTCACGGTCTGCACGGCCACTACGGTCGGGGGTTCGAATCCCCACTCTGGTAGGGATATTTGTGCCGTCCTAGTTCGTAAGTAGTTCATAAGTAGTTTGTAAGTTTAGGGACTGATGACCCCGTAGTTAAGTCCCATAAGCTGTACAAACATTTGAACATTTGGAAATCCGATTCAGGCAACGCCATGTAAACACGACAGCGAAAAACGGTTTACGAAAATCGGTTTTCGTCTTCCGGAAGATGTGTTGCATGTAAACGTAGTGCTAGAAGACAAGGCCTTACAACAGGCCGTGCCTACGTCACACTTAGAGGCCGCGGCCGCCACCTCACTGGCTGTTGGCTGGGGCACGCCCACCACCGCGCAGCGGCCGGCCAGTCAGATGGCGGCCGCGGCCTCTAAGTGTGACGTAGGCACGGCCTGTTGGAAGGCCTTGTCTTCTAGGTGGTGTTGGGATACCGCCAGGCCCGGCCAAGGCGGCGAGCTGCGTCGGCAAGCCCACGAGCGCAGCGGGCCGAACCGGTGACGTCATAACGCCCGCTAGCGGGTTTTAAGCAACATTTCGGAGCCCGTTTCAGATCTTTGATCTCTGGACATCGCCTTGCACCTGTAGGCGGGAAATTGATTGTTAGGCATACTGCACGTTTGTTGAGGCTTACTTCTGGGGAAGGCGCCTTACACCACTATGAGAACTGCTCGCTCTTCAACTTACAGACAGCATTTTCTGTCCATTTCTGTTAGGTGAGTAACGAAAACAACTTTAAAGTAGAGTGAGTTTAGTGGTTGCCACTGCCTTTATAAGGTATGTTTGTACCTCGTACTTTTTGTTTATGCTGCCATTTAATGGCTTAGATAGGTTAACGAATCAAACGTTATATGTAATAATAACTTCATCACTTGTTGCAGTTTACATGATGGTGCACTAAGAGAATGAAGTGCGTTACTGATAAATATTGCAGCAGAGATTGTCTTATATTTGGAATTAATTTCAATAAGTGATTACTTTATTCAGTAATTAGGAGTTTCTGTACATGAAATATGTTCCTGTAAATAATGGCGGAAAAGAGTTTGATCTGAGAGTGTGATGTTGTCAGTGACGTATGCAATGTTGGTGGGAAAAGAATACGTGAATTGCTAAATGCCACTTACTTGAGAAAAGATGGGAAAGTTGGAGGTTTCAGGACCAAAAATGTGGTGGTGTTCATGCATCTTGCAGGAAAGAGAACAACAAAGGTGACTCAATTAAAATATTTTTAAGAGAATCTCTTTTAGAGGAACAGCCTTAAACGTCGACTGGAGTCAAACGATTGCGTTCGGCTGAAGCGAAATTTCATTTTAAAACTAAAAAAAAAATTTTTTTTTCAAATGTTTCTATAGCTTATGGGACTTAACTTACAAACTACTTATCAACTACCTAATACTAAGGACGACACAAATATCCATGCCCGAGGGGGGATTCGAACCCCCGACCGTAGTGGCCGTGCAGACCGTGACTGGAGCGCCTCAGTCCCCTCGGCCACCGCGGCCAGCATTTTAAAACTAACTGCCTGTTTTGTGCAGAGACAATTGATGAATTTCTTGTTAAACAGAAAAAAAGGCGGCGAAAGGTTTACAGTGTTCGATCTTTCAGTTACGATAATATAGTTCATAGTTCGTGCACAGGAGAGGAAGGATAAATGGGGATACACAATCCAAGGATGTATCTGTTCTGTTAGTGACTACGCTCTACAGATGCAAGGTATCACGAGGATTGCTGTAAACGATTATTTATAGTATCAGTGCCTAAATCTAGACAGAGTGGGCACCCTGATGACGAAGAAATGAATTCGTTAATGGAAGAAACATTCAATAACATAGACAGGAATTGTGACTGACAGTTCACCTTAGAAGAGTTGTTGGGGCAAGATTCTGGAACATTGCCTCATATAAAGACAGTTGTTATTAGCAATTATCTTCTGTCGGAAGCCATTACATATGTGTTGTTGTTGTGGTCTTCAGTCCAGAGACTGGTTTGATGCAGCTCTCCACCCTACTCTATCCTGAGCAAGCCTTTTCATCTCCTCATAAGAACAACAACCCACATCCACTTGAATCTGCTTACTATACGCGTCTCTTGGTCTCCCTCTGCGATTTTTACCCCACACACTTCCCTCCAACGCTAAATTCACAATTCCTTGATGTCTAAGAATGTGTCCTACCAATCTATCCCTTCTTTTAGTCAAGGTATGCCAGAAATTTCTTTTCTCCCCAATTCGGTTCAGTACCTCATTAGTTACGCGATCCACCCACCTAATCTTCAGCATTCTTCTGCAATGTAACGACCATTTAATCGTTATGCAACGAAGTACATATGTATAGAAGATAATAAGCTTTGAATAGTAGTAAAAATATTAGTCCCATTGTAAGAAAATTTATATAATTAAATGCGATATGATTAGTTGTGAAACATACAAAAAATCAGATACGTTATTGTATTTTTCATATTTATTTCATTTTTTTAAACTTGTTTAATTTACAAAAGTCCTGAGATTTCCGGAACTGTGAAATGAAGTGTTCAAACAACTTCAGACCCAGTCCTACGCATAGGCACTATATGAAATTTGAAGTCATTGTCACTCCTGTCTCCGTTAAAATTAATGAAATTAAAAGTTAAATAAACAATACAGCAAGTGGTACTTACCTGTGACGATGAACGTTGAGGTAATTCAGTTCATTTGCGCAGTACACGACGTTTGCTCGAACAAAGTGAACAATAATGGTTCCAGTAGCTGTTGTGCATCGACGTCTGAAACAGAAATCTCGTGATAAACTATGTTTGCGTAAAGACTCTAAACAACTGTAAGAGCTGTTGTGCCTGTTAGTTAAATTAAATTACTTTTGTTTTTCGTCATTACATCGACATGTATGACCTAAATCGTGTGATAAACCGTGCTTGCATCAAAGAAGGTCTTTGGCTTGCATAAATAATGTAAGAAACTGTAAGAAGTGTCGTTCATGTTAGTTAAACAAATTGTCAATAAATGGCACGTTCTACATTGTTTTTATGTCGGCTACCAGCGGCTACAGATACGGGAAAAACAATGACTTTATTGTTACTTGTCACTTTTTGGATATTTTACCAAACGTGTCGCGATTTTGAGGGTAAAAGACATAGTCTTCGTTGTAACAAATATTTTACTATTTGAAAAGTTGTGGGGGAGAGAAACATCGACGCGCCGAGAGGGCGGGGGAGGGGGCGGTGGCGCCACTATGAAAATACAGCACTCGAAGAAGTGGAGAAGCGGGAACTCCAGGTGCGCTTATATTCCAAGCAAAAAAAATCTTTCCCAGAGATACTATCTGTTATGTACAACAGAAACACGAGATGCTCTGTATCTCTTTATAGTTCAGAATATATTCTCTGCTTAACGTGCACAGTACAATGAAAAATAATATTTCCAATTACCAAAAAAAAAAAAAAAAAAAAAAAAAAAAAAAACCTTCTTTGGATAGATTAAATAATTCCCTAGAAGCAAGTCTTCCTGATAATTATTTCTGACTCTTGTACAAAGTAGAGGTTCCTCGAAGTTCGGTGTCCCCTGCTTCGGGACCTCGGCAGGAAGCGGCAGCGGCAGAGTCCGGCGGTCGGTGGCCAGGCGTAGCGGAGACGTGGCTTCGGCGACGGTCCGGCTGCGGCGGTGCTCCCTCGTGGTCCGCGGTGTCAGAAGACGCCGGTCTTAGCCGTGGTGCGGATACTTAAGGCCGCGGCGGCTAGTGTCCCTGTGCCGCTATTTGCATGTCGCGACCGCTGATTGGCCGCTGAGACAGTCATACTGTCTTCGTGCGAGGTCCCTCGCGTCTGCGCGGTGAACGGACCTGGAGACTTGGGGCGGTGCAGTGCCGCCTGCCGGAAGGAGCCGGGACTGGGTCGTGGCGCGCGGTTCGAACCGTCCGCCGCTGCCGACTTATCGGTGCGCGGCGTGTGCGTCTCTTGAGCTGGCGCGCGCAGGGCTGCGCTGCGGCGCCACGTCGTGGTTCTGCGGGGCGCGCCACGGCACTATCTATTGGCATTAGGCAAAGATCTAAAACGTTCATACAGTACGGATGTAGACATGGCAGCAGACGACGCTGTTTTGAGTATTCTGTATACACTTTCAATATAAACTAAAGTTATCGTGTTAGTATCTTAGTTAACCGCACACTCTCTGATCGTGACGTATTCAGAAAGAAACTACCAAATATTGGTGCCAAATGAGGAATATCGGTGTAAGCACACTCTCGGAAATCGCGACATATTCGAAACTAAGCAGCAAAATATTGGGGAGAAACAAGAAATATCAGCCTTTCCATACCCTGGGAAATCATGAGATATTCGGAAATAAATAACCTAATCTTTCTGAGTAGCGAATAGTGTAGGCCTAAATGTCACTGATACTCATTTCACTTACCAGCAATTTAAACGTTCCCATAGTTTTGTCTCTAACTATATTCTCGAAAATCGCAACATATTTTTAATAAAGGTAAAATATTTGTGAGAAGGAAGAACGTAAATGTCATCCGCAGCAGAAGTTTCATTCTCCGTTCTTCGGTCACACGTAAATCACGAATACGATTTTACAACTCCTGAGAGAGCACATAAGAGTACTGGATAACATAATTCTGTTATATGAATAAGAAAATCCCACAAAGTGTTGTGGATAAATAACTCCTACAGTGTGTTACAAACGATAAGATTAATAAAAATAGTAGCATCAGACAAGTTTCCAACGCAGAACATCTCGCTAGGTAGTCCACGACTCTGCCCATTACGCAACGGCAAGTCAACGTCATTATTCTTTTCTTATTTTATATACCCGTTCTCACATGTTTGTTTCTCAATGTTAATATGATTTTAATTACATTTAGTTATAATAAATTGAGCCAGAGATGATTTTGTGATTCATCTGTAATTTGCTGTTGCCCTGAAACGGTTTACTGCGAGTTATAAAACCAAAACTGTGAGATACACGGCAAATCAATAAAAAAAAAACCTCAAATGTTTGTAAAGCTTATGGGACTTAACTGCGTGGTCACCAGTCCCTAAACTTACAAACTACTTATAAAGAAACTTATACTAAAGAAGGCACAAAGGCACAAACATCCATGCCCGAGGGGGGATTCGAATCCCTGACAGGGAATTGCCTCGCACATCGTAGCATAGCACCTCAATGCGCTCGGCCGCTCCGCCGCGGATGCAAAATCGAGGTGGCGTCTGTGAACATGGAAGGAACAAGTTAATATCGTTTTGACGTCACTTTCCAAGTCGTCGTTCATTGGCTAATGAACAGCGAATTTCATTGGAGGGAAAGAAATTTTTGGTTGGGATATAAGAACTGCTGAAAACTCTGAGTCATCTAAAGCACCAGCCGCCGCTGTCGGCTGCACAAACTAAGTTGCGATGGCTGATGAGAACAACTATAAATACATCTCACATTTACGATCGTACGCGAGGTATCAACTTAGATCGTGCGAAGAGTAGACTATTTTTTTTTGTTTTGTTTTTGTTAATAAAGTGTTTTTGTGAAAACATTAACTTCAAACTATCTGTGTAGTTTTCGTCATTAGTAGAGAAGGAAAATGATACCTCAGTCATTAATTTTGGATATGGGAGATATGGTGTAGCAAAAAAAAAAAGAAAAGAAACGATAAGAAGTAATATATTGCACAGTCTTCTTTGGTGAGTGTAAGGGTGCTTACTCAAGGCATCTGCTGTGTTTGCCTATTTCTTATCATTTGTCATTTTGTCATGATAGCGATGCATCCGTGGGCTGTGAGGTCTACTCACCCTGGGAGAGGGGCGACAGTAAAACAGCGGTTTAATCGACAGTAACACTTATTGAAATATTCTTACAACCAGAATGCCAGTGGAGACTGTGCGCGTATTGTCACGCACCACGCCGATGGCTTGCTGATGTAGCTGCCGACTCCACTCTGCCCCGCTGGGGGCGGGTGCTGACCCCTCAGCTCGCTGGCTGCAGCTTACGAAGCCCAGACAGGCCGCGGCGCGCCTGTCAAATTACGTAGACAAGGTAGGCCTGCGCCGGCGCGATCGCGCTCAGTGGCTGGCCGCTACGAGGCAGTGGACAGTGCCCCAGCGGCCGGCCAACCCGCTAGCGATCGCGCCGGCTCAGACCTATCTTGTCTACGTAATTTGACAGGCGCGCTGCGGCCTGTCTCTCTCGTTGGCCTCGAGCCCAGCGGAGTGACGTCGCCTGTGCCGCGCTGCGCCTGGCCTCGCTGACCTCTTAGCCGGCTGACGACCGTAAAATGGATGTTGAACCCCGGTCGCCTACCGCCTCCAGCTGTTGCTCCCCTTTGGACAGGTCATGAGAGCGCTCCTAGTACGACTGGATCTTGCGCTCTCGGATCAATGCTGTGTTGCTTTCTACCGCCTTGCTGTGCGTGGTGCTGGTTCGATGCCCGGCAGCACCCCGTTGAGGTCGAGGTCCCGCTTCTCGCTGTCCTCATAGACTCTAGACTCTACTTTCCGCCAGGGAAGCCGTGTAGACCACAGCGAGCCAGCCGCCACATTGCAGAACTCGCAACCCGCGCCCAACTCAACTAAAGCTTAACATTAGCAGCGATGTGTGGCGCAGTCCAGGCGGCAGATATCTGCCCAGCTGTTGCTGACTCTCTCTAGCCGTGGCCGACTCCCTGACTCTGACTCTTGACTAGCGTGCCATTTCCTCCAATATTTATATGCCGGAGTTGACCCTGTCGGTTTGCATTTCATCGATGTAAGCTAGCTGACTTGCTACATGTGATCGAGTCCTATTTTTCAGTCACGTAGACCGTGGCTGCTTCTTCCCTTAAGCAACACCGCTGTTCGGAGTTGTTCTGTACCACGCACGGCTGCCGACACACTTGCGACACTTGAAGTTTGCTTCGAGCTACTTAATTTTGCTGAGCACCCAACCCACTCTGCTTCGTGACACTTTCAGCTTACGCCATCGTAACACTTCCCTGTTCGATCTTCGACGTCCACTCACCACTTGTTCGATTTATTACATTACATTAAATGTCTAAACTTTTCCTTATCCCGTACACTTCTCCACAATATGTGATATGTGCTGTTTTTCTTTTAGTGTGACCTGCAAGCATTGCACTGTTTGAATGTAGCTAGTAGTTTTTGTGGCAGCGGCTGTACGTGAGTGTTGGTCTCCCGCAGGCGGACATCGGGCCGAGCAGCACCAGCGACGATGAGACGATGGGCCCTCGTCGCGGCGGCCGCCTGCTGAGCGGGACAGGGGGCGGGGGCGTGCCGGCGCCGCCCTACAGCAAGCAGGACATCCGCGAGCAGTACTGCATCACCAGCAAGCAGCTAGACGTGCTCGAGCGGCACCGCGCGCCCTCCGGCGGCGAATGGCTGCTCGGCTGCCTCTCCTCCTACCAGGCAAGTGGCAAGCACTCACACCTTGTAAGACAACCGTCTGTCGTCTTCCACATATTTTTTGGATATTCTTTGTAAAGTTATAATTTATTTAATGTCGATAGATTATCTTTTCGTTAAAACTTGAACTCCACTCTTTTCAAGGCCTGAGGAATAGCATCATTACTTCTTGTGTTAAAATATTAGTTAACATTGCTAGGTTTTTTAACTTTGTTATGTTAATAATTTATTATTATATTAATTAATGTAGCATAAGTACGGCTTCTCCGCTACGCCACTGTCCCTGTGAGAATGTACAGTTGTACTTTTAAGTGTGTGCGAGAATCTATGGCTGTTTGAATGTGGGGAGTGATAACTCGCTTTGCATCGTTCTCTCTGGCTCAGAGTCGATAGCTGATGAGGTTACCAAAGAGGTTTCTACACCCTTTGGTTACAGTCTAGTTAGCGAGCCTTTCCCCCCAGTGCGAGAGTCGTTGTCCGTCCCCACCACCGCTGTTTTTGGGATTTTCCAGCTTCTGGTGACTTCCCGCGTACGGTAGCAGTTTCCCGCCTCGTGACCGCTGGATCTTCATTCTGCTCTGGTCGTCTGGTGACGTAAGGTTGGTTCTGCTCTTGTTTCTGGAGATGATAGCGTTTCATTGGCTAGCACATTTAACTTAGACTCGTGAACTTAGAATCCCCACTAACAAAAGGATCATTGCCTGTCACTGGCATATTACATATACAGGGTGTTATAAAAAGGTACGGCCAAACTTTCAGAAAACATTCCTCACACACAAAGAAAGAAAATATGTTATGTGGACATGTGTCCGGAAACGCTTAATTTCCATGTTAGAGCTCGTTTTATTTCTTCTCTTCAAATCACATTAATCATGGAATGGAAGCACACAGCAACAGAACGTACCAGTCTGACTTCAAACACTTTGTTACAGGAAATGTTAAAAATGTCCTCCGTTAGCGAGGATACATGCATCCACCCTCCGTCGCATGGAATCCCTGATGCGCTGAGGCAGCCCTGGAGAATGGCGTATTGTATCACTGCCGTCCACAATACGAGCACGAAGAGTCTCTACATTTGGTACTGGGGGTGCATAGACAAGAGCTCTCAAATGCCCCCATAAATGAAAGTCAAGAGGGTTAAGGTCAGGAGAGTGTGGAGGCCATGGAATTGGTCCGCCTCTACCAATCCATCGGTCACCGAATCTGTTGTTGAGAAGCGTACGAACACGTCCACTGAAATGTGCAGGAGTCCAACATGCATGAACCACATGTTGTGTCGTACTTGTAAAGGCACATGTTCTAGCAGCACAGGTAGAGTATCCCGTTTGAAATCGTGATAACGTGCTCCAGTGAGCGTAGGTGGAAGAACATGAGGCCCAATCAAGACATCACCAACAATTCCTGCCCAAACGCTCACAGAAAATCTGTGTTGATGACGTGATTGCACAATTGCGTGCGGATTTTTGTCAGCCCACACATGTTGATTGTGAAAATTTACAATTTGATCACGTTGTAATGAAGTAAAATGAGCTTTAACATGGAAATTAGGCGTTTCCGGTCTCATGTTACATAACATATTTTCTTTCTTTGTGTGTGAGGAATGTTGCCTGAAAGTTTGGCCGTACCTTTTTGTAACACCTTTTATATACGTGTGGGGCGTGCTTAGGTTGCCCTTGCAGATGCGCTGATCACTGTGTCCCCGTTGGTGTAGGGGTCAGCGCAACTGCTTAGAAAGCAGGAGACCTGGCTTCGAATCCCGGTTGGGTACACATTTTCAGCTTTGCCCATTTCCAGTTGAAGTCATATATTCTGTGAATATGAGAAAATGCATGTTTCAACTGGCTAACCGGACTTTGATTTTTCTGTAGCTTCCTTTACTGTCCCTTTTTGTAAACCTTTTATGAGGCGCTGAAACCCCTGCTGTAAGAGACGAAGTTAGACTGCCTGGGACAGCCGATCTGCATGTGAGTTGCCTGTCAGTGATAGTTGGAGACTCTTTGAAGGGTAATTTTACCTTCTTTTCTTTACTCAGTCACAGCTACAGAAGGAAGGAAGGGAGCTTGGGGTGTAACGTCCCGTCGACAGCGTGGTCATTAGAGACGGAGCTAACGCTCGGATTTTCGTGGAAGGATGGGGGAGGAAATCGGCCTTGCCCTTTGAAAGGAACCATCCCGCCATTTGCCGGGACCGATTTAGGGAAATCACGGAAAACCTAAATCTGGATGTCCGGGGATGTATTTGAACCACCATCCTCCCGAATGCGAGTGCTGTGTGTTACCGGTGCGGTACCTTGCTCAGTCACCACAGCTGCAGCTCGACCCAATATGCTCCACGCTACAAACTGCTGTCTGGTAGAGCATCGTGGGAGTGATAGCAGCATTTGGTTGTGACACTGATGCCCGCAGGAGGGCACGTGCCGGGCAGTGAAGCGGTCGTCGCTGCTGTCGGTGTGCGTGCGGCGTCGCGCGCCCAGCGACGAGAACCTGCCCGAGCTGTGCCGCCGGCCGCTGCCGCCGCCCGGCTTCCGGCACCGCGCCGCCGCCAACGACGACGACGACGACGACGAGGACTGCGCCTACCTGCGCCGCCGCCTGCGCTACCCCTGGATGCCCGAGGACGATGAGCCCGACCGCATGGTGAGTGCCCGCCCAACGCTGCCTCCACCGCGCTTGCACCCCGTTTTGGTTAGCCCTCGCTACATTACTTCACTTTTAGTCCAAAAATTATACAGGGATTCTTCCATAAGTAACGCGGCGCTGGGCGTAATACAGTAGACTTGCGCATAATATTTCGCGATCGGGAGCGCTCACTTTACATCGCGGCTGTGCCCGCTACCAATGACGACTGAGCGGCGTGGTCTGCGCATGCAGGTGCAGGGAGAAGTTCCCCCACCTAACTGATTCATGCGCTAGCTGCTTGAACAGCTAACGATATAACGCAAAATAAATAAATAACTACAGTTTGTGGATAATTTCTCGCGTTTAAGTTTAGAGTTATCTCTATATCTTGGCATTATGTAATTTATTAGTCAGATATTGAAGAGTGCAGAATACTTCAAAGAAGAAAATTTGTAGCACTGAACCATGTAATCTAGCAGGCAGACGCTCACCTCGAAATGGCTCTCATCACCAGAAGGCAAACACGTGATTTTTAATTCTGTTCGCTACCTATCACGCATATTTTAGTTCGCGACCTATCGCGCATATTTTAGTTCGCGATCTATCGCACATCTTTTACTTCGCGACCTATCGCGCATGTTTTACTTCGCGACCTATCGCGCATTTTTTCGCATATTTTAGGTCGCGACCTATCGCACATCGTTTAGTTCGCGACCTATCGCGCATTTTGTAGTTCGCGAGCTATCACACATATATTAGTTCGCGACCTATTGATCATCTTTTAGATCGCGCATATTTTAGTTCGCGACCTATCGCGCATTTTGTAGTTCGCGACCTATCACAGATATTTTAGTTCGCGATCTATCGCGCATCTTTTAGATCGCGACCTATCGCGCATCTTTTAGTTCGCGACCTATCGCGCATCTTTTAGTTCGCGACCTATCGCGCATATTTTGGTTCGCGACCTATCGCGCATATTTTGGTTCGCGACCTTTCACGCATATTTTAGTTCGCGACCTATCGCACATCTTTTAGTTCGCGACCTAACGCGCATTTTTTAGTTCGCGACCTATCGCGCAGTTTTTAGTTCTCAACCAGTATCTCTCCTTTTAGTTCGCAGCTCGGCTGCGACTATTTCACTGTATCATAGTCTTGTGTAGTTCGCGAACGAACTAGTTCGGAAGAGCGCTCCCACAGGCGAACTACCCGAACTAGTTCGTGGATACCTCGGCTCTTAGTTAGTCCGCTCCTTTTCCGAAGACTGATGGGTAACAGCGAGAGGACGCGAGAGCGCGCAGAATCGCATGTTTCCCTTCTGCCAGTTGCCATCATCTCGAGCTGAGATGCAGCTCAGCTGTAGTTTTAATAGCGATAGCAAAAGCCAAAACCAGCGGACCGAGCTGCGAACTAAAAGAAGAGCTACCGGTCGCGAACTAAAATATGCGTGATAGGTAGCGAACAGAATTAAAAATCACGTGTTTG
The DNA here is from genome assembly GCA_026315105.1 of Locusta migratoria. Lineage (NCBI taxonomy): Eukaryota > Metazoa > Arthropoda > Insecta > Orthoptera > Acrididae > Locusta > Locusta migratoria. The sequence continues at coordinate 506,338,621 of CM048745.1, forward strand.
CCTTCTGCTGATGAGAGCCATTCCGGGGTTAGCGTCTGCCTGCTAGAGTACATAGTTCAGTGCTACAAAATTCTGCTTTGAAGTATTCTGCACTCTTCAATATCTGACTAATAAATTCCATAATGCCAAGATATAGAGATAACTCTAAACTCAAACGCGAGAAATTATCCACAAACTGTTTCTTTTGGTTTTGCGGCTGAAGCAGCAAGCGCATGAAGCAGCTAGGTGGGGAACTTCTCCCTCCACCTGCATGCGCAGACCACGCCGCTCAGCCGTCATTGGGAGCGGACGAATTGAAAGAACGAACTAGTTCGCGGCAGAGCCGCGAACTAAAGTGAGCGCTCCCGATCGCGAAATATTCTGCGCAAGTCTACAGTGAAAACTTGTCGGAGGCCTTTCAAAATTAGACTCTTTATCCTCTTCAGTCCCCAAGCCTCATATATGATACCTCTAGGTTTTATTTTTTTCTTGGGCGCCCACTCAGCTGAGTTTTATGGTCTGCGGTATCATGTACTATAGACTTCACGCTTGCTGCAGCTCATTTGTTCGTCCTTCATCTGAATGCTAACAGTTGCAAATCGCGAAATTTTTCAACGTCTGCTGCTCCTGTAAGATGGACAAACGATCTGCAACACATGAAAATTTGTGCCGGAGTGGGACTCGAACCCGGGTCTCCTGCTTCAAGCGAGCGGTCGCCTTAACCACTCGGCCACTCGTGCATGCTCCTCGGCCAGACCCAAACTTCCATGTGTTGCACTTGTCTCTTTCCCTCACATGCTTGCACACGTTATAGTGTGAGTCCTGCAAGAGGGAGAGACACAGTTCTATCACCGTAAGCGTGTCGTAACGTTAATGTTTATTATTATGTCTGTTCCAAGGGAACACACGTTGGCGGTGATCTGCAGCAGAGATAAATATATCCATGTATATAGTTTGCAACACATGGAAGTTTGAGTCTAGCTGGGGAGTGTGCACAGGTGGCTGAGTGGTTAAGGCGACCTCTCGCGAGACGCGGAAGACCCGAGTTCAAGTCCCGGTCCGGCACAAATTTTCGTGTCTTGCAGATCGTTTGTCCATTTTACAGGAGCAGCAGACGTCGGAAAATTTCGCGATTTGCGAAGTATATACACGGGTACATTTATCTCTGCTGCGGATCGCCGCCAACGTCTGTTCCCTTGGAACAGGCATAATAATAGACATTAACGTCACGACAGGCTTACGGTGGTAGAACTGTGTCTCTCCCTCTTGCAGGACTCACACTATAACGTGTGCGAGCATGTGTGGGAAAGAGGCAAGTGCAAGACATGGAAGTTTTGGTCTGGCCGGGAAGCGTGCACGGGTGGCCGAGTGGTTAAGGCGACCGCTTGCGAGAAGCGGGAGACCCAGGTTCGAGTACCGGTCCGGCACAAATTTTCATTCTTTGCAGATCGTTTGTCCACCTTACAGGAGCAGGAGACGTCGGGCTGGCCGCGGTGGCCGAGGAGACTGAGGCGCTTCAGTCACGGTCTGCACGGTCACTACGGTCGGCGGTTCGAATCCCCCCTCGGGCATGGATATTTGTGCCGTTCTAGTTCGTAAGTAGTTCATAAGTAGTTTGTAAGATTAGGGACTGATGACCCCGTAGTTAAGTCCCATAAGCTTTACAAACATTTGAACATTTTGAGGAGACGTCGGAAAATTTCGCGACTAACGAAGTATATACATGGATATATTAGTGGGTTGTGCCTAGCTGCAAACAAGTCAGCATCTCGATCGATGTCTGCTATTTTTTTAAATTTTTTTTTCTTTGCTGTCCTACTTTGACCCACCGCCTAAGAAATAAGGTGGGACGTGGAATAGCCTTTTAGCCACTGCGACTGGACACAGGCCCTGAAGGACGCTGTGATTGGCATCCTCCAGTTCCCGCTCCACTCGCACCGTTGCCCGTGTCCCGCTACATGGAGGCGGGCCATTCCTTTTTGCATTACAGTATTTTTATTTTACAACATTCTTATACAGCTTTGGAAAAACGTGTAAACAAAAATAAATAATAGAAAGGAAAAATACAACCAAAAAAGAATAGTATGAGAGAAAGATGGTGTAAGAAAGTATTAGAGGGGATAATTACAAACCGATAACAATTTGGATTCCCGCTAGTTTAACTGGACAGGCCTGAGCGGCTCGGAATATACATCTAGCCAGTCAGCCCTGTTCAGTTTTACATTCCATTACATGAAATAATTATAGATCAGAGAGTGGTAAAAATCCATAATTTTTACATTGCTATGGTCCATTGACATCTACTATGCATGATGTCACACAAGAGTGCCACCTGGCCAACAAGAAACTCCGGCCACAGAATGTACACCACATCACACATTCAGAGTATGTGGGCAATGAGGTATACAGGCCGTGGCGCGTACGTCACATCGTGTCATCACAGCTGGCTTGAGGCAACACAATCGCTAGCTGAGTGGCTGGCCAATATGGAACTGAGCTATGCCCCAGAGGCCAGCCATTCAGCCAGTGATCGTTTCGTCTAAAGCCTTCTGTGATGACGTGACATGACTTACATGCCGCAGTCTGCCTTTCTTGTTGGCCTCGATCAGAGTAGCAGTGCACTGGCTCAGCACTACTCTAGTCGAGTTCACCAAAGGTTTGAGATGAAACGATCACTGGGTGAATGGCTGGCCATATGAGACAGTGGGCTGTGAGCTAGCAGCCAGCCAGTCAACTAGCGACTGTGTCTGCTCAGCACTCCTGTGATCACGAGACGTGACGTACTCGCCGCGGCCTGCTTTTCGGCACAGACAAATATATACAGACGGGAAACCTCCACAAGGGCCCAGTACCATGCTCAGGGCTGCGGGGCGGGAGGTGCTGAAGCAGTTCCGTAAGCTGACGGCACTGCGGTCAGAGGCAGCCCTTTAAACTGGCCAGAGCAGGCGGCAGGTAGCGGCAGTCCCCACCACCACCTCCCCTCAAATGCCAGCAAGCCGGACACAGTCATGGCCTCGCGGTAGGCGGCACGAGCTCTCCCCTCAGCCTCCCCTCCACGCACCCTCAGAAGTGCCTCTAGTGTGGTCTACCGATACTAAGCCAGGGAACCGCCTGACATCTGCTAGCATCTTTCGGAAGTACGAGGGGAGCATAGGACAGTGGTCTAGGGGGGGGGGGCTTCCTCTATGTATATGTTACTCTGTGGTTCTGCATAGGACAGAGGTTTAGGGGGGGGGGCTTCTCCTCTGTTTAAGTTACTCTGTGGCTACGGATGGATCACCACGTAGTTTGCTACGATAGATTTACAAACATTTGAACATTTTTGAAGTCCCAAGGCTTATAAAGTAACTAACCCAAGGACGGCACGAGCTCTCCCCTCAGCTCTCCCCTCAGCCTCCCCTACACACTACCCTCTGACGTGCGAGAGGCCCCCTCAGAAGCGCCTCTAGTGTGGTCTACCGATACTAAGCCAGGGAACCATCTGACACCTGCTAGCACCTTACGGAACTACAAGGGGAGCGTAGGATAGTGGTTTAGGGGGGGCTGCTTCTCAGTATATGTTACTCTGTGCTTTTGGGCTGGCTTCGGTCCCTGTTAGTTTCGCGGCGGTGACTGCCGCTGCTGCGGCTTGCGACCACTTGTTGCTGCATGCGGCCGTGCTGCTGGTTCGCAGGAGCGCCGTCCGATCCGGCCGGGCGTCAGCTCGGACTCGGAGGCGGAGTGCGACGGGCCGGTGTCGCTGTCGCTGTCGCCAGCGGCGCGCTGCCCGCACCACGGGCTGCAGATGCAGATGCAGCTGCCGCCGCCGCCGCCGCCGCCCGCGCAGGCGCACCCGGCGGGCCGCGCGCACAAGCACGTCAGCTTCGCGCGCTCGCACACGCTCACCTCGTTCGACGTGGGCAGCTGCAGCCTCGCCAGGTCCCGCGAGCGCCTCGTCGACGGCAAGGAGCGCGCCGCGCTGCGCCCGCAGCCGCAGCCGCAGCCGCCCGCCGACGGGCCCAAGGTCGTCGTGCTCGGTGAGTGCTCCGCCTCACTCCTACCTCCACCTCTACCATTCCGAGGCCAGCGAGAAAGACAGGCCGCGGCGCGCGCGTCTTGTCACGTAAGCAAATTAGTTCCGAGCCGGCGCGATCGATAACTGATTGGCGGGCCGCTGGGGCACAGCCACTGCCTTATAGTAGCCAGCTACTCAGCTTGGGATCGTGCCGGCTCAGGACTGCTTTGTTTACATGACATGCCGTTCGCGCCGCGGCTTTTATTTCTTGATGGCCTCGTACCATTCACGTTTTGGGATACACAAGAACTTGATCTTTCAAAAGAATAATAAATAATTTAGGGGCTAGTACTATACACTTGCCTACTGCGTTCGACACACAAAACGTAGACGGTTTTGGGCCTCACGAAACAGCCTCTTCTAGCTTCCTCGGTCCATCTGTTACTCTTCAAACAGTCCTAACCTACTCATATACCCCCTGACTCCCCACTCCATCTCAGTCGTGGTCTTTGGCCTCTGATGTCTTCTTCCATGACCAGCCTGTTTATCTGGCCTTCTCGACTTATTATGTGCCCATACAACTTCAGTCTTCTCTCTTTGATGTCTGCCATGATATCCTTCGATTTTTATAGCTTCTACAATTCATTATCCGTTCTCCATTCATCTCTGTCATACACTAGCCGAAAAATCTTTATCAGGATGGTGTATCACTTCAGTAGTTGAAAGTCGAAACACAGATTTTATGGAACATTTACATAAAAGGAAGCACTGGACGTCAGAGAGGCGGACTGACTTTGAGAATTTTAATATTATACAAGACATTAATCAATATAATTTCGCAATTCACATATTCATACCAAAAGTTGCACAAATAGTTTTAAGTCATGTAAGAAACTCTTTGAACTTTACAATAATCATTATTACAATAAAAATACCACGGCGAGTACCTGACACAATACAAGGTGTATCAAAATGGACTGCGCAGACTTTCACGGTTAAAAGTACGCGATAATAGAAGCAAAAATGTCAAGATAGCACGGGTCCGCAAACGAACCGTTTTCGAGATAATTACGAATGTTTGGTACTTACTTACTTACTTTCCGTGTCCGGAACTAGACTTCTAACTTCCAAAACTTAGCAGCCAATATGGCTTTGTCGTTAGCCTCCCATAAGTCTTCCATTGTACAGGGCTTTTCTAAATATGGGCAGATAAGCAGGTGTTGAGGATCCTGTACAGCACCACAAAGACACAGAGTGTTCTCATTATCTTTCAGGAAGCCCCAACGCTGCATGTTTGTCTTGCACTTTGGCACTTCTGCCCTCATACGGTTCAGGGTGCTCCAGACTGTGTATGGCAGGTCTCCACCAGGTGGCAGTTCTTCTTTTGCTGCTTTATGGGGGCTTCTCAAATCCATTTCCCACCTTGCAATACGGTTTTCTGCAGCCGACCCTTCCAGTGCTCGGGTACATGACAGGAAGCTCTTCCTCGAACGAAGCCGTCGGTCAGCACTCTGATGTCCATATAGAGGGTGACGCATGTCCTTTTCTTGCTTCGTTTTTTCACCTTCGGCAGCAATGTCACGTCGTATGTTGGGCGGTGCGATCCCCATAATTAAGTACATCTTGTGTACTGGTGTTGGTTTCAGGCACCCAGTCACAATCCGTGCCATTTCATTCACTGCGATGTCAACTTTTCTCGCGTGTGTTGATGAACTCCATACTGGAGCGGCGTATTCCGCAGCTGACACACTAAGCGCAAGGGCTGAGACTCTCAAGACTTTTGGGTTTGCACCCCAGGATCCGTTAGTTAATTTCCTGATGATGTTGTTTCTCGCTGAGACTTTCTCCCTTGTGGCATTGCAATGATGTTTATAGGTCAGTGTGCGGTCCAGTATGACAACGAGATATTTGGGCGTCGGACAATGCGCGAGTCGTTCACCTCTCCAAGTAACATTCAATTCCGTATTTGCCTCCGCGTTCTTTAAATGGAAAGCACAGGAAGGGTTCGGCCGTAGGTGGTTTGCCTCATAATACTGGGAGAGGAATTCCAAGGTACTGGATAATTTCTCCTCTACATCCAGAAAATTCGTACCTTGTGCTGCAACTACAGTGTCATCGGCATACATAGATTGGCGCGTGGTGTTTGGCACTGGTTGGTCATTTGTGTATATATTATACAGATCTGGAGCGAGGACGCTTCCCTGAGGCAGGCCGTTCCTCTGATTTCTCCACCTGCTCTTCTTACCCTGGAGACAGACAAAAAATCTCCTATTTTGCAGGAAAGTAGCAATCAGTGATGTTAAATGATTGTCTTTTGTTACATCATATACTTTCCTGAGGAGCCTCCGATGGTTTACAGTATCGTACGCAGCTGTAAGGTCTATGAATGCCACTCCCGTGATTTCTTTTCTCTCAAAACCATCTTCGATATGTTGGGACAGGTTCAGGACTTGCCCGCAGCATGATTTGCCTTGTCGGAAACCTGCCTGCTGTGGGATTTTCTGTTGTTCTAAGGCGTTTTCTATGCGACTTAACGTCAGGCGTTCCAAGATCTTAAAACAGTGACACAAAAGAGACACAGGACGGAAGTTTTTTGGATCATTAGGGTCCTTTCCCGGTTTCAGAAGAGCAACCACGCGGCCTTTCCTCCACATCTTTGGGATGTGAAGCCTTTCTACGGATGCATTCATCAGATCTAACAGCCACTGTAGGGTTTTACTGCCGAGGTTTTTAATTTGCTCGACTCTCAGCTCATCGATACCAGGAGCTCTGTTAGTCTTCAGGCTGGAAATAGCTACTGTAAGTTCTGAGATTGTGAATGGTGCCTTGAGGTGATGGTTTTCCTCTGCCAGAAGACGCGTTAACGGTTCGTGGTATTTTCTGCCATGGGTTTTGCCATTCAGGAGGAGTGTGGTGGCGACTTGGTCTGCAGTGACGTTAGTAAATTTATCATTTGACTTTGTGGCGTCACCGTTGAGGTTCTTTAGCAGTTTCCAAGCCCTCCTACTGTTCACTTTCATGTCCCGGTTCTCGACAAGGTCACGCCATTTGGCTTTGCGATTCTCTGCAATGACTGACATGAGTTCATTGCCTGCTAAAAGAATCTCATCATCAAATGGGTCATTATCGAAAAGCTTCTGGTATCTTTCCAGTAATGGTTTTGCATCCTCAGAGAGTCCAGCGATATACTGTGTTCTGCATCCTTCCTAGACACATTCTGAACTAGACTGACAAAAGAGTCATACATCTCAGATTGTGGAGGGATTTTTGTTACTTCTAAATCAATAATCTCTCTGAATTTCTTCCAGTTAGCCTTTTTAAAGTTAAATCTTCTTTTGAAAGGAACTTGTTCAGTCTTAACAACTGCGCTGGCTGTGCAAATTATGGGCCGATGTTGCGTATGGGGAATTGGCTCCCCAATCAATTTTTCAGACTGAGCTTCGAGTTTTCTGCTGACAAAGATGTTGTCAGGATTGTATCCTTTCTTCCATCTGCCACGGTCGTGTATGAGTAGTAGGTCGTGTACCTCAGCCCATTTCTCTAGTTCCGCTCCACTGCTGTTGGTTCCTTTATATCCCCATGCAGTGCTCTGGCAGTTCAAATCGCCCAATATAAAATTAATGTCTTAGTAACTGAAGTTAGCAGGCTCAGTGAAGATAAAAGTAGAGTCTGGAGGCTTGTACACAGAGGTAACGATATACTGCTGAGTTCGAAAAGTTAATATTTCAACGTCATCCCTGTCAGTCAGTGATGCAGATGTGACATTGATTCCCGGCCTCGCGAAAACGGCACTACTGTACTGTTCATGTGGCCTCTCCATGATCTTTCATTCCGTCTATTTTGGGTGAAGGTTTTGTAATGCCCCGATGAGTTTCTTGAATCAGGAGGAAGTCACATTGGTATTCTTTACAAAAGTCAGATAATAAAACTTCTTTATCTCTCGATATTCCTTCAACGTTTATCGATATCGTCACAAGTGGCCTTGGAAAAGACCGTTTGGGTGGGGTCTTATTGGTCTTCATTTTCTCAGAAGTCCGTTCCGGTTGTTGAAGGATTAGCCGCTGATGTATCAACGTTGCCCGGGGTGCGCCCGATTGCGGATTTTGTTTGTATCTTGCTGTCGCAATCTTCGGAGCGACTCCTTCATTGCATTCATGTTTGGTTCCAAGCCGTTATTAACGTTACTGTAAACATCGTCCTAGTTCTTTCTCTTTCGTCATGTTCCCGCACATGCAAGGTAGACTTTGTTAAATCGGAATTTGGCATATTAACATTTACAGGGTGGCCGGCTGTCCTCCTTGTTGCCACCCCATGCCCCTCGGGAGGAAATGTGTACCCCAAATGTCTGCGTATAGTGATATATTTTTGACAGTGTAAAGTGTTACGAAATGTTCGCGAATCGTTTAACTGAGGCGGGACTTGGGAACCAGCCCAGTATTCACCTAGGGGGATGTGGAAAACGGCCTAGAAATCACATCCAGGCTGACGGACTCCGAACCCCTTCTAACCCCCTTCCAATACCCACCGAGGGCATTCAAACCGAGGCCGGTACGCCTCCCCTTCTCGAAAACCGGTGCGTTAGACCACACGGCTAACTGAGTGGGTCAAACATCGTCGTAGTTAGTATACACTATTTTGAGATTTAGACCTTACAATTAAGATGTACATCGCATTTAGTTCACATTTCTCTTACTTAATTGTAAACGTCGTCCTAGTTAGTACAAATAAATTTGAATATTAGAGTTTACTGTTAGGTTTTGCATCGAATTTAGTTCACATTACACATATCGGTTATCTGTTAAAGGAAGTGTTCGAAGTGCCTTCCTTGCATCTTCATGTAATCTGCAATGAATTTCGAATTCTTACGAAAACCCCTGGATCATTTATTAATTCTTGACAAGAGTTTACAGTTCACCACTCCAGCTCTTCAACTGTCTTAACGGGTATGCTGTACACTTCGCTTTTCAGATGTCCACAGACACAAAAATCCAAAGGATTTACACCAGGTGATCTTGGAGGCCAAGGTATTGGTCCGCCTCGACCTATCCATCTTTGGCCGTTTCTGCACGTTAGATCCCGTCTCATAGCAGCATCCAAATGTATCGGAGCTTAATCTAACTAGGACAATGTAAAGTCAGTGAAATGTGAACCAAATGCGATGTAAATCTTAACAGGAAAGTGTAAATTTCAAATTAATGTGTAGAAACTAGGTCGATGTTTACAATGACGTCAGTGGCGGCTTGCAACCATACATTGGTAATTATCTCGCAAACAGCTGGTTTGCGGACCCATCTTTACTGGGACATTTTTGCTTCTATTATCGTGGACTTTCAATCGTTTGAAGTTATGCCTTCTTTTTTTTATACACCATGTATATATGTTCATCGTACTTGATACACAGATATTTTTAATAGAACAAGTATAATATGCGTTTTCCCTCTTAACCAGATGCTAAGTAGCACACAAATGTTTGGTTCCTCTGTTTCCAACCACACATTACAAATACCACCAAGTTGCCACTGTAGTCTGTAGTCTTCTGTAAGGCCTTGTTTTTCAATTTTTAAACACCACACAAAATTTCCCCTCTCACTATTTGGAGACATTCTATATTAAGCTACTATTGAAAGGCTTATTCAGTTTAAGTAATACCCGTAAATCTGTAGTATCTACAGTGTGACAAAACAATGCTGAAAGGTCGCTGAGGTTTTAATTAATGGAACTTCTTTGTTACTAGTTTCAGGCTTGGCGCATCATCAGATAACCATTTTACATCGTTTACAACATAAAATGCTAACACATCAGTGACGTGTATCCTAATGCGCCTGCTACATAAAGATGTTCCATTATTTAAAACCTCAGCGACCTATTAGCATTGTTGTATTATATTGTCTTAATGAAAAGTGGTCGCACACCTCATACACCACTTTAACACATTTTTGGAATATAGCGCCTACGGTCGTATGATATAACACTGGTACAACAATTCTGGAAGCCCAGAACTATTCATCGAGCAGTGGTGTTTCCACAGGTCCAGCATCCGCTTTTTCGTGTGTTGGTACAACCTGGCAGATGTATCCATGCCATAAACCAAAGTGCGGAGAGAACGAATGGACTTTGAAATAACTATTAATTTAAATATAAATTAAGAAACTCTGAGACGGTTTTTCGTCTCAAATATGTCCATGACATTGAAGATGAAGGGGAAGCAATGAATTAAAATTTGTGATGCGGCAGGGAATCGAACCCAGACCGCCATGCTTACTAGGCAGACGTCTTACCGTTAGACCACCGCACCACTACCAAGTAAGCATGGCGGTCTGGATTCGATTCCCGGCTGCATCACAAATTTTAATTCATTGCTTCCCCTTCATCTTCAATTTGAAATAGCTATTGACAGCAACGAAGGAATGACACCAGCCAATAAAACACGGCATTATACTGGGCAAAGGACTTCATGCCCAGAAACAACAATTAACTTGACAAAAATTGGCGGAAATTCCAACTCTCCCAGATCTGCAAAGTCTGTTAAAACAAAATTCCCCGTGTCTACGGTATTACTAGGGAAAATTGTAACCAATTGCATTATTTGAGGCTTATGTGGATCACCTTGGGCCGCGACGGAGCGACCGAGCGCTATGCTAAGATGCGCAAGGCCGTTCCCTGTCAGTGGTTCAAATGTTTGTTAAGCTTATGGGACTTAACTACGGGGTCATCAGTCCCTAAACTTACAAACTACTTATCAACTATCTTATACTACGGACGGCACAAATATCCATGCCCGAGGGGGGATTCGAACCCCCGACCGTAGTGGCCGTGCAGACCGTGACTGGAGCGCCTCAGTCCCCTCGACCACCGCGGCCGGCTGTCAGTGGTTCGAATCCCCACTTGGGCGTGGATGTTTGTGCTGTCTTTAGTATAAGTTAGTTCATATGTAGTTTGTAAGTTGAGGGACTGATGACCCCGCAGTTAAGTCCCTTAAGTTTAACAAACATTTGAACATTTTGATCGCCTTGTAGTTGCCTGCGATGCGTTGTGTTGTGTTATATTGTATTGGGATGTGTTGTGTTACAGAAAAGCTGAAGCGCGCGCCCATGAAGACGCAGGCTACCCAGACGGAGGTGTGTCTGGGGAGGAGACCTCTGGTGCCCAACTACCTGTCGCTCAGCCCACGCACCATTCACAGGGTAAGTCCGTGACACTTCACTCACCGAGAAGAATACACTGCTGTCATAAACTCTCAGCTGGAAAACCATGCAGTATTCCAGAAATTAAAACGAATTATTTCTATGTAATTAGAGAGTGAAACAGATAGTTACTTTATGTATGGAGCTCATTTATTCCGCTCTTGACGATCACACGTCATATGTGATATATGGGTGGTACACAGTTTACGATAAAAAGTTTGTTTATTCAGATTTTCTCATCCTTGTGTTCATACACTGAAGAGCCAAATAACTGGTATACCTGCTTAATATCGTGCAGGATCCCTGTAAGTTCACAGAAGTGCCGCAACACGACTTGTCATGGACTCGACTAATGTCTGAAGTAGGGCTGGAGGTAATTCACACCATGCATCATGCATGGCTGTCCAAAAATCCGCAAGAGTATGGGGGATGGCTGTCTCTTCTAAACAACACGTTGCAAGGTATCCAAGATATGCTCAATAATGTTCATATCTGGGGAGTTTGGTTCCCAGCGGAGGTTTTTAAACTCAGAAGTGTGTGGCTGGAGTCAGTCTGCAGAAATTCTGGACGTCTATCGCAGAGTTCTGCTTCACTTGTGCAAGTTCGTCGGAATGCACAATGGACATGAATGGATGAAGTCATCAGACGTTTGTGCCAAGTTGTCTTATCTAGAGGTATTAGGGGTCCCATACCTTTCCACCTGCACTCCCTCTTGTCCCTTCGAGCCACATGTGCAGGGTCGGCGTAGTTAACCGCCAGTTTTGTAATTTCAGTTTAAGAAGTAGCCAGATGTCTTTCCTTTTGTCACAATAACCTATGATACTATACAATATTAAATTCGCCTAAGAGTTTATTCTGCCGCATTGCGGAGTAGAGCAGACTAAAAAAATCAATGTGGTTCCCACCATGTGCCCATTACTAGCAGAAATGAGATATGCTTTAGAAAATCAAGATTTCACTGTGGATTTGCTTATGACAACTCAGAGTCGAAGGGAAAACGGCGTTTAAAGCTTTTCTGTTAATTTGGTGATATGTAGTGCAGCTTTAAGTTTAGCAACTTGTGGAATTTAACGGAGCTCGTCAGAAAGTAAACTTGAAATTAATTTACAATTATACTAAAGTAATGTCTAGCCGACATGTCGAAAACAAATTATACGAACTAGCAATGTAGGGATAGGACCAGCAGATTGGTGTTTCTATTTAGAGGAGTTGGAAGCGACGACTGGAGCGGAAACGTAAGAAAATAGACTACTACAGTGAACTAATTGTTATTTGTAATCGATGGTAAGGCATCGACTAAAACAGAAGTGATATCGGGCGTTCCACAGGGTAGTGTCATTGGTCCTCTGCCATTCCTTATTAACATAAATGTTTTGGGAGGAAATCTAAGTGGCTCTCTTACGTCTCTTATGTTGTTTGCAGATGAGCCTGTCATTTACCGTCTAGTAAAATCATCTGAAGATCAAAACCAACTGCAGAACGATCTAAATAAGATATGACAATGGTGTACGAATTGGCAATTGACTCTAACTAATGAGAAGTCGAAGTCGTCCACATGAGTACGAAAAGAAATCTGAGAAAACTCTGATTACAAGATAGATCAATCGTAAACTCCACAAAAAAATATCTAGGAATTACTATTACTTCAGACTTAAATTGGAAAGAACACGTAGATAACGTCGTAGGAAATGCGAACCAAAGACTGCATTTTATTGGCAGAACCCTTAAAAGATGCAATAGAACTACTAAAGTGACTGCATACACTACGCTTGTCCGTCCTTTTTTGGAGTATTGCTGCCCAGTGTGGGATCCTTATCAGGTGGGTTTAACGGAGGACATCGAAAGAGTTCAAAGAAGGGCAGCTCGTTTCGTATTGTCACGATACAGGGGAGACAGCGTTACGGAAATGATACATAATTTGGGATGGGAATCATTACAACGGCGCTTATCGCTGCGGCGTGGTCTACTTACGAAACTCCAATCACCAACATTCTCCTCCGAATGCGAAAATATATTGTTGACTCACACCTACATAGGTAGAAATGATCATCAGAATATATTACGAGAAATCAGATCTCGAACGGAAAGATTCAGATGGTCTTTCTTCCCGCACACTATTCGAGAGTGGAATGGGCCAATTGTAACACAACAAATCGAACCAAGGAGCACTTGTCATGTGTATTCAATGCGCTGTTGGCATAAAATTGCATATTGAAAGTTATAATACCAAAACTAAGATATACGAGAAATCAGTATGGCGCCTTATATGTGGACGAATTAAATGTATGTCGATTTGAGGTCACTTGGCTGTCAGCAGAGCGAGTCTCTGGCTACTCCCGCTACGAAGCTCATTGACTAATGGCATGGCGAGTTGCACAGGTGGAAACTAAAAGTTTTACCTGTGGTAAGAGCTCCAGTTACCAGCGGCCGGTGGCTGTTGCGTTCCGACAGCCTCGGTGGAGCGACCACTAGTTAACTCCAGCCATTACCCCGTGGAGTCTGCGGGTAATCGCCGCCGTAAGCCGCTAGGTCTAGCGTCTGGCGAGCAGTAAACGCCCAAGTCGCTTCCTTGCTCTTCTTTCCGCGCTGCTGCAGTAATTAGCTGCCACTCACCATAAAACGAGGTCCCTCTAAGATGGTAATCCTGAATTTATACTCAAGAATATCGCTGCCCCACTGCAGATACATAATGCAAAGAAGAGGAGAAGGAGGAGTAAAGGGTGGGGGACGAAAACTGGCAACTGTACCCGACGTATATCGGAGATCCAAGGGAGAGCAGCATAATTACACCCAAACCTCCACATGTAATTCAGATCCGTACCAAACGTTGTATATGATAATCAACCGTAACCCCGATTAATATACGCTGTATGCTCTCGTCCCATCCCCATTAACTACAGTCATTGCCGATGTAGGGTGGCTTGCGTGCCTCAACGAAGCAGATAGCCGTATCGTAGGTGCAACCACAGGGGAGGGGTATCTGTGGAGAGGCCAGACAAACATGTGGTTCCTGAGGAGGTGCAGCAGCCTTTTCAGTAGTTACAGGGGCAACATTCTGGATGATTGACTGAGCTGGCCTTGTAACATCACCTAACATGACTTGGCCATGCAGTTTCTGCGAACGGCACAAAGCAAGGGAAAAATAGTCTTTACTTTTCCCGAAGACATGCAGTTCTACTGTATGAATATATGATGATGGCGTCTTCTTGGGTAAAATATTCCGGAGGTGAAATAGTCCCTCATTCGAATATCCGGGCGGGGACTACACAGAAGTTGTCATCATCAAGAAAAACAAAACAGGCATTCTACGAGTCGGAGCGTTGGATGTTCTAACCCTTAATCGCGTAGGTAAGTTAGAATATTTGAATAGAGAAATGGATGGGTTAAAGTTAGATATGGTAGGGTGAAGTCCGGTGACAGGACTAATATGAGGCGTAGAGCTTGTCTCAAATATATTACCTTCCTATTGATTTATCTGGGTTTTCCTACGCTGACCTCAAGTAACCCCTCCAAGCGTGGTGGCGCTGTGGTAACACACTGGACTCGCATCGGGGAGGATGGCGTTTCAAACCCACCTCTGATCATCCAGATTTGAGTTTCCCACGACTTCCCTAAATCGCTCTAGGCAAACTCCGGTATGGTTCCTTTTAAAAGGCGTGGTCGAGTTTCTTCACCAATCTTAACTAAAGCAGTTCCAATTTGTGCTCCGTCTCTGATAGCTACGTTGTTCATGGGCCGTTAAACCGTAATATTTCTTCATTCAAGTACAACCATAGCAAGAAAAAAAAAGGAATTGATGTAGTTCCATGTTATATTGGAATTGGGTCTACGGCTGGTATAGTTTTAATGCAAAATAATTAATGCATTAACCAACAGCCGTAGAGTTACAGTTGTTTTATTTAACGTTCGGTTTCGGTATTACATTAGTACCACGTTCAGGCTATGTCATAACATATGTACATCCAAGTAAACTGTCAAAATGGCCGCATATACCGGTTTACTTAATAATTCCCCAGATCCGGATAAAAGTGTCACCTCACACATGTGAAAGCAACTATCAAAATATATAACAGCAGATACTGATTAAATATGTGACACATGTGTGAGGTGACACATGTTTATTCGGCATCTGGGGAATTATTTAGTAAACTGGTATATACAGCCATTTCGACAGTTTACTTGTATGTATATATGTTATGACATAGCCTGAAGATGGCATTAATGTAACACCGAAACGGGTCATTAAATAAAACACAATAAACTTTAAGGCTGTTGGTGTATACATCAATTATTTGGAATTAAAAATAGGAATTGGGTCCCATCACGATGACTTTTCATCTCTTCTTAGTCTACGTACTACTTTTTCCCGACTATTGTTTACTGAATCCAACGCATAAATGCATCTTGCCACCGCGAAAGAAAAATTGATGCTTCGGTGTACCAGAGTCTTGACAAGAAGATCCCGTACCGGTTCCCAATCCCAACAAAACTTTCCTTTAGGGCTCTTGTCTGAACAAATGGTGTGTTTTTGCAAGTTATTTTCTGCCGCACGACTTTGCAACGTCAGTGAACCAAATCGGTTAAAAATATTAGATTCTCATTAGAAATTATTCATTTTTATTGCTAAATATCACAGTCTTCTGTGGCTTGACTGGATTATTCATACACACAGCTGACATTTTGTAAATGTGATGTGGTTATTTACCATAAATGTAGTCTATGACTCTTGAGTGTCACTCAAAAGACTGGTAGCCATCCAATATGCAACAGACTGAAGGAAGCATCTCAGCCAGGTTTCTAATAGCGAGAGAAGCACATGATTAGCATTTCAGTGCAGTCGCAAATTAGATGCGTCAGTAGCACCATCTACAAGTGTTCAAATGTTTCTAGAGCTTATGGGACTTAACTACAGGGTCATCAGTCCCTAAACTTACAAACTAGGTATGAACTAGCTAACACTAAGGAAGGCGCAAATATCCATGCCCGAAGGGGATTCGATACCCCGACCGTAGTGGCCGCGCAGACCGTGACTGGAGCGCCTCAGTCCCCTTGGAACAGTCAACTTTGACGTGTGATTTATCACATTTACGTTAATTTAAAAAAAAAAAAAAAAAAAAAAAAAAAAAAAAAAAAAAAAAACGGGCTTCACCAATGAAAAGAGCAAAAAAACTTCCCTTGCGATCGACTACTAACTAAACTTTGACCATTAGGTCAGATGTCCATTTTTGATATCAGGCTACTCATATGTTTGTAAACCTACTGGACCAAACTGCTAACGTCATCAGTTTTTAGACTTAGAAACTGCTTAAACTAACTTACACTAAGGACAACACACACACACAAACATACACACACAGTGCGGGGTTGGAACACTTGCGGGGAGTGACACTTGCGAGGAGTGACACTTGCGGGGAACCCGGGGCCCTTGGGGCTGCTTATGGCTTTTCCTGGGTACAGGCACACCAAGAAGTCTAGCACTGCTGTTGTCAAGTTTCCACACTGTCAACACAGAACGCACTGCACAGGACTGTTGAATTATGTCTCGTGAATGTACCTACAAAATCTGCCATATGAAAATTTTAGTGTGAGTCCCAAATTTGTTTTTTCTATAATAACATTGAAAACATATTAAAAATTCAGAACTCGAAAACCAGTGAAGTTATGGACTTGAAGCGTTTTGTGTTGCTAAATCTTTACATAGTAGACACGATTCTAAAATTTAGTTGCTATCGCCAAAGTAGACGAAAAGTTAAATTTTTGGTGTAATCATCGCCGTGTAGACTGTATGTTGTAGAAGTCTACGCCGAACCCAATTACAATCATACCTCTGAGGAGAGAACGTTGTTTGCACTTCTCCTGCGTTTCTAGTCGGCCGTGCTGTGCTACGTAACGACATCATACCGTTCCATTTTACCGAGAGCTATATATGTATCGGAGTGATGTCTGTTCTTCGAAATAAGACATCACACCAATATATGTATCATTTAGACGCAAAGATTCTGGGTTCTGTTTTCATCGCTAACGCGATTAACAACGTTAGACCTCGTGTGTAAACAGTTAAAGGTTATGAGTGCCACTGGAAAAATGCATAAGTAACACCTGTTGTTTGAGACTTGAAGATGACCTGAAATTAGCCGAAATCGATATCTCATAATAAACATAAGGTGTAGCGGTCTATATTTCATAATGCAATTTCTAACATATTTAAAAGCTGCTCAAAACCACCTACAAAAAACCTTTATAAAGAGATTGTATATAATTCCACGGTCAAATTGTGTTTTAGTTATTTGTAGAAATACACCTAAAGATCTGCCCTTGCTTTTAGTGCCTTGATCAGCTGTATATTTTTAGAGGTATTACTAGGGACAGGAAAAATTCGCATTTGCGATAAATTCGAATATAGATGCGAATTCTGACTCAAAATGCAGTAAATCCGAAATTGTCATAAATGGTATTTTGGTGTGAAACACTATTTAATCAGAAATATTGCGAGATAACTTTATTTTCTGACCTTAAATATGTACAAAGTAAACAGTAGGTACCGGAATAATTCGCATTTTTCAATGAATACGAAATATAGGCCCATGCTAATTTTGGGCCGGAATGCGAGAGACGTGAATCTTGTAATATACGCTATTTTTAGCGAACGTCCCGTTACTACTGCTCCACCTCGCTCGGTGGGCCTTTCCCTGAATACGGGACAGGTAGCCGCGGTGGAGTAGCCGAGCGGTCTAAAGCGTCTCGCTGCGGAGCGCGCGGTTGCTCGCCGTGGAGGTTCGAGTCCTCCCTGGGGCATGGGTGTGTGTGTTTGTCCTTAGGTTAGTTTACCTAGGTTTAAGTAGTTTGTAACCTACGGACTGATGACCACGCAGTTTGGTCCGATAGAATTACAAACATTTGAACATTTGGCGCAGGTAGCGGCTGGAGGGCGTGCAGTAAGGGTGGCGCATCCATACTTGTGGAACACCCTGTTCACTACCTGCAGTGTCCGGGTCTCCCCGCAAGTGTCTACACATTCCCTTTCCCCGCAAGTGTCACAAACCCCACAGTGCCGAGGGAGGACTCGAATCTCTGGCGGGTACGGTCGCCCACTACATAGTATGACGCCTTAGACCACGGGGCTATTCCGCGCGCCTATATTCCAATCCGCTCCCTCCTTGTTGGATTGCCGGTATGGTAACCAGTCAGCGTTATATGTCTTAAGTGTTGGAGACTGTTGACCTCCTACACCGTTAGAGTTTACAGACGACCACATGGCAGTATGATCATGCGCAACCACATGTCGTACATAATGTTCAAAAGACTTCCTTGTCATCCGTCAGATTACACCGCTGCTTTGGCCCCCCTCTCTTCCTGATCTCCAATCTATAAAAAAACGTCTGGTCGATTGTTGAGAAACGCATGGCTCAGGATACTGCACTCGCTGCTGCGCCACAGTTTGAGCGAACATGTGAAAGCATCGTGCACTGCTGTACCCCAACAACAAGATCATATTGTCTTTACTTCAATGCTGAGGCGTGTAGTAGCGCTTACAGTCAGCAATGGCGGAAACTCTCAGTACTGATTACAATATCTTCCTTATTTCACATGGGACTGTATTTTTACTCGTGTGATTCTTGTATAGCGTGTTAACTCCCGAATAAATTTTGCTGTGATATCTTCGGTTTTCCTTGGAGCTGCTTTCTGGAGGCCCAGTAGAAGGAAGGAAGAAAGAAAGGTCGTAGTCATTAGAGACGGAGCACAGATTCCGATAGTTTTCGTCAAAGATGGGGAAGGAGCTCGTCTGTGCCCTCTCAAAAGAACCATTTCGGAATTTGCCCGGATTGATATAGAGACATTACTAAAACCCTACATCATGATGGCCGAAAACGGATTTGCATTACCGTCCTTCCGAATGCGAGCGCAGTGTGTTATTTACCTCTCCACCACCTCGCTCGTTGGAGGGCCAGCAGTGTATTAAATCATCATCATCATTTAAGACTGATCATGACTTTCAGCATTCAGTCTGGAACATAGTACTCCTTATAAAATTTCTCCAGTGCTAACACTGATGCCTGTTCTGATGTTCAGTCTGTTAAGTTCTTTCTCCTTGGTCTACCTCGACGCCTCCCACACTCTACTGCCGAACCGACGAGTCTCTTAGGTAATCTTGCTACTCCTCTGTAACAAGAACCCGCCATCTTAGCCTTTTTGACCTAACTGTTTCATCTACCTTGTTGATTCCAAGTTTTTCGTTGATGTCTTCATTATGGACACCCTCCTGTTACTGTTCCCATCTATTAGTACCTGCAATCAAACTTGGTACTTTCATATATGTAACCGCAAACTTATTAAGGTAGCCACCCAGCTTTCACTCACATACAACAAAGTTGGTCGAAAGATTGAACTGTGACTACTAATATACACCTCGTTCTGACTTCCTTCTTGCAGAAGAGAGTAGATCACAGCTGAATGCTTACTGCATTAGCTTTGCTACACCTCGATTCTAGTTCTTTTACTATATAGTCTTCCTGTGAGAAAATACATCCTATGTAATATTGTTTTCAGGTGCAAAATACTTTTATTTTTTATGTTTTACCGGTTTCGGCAGTTACTGCCAAAAACAGGAAATCAATAAAATATTTTACATCAAAGCGAATAAGATAACATTTTTAACAAGATTACTTTTTTTATGTGTTTCAATAATGTCATCTTTACATCTTGTTAGAGTCTGTGACGAAAGAATTTGTTCATTTGTAATAGTTAAAGTTTAATGAAAGGGATATCTACTAGATGATGTAAAATGGAAGGGCTTTTAGAAACGATCGAAATATTTTATTGTAAATTAGACGTTGCTTTACTCAGTAAAAATGTTATCTTATTGGCTTTGATGTAAAATATTTTGTTGATTTCCTGTTTATGGCAGCAACTGCCGAAACCGGTAGAATAGAGCAAATAAAAATATTTTGCAGCCTTGGGATAAGAAAGATTTTTTTTCGAAGTACATCCTAAGTACTCAATACCGCCCACCTGTTCTAAGTTTGTTCCTCATGTTTAATTCCCTTTCCCACAGATATTACTTTTGTTTTGGAGACGCTGATTTTCATACCGTAACACTTACATGTCTGATCTAGTTCTAAAATATTAGACTGCAACCTTTCTTCCAATCTGCCATCACCGCTAAGTCATCCGCATAAGCGAGAATGCTTATTTTGTTTGAACCTATTCAAACTCACCCTGACAGACTAAGGTTTTCAACATATGATCCTTAAATAACATGAAGAACAGTGGTGACAGGTTGCAGCCATGCCTTACTCCTGAAACTAACCTGAAATTGAAAATCAGTCATTTTTTCACATAGTTGTAAGTTTTTGTCGTTGTGGTCTTCAGTTCGCAGACTGGTTTGATGCATCTCTCCACCCTACCCCGATCTGTGCAAGTCTCTTCATCTGAGAATACGTTCGGCAACCTACATCCTTTTGAATCTGCTTACTACATTCGTCCCTCGGTCTCCCTCTACGATTTTACCCCACACGCTTCCTTCTAATGCTAAGTTGACAATTCTTTGATGTCTCAGAATGTGTCCCACCAATCTATCCCTTCTCTTAGTAAGGATATGCCAGAATCTCCTTTTCTCCCCGATTCGGTTAAGTACCTCCTCATTAGTTACGTGATCTACCCATCTAATTTTCATCATTCGTCTGTAGCACCACATTTCAAAAGCTTCTACCATCTTTTTATCTGAACACCTTATCGTCCACGTTTCAGTGCCATACAATGCTACACTCCAGACAAGTGCATTCAGAAAGGACTTCCTAGCATTTAAATTAATATTGGATGTTAACAAGTTTCGCTTCTTTAGAAACGCTTTTCTTCCCATAGCCATACTTCAGCCATCAGAAGTTATCTTGCTACCCAAATAACAAAATTCATCTACTACTTTTATTGTCTCATTGACTAATCTAATTCCTTCAGCATTGCCTGATTTTCTGACATTACATTCCATTACCTTCGTTTTATTCTTGTTAATGTTCATCTTATATCTTTCTTTCAAGACAATGTCCATCCCATTCAAATTGCTCTTCAGATCTGTTGAGGTCTCTAAAAATGTTCAAATGTTTGTATAGCTTATGGGACTTAACTACTGGGTCATCAGTCCATAAACTTACAAACTACTTATGAACTAACTAAGACTAAGGACGGCACAAATATCCATGCCCGAGGGGGGATTCGAACCTCCGACCGTAGTGACCGTGCAGACCGTGACTGGAGCGCCTCAGTCCCCTCGGCCACCGCGGCCGGCTGAGGTCTCTGACAGAATTACTATGCCATCGGCAAATCCCAATGTTTTTATTTCTTCTCCCTGCACTTTAATGCCCTCTCCAAATTTCTCCTTCCATTCCTTCACTGCCTGCTCAATGAAGAGATCGAACAACATTGGAGAAAGGCTACTACCCTGTATTACTCCCTTCCCAACCTCTGCGTCCCTTTCTTTCCCTTCGACTCTAATAACCGCTGTCTGGTTTTTGTATAGGTTGAATATAACTCTTCGCTCCCTATATTTTATCCCTGATACCTTCAGGGATACCATATGATCCTTAAATAACATGAAGAACCGTGGTGACAGGTTGCAGCGTTGCCTTACTCCTGAAACTACCCTGAAATTGAAAATCAATCTTTTTTTTTTTTTTTTTTTTCAAATAGTTGTAAGTAGAGGTACAAATTATCAGACTTCCACACCTGGCCGAGGGGACTAAGGCGCTCCAGTCACGGTCTGCACGGCCAGTACGGTCGGAGGTTTGAATCCCCCCTCGGGCATGGATATTTGTGCCGTCCTAGTTCGTAAGTAGTTGATAAGTAGTTTGTAAGTTTAGGGACTGATGACCCCGTAGTTAAGTCCCATAGACTATACAAACATTTGAAACATTTTGAACTTCCACACCTCCCTCATTCTTCGCTGCTTGCTGACCAGTAATTAATTCTCCATCTCGTGCGTCTGTTTGCAGGTGCGGATGGTGTCGCAGTTCGCGCAGACCAACGGCGGCGGCGCGCTGGCCAACGGTCGCGGCCGTCTGATGAAGAGCTTCTCGGAGGCGGGGGGCTGCTTCGCGGACGGCGTGGCCGCAGGCGCGGGGGCGGGGGGCGGCGACGACGCAGGCCACGAGCCGCTGCAGCGCACGCAGTCCGAGGAGCCGCCGCGCTCGCCCTTCCTCGTGGCCACGCCGCCCCCGCGCAGCCCGCTGCAGTCCGCGCCGGCGCCGCTGCCCGCCCCCGGCACACCCACCGCCGCCCCCGTGCCATCCTCCACACGCACCACGCCGCGACACCGCAAGGCCTACAAAGAGGTAACCGCCCAGGCACATGTCGCGGCACACGTGCTTCTTTATTTACGTCTCAACTCTATTGGACTATACACTGCCGGGAACTAGTACACCACCTTAACAATTTTCCATATCATTCAAGATTTATTGCTGTAACAGTGCATATGTAGTAGACCTCCCGCATAATAGTTCGCGATCGGGAGCGCTCACTTTAATTCGCGGCTCTGCCGCGAACTAGTTCGTTCTTTTAGTTCGTCCGCTCCCAGTGACGGCTGAGCGGCGTGGTCTGCGCGTGCAAGTGAAGGGAAAGTTCCCCCACCTAGCTGCTTCATGCGCTTGCTGCCTGAGCCGCTAACGATATCACGCAAACCAAAAGACACAGTTTGTGGATAATTTCCCGTGTTTAAGTTTAGAGTTATATCTATATCTTGGCATTATGGAATTTATTAGTCAGATATTGCAGAGTGCAGAACACATCAAAACAGAAATTTTGTAGCACTGAACTAAGTAATCTAGCAGGCACACGCTCACCTCGAAATGATTCATCAGCAGAAGGCAAACACGTGCTTTTAATTCTGCTACGCGCCCTCTCGCTATTGCCCTCGGTCTTCGCAAAACAATGCAACGAACTATGAAGCGAGATACGTTTGGCATAATCGTTCGCTGCTCCTAGTTTCTCCGCTGCTCCTAGTTCGTCCGCTGCTCCTAGTTCGTCTGCTCCTTCTAGTTAATGTTTAAATATTTGTATAGCGTATGGGACTTAACTACGGGGTAATGTCCCTAAACTTACAAACTAGTTATGAACTAGCTA
Organism: Locusta migratoria; assembly: GCA_026315105.1. Classification (NCBI taxonomy): domain Eukaryota; kingdom Metazoa; phylum Arthropoda; class Insecta; order Orthoptera; family Acrididae; genus Locusta; species Locusta migratoria. The sequence continues at coordinate 506,361,889 of CM048745.1, forward strand.
ACACTAAGGACGGCACAAATATCCATGCCCGAGGGGGGATTAGACCCCCGACCTTAGTGGCCGTGCAGACCGTGACTGGAGCGCCTCAGTCCCCTCGGCCACCGCGGCCGGCCCTTCTAGTTCGTCCGCTCTTTTTGGGTTTTGCTACCGCTACTAAAAGAGCTCTTTTTTATGACAGCTTTTTTATATAATGAATCAGTGATGCCAAAGCGTGTGCTATTACCCGAATTTTGGGCAATTTGACATCAAATACTTAGGCAAATAAACCAGTTATTTACACGAATGGGTGATACAATGGTATTCAACTACTTTGCATACAGACTACTCGTAGTACTTAATTTTTAAAATAGATTTCTTGTGGCAGTGAACTATGAAACTACAGCTGAGCTGCAAGTCAGCTCGAAATGAAGGTAACTGGCAGAAGGAAATCACGCGATTCTGCGCGCTCTCGCGTCCTCTCGCTGTTCCCCGTCAGTCTTCGGAAAAGGAGCGGATGAACTAAGAGGCGAGCGATCTGCGAACTACTTCGCCTGTGGGAGCGCTCTTCCGAACTAGTTCGTTCGCGAAGTACACAAGGCTAATATGTAGTACATGAAATGATTACATTTGCATAGCAGTAGCTCAAGCGATACTGAGGTACAAGGCGTCGATCGATGCACATAATAATAATAATAATACCAAACATGTAGCCTCCACGTACGGCAATGCAGACGCTGAAATGGGGAACCATACCTTACAAATGATGGATCCTGTTATGGAACACATTATTCCACTCTTGCTCGACCTGTTCGCGTAGTTCTGAAAATTCTGCTAGTAACAGGTTGCCATCAGTTCGTGTTGACATTTCTGGGCTCAAAAACGCTCCCATCTGTGTTGCAGTAGCTGTACGATCTGCCACTACTGCCATTAGAATACGACTTCTAGGTGGATGTATGTGCTGCGTGGACGTCTGGAACTTTCTCTACTGGTGTAAGAATGTCCATATGATTTATTGTCACCAACATATTTGTCGATCTGAGGCAGCACCTCCAACTGGCGTGGGCTTCTCCGAAACGACTATCCCGCCACTCGGAAGGTCACAATTTTGCCGCTTCCAAATACGCTCGGTTGGTTGCAGGAAGCATGAGTCTGTGATATGGTGCCTATCTGCTTGACACATTGACGTCACACGTCAGATTTATGGCTGTGCAACCATATCGATATTTATATATAAAAGGATTGTGTGTGTGGGTTTGTCCAGCCTTTTCACCATAACCATATGCTGCCACTTACTTGTGGTTGTAGTGGTAGATATCCATCGTACGTTTGGTGTCAGTGGATGGAAGTGGACCGGGTTATGGCGTCATATGGTGCATCGCAACGGGTACTTTAGTGTAAACTTAATTTGCCGAAACCCTATGAGAATATACACATGTGTGTATGTTGACGTTGAGAAGCAGTGACGTAACTAGGACTTGACTTTGGTGGGGGGGGGGGGATAGATCTGCTTGACGAGCTAAATTTTAGTCAGTTTCCAGACGGACTACCATCTACCACTCCCGTTGAAGATTAATTCACTCCCATCCAATGAAAGCTTATGGTAAAACACACCGAGTTTCCAATCTTTACCTTTACCAGATTGCTGTTATACAATTTCTTTCTTTCCTCTTTTTTTTGAGGGGGGGGGGTTCTGGGGGGGGGGGTTCTATCCCCCTCATCCCCCCCGTAGTTACGCCACTGTTGAGAAGGTATTTCTACTCCACAAGCCACTATATGATGCATGTCATACGATACATGACAATGTATTTCTACACCATTTGACCTATAACAATGAAAATAGATATTTGTAATATCTTTGTAGTCAATATATATACAGTCAATAGTCTGACTTGTGTCGTCAGACGATGACTTGGAAAAAGTAATGGCAGACCATGGTCTTCAGCTATTAGGAGAAATTCTGCCTGCACGTAAGTGACGGGCATTTGCGCGTACGACGTAGACATGGCGATCGCTGTATCGTATAGTGCACTTGTCCAAGACACCCTGGCCATATCCAGTGCTTTAAGATCTTGCCTGAGACAAGCTTCAGCTCTCGTTCACACTGGTGTTTGCGCAAGGAAAGCTAACTAGAGATCGATACATGCAGAATGTCGTAACATCCATTGTTTTGCCATTCTTGTAACAACAATGGAAAATGTTGTTCCAACAACATAATGCTCGCCCACTCACTGCGCGTGAAACTTAACGTGTTCTGCAAGACCTGCAGAAACGATCCCCGGACGTGCCACTTCGTCACGTCCGACTCGTTAACACACGACTCTTGCATAACTGCATGAACAGGATAATGTGTCGCTACACAGTAATCGCTATCAATATGACGAATGGATGCCAGAATTAGCACCAGCATTGCAGCTGTGGAGATTACACCACTTATTAACGTGGCTGTTTCTGCTTGTATCGAAACATGGTACCTCAATACCGCTAGATCTGTTTGTCTGTAAATGTAATCATTTCATGTACTGCTTATGCACTGTTTCAACAATACGTCTTGAGAAAATTTGAAAACTCAAAGCACTAATTGGCCCACTTTAGGTTACGGTAGTACCCTGAACGTGGGCCTTTGCGATCGTCTTTTGACAGCTCGAAATTTAAATGAAAATAACGGCTTAACTATGCATCTGTCACGAAAATTGAATAACCGAATTTGTAGAGGAGAAAAGTTTCTACAACTCTGCTCTCTTATGTTTTATTCATATCTCGTAAGTATCAGAGATATTTGCAAAAATAACAGCGATTTTGCTATGTCTGTCTGTCCGTAACGTGTTCCCTGTTTTTAAGACGAACCGTTCAACCGATCAGCACCAAATTTTGCACACATAATTGTAGGCCTCCAGAGACCAAAACCTCCCCTTTTCAAATTTTTCGGACAAAAAATACGGTAGTAATACCAAAAAAAGCCGTTGGTAATATAATTGTAATTGCAATTGCAAACGAACCGTTAATCTACCACGAAAATTGAATAACCTAATTGGTAGAGGGGAAAATTATCTGATACTTTACTCTATTATGTTTTTTTAAATATCTTGCATCGTTGCAGAGGTATTTGCAAAAATAACGGCGATTTGACGATGACTGTTTGGCTGTAACGTGTTCCCACTTTTTAGGTCGAACCATTCAACCGATCGGCACCAAATTTTACAGACATCATTGTTGGCTACCAGAGACAGAACCTCACTTTTTGAAATATTTCGGACAAGAAGTACGTTAATAATACTAAAAAAAGCGGTTTGTAATGTAATTTTAATTGCAAATAAACCGTTCATCTGACGCGAAAATTGAATAAACGAATTTTTAGAGGACAAAATTATCTACTGCTTTGTTCCCTTATGTGTTTTTCATATCTCGCATTGTTTGAGAGATATTTGCAAAAATGCGGAGTTTTGACACCCTCCATTAAATTAACGAAAACCAGCCGTTCGCAGATGTCACGTGACATTCCTCGCCCAGAACTCTCTCTGGCATACGCCATTTTGCGTTGCGTATTTGATGATTTTCTTATTGTAACTTACCCATTGCAATTCAAAGCAAAGGTGCACTTAAGAATTAACAAAAAGACGTCGTTCTTCGTACGATAAATGATAATGTAGTGTCTACAAATGCCATATTACCATCAGTTAACAACGGCCACCAATAGTACGAGATTAAAGAACCCAATTCCTAACTGTTAGCTGTGGCGTAGTGGACAATTTGTTGGACTGTGACGCTAAAGGTCAGTGGTTCGGAAATCCGCCAGTACATAATTTTGTGTCCCAGCCTCGTCGCCACTTTTGTGTCTCGTTTCCACCGATGGTCGTAGGTATCGGTGGCCGAATAGAAAGAGACTGGCACAGGAATAAAGGATGCACGCGTATGCAGGTACGGAGGTGACCAGCCAGTGGGACAGCAGAAACTAGAAACACTAGAGTAAATTAGAACGAGATATATATTTCATAGAGAGAGAGTACAAATACTTAGCTTTGAGAGCAGCAGACTAGTAGAATGTTGATACATAGTTTTGATAGAGGCCTGCCTTCTGATGATTCCTAGTGCCTTTAACTGGAGCCTATCTGATTCCCAAGTGGCCGATGCAACAGTCGTGGCCACGAGCGGAGTTGCAGCAGAGGGCGCTCGTGGCTGACGTCGTAAGAACGCCGCGCCGTGCGTGAATGGCGTCGCGCGGCGAAAGTACGTGGCGCGCACTTCATACTTGTGCGACGCCACACATAATTTTTCTTATTCCCTGAAATGGTTTCAGACACTCTTATTAATTAATTTTTTTATTATTTAGATTATTATTTTGGTCCAAAATGCAAAAACTTATAAAACTGCAAATATAAAGTGGGCCGTAAAACTGTCGTATAATTTTTTCTAAAAATGCCTCTGTTACGCCACTGGTGGCTGCTTGTACCGACAGATCCTGATCGACTTCGAGCCGGCGCCGGTGGAGCGGCGCCCGCGCAAGCGTCTGCTGCAGAAGACACTGTCTGAGGGCGAGATGCTGCGCGTGGGCGTGGCCGCGGGGGCGGCCGGCGGCGGCGGGGGCGGCGGGGGCGGCGCGGGGGCCACGCCCCCCGACACGCTGCCGCCCGACGAGCCGCTCGAGAAGCAGAAGCGCGCCTTCGCCTCCACTCCGGCCGGTAAGGCAGCCGCGCGCCGGCGCTACTGTTACCTAATTGTACTGCTCCAATACGTTCAAATGTCTCTAAATCTGTGGGACTTAACTACTCTGGTTACCAGTCCCAAGCTGCGGTGAAGTAGCCAAGCGGTCTAAGGCGCCTTGCTGCGGAGCGCGCGATTGCTCGCAGTCGTAGGTTCGAGTCCTCTCTGGGGCATGGGTGTGTGTCTTTGTCCTGAGGTTAGTTTACCTAGGTTTAAGTAGTTTGTAAGCTACGGCACAGACAAATATATACAGACAGAAAACCTCCGTAAGGGCCAGGTCACACGCTCAGGGGTGCGGGGAGGAAAGGTTCCGTAAGATGTCCCATGATGGCGCTGCGGTCAGAAGCAGCCCTTTAAATTGACCAGAGCAGGCGGCAGGTAGCGGCTGTCCCCACCACCACCTCCCCTCAAACGCCGGCACGCCGGACACAGCCGTGGCCTCGTGGCAGGCGGCACGAGCTCTCCCCTCACCATCCCCTCCATGCTACACTCACAAGCGCCTCTAGTGTCGTCTACCGGTACTAAGCCAGGGAACCGCCTGACACCAGCATCTTACGGAACTACGAGGGCAGTGTAGGACAGAGATTTAGGGGGGCTTCTCCTCTGTATATGTTACTCTGTGGCTACTGATGGATCACCATGTAGTTTGCTCCGATAGATTTACAAACATTTGAACATTTTTGAAGTCCCAAGGCTTATAAAGTAACTAACCCAAGGACAAACACCCTTGCTCGAGGGAGGTCTTGAACCTCCGACGAGCAATCATGCGCTCCGCAGCAAGGCGCCTTAGAACGCTCAGATACTCCACCGCAGCTTTACTGATCGAATCAGTCGATTCGTGGTGCCTATCGATTGTGAGTCTTTGAACGTACGTAAGCCTACGTGTTAGACTTGAGAAAATAAACTGTGTAGCCATTCTCTCGTTCTAGCGAGTATATACTAAATTTGTAGGAATTAAATCAGGTTATTTTCTCTCCCCCCTGTTTTTTGTAAGTTGAAATTCAAACTGACATAATATTTATTGTAACAACAGCAAAACACCTGAAGTTATAAAAGAACTACAAAATGTTCAAATGTTTGTTAAGCTTATGGGACTGAACTACGGGGTCATCAGTCCCTAAACTTACAAACTACTTATGAACTAGGACGGCACAAATATCCATGCCCGAGGGGGGATTCGAACCCCCGACCGTAGTGGCCGTGCTGACCGTGACTGGAGCGCCTCAGTCACCTCGGCCACCGCGGCCGGCAAAGAACTACACCACACACTACCGCCGCGCGCTTTTAGGCGCTATGCTCCAATGCGCAAGGCCTTTCTCGGCGGGGGTTAGAATTCCCTCTCGGACATGCATGCGTATGCATTCTTTAGAATGAGTTAGTTTATAAGTAGTTGGAGGGACTGATGACCCCGCACATAAGTCCCATAAGCTTAACAATCATTTAAACAGCACATATTACCTTGTTTCACACAGCTTTAAACCACCACACATTCTGCAATCTTTCTCATTTGCTCACAACGCACTTCTCTTTCTTGCTCAGCTCTCAAGTTCGGTCGTTACGAATAGGAACAGTGGAGTATTATGATAGGTATTTTATACTATGTAATTCAAATTGTCTATAAAAAAGAATTTTTTTATAAAATAGAATATTTTACGATATTTGTCTAACCAGTGATAGTCAATATTCTATACCGCTGCATATCTGTAATTCCTCTGACAAGGGTACGAAAAATTATGATCGATATACACTTGAAATACGCTCTTTACTGTAAATTAATGGAAGTTATTAATCTAATCAGTGACACTGATAGCTTATCACAGATGTTGGCACGAATAACTCCCCATCTAGCGCAGACTTCAATGCGAGAAGCTTATAATAGTTTCCACAGAGAAATCCTGTCTCGTGATCTGGCAGAAGATCCAAAGAAATTCTTGTCATATGTGAAGTACACCAGCGGCAAAACACAAACAATACCTTCACTCCGCGCTAGCAATGGTAATACTACTAGGGACTGATGACCCCGTAGTTAAGTCCCATAAGATTTACAAACATTTGAACATTTTGGTAATACTACCAATGACAGTACTGCTAAAGCAGAATTGCTAAACACAGCTTTCCGAAATTCTTTCACCAAAGAAGACGAAGTAAACACTCCAGAATTCGAACCAAGAACAGCTGCCTGCATTGGAAATTTGGAAGTAGATATTCCTGGAGTAGTAAAACAACCTAAGTCACAAAACAACAACAAATCTTCCGGGCCAGATTGTACACCAACTAGATTCCTCTCAGAATATGCTGATGCAATAGCTCCGTATTTAGTTATAATATACAACCGATCACTCAGCGAAAAATCCATACCCAAAGACTGGAAAGTTACCTAAGTTACTCCAATATTCAAGAAAGGCAATAGAAGTGATCCCCAAAATTACAGGCCCATCTCATTGAAGTCGATTTGCAGTAGGATTTTGGAACATATACGTTGTTCGAACATTATGAATTACCTATAAGAAAACCTATTAACCAATAGTCAACACGGATTCAGAAAGTATCGCTCCTGCGAAACAAAGCTTACCCTTTATTCACATGAAGTGATAAGTGCCATCGACAAGGGATCTCAAATCAATTCTATATTTCTGGATTTCCGGAAGGCTTTTGACACTGCACCTCACAGCGACTTCTAATGAAATTGCGTGCTTTGCCGCGGTAGAGTAGCCGAGCGGTCTAGAGCGTCTCGCTGCGGAGCGCGCGGTTGCTCGCTGTGGAGGTTCGAGTCCTCCCTGTGGCATGGGTGTGTGTGTTTGTCCTTAGGTTAGTGTACCTAGGTTTCAGTAGTTTGTAAGCTACGGACTGATGACCACGCAGTTTGGTCGGATAGATTTACAAACATTTGAATATTGTTTTGCGTGCTTATGGAATATCACCACAATTGTGGAATTAGATTCGCGATTTCCTATCAGAAAGGACACAGTTCGTAGTAACTGACTGTAAGTCATCAAGTAAAACAGAAGTGATATCTATCGTTTCCCAGGGAAGCATTATAGGCGATATCTATTCCATTCTGCGTAGTGTGTGTTACTCCGTAGACACATCGGTAAGAGAACGTTGAACTGTTGCCCTACGCATCACTATCCTGGACCTACAGCTGGCATTTTGCTTCGAAATCCGGGGATTTTAAGACGTTAACTGCGAACAGGTTAAGTTGAAAATGTGTACCCATTCGGGACTCGAACCCGGGTCTCCTGCTTGCTAGGCTGTTGCGTGACCCCTGCACCACGGAGGACACAGCCATCGTTACAAATGCAAGGACTACTCAATCACGCACCCGTCAGATTCAAGTTCTCAACTTTTCCCTGCCTCCTACAACTCTAACTCGTGGTAATTGCAACCTATTCCGTAAGAGAAAGGGCCTTATATTGCCTCCACATCATCGGCTAATTATATGAAGTGTAATGTTGTATGGGAGTGAATCTTGGACCACGGGGAAACTGGAACATCGAAAGGTAGTCGCATTCGAGATGTGGTGTCACCGTAGAATGTTGTACATAATAACAAACTAACAGGTTTTGCAAAGAATTCGTGAGGGGTTGTCTCTGAGAGGAACTCTGCGAAAAAGGCGCAATATCTGGATTGTTCATGTCTTGAGGCATGAAGGATTGCCGAAATCATCTTGGATGGATTGGTGGAGGGAGTGATCTGTAGAGGAAGACCCAGGCTGGAGTATATGACAAAAGTGATGGACGATATGAACTATAATAGCTACAGGGACATTAAACAAATGACAAGCAACAGGATACTATCCAGAAATGCTGCATACCAACTTACGTATTGATAACCAAAGAAGATACATATCCGAAAGAACACACGTCAGATGTACATAACTTACTGTGGGACTTAACTACTGCGGTTATCAGTAAAATATTCAAATGTTTGTAAAGATTATACGGCTTAACTGCGGAGTCATCAGTCCCTAAACTTAGAAACTACTTATGAACTACCTTATGCTAAAGACAACACAAACACCCATGCCTGAGGGGGGATTCGAACCAAAAAAATGTTCAAATGTTTGTTAAGCTTATGGGACTTAACTACGGGGGTCATCAGTCCCTAAACTTACAAACTACTTATGGACTACTTACGAACTAGGACGGCACAAATATCCATGCCCGAGGGGGGATTCGAACCCCCGACCGTAGTGGCCGTGCAGACCGTGACTGAAGCGCCTCAGTCCCCTCGGCCACCGCGGCCGGCAGGATTCGAACCCCCGAGGGGGAACAGCTTCGCGAATCGCAGCATAGCACCCCAATGTGCTCGGCTGCTCCGCCGCGGCGGTTATCAGTCTCTAGGCTTACAAACTACTTTGACATAAACTAATCTAAGGACAACACATAGACCCATGCCCGAGGGTGTACTCGAACCTCTTCGCGTTCCGCAGCAAGGCGCCTTAGAACGCTCGGCCACTCCACCGCGGCCAGCGTTACAGCTGTGACGTGTCGGGGCCAGTTGTCTTCCCTTACCCTCGCAGCTTTCCTACGGCCACATTGCACAGGATAAGCGCGAACACCCGTAGCATGCAACGTTCAAGACTTCGATGCGATGTTTCCAATCGAATTGTATTGCTACCTTGGCCTTCCCATTCCTCCAATATTTTGCCTATCAAAAATGTCTAGTCGACGTTTGCGGATAGACCGTTGCAGTATACACCTCCCACTGCTACAACATATAAACAGTCGATATTTGTGGATTCAACATCGACTGTAATGCCTCAAAAACACATCCAGAGGTACTGTGATTCAGTACCGAGGCCTATGGAAGTGATTACATCAAACAGCTTATAAAGCTAATTGCGGAAACTCCGTGCCACTTACATGCGTTTGTCAGGAGACACCGCTAGCAGTGCCATCTGTTGGTTAGAGTTGTAGGCTACAGTTGCCTTGACATCTGTTATTCCGTATTTTACATCGCTGGGTACCAAAATTACTTTCAAAATTTTAATTTGGTACGTCATTTAAAATATTATGTTACAAGATAATTTTTTAAGTGTAGGACAGAAGAAACTAAAACAATCTTCTCTGCCATGAACTGTGCAACACGTCGGAGCTTCATAATGTCAAACGAGAATCTAAAAAAAATTCCATAAGTTAAAAATCTACATTTCACAAATGTTTAACGAACTATGAAAACAAATGAAATTGGAGATAGATCTCATTTCAGACCAACGAAGATATTTATATTCAGTGAAACGAATCTCGTCAGATGAAAATCGATCGCACTCATTGTAGTTGCGTAGACGGACAAATAATACCTTTCGTATTATGTAAGGTTTATTTGGATACTATTCGAGCTGAAACTAACCACTACCCACAGTACATGACGTAAGTTTTAATCACACACAAGAACGCAGTTCTTTTTTTATTTATTTATTTTATTTTTTATTTTATTTTTATTTATTTATTTATTTATTTATTTATTTTAATGTTTGTATAGCTTATGGGACTTAACTACAAGCTCATCAGTCCCTAAACTTACAAACTACTTATGAACTACCTTATACTAAGGACGGCACAAATATCCATGCTCGAGGGGGGATTCGAACCCCAGGCCGTAGTGGCCGTGCAGACCGCGACTGGAGCCACCACGGCCGGCGAACGCAGTTTCCACGTGCAGTGAGGCAGCAGAACGAAAGGCAGTGCAGTGCATCCTGCCAAATATTGGAATTGATAATTAAAATGAAAGACGTGATTTTAAAATTCTGTCTAGCCTTTTCTTTCATAAACTATAATTTTTGTTTAACTACAAATAGCTGATAGTGAAGGTATTGTGCTGATGTTTCTAAAGCCTCGCCTACGCTTCAAATGAAGGGATTCAAATTAAACTTCGTGTTATACATTTGTCATTATAATACATAAACCACCATTAAAAAAAACCACACGCAATAAACAAATCATATTTACCCTTTCCTTTACAAAATTTTATTTCTGAAATCTTTCTCTACAAAGTATTCTGGGCATAATACATAGCTATTATTCAAATGCTCTGCGCCCTTCTTTCTCAAAATTTTATCAACGTCAGGTCTTCGCTTACGAATAATCCATTGTCTGTACCTGTAAAATAGTTATAAACAAAGGTTTAATCAAAGCGTTAAAGACACTATTATAAAACAGGCGATCTCAGTAGGCCTAATAGTAGCCTCCTTAAACTATCATATTTAGAATTCTCTATTCGGGAACCTGAGGAAAGATTTCGGAGTGCATCGCTCTTTGTAGTTACGTGTTACAGCTTTATGTAACACATATACTCCCTCCAGCAACCATTTCTTACTTCTGCAAAGTTCGCCGACGAATGATGTAAGTGTTTTGAGTCTCACAGTGTTAATCGTTCACTCACAGTTTTAGTTCACAACTCACGCCGCTAGGAGGTGCTCGGCAGCGCTGTCGCACATGTCAGCGAAGAGTTTCCGCTATTGTCTTAAAATTCAAATGTTTGTATAGCTTATGGGACTTAAGGACGGGGTCATCAGTCCCTAAACTTACAAACTACTTATCAACTAGCTAACACTAAGGACGGCACAAATATCCATGCCCGAGGGGGGATTCGAACCCCCGATCGTAGTGGCCGTGCAGACCGTGACTGGCGTGCCGCAGTACCCTCGGCCACCGCGGCCGACGCTATTGTCCTTATAAACTATTTTATTACATCGAGCAGTGGTGGAATCATTCAATACTGATGTCATAATCTTTCTCACTTCACAGGGGGCTCTAGTTTCAATCACGTCATCTTTATACAACGTAATATCTAGCAAATAAGATAGATTGTAGTGTCTGCGGTTTTTATTAATGTTACATTTTGGATGGCCAACAGTGTACGCCCTATTGTATGTTAAGTAATGCATGAAATTTATTTACTTACTCAGAGTCAGGAAGAAGTGGAGAGACTACATCTCGAAGTTTTCCCGTCGCTTTGGTTGATCGATTTGATTTTGTGTTTGCAGCGGCTCAGAATTCACTTCATCAACTTATTTTTCTGAAGTATACCTTTCGGCTATCTTCGTAACGAGCTGACAGGCTATTTATTGCCATAGTCCATACAATAAAATGCCGTTATTACTGTTGTTGCTATTTAGTCAGAATAATAACCCACCTTGTAGGAAATTGTTTTTGGCAGCGTAACAGGACCATGTCTTCTATAATAGTTATTCTTTAATAAATATGAAGGATAATTTCTTATGCTAGTCATTCAATGAGATGATGGATATAAATTAAATCACTAACAAGGAAACCTTCCGTACTCGGAATTTCAGTTTGTGATCAGACTTCACAAAAATTAAAGCCTTTGTAATTCTATGGGACCAAACTACTTTGGTTATAATTACCTAGACTTACAAACTACTTAAAATCAGTTAAACTAACCTAAGGACAACACACACATCCATGCTCGAGGAAGCATTCGAACCTCCGACGCGGGAGGCCGCGCGATCCGTAACGTGGCGCTCCAAACCGCTCGGCTACTCTCCCATGTTAGTAGTGTATGTGAAGGGTGTCCACTCATAGAAGTTTTAAAGCGCACTATACACGGAATTTCGAGGAAAGGGGCTCTAGACTTTTAAGCGCGACTTATAAACGTAAGAGCTTATATACTAATCAAGTACATCTCTGCAGCAGTATGGAGAAATAGCTTGGTCAGTAGCGTGCCTTACTGTCATCTGCGGGAATCACTATATTTTAAAAATTATAACAATATTTAAATAAAATTTATAATATAAAACATTATTAATTACATCATAAAGAAATTGATTTTATTTATGAAATGAAAGTTGAGGATAATTAAAATTTTAATTGTAATATTTTATTTTTTAAACTCGAGTTACTCCAAATGCATTTTACAACTAATGTAGGTATATTAAAGCTTAAATACTATTGTAATTACTATTTTATAACAAATTTAAGCTATATTGTAAGCCGTAGGAAGATTATAAAAAGTAATTACATTGGTGTAGTGTCTGCTCTTTCGGACATGTCCGAAAGAACAGACATAATACCAATATAATAAGTATTTATACGTGAAGACGGTGTTACTTTTATTACTTCACCGCAGATGCGGTCATACGTTTGACCTCGCACGGGAATCCGTAATGGCGACTGTAAGAGGGCATGAACGGTATGGGGCGCTACAGCCATAGCGTGCGACTTGTGAATGTTTGGGACAGACGACAGGCGAGCACGGTCAGCTAAGTAGTTAAGGTGACAGCAAATTATAAATAGTGGTTGTAATTTCCAGAAATCGGTTTCTTCGTCGTAAAGTAGAGTACAGCTGTTGCTCTGTTGTATGTACACGAACAGGCAGTAGGTCAGGGAGAGTCAAATAAGAAATAAAAATTAAAAAGAATGTTTCTTTAAAGGTAGCTTCGAACCTAGATCGTCCACATGACAGGCGAAAACGCTGCCGCCTGAGCTATTCGGCTGTGCTGTGCCTTCAATGACAAGTGTATCAGTCAAATACGTGCTGCTCTTAAAACTTTAGGTCCCTTTGTCTTGGAATTTTCTGTATAGTACAGTTTAGGATTTCTATGAGTGGACGCCATTGAGTTATATTACAATCCTGAGAAGTCCCATTCCGAACTGAAGTTCCGAGACTGAAAGGTCCCATTCTAAAAGAAGCTGATAACAGTTTCCACAACGAAACCGTGTCTCGTAATTTTGTAGAAAATCATTACAAATTCTGGTCGTATGTGATGTATAGTGGCGAAACACAATTAATACCTTCACTAAGCGATAGAAACGGTGCTGCTAAAGCAGAATTCGTGAACACGACTTTCGGAAAATCCTTCACCAAAAAAGACGAAGCAAATACTCCGGAATTCGTATTAGAAACATGCGTAATTTAGAAGTAGATATCCCTAGAGTATTAAAGCTACTTGAAAAGGTTAACAAAACTAACTCTCCCGGTCCAGATCGTATACCAACTGCGATCCTATCAGAGTATACTGATACAATAGCTCCGTACCTAGTTGTCATATATAACGCTCGCTCAGCGAAAGATCCGTAGCCTACCCGATGACTGGAAAAATTCAGTACTCAAGAAAGGCAACAGGAGTAATCCGCAAAATTGCTGGCCTATATCGATGACGTCTGTTCCAGCAGGATTTTAGAACATATACTTTCCTGAAACATTATGATCTACCTCGAAGAGGACGACCTATTGACCCGCAGTCGAAACGGGTTCAGAAAGTATCGTTCTTGTGAAACACAACTAGCTCTTTCCTCACATGATGTAATTAGTGCTCTCAACAAAGAATCTTAAATCGATTCCATATTTCTAGATTATCGGAAGGCTTTTGACACTGTACCTCACAAGAGCCTTACAATCAAATTGCATGCTTATAGGATATTGCCATAGTTGTGCAATTGGATTCGTGATTTCGTATCAGAAAGGACACAGGTCGTAGTAATTGACGAAAAGTCAACGAGTAAAACAGAAGTGATATCTGGCATACCGCATGGAAGTGTTACAGGGCCCCTACTATTCGTTATCTTTATAAAAGATTTAGCAGACAATATGAGTAGCTCTTTTAAACGGTTCGTGGATGATGCTGTATGTATCGCTTAGTAAATTCACCAGAAGATCAAAAGCAACTGCAAAATGATTTAGTTAAAATATCTGCATTGTGTAAAAAATTGTAATTAACCCTCATTAATGATTAGTATGAAGTCACCCACATGAACACTGAAAGAAATCAGTTGAACTGCATTTACTCTATAAATCAGTCAAATATACAGGCCGTAAATTTAACCGAATACGTAGGAATAAAATTTACAGACATCTTAAATTGGAAATATCAAATTGAAAATATAGTAGGGTAGGCGAAGCAAAGGCTACGTTTCATTGTCAGAACACTTACAAGATGCATCAGTACTACTAAATAAACTGCCTACACTACACTTGTGCGTCCTATTTTGGAGCACTGCTGCTCATTGTGGGATCCCCGCCAAGTAGTACTGACGGAGGATATAGAGAAAGTTCACAGAAGGGTAATTCTTTTCGCATTGTCGCAATATACACACGTTTTTTATAATTCACTATATTTTAGTTGCAACTTTGTCCACTTACGCATTTTTCCTCTTCCTTCCTCTCCTCTCTCTCTCTCTCTCTCTCTCTCTGCCTGCCTCCGTATACCCTCTCCCTGTTTCCCTATTAATGTGGCCCCACACACATTCTCTGTGTTCCAGCTGCGTCCACATACTCTCTCCCTCTTGCTTTCTCTGCCTTCCACAGAGATCTCACATATCCTCCCCCCCTCATACACACACTCCACACTTCCTCCCACCCCTCTCATTGTCCATCTTCTGCTCCCCCTCCTTCTGTGTATCTGTATCCAGCTCCCCCATGCCCGTCCATACGCATAGCCCCTCGAATGGGTTTCAATACTATCTGTACAACACGCCAGTCTTGCAAGGCATGTCAGGCATTTCCAAACCTTTTCAACTGCACCACCAAACGTATTAGAACTAGGCACTTCTTTCTAGGTAATAACTGACTGAAATCGATCCAGTGTCTTAAGGCAAGACGGTCAACACAGGTATATTGATTTATATACTCTTTTTATAGAAGTTTGTGGTACAAAATATGGATATAGATTACGTGAATATTTAGCGTCTAAGGTCCAAATGTCAGCTGAACAAATATATTTTCACCGCTTTCACAGCCTAAAAAATTGAGCGACTCGACGTTTAATAGCAAGTACAGAAAACCTTGTTGATAAACGTTTCTGTCACTTTCGATTAAAAATTACACTCCACAGGAAGAGAAACAAACAGCTCAGAATGTCTTTGTGTGAACAATCGTCACCTCTTAGATGTTCGTTCTGTTTCGAATTGTCATTAAGTTCAAATTCCTTCAAAAATTTTGCATTCCGGAATAATATATATTATCATTTGAAAGTCTATGATGACTGAAAGTTCTTGACCATTTACAAATTTGTTCCAGCGTGGAATGCGAACCCAGAACCTTTGCCTTTTGCGGGAAAAAATGTTCAAATGTTTGTAAAGCTTATGGGACTTAACTACCGGGTAATCAGTCCCTAAACTTACAAACTACTTATGAACTACTTACGAACTAGGACGGCAGAAATATCCATGCACGAGGGGGGATTCGAACCCCTAACCGTAGTGGCCGTGCAGACCGTGACTGAAGCGCCGCAGTCTCCTCGGTCACCGCGGCCGGCCCTTTTGCGGGAGGTAGTACATATGTGAAGATGGGGTGTGAGTCGTTCTTAGGTAGCTCAATCGGTATAGCGCTTGCCCGTAAACGGCAAATGTCCTGGGTCAGAATTCCTGTCCGGCGCACTGTTTTTATCAGTGCACACTATGCTGCAGATAGAAAATTGTATTCTGAATATTTCTGAACTGCCATTAATTTTGTATAATTATCTAACAGAACACTCATATAAATGAGCAACACTTTTAAATATTTGCCTCACTTAGTTATGAAACACAAAATGTCGAACTTCGTTCATTTAGAAACGATAATTTCGAGTAAATATTTTACAATTCATTATTGCTCATATTCAAAGATTTTAAGGTGAAGTTTTGTATTTATGAGTATTATTGTTTATGAGAGAAACTGATTTAAAATTATTCTTCTTAGAACTGAAGGTACGTAAATATGAATTTCATAAAAAATCATCGATGGTGGTATTCTAGTAAATATGGCCTTTTGGAGACATTCTAAATAAGACATTTACGTGACCCAGATAAACATGGTAGCGTGGCGAGCAATCTGGAAACTCAGCGATCGTCATACTCGCCGTACTATTTACTGAGTTTCCCATCAGATACAACCGAGCAGCAGTTGCTACAAACCTTAGAACTCCTACTCAGTTCTGTAATTACACGCAGTTCGCTCTTAGAAAAAGTTTCTTTATCTTAATGTTCACAGATGTATGCGGGTCAATAATCTATTGTAGCGTCTCCTCATTGCAGAATGTGAATAGGTTCCAACAATGCCGGTAAAAGACAAAGACCAGGTTCATCATAAAAGCCTTAACGCTAAAATCAGCTGCCTGTTCCAATACTAAGCAGGATTAAAGATGTCGTAGCTGTGTTAGAGAGATATGAATAAGAGTTTTAGTGTGATAGGAATTGCAACAATCCTGATATAAATGGAACCTTGAGGATGTTAAGTTTATTTCAAATACTGATATCTACGTAGCATCTCAATCGCTCCAGTGGGGTATGGCGTAAGATATGTTTGAAAAGTCGTACTGAGAAACAATTTCTTGGTACTCAGTTCGTATCAGAGCTCGGAACATGGAATAGAATGTTTTCGTTTAGCCCGAATCAGCGTCTATTTTTATTAGAAGAGCTGTCTTACTGTAGCTATGTTACAGAACATAAGAAAAGTTTGAATGCCGAATCAGAGCTGCCACGCAGGTAAATTGTGCGAACTGATTAATTCGTTTCGCAAAATATGTCAGTTGAGCTCAAATTAATGCTCAGTTGATGTCAACATTTTGTGTGCATCGGTTTAATTCTACGTGTATAAAAACAGTTTTTCTGGCATGTTTGCGAAGCGCATCACTTCTACATTTTAAACTTATTCAAATCGGTTCAAACTTTGCTCGTTGGTAGATAAATGGAAAAGAAAAAAGAAAGAAATCATCCAATAATCATTATCCGTTTTCGAGATATAATGCATAACAGCCGGCCGCGGTGGCCGAGGGGACTGAGGCGCTTCAGTCACGGTCTGCACGGCCACTAAGGTCGGGGGTTCGTATCCCCCCTCGGGCATGGATATTTGTGCCGTCCTTAGTTGTAGGTATTCATAAGTAGTTTGTAAGTTTAGGGACTGATGACCCCGTAGTTAAGTCCCTTAAGCTTAACAAACATTTGAATATTTTTTTAATGCATAACAGACGAGCTAAATTTTGCATTTTTGGATGTGATTACACTCGGAGGATGACTCCATCCACTACTGAGAGTTGATGGTGGAGGAAATGATGTAGCGGAGATCCGCCTGGATTGTCTGGAGAGGCTTGTAAGCGGTAATCAGGTGAAAGGATGTGCCGAACAAGAACGGGGTGCTAAAAACAATCGAGTAGCCTATGGTGAAGAACTGCACCTATGCAATACTAGGATGCATCTGTAGCCAACATGAGGCAAAGAGAGAGGTGTATGGCATCAAGCAGAATGTAGAGAGGATCTGCTCTTTAAAGAGTCTGGAAAGCTGACTCGCAGGCTGCAGACCAGCGGAAGCAGGTGTTATTTTTGTATAGCTGATACAGCGGGCAGGCGACCTCCGCAGCGGAGTCGATGAACTTTCTGCAGTAGGAGATCCCGAGGAGGGATTTGAGCTGACGCAGATCAGTCAGGCAAGGCAAGCTGGTGATGGCCTTTACATAGGAAGAAGAAGGAAAGGTGCCTCTTAGGAAATAATGTAGACGAGCTAGGAAATAGAGGGCCGAAAAAGGAACACTTTAATGAGTTGCATTGAAACCCACAACACGCAGACGCTGAAGAGAAAACGGAGATTCCACAGATACTCGGAGGAGGAGGAGGAACCGGTGACGACTATGTCATCGAGGTAATTATTGCGCCCTGGTAAGCCGTGGAGCACCTGTTCCAGATATCTCGGGAAAATAGTAGGTACACTTGCCATAACAAACATGAGTCACGGTAATTGTAAAAGGGCAAGGGGCAATGTTAGTAACAGCCAATTTGTGGGTAGAGATGTCCAACGGAATCTGAAAGTAGGCTTGGGAAAGGCTTGGGAAAGGCTTGGGCACTGGCGAGCTTACGAAAAAGGTCATCGGGTCTAGGAAGCGGATAGTCCTCCACCAGAAGCTGAGATTTTAAGGTAGCTTTGAAGTCTCTGCAAAGGCGGAGACATTCCGAGGGCTATTTGATGATGACCAGTGGCGTCGCCCACTGGCTGCAGCGTAGTAGAGTGGTGACGCCCTGTCGCGGAGCAGAGGCCGAGCGCATTGAGGCACTATGCAGCGATGCGCGATGTCGCTCCCCGTCGGGGGTTCGAATCCTCCTCGGACATGGATGTTTGTGCTGCCTCTAGTATTAGGTAGTTCGTAAGTGGTTTGTAACTTTAGGGATTGATGATCCCGTAGTTAAGTCCCATAGGCTTAACAAACATTTGAACATTTTTGATGACGCCCTCTTTTTGGATATGTCTTAATTCTTGCTGCAGCAGTTGCTGTAGTGCTACCGGGACATGACAGGCACGACAGTAGCGATGCCGGGCGCAAGGCTTCAGCTGGAGGGCAGTTGAAAAGTCCTGACAGTAGAGATGCCGGGCGCAAGGCTTCAGCTGGAGGGCAGTTGAAAAGTCCTGACAGTAGCGATGCCGGGCGCAAGGTTTCAGCTGGAGGGCAGTTGAAAAGTCCTGACAGTAGCGATGCCGGGCGCAAGGCTTCAGCTGGAGGGCAGTTGAAAAGTCCTGACAGTAGCGATGCCGGGCGCAAGGCTTCAGCTGGAGGGCAGTTGAAAAGTCCTGACAGTAGCGATGCCGGGCGCAAGGCTTCAGCTGGAGGGCAGTTGAAAAGTCCTGACAGTAGCGATGCTGGGCGCAAGGCTTCAGCTGGAGGGCAGTTGAAAAGTCCTGACAGTAGCGATGCCGGGCGCAAGGTTTCAGCTGGAGGGCAGTTGAAAAGTCCTGACAGTAGCGATGCCGGGCGCAAGGCTTCAGCTGGAGGGCAGTTGAAAAGTCCTGACAGTAGCGATGCCGGGCGCAAGGCTTCAGCTGGAGGGCAGTTGAAAAGTCCTGACAGTAGCGATGCCGGGCGCAAGGCTTCAGCTGGAGGGCAGTTGAAAAGTCCTGACAGTAGCGATGCCGGGCGCAAGGCTTCAGCTGGAGGGCAGTTGAAAAGTCCTGACAGTAGCGATGCCGGGCGCAAGGCTTCAGCTGGAGGGCAGTTGAAAAGTCCTGACAGTAGCGATGCCGGGCGCAAGGCTTCAGCTGGAGGGCAGTTGAAAAGTCCTGACAGTAGCGATGCCGGGCGCAAGGCTTCAGCTGGAGGGCAGTTGAAAAGTCCTGACAGTAGCGATGCCGGGCGCAAGGCTTCAGCTGGAGGGCAGTTGAAAAGTCCTGACAGTAGCGATGCCGGGCGCAAGGCTTCAGCTGGAGGGCAGTTGAAAAGTCCTGACAGTAGCGATGCCGGGCGCAAGGCTTCAGCTGGAGGGCAGTTGAAAAGTCCTGACAGTAGCGATGCCGGGCGCAAGGTTTCAGCTGGAGGGCAGTTGAAAAGTCCTGACAGTAGCGATGCCGGGCGCAAGGCTTCAGCTGGAGGGCAGTTGAAAAGTCCTGACAGTAGCGATGCCGGGCGCAAGGCTTCAGCTGGAGGGCAGTTGAAAAGTCCTGACAGTAGCGATGCCGGGCGCAAGGCTTCAGCTGGAGGGCAGTTGAAAAGTCCTGACAGTAGCGATGCCGGGCGTAAGGCTTCAGCTGGAGGGCAGTTGAAAAGTCCTGACAGTAGCGATGCCGGGCGCAAGGCTTCAGCTGGAGGGCAGTTGAAAAGTCCTGACAGTAGCGATGCCGGGCGCAAGGCTTCAGCTGGAGGGCAGTTGAAAAGTCCTGACAGTAGCGATGCCGGGCGCAAGGCTTCAGCTGGAGGGCAGTTGAAAAGTCCTGACAGTAGCGATGCCGGGCGCAAGGCTTCAGCTGGAGGGCAGTTGAAAAGTCCTGACAGTAGCGATGCCGGGCGCAAGGCTTCAGCTGGAGGGCAGTTGAAAATTCCTGACAGTAGCGATGCCGGGCGTAAGGCTTCAGCTGGAGGGCAGTTGAAAAGTCCTGACAGTAGCGATGCCGGGCGCAAGGCTTCAGCTGGAGGGCAGTTGAAAAGTCCTGACAGTAGCGATGCCGGGCGCAAGGCTTCAGCTGGAGGGCAGTTGAAAAGTCCTGACAGTAGCGATGCCGGGCGCAAGGCTTCAGCTGCAGGGCAGTTGAAAAGTCCTGACAGTAGCGATGCCGGGCGCAAGGCTTCAGCTGGAGGGCAGTTGAAAAGTCCTGACAGTAGCGATGCCGGGCGCAAGGCTTCAGCTGGAGGGCAGTTGAAAAGTCCTGACAGTAGCGATGCCGGGCGTAAGGCTTCAGCTGGAGGGCAGTTGAAAAGTCCTGACAGTAGCGATGCCGGGCGCAAGGCTTCAGCTGGAGGGCAGTTGAAAAGTCCTGACAGTAGCGATGCCGGGCGCAAGGCTTCAGCTGGAGGGCAGTTGAAAAGTCCTGACAGTAGCGATGCCGGGCGCAAGGCTTCAGCTGGAGGGCAGTTGAAAAGTCCTGACAGTAGCGATGCCGGGCGCAAGGCTTCAGCTGGAGGGCAGTTGAAAAGTCCTGACAGTAGCGATGCCGGGCGCAAGGCTTCAGCTGGAGGGCAGTTGAAAAGTCCTGACAGTAGCGATGCCGGGCGCAAGGCTTCAGCTGGAGGGCAGTTGAAAAGTCCTGACAGTAGCGATGCCGGGCGCAAGGCTTCAGCTGGAGGGCAGTTGAAAAGTCCTGACAGTAGCGATGCCGGGCGCAAGGCTTCAGCTGGAGGGCAGTTGAAAAGTCCTGACAGTAGCGATGCCGGGCGCAAGGCTTCAGCTGGAGGGCAGTTGAAAAGTCCTGACAGTAGCGATGCCGGGCGCAAGGCTTCAGCTGGAGGGCAGTTGAAAAGTCCTGACAGTAGCGATGCCGGGCGCAAGGCTTCAGCTGGAGGGCAGTTGAAAAGTCCTGACAGTAGCGATGCCGGGCGCAAGGCTTCAGCTGGAGGGCAGTTGAAAAGTCCTGACAGTAGCGATGCCGGGCGCAAGGCTTCAGCTGGAGGGCAGTTGAAAAGTCCTGACAGTAGCGATGCCGGGCGCAAGGCTTCAGCTGGAGGGCAGTTGAAAAGTCCTGACAGTAGCGATGCCGGGCGCAAGGCTTCAGCTGGAGGGCAGTTGAAAAGTCCTGACAGTAGCGATGCCAGGCGCAAGGCTTCAGCTGGAGGGCAGTTGAAAAGTCCTGACAGTAGCGATGCCGGGCGCAAGGCTTCAGCTGGAGGGCAGTTGAAAAGTCCTGACAGTAGCGATGCAGGGCGCAAGGCTTCAGCTGGAGGGCAGTTGAAAAGTCCTGACAGTAGCGATGCCGGGCGCAAGGCTGCAGCTGGAGGGCAGTTGAAAAGTCCTGACAGTAGCGATGCCGGGCGCAAGGCTTCAGCTGGAGGGCAGTTGAAAAGTCCTGACAGTAGCGATGCCGGGCGCAAGGCTTCAGCTGGAGGGCAGTTGTAAAGTCCTGACAGTAGCGATGCCGGGCGCAAGGCTTCAGCTGGAGGGCAGTTGAAAAGTCCTGACAGTAGCGATGCCGGGCGCAAGGCTTCAGCTGGAGGGCAGTTGAAAAGTCCTGACAGTAGCGATGCCGGGCGCAAGGCTTCAGCTGGAGGGCAGTTGAAAAGTCCTGACAGTAGCGATGCCGGGCGCAAGGCTTCAGCTGGAGGGCAGTTGAAAAGTCCTGACAGTAGCGATGCCGGGCGCAAGGCTTCAGCTGGAGGGCAGTTGAAAAGTCCTGACAGTAGCGATGCCGGGCGCAAGGCTTCAGCTGGAGGGCAGTTGAAAAGTCCTGACAGTAGCGATGCCGGGCGTAAGGCTTCAGCTGGAGGGCAGTTGAAAAGTCCTGACAGTAGCGATGCCTGGCGCTAGGCTTCAGCTGGAGGGCAGTTGAAAAGTCCTGACAGTAGCGATGCCGGGCGCAAGGCTTCAGCTGGAGGGCAGTTGAAAAGTCCTGACAGTAGCGATGCCGGGCGCAAGGCTTCAGCTGGAGGGCAGTTGAAAAGTCCTGACAGTAGCGATGCCGGGCGCAAGGCTTCAGCTGGAGGGCAGTTGAAAAGTCCTGACAGTAGCGATGCCGGGCGCAAGGATTCAGCTGGAGGGCAGTTGAAAAGTCCTGACAGTAGCGATGCCGGGCGCAAGGCTTCAGCTGGAGGGCAGTTGAAAAGTCCTGACAGTAGCGATGCCGGGAGCAAGGCTTCAGCTGGAGGGCAGTTGAAAAGTTCTGACAGTAGCGATGCCGGGCGCAAGGCTTCAGCTGGAGGGCAGTTGAAAAGTCCTGACAGTAGCGATGCCGGGCGCAAGGCTTCAGCTGGAGGGCAGTTTAAAAGTCCTGACAGTAGCGATGCCGGGCGCAAGGCTTCAGCTGGAGGGCAGTTGAAAAGTCCTGACAGTAGCGATGCCGGGCGCAAGGCTTCAGCTGGAGGGCAGTTGAAAAGTCCTGACAGTAGCGATGCCGGGCGCAAGGCTTCAGCTGGAGGGCAGTTGAAAATTCCTGACAGTAGCGATGCCGGGCGCAAGGCTTCAGCTGGAGGGCAGTTGTAAAGTCCTGACAGTAGCGATGCCGGGCGCAAGGCTTCAGCTGGAGGGCAGTTGAAAAGTCCTGACAGTAGCGATGCCGGGCGCAAGGCTTCAGCTGGAGGGCAGTTGAAAAGTCCTGACAGTAGCGATGCCGGGCGCAAGGCTTCAGCTGGAGGGCAGTTGAAAAGTCCTGACAGTAGCGATGCCGGGCGCAAGGCTTCAGCTGGAGGGCAGTTGAAAAGTCCTGACAGTAGCGATGCCGGGCGCAAGGCTTCCGCTGGAGGGCAGTTGAAAAGTCCTGACAGTAGCGATGCCGGGCGCAAGGCTTCAGCTGGAGGGCAGTTGAAAAGTCCTGACAGTAGCGATGCCGGGCGCAAGGCTTCAGCTGGAGGGCAGTTGAAAAGTCCTGACAGTAGCGATGCCGGGCGCAAGGCTTCAGCTGGAGGGCAGTTGAAAAGTCCTGACAGTAGCGATGCCAGGCGCAAGGCTTCAGCTGGAGGGCAGTTGAAAAGTCCTGACAGTAGTGATGCCGGGCGCAAGGCTTCAGCTGGAGGGCAGTTGAAAAGTCCTGACAGTAGCGATGCCGGGCGCAAGGCTTCAGCTGGAGGGCAGTTGAAAAGTCCTGACAGTAGCGATGCCGGGCGCAAGGCTTCAGCTGGAGGGCAGTTGAAAAGTCCTGACAGTAGCGATGCCGGGCGCAAGGCTTCAGCTGGAGGGCAGTTGTAAAGTCCTGACAGTAGCGTTGCCGGGCGCAAGGCTTCAGCTGGAGGGCAGTTGAAAAGTCCTGACAGTAGCGATGCCGGGCGCAAGGCTTCAGCTGGAGGGCAGTTGAAAAGTCCTGACAGTAGCGATGCCGGGCGCAAGGCTTCAGCTGGAGGGCAGTTGAAAAGTCCTGACAGTAACGATGCCGGGCGCAAGGCTTCAGCTGGAGGGCAGTTGAAAAGTCCTGACAGTAGCGATGCCGGGCGCAAGGCTTCAGCTGGAGGGCAGTTGAAAAGTCCTGACAGTAGCGATGCCGGGCGCAAGGCTTCAGCTGGAGGGCAGTTGAAAAGTCCTGACAGTAGCGATGCCGGGCGTAAGGCTTCAGCTGGAGGGCAGTTGAAAAGTCCTGACAGTAGCGATGCCTGGCGCTAGGCTTCAGCTGGAGGGCAGTTGAAAAGTCCTGACAGTAGCGATGCCGGGCGCAAGGCTTCAGCTGGAGGGCAGTTGAAAAGTCCTCGGCGCAGCCCGTCCCTGGCAAGAAAAGCGTTTGAAGTATTTGACAAAGAGCGTTCACTGTCGGGAGGGGTACCTGTGGAGAGACCACATTCTCATGATTTTGCATGTTGCGCGTCCAAACAATGGTGGACTTAAAAATTGATAGTATTTTGTCATATGATAATCTATCCGTTAATTCGCCCATTTAGGATCAGACCAATATGACTATATACATGATCAGCATCTAGATTCTAGTGAGTAAATGATGTAACACCTAGGGAAAAAACATTGAATGTAATCATCTTACAAAGGCTCTCAAATGGTTATTAGAATCTACTCAGTTTTTTATGACGAAAGCCTTAAATCGATTTATTTGAAAAGTCTGTTTTTGTAGTTACGTCTCTTTGGCCTTAAACAGGCAAATTATACCTTTATGTAAATACAGTAAATAATTCGTGAATTTATTCACGTCGAAGATGTAAAGAATTTAGTGTAGGCATACGTAAGTAAACACGACATATTGAAACACTGGATGGCCCTGCAGTCGGCAACGCCTATATAAGACAATAAGTGTATGGCGCGGCCGTTATATCGGCTACTGCTGCTACAATGGCAGGTTATCACGATTTAATTGAGTTTGAACGTGAGGTTTTAGTCGGCGCACGAAAGACATCCCTGCAAGACGTATGGAGTCGCTTGCCTCCAGCATTACTTCAGAGATTACTACAGTCCATGCCACGCCGTATTTCAACATTTCTGCGTGATCACTGGAACCCTACACGATGTTAGGCAGGTGTGCGAGTTTGTCTTTTTATAGTATCACCGGGAAATTTCGGGTCGGATGAAGATCCAGAACAATTTTTTATACCTCTACTGTATATTGTATAGCCGACGGTGATTCATTTTCGTAATTGCGAAGACAAAATTGCAGTTTACTGTAAAAAATGGGCCAATCACAATGAGAGACCTCTACGAACAAGAAATATAGACGTTGAATAAGGTCAAAAGTTGGAATTCATGAGAAAGTATGTTAACTTCGACAAGACCTGTAGCGCACATGCCTTATTTCCATACGTCAAGGGGCCATTAAGGTTGAAACATGTCAAGCACAGCAGATGCCTTGTCTATTTTTCCATCAGCGTGTTAAAATCGGTCAGGATGCCGACCATGCCTGTTCTTAGAGAGCGAACACGGAGTACAGAGAGCACATACGTCTATGCTTTGATCGTTGGTCTCAGGAGAAACGACTAATACCGTGACATGACCTATAACACAATCCCCCCCCCCCCCCCCAGGGGACTCACGGTTCTTTCATGAGAAAGTGCGTTGTGAGCCCCAGGCTAATGCGAACTTTCTTCTTTCTTTCCTCTTTGGACTGCATTTCTTTTCCATTCCCCTCCTTTCCTATCCTCACTCCTTCTCCTCCCCGCCGGGGAACTGATAAACTACGCAGTTTAGTCGCCCTTCCCAACGAAACAACCAGCCAACCATAACGCAATCTGAGATCAAACTTTGACACTGTAATGCGTAAATAGTAACCGCGCGGCAGTAGCCGAGCGGTCTGGAGCGCCACATTACGGATCGCGCGGCCTCCCACGTCGGGGTTTCGAATCCCCCTCGGGGATGGATTTGTGTGTTGTCCTTAGGTTAGTTTAACTTAGTTTAAGTAGTTTGTCAGTCTAGGGACTTATGACCAACGTAGTTTGGTTCCGAATTAAAAACATTTTGCTAGTAGTTGTTGTTTGTTAAGCTTATGGGACTTAACTACGGGGTCATCAGTCCCTAAACTTACAAACTACTTATGAACTACTTACAAACTAGGACGGCACAAATATCCATGCCCGAGGGGGGATTCGAACCCCCGACCGTAGTGGCCGTGCTGACCGTGACTGGAGCGCCTCAGTCACCTCGGCCACCGCGGCCGGCTTGCTAGTAGTACTTCCAACCGATTATAGATTACAGCATACTACAGAAGCATTTCGATAGATAGCTGCGCGGAGTTACTGCTAACAATTGCGTTTGTTTACTTTAGTACTCCTGCTTTGCCAATAAAGCAATATAATCACGTCCACCAGTTGCATTATGAGTGACTTTCTAAAAGGAGGATTTACTGCATCTGGTAACCCACGAATAGACTATGTGCCGACTCATCTGCGAACGATTAACTGTTTACAATGTCTACTAATTATACCGAAAAAAATGAAGTATTTTTCTCACTACATTGGGATTTATATCATGGTAATTTTTAAAGTTTGTAATAAAATACATGCATTAAAGGGTTAAGGACAACCTCAGTAACTAAGCACTCAGAATATCGAGGGAGAAGCATAAAGAATACTTTCAGCAAAGAAAGATTACTAGCGAGGCATGTGCGTTACGCTGTGCCGACACAGGTCGAAGGTGATGGGGCACGCTCAGTTGTCTTGACACTCGGCCTCCGTCACTGTTCTCCTTTCGGCTCTGCTGGAATGTTTTAAAAGTTTATCCACGTTATTGACCGCTAGAACAGGCGTTCATTGTTTGCCACCTCAGTCACACATCACTTTCTGTATTAACGAAATCAATACACTTATTTTTCAGCAGCAAATGCAATGCCTTCTTTTCACCTACTCAAACTGAAATGTTCCATGTTTGTAAAACTATGGGACCAAACTATTGGGTGATAAATCCCTAGACATAGAAACTGTTTAAACCAGCTTTAACTAACGCTGCCAACGGCCGTCCGCAGAGGATGCACCGGTTCTCAGATCACTGAAGTTAAGCACCGTGGGCTTGGCTAGCACTTGGATGGGTAACCGTCGCCGAGTGCCGTTCGCAATCGGGGTGCACTCAGCCCTTGTGAGGCCAACTGAGGAGCTACTTCAATGAGAAGTAGAGGCTCCGGTCGGAGCGCTGACCACGTGCCCCGCCATACCGCATTCTTTGACCCCTTCGGGCAGCCGGCCAGTACCACAGAGTAACATATACAGAGAGGAAGTCCCCCCTAAACCACTGTCCTACGCTCCGCTCATAGTTTCGAAAGATGCAAGCAGGTGTCAGGCGGTTCCCTGGCTTAGTACCAGTAGACCACACTAGAGGCGCTTCAGAAGGTAGCGTGAAGGGGAGGCTGAGGGGAGAGCTCGTGCCGCCTGCCACGAGGACAAAGGCTGTGTCTCTTGTGCCGGCGTTTGAGGGGATGTGGTGGTGGGGACAGCCGCTACCTGCCGCCTGATCTGACCAGTTTTAAAGGGCTGATTCTGACCTCAGCGCCATCATGGGACATCTTATGGAACTGCTCTGGCCCTCCTTCCCTGCACCCCTGAGCGTGTGACTGGGCCGTTATGGAGGTTTCCCGTCTGTGTCTGTGCCAGTACCACAGACAAATATATACAGACGGGAAACCTCCTTAAGGGTCAGGTCCTACGATCAGGGGTGCGAGGAGGGAGGGTTTCCAGCAGTTCCGTAAGATGTCCCATGATGGCGCTGCGGTCAGAAGCAGCTCTTTAAACTGGCCAGAGCAGGCGGCAGGTAGCGGCTGTCCCCACCACCACCTCCCCTCAAACGCCGGCACGCCGGACACAGCCGTGGCCTCGTGGCAGGCGGCACGAGAACTCTCCTCAGCCTCTCCTCCACACTACCCTCTGATGTTCGGGAAGCACCCTAAGCCAGGGAACCGCCTGACACCTGCTAGCATCTTACAGAACTACGAGGGGAGCGTAGGACAGTAGTTTAGAGTGGGGCTTCTCCTCTGTATATGTTATTCTGTGCCAGTACCCAGTGCCCCCCGCCCCCCCCCCCCACCCAGAGGCCTGTCGGACGGAAAGGGAGTTAACTAACGTTGAGGAAAACACATACACAGATACCCAAGAGAAGACTCTAATCTCCGATGGGACCGTGGGAGCGGTCGCGCAGTCATTAACGTGACGCCTCAGATCGCATAGCAACAGCCATTTTTTTCCCCTCGTTGCACATTAAATCTGCTGACGACTGTCCCATCTGCGACATTATTTGTCAGTGTGTTTGTGTGTTACTGTGCCAGGTCTGTCGGCGGTGGCGGACGAGGACGAGTTCCACGAGAACCTGATCTTCCGCGGGCTGTTCCGCAAGCGGTCGGTGTCGCTGGAGGACACGGGCCCCTCGTCGCTGGGCCCGCTGGACAGCCCGGCGGCGGGCGACTTCCACTCGGCGCCCGCCTCCCCGGAGCCGCCGTCGCCGCCGCCGGCCGCCGCCGCCCCCGCCGCCCCCGCCGCCAGCGCCGTGGCCGGCCGGCCGCAGCTGCCCGCCCCCGCGCCCGCCCCCGCGCCGCGCCAACAGCGCGCCTCGCCGTCCGCCTCCTGCGACTCGCTGGCCGCCGAGCTGCGCACCGACCACAGCGACGGCATCTGGAACGAGTCGCAGGCCACCGTGAGTCTCTGACCAAACTACGTACCTTCCAAATGGCACACTGTCAAGTCACTCGCAAAACCCTGAATCCGTAAAGAACCAAATTCTTTGTATACAGCTTGGTCGCAATTTACAATTACAGACTTCGAGGTCTTTAGAGTGAAGGCATACACTATTCGAGAGTGATATTTTCACTCTTCAGAAGAGTGTGCCTTGATATGAAGCATTCTGGCGTATTAAGGGCCGGTTCGTCCATCTCTCGTACTAAACGAGAAGATGCCTTTGACGTCCAGTTAAATGTGCTCGTTAAGTGCATTACGTTTGTCATTGCCAGATACACCTCTCGTTTGCTAACGTGGAGAAAACGAGAAGATGCGATATATTCCGACTATGTTGGCAATAGAAACAAATGAAAGGGCCGTCTGAATAAACAGCTGTTCGCCATATTTGACTATCAGGAAAGAGCTTGACAGACAGTTTCAAAATGTTCAAATGTTTGTATAGTCTATGGGACTTAACTACGGGGTTATCAGTCCCTAAACTTACAAACTGCCGGCCGCTGTGGCCGAGGGGACTGAGGCGATCCAGTCACGGTCTGCACGGCCACTACGGTCGGGGGTTCGAATCACCCCTCGGGCATGGATATTTGTGCCGTCCTTAGTATAAGGTAGTTGATAAGTAGTTTGTAAGTTTAGGGACTGATGACCCCGTAGTTAAGTCCCATAAGCTATACAAACATTTGATTTGAACTTACAAACTACTTATGAACTACTTACGAACTAGGATGGCACAATTATCCATGCCCGAGGGGGGGATACGAACCCCCGACCGTAGTGGCCGTGCAGACCGTGACTGGAGCGCCTCAGTCTCCTCGGCCACCGCGGCCGGCAGACGGTTTCATTTGGCGCTATGGCAAACAAACGTGAAAGATGCTAGAATTTTACAAGAAGAGAGCGCGAGAGAGAGAAACATAAATACACATTGGAATTAAAAAAAAAAAAAAAAAAAAAAAAAAAAAAAAACCACGGTAAGGAAGCGGCATTGTGGCAAATGAATTCAATGCTGCCGCGGTGGAGTAGCCGAGAGGTCTAAAGCGTCTCACTGCGGAGCGGGAGGTTGCTCGCTATGGAGGTTCGAGTCCTCCCTGGGGTATGGTTGTGTGTGTTGTCCTTAGGTAAGTTTACCTAGGTTTAAGTAGTTTGTAAGCTACGGACTGATGACCACGCAGTTTGGTCCGATAGATTTACAAACATTTGAATTCAATGCTGTCCATGGAACATGTAGAACAGCAAAAGTGCCAAGCACGATAACATGCTGCCAATTGCGTAGTACCTTACTGCAAGCAATAACTTGCACATAGGCGAAAGTGCACTAATCTTGTAGACTGGAGGAAGAAATCACATCTTAGGCCTTACACAAGGCGCAACAAGCTTAAGTAAATACTGAATTAATAAGCTTGCAGACATAATGTATTCTGTTTTCTATTACGACTGATAACTTACAAAATACGTAACTATCTGTTGGACTCTTCAGATGGTCGTGGAGTTTCATGCAGCGTTTCCAAAGTGGCTTTTCGAAGACGAAATTGAGTACCAAATTCTGCATCATCCCAGCATTCAAAACGATTTGGCCGAACATAAATACGTCTAGGACGCCTTATAGGGTCTAGATCGTCCAAAATATTGACATCGTCGTAATTTTCAACCAAATTTCTTATTCCAGCCATTTTCATCATACCGATTCTCACTTAACTAGTCGTTACCCGTAACTTCGTATTTTGATATCGCAACAATAATTTTAATGTTATGTTGCATAGCTGCAATACATCAAACTCATCTAATCGCTACTGATATGGATGGGGCGAGAAATATGACAATTTTCCATTAAAGCTGCTTTCCACACTAGTTTTTCATAAATGTAGTCCTTCTGTTATTTTCTTCCATAAATCGGTCTTTATCACTTGAATAGGCTATATTGCAGTATTTTAGCGCTTTGGAATCCTGCCACTTTCATACAGATTCTGGTCGTTAGCCGTATAACGAGCAGAATTTTACTCGTTAACTTAACGGCCAGTTTGAGGAATTTCAACGTCAGGTTAACTAATAACGAAACACTGACAAACGCAATTCTCCGTTAATGACACGTTAAAATCCTAACTGGAACTTAACGAGACACTGACAAACCGACCCTAAATCTGTGTGCCGGACCGCGATTTGCCTAGCGCGGGCAAGAGTTCTACCAACTGAGCTACCTGTACTTGCTCCACAAGTCCGACTTCACAGCATTAGTTCCCCCAGTATATCGCCCCCCTACCTTCCAAACTTCGCTTAAGCTATCCTGCGAACGTTGCAGGATTATCACTCCTGGAAGAAGGGATATTTGTGGCGATTACACTTAACTGCAGCCTAGGGGTTGCGTCCAGACTGTAATTTTCATCTACAGTGGAGTGTGTATTGATTTGAAACTCTCTTGCACATTAAAATTGTCATGCTTCAGAAAACTGTGAATTTCGAAACGAGGTACGGACGGAACTAAAAGTGTGAGGAGAGGCTTTCAGGTGTACTTAGTTAGCTCAGTCACTAGAGCACTGGCTTCGAATCCAAGTATGGTACACAGTTTTAAGCATATAATTCACAAAATAATTCCTAATGTTTTGAAATTATGTTTATAGTCATTAAGTGCTCTTATTATATGATTCTAGAGTAATTTGCGCTCCATTTCAGGCATAAGCTACTTTTTCAGCAAAAACGTCCAAACGTTTCTAAAACTCCGGTATCATCAATCCCTAAACTTACAAACTACTTATGAAGTACCTTGTACTAAAGACGACTGTAACATCCATGCCCGAGGGGAGATTCGAACCACCGACGGCGGACAGCCACGCGCACCGCAACATGGCGCTCCAGCACGCGCGGCTAATCCATCACGCCACTTTTTCATCTACCTCTAATGCAGTGTATGTCGTCCTATTACATGCGAGGGTAGTAACGAAAGTAGTGCCACTTACTTTTGTCCATGGAAACTATACGCGATTCCGTATTTCTTGATTTCAAATTCAAATGTTCAAATGTTTGTACAACTTATGGGACTTAACTACGGGGTCATCAGTCCCTAAACTTACAAACTACTTATGAACTAGCTAAGACTACAGACGGCACAAATATCCATGCTCGAGGGGGGATTCGAACCCCCGATCGTAGTGGCCGTGCTGACCGTGACTGAAGCGCCTCAGTCACCTCGGCCACCGCGGCCGGCTCTTGATTTCCAGAATGCTTTTAACACCGTACCTCACAAACGGCTTTTAATCAAATTGCGTGGTTATGGTATATCGCCCCAAATTTCATTTCAGAGAGGACACAGTTCGTGGTAATCGATGGTGAGACATCGACTAAAACAGAGGTGATATCGGGCGTTCCACAGGGTTGTGTTATTGGTCCTCTGCTGTTCCTTATTTACATAAACGATTTAGGGGAAAATCTAAGTAGCTCTCTTAGGTTGTTGCAGATGACGCCGTCATTTACCAGCTAGTAAAATCATCTGAAGATCAAAACCAATTGCAGAATGATCTGAATAAGATATCACTATGCTGTAAAAATTGGCAATTGACTCTAAATAATGAGAAGTGTAAAGTTGTCCACATGAGTACGAAAAGAAATCCGTTAAACTTTGTTTACAAGATAAATCAATCAAACGTGACGGCCGTACACTCCACAAAATACCTAGAAATTACTATTACTTCAGACTTAAACTGGAAAGAACGCGTAGATAACGTCGTGGGAAAGGCGAACCAGAGACTGCGTTTTATTGGCAGAACCCTTAAAAGATGCAACAGAAGTACAAAAGAAAGTGCATACACTACGTTTATCCATCCATTTTTAGAGTATTGCTGCCCAGTGTGGCATCCTTATCAGCTGGGTTTGACGAAGGACATCGAAAGAGTCCAAAGAAGGGCAGCTCGTTTCGTATTGTCACGATACAGGGGAGACGGAAATGATACAGGATCTGGGATGGTAATCATTACAACAACGACGCTTATCGCTGCGGCGTGGGCTACTTACGAAACTCCAATCGCCAACATTCTCCTCCGAATGCGAAAATATATTGTTGACTGCCACTTATATGGGTAGATATGATCGTCATAATAAAGTACGAGAAATCAGAGCTCGAATGCAGAGATTTAGGTGTTCTTTCTTTCTGCCCGCTATTCGATAATGGAATGGGTGATAAATAGTATAATGGTGGTTCGATGAACCCTCTGCCGGGCACTTAAATGTGATTGGCAGAGTGTCCCATGTAGATGTAGATGTAGAAAATAAATCACAACAGTACAGCTAAATAGACCAATATGTCAGCTTCAGACTATTTCTTCACATGATCACCACCATTCGTTATGCACCATGGCAACGATGAACAAGAGCCTGCATGGCGCGCTGGTAAAAATCGGAACGAGCTGAGGCTAGCCACTTCCTTAAAACTTTGAATGCGGCTCGTAATGGTGATACCACCTCTCATTCGGTGACGGTACTACTCAGAAAACTGTAACCTTCGTACTGGTCGAGCAGCTCCCGATAAAATTCATCTTGATGTGTTTTTTGTTCTTTTTAAGCCTCCGTGAGACCCATCTCGAATAAACTTTGCAATAATCAAGATGTTCCAACGATGTTTCCAAGGCATTACAACCCACATCACACATAGTTCACATCACTCATGTCTATTGTACAGGATGATCAAACCTCAGCGCAACCGCCTTTGAGGCGCGCGACCTGCCAGCGATGGCAGCTGCGGCGTCCGCTTAGCGGGCCGCCCATCTTCCGCACTAAATTTAATACGGGTTGGTACGCAAGCTATTTCTGACATGCATCACACAGAAACGTAGAAATAAAAGTTTATTACTCACCTGTATTACGCATGGAGGTGCTGGAACTGTCTCCCTTCGTTGTTCAAGCATTTCTGACACCTGCTGAGGAAGTTGCTCATTACACTTATAATGTTCCAGCCTGGCTATTAATTTTTGAGATTAACAAATTTACAGGAGGTAGAGGTTTCAATTTAGAATCTATGAAAGTTCCCAATCAGAAAATTACGGAAAAATTGGAAAATTATTACATGCACTTAAATAAAATGGCAAGCTAATTATCGGTGGAATGTTGTGCAAGCAGGACATTACAAAAAGAATCGACGAGCGGTTACCTTTAACAAGAGATTATGGGTGGTTGAAATTTGGCTGTAAATGAAATTTTCATAATATGATAACCACTCGCCGAATAGTGGATGGCACTTCGTCAGTACCAAACTACGACTCGTGTAGCAGACATGATAAAATTTGGATATGAACATTACGAAAGTTAAACACATCGGACTTCAAAAAAAAAAAATTACAAGAAAATCGACTGCAGATTCTATTACCGGTAAATGATAATAGTATGGAATAAATTAAAAAAAGAGAGGCAGGGTACACGAAATATCACCATTCAATATTAACTAAAAACAGTGCCATCCATTGTTGCGGCGATGCAACAAGGTTGAAAAAGACATTATGGGCGGAGGGAGGATAAGGCAAAATTATTAATAAAAATTCATAAGCGCGAATTTAACTGAGAAGTGGAATTTATTTATAAAAGTAAGATCCGCGCACAACACATATATTTACCTGTATGTTCAAATGCACGTAAGAGCGACCACATAAAATAATGAAGTACAGCTCTCGTTTGCAATATAGTATCGCTACGTAGAACAAGGCAAGAGTACTTTCTATCTTCTGTCTTTAAAAAAAATTGAAAGTGATGTTCTTAAATTTTTTCTCTGACATTCATAGATAATTATTTTTACATACCGAAATAACATGAAAATACAAAATTTTCTTTTAATAATAGCGGGGAAAAGAAACCGTGTCATTATACACTCATTGATTCTGAAAAAGGTGCATGACCGAGAAACTGGCCCTAACTTAACTGTCTTTTTGGACGAATCATGGTTCCACCTAAGAGGATATGTTAATTCGCAATATAATCGTTACTATAGTTACGAAAAGCCTAAGTTAATTCATAAACAGCCCCTGCATGATGAAAAATAGGATTGTGGTGCACTGCGGCGAGAGAATAATAGGCCCTATATTTTTTCAGGAAACAATTAATAGTGACAGGTATGTTGAAAACATATTGCGGCCTTTATTTGCCCAATTAACTGAAAGACAACATTTCAGAACGACTCTATGACGGCACCTACAGCCAATTTGTCATTATGGGAAATTCGTAATGTGTTTGGTGAAAGATTTATCACTAGGAACAATTGTCTCCCTCATCTTCCCGATTTAACCACGTGCGTTTTTTTATCAACGGGGAGCATTAAAAGAGAAAGTGTACAAATCAAATCCCCACACTTCAGACGAACTAAAAACAAACATTTATCATGAAATCACTCCAATTTCCGAGAGGGAACTTCAGAGTGTAATGAGTAACTTCCTCAGCAGGTGTCAGAAATGCTGTAACAACGAAGGGAGACCGCGGCGGATTAGCCGCGCGTACTGGAGAGCCGTGTTGCGGTGCGCGCAACTGTCCGCCGTCGGGGGTTCGAATCTCCCCTCGGGCATGGATGTTTGTGTCACTTTTAGTATAACAGAGTTCATAAGGAGTTTGTAAGTTTAGGGTTTCATGACCCCGTAGTTAAGTCTCTTCAGCTTTACAAACATTTGAACAATGAAGGGAGGCGGTTCCAGCACCCCCTTGCGTAATACAGATGAGTAATAAACTTTTATTTCTGAGTGTCTGTGTGATGTACGTCAGAAATAACTTGCGCGCCAACCCGTATTAAATACAGTGCGGACTTCAGGCAGCCCACTAACCGGGCACCGCAGCTGCCGTCGCCGGCAAGTCGCACGCCGCAAAGGCGGTTGCGCTGAGGATTGATCACCCTGTATAATCTCCCTAAACGATGCCACAGTGGCACTGTGTGGTTCTAACATTGCAAACTTCTATTAATATATTGCAAGATCCCAAGATGGCAGCATAGTTCTGTCAAATTGGGTACAAATAAAAAAATGTAGAACCCATCCTGAGAAAAATCTTATTTTTCAGGTTGTTTCTCGATAGGGATTGTCATTTGTGTTCACGAAACTTTTCCATATTTACGGCAAGCCGCCATCCATTACATCAAACAAAAATTCGAACCCACTCAACAGTAATACTGTCACTCAAATATGACACATCTCCACAGAACAAAAAGTATCCTATCACACTTTCCTGCGGCAATCCTTACAATACTCTTGTTTAGTAGCGAATATATTTTCGGGGGACGAGGGCAAGATTAACGTAAAGAAAACTTAAGTAATATTTTGTAGACATTCCATGACATCATGTATCAATTTTGCTTCTCATATTCAGAGGATATTTTGCGCTGAAACCCCTTTCACTTTATCGCGATAAAATTTATTGTTGTTGACATTAAATCATAAAAAATATAGCTATTTTTAAAAACTGGAGCGAACTTTACACCACTAACACCCCATTCCCCTCACTAATACAGAGAAGTGTGACTGTCTACCAGGGCGAATCACTCATTAAAATAATTCAAATATGTTCAAATGTTTGTAGGGCTTATGGGACTTAACTATGGGGTCATCAGTCCCTAAACTTACAAACTACCTATGAACTAGCTTATACTAAAGACGGCACAAACATCCATGCCCGAGGGGGCATTCGAACCCCCGACCGCAGCGGCCGTGCAGACCGTGACTAGCACGACGCAGACCGCTCGAACACCGCGGCCGACCAAAATGATTCATATGACGTAAAAACAGGACGAAGCACTAAATATATTACTGAAAAGTGTTCAGCTCACTGATATACACTGACATCACAGAATATATGGCATCAACTGCGAATGGGCAAAGCTGAATTTGTGTACCCAGCCGGGATTCGAACCTGGGTCTCCCGCTTCCTAGGCAGTTGCGCTGACCGCTACACTACTGGGGCACAGTGAGTACGACACCTGCAAGGACTACCTAAGTTCGCTCCCCATGTCAGACACAAATTCACAGCTTTACCATGCCCACAATACTCAAACTCGTAGTTTCAGAAAATAATTCCCGTAAGAGTAAGGGCCTCAAACTTCACTACCCACCCCACTATATATAAAATCTGGTGCCCGTTCCGAAAGAACAGACGTCACCTCTGATCATGCAGTTGTTATTCTTTCATACTCACAGAATATATGAAATCAACTATATATACATTGAGGTGATATTGATATGCACAGATACAGAAGTCGGTAGTACCGCGTACGCAAGGTATAAAAGGGGAGGGGGGGGGGGAGGAAGAGGGAAGTGCACTGGCAGAGGTGTGTATTGAACTACGGCACTCGAGAAGAAAAAATCTACAACGTGCTTATGGCCTCACGACTGGAATTAAAAGACTTTAGACACGGAACGTTAGCCGGCCGCGGTGCGGAGGGGACTGAGGCGCTCCAGTCACGGTCTGCACGGCCACTACGGTCGGGAGTTCGAATCCCCCCTCGGGCATGGATATTTGTGCCGACCTTAGTATTAGCTAGTTCATAAGTAGTTTGTAAGTTTAGGGACTGATGACCCCGTAGTTAAGTCCCATAAGCTCTACAAACATTTGAACATTTGCGGAACGTTAGTCTAAGCCAGATGCATCGGACAATCCATATCGAAAATTGTTGGGCAACTGAATATTCCGTGATACAGAGTTATGACGATGGGCCAATAGTACCAAATTTCAAATGTTACCAGTCGCTACGGACAACACTATACTTAATAGCTAACGACAGTATAGGGTCTTCAATGGTATCAGGCAAAGAATACTGCGAAAAATAACCGCAGATATCTACGTGGGATGTACGATGAACGTATCCACTAGGTCAAAGCGGCGCAGTCAGTTGGTCATGGCAGTAGATGATTGAGTGCCTTTGCTAACAGCAACGCCTCGTCTGGTCTTACGACCTCTCTTGGAAACTGGTGTTGGTCAGTTGGTAAGAGCTGATGGTAGAATTCGAGTGTGGGGCAGAGCTCATGAAATCTTTCTCATCAAGGTGCTGTGAAAGCTGATGTTGTGTCCATAATAGACTGGGTTCTGTGGTCTAGCTATTGCATTGACTGCATGTGGTTATTTGGCCACTCTGACATGCTATGGAGCCATTTGTATGCTTTGTGTTCGC
This sequence comes from Locusta migratoria, assembly GCA_026315105.1. Classification (NCBI taxonomy): domain Eukaryota; kingdom Metazoa; phylum Arthropoda; class Insecta; order Orthoptera; family Acrididae; genus Locusta; species Locusta migratoria. Next base: position 506,399,601 of record CM048745.1, read on the forward strand.
AAACGACGATGCACTTTTTGTAGATGGCAATGTGCCAAGTCACTGGGTTACAATCGTTCTGTACAGTTCAAGCTAATCATTCGGTCATCCACATCATCCAACAAGAAACCCATCGAACATTTACGACACGTGTTGGAGAGGTCATTTCTCAATCATGGACGACTATAAAGGCAGCATGTCTCAATATCCCAGTAGCGGACTTTGAACGACTTGTTGAGTCCATGCCGCGTTGAGTTGCTGCACTCTGCCGTACAAAAGGAGGTGAGACACAATAATAGAAGCTATTCCATGACACCTGCATCTTCTGTGTGTCAAATAATATGCTCTTTAGGGTAGGATTTTGGCTAACAGTATCATCCTAGTATTATAGTCGGGCCGGAATACGATGATCCCTGGCTCCGCCTACTGGGCTGGGAGACGGCCCCAGCCGCGGAAACTGAATGCAGCTTTGTTGCCAAATAGTTAGTTCGCTGCCTGACAGAATAGCTTAACAGTCGGTGCTGTCTGACAGAACTGGCAACAGTGTAGAGCGCAGGCGAACGCGCGCATGCGCAGAGCTAAGCTAGCGTTCGACTTACTCCAATGGTCTGCTGCCGCAGCCGGCGCTCAAAGCCGATTGGCGCAAGCACCAGGGATCGTGCTATTTCGGCTCGACTATAGTGTGTATGGTGGCTGTATGGCCAGGGTGGAACATAGCAGAACCGTGTGCTACACATGTGGGCAGGTACTGCAAGCGGGCGAGGGCGGGACCCTGGGGCTGGAGGCGGAGAGCGGGGCGGTGCCGGGCAGCCCCGGGGGCGTGGCCATGACGCCGTCGTCCCGACGCAAGCACCTGCTGCTGCTGCAGCACCAGCAGCGATCCTCCATGGACACCGACGCCCTCGACGAGGAGCTCGACCTCTCCGACGTCACACAGGTGCGCCACCACACTACGCTACGGCGCGCTGCACATCTTCTAATATATAAAGCAGAGTATCCGTATGTTTGTACGTGTTGCATAAAAATCTACAGTTTTGTTCCAATCTTTATCAAATTTTGTACACGTAAGCTTCCATCCATGAGGACGGTCGCCGTAAGTGTAAGAATCACATACGATATATAGTTCGAGATATATGACGTCATAAACAATGAGATGCGCGAAAAACTGCTGCATTTTGCGACAATGCTGCTCATTTGCTCCTAAACCATTGGGCCGATTTCAACCAAATTTGGTACACACATTCCTTACCGTGAGGTAACAATTGCTGCATGGTTAAGTATCACATGATTCAAAAGATATTACGTCATAACCAATAGCAATCGCAAAAAAATGATGCGAGACTTTATAAATGTGCTGTATGAGAATGAGAGTACTCAGCGACTTGCAACAAACTTTAAATATAATTTCTAACGTTTATTAAACTTTTTCTCGCTGACAACCATAGCAAAATGATGAAAGGAAAAAAGTTTCTCGCTTACTACTTTTCTGATGTTCATGGACTAAAACTACGGCATAGTTCATGAGATATGAGCACATAAACAGAAACGTTTATGGAAAATCGCCCCCATCACGCACCAGTTTTAATCTGTTACTTCTTTACTACTAATTGTATTCGCAACAGATCTTACAGGCATACAGCACTTATACAAATGAATACATACCTGAAACATTATTCATTGGTACAACATGAAACTCAACATTTATGAGAGCCTGCGCCTCTTATATATCATTTGTATTTTGATTACTATCTTTCTTTGTTTGGTTACTGAACGTATAATTTTTGTACATTACGCGAGACAGCCTTATTTCTTATTTATTCTCTGATAAATGTAATATGTTTTAGAAAAAAGGAGATGGACAAACAGAGAAGGGGTAGGAGAAGTAGTAACTCAAGGCAGGAATAAATAAATAAATACTCGGGCAACGCCGGGTTTTCAGATACTTTATAATATTGCCTATTAGCGACCCGCGGTTTCTCATGAATGGAATTTTATAGTTTGAATGCATAAAAATCAATGTGTGTGTCTATTTTATTGGTTGCGACCTTCTACGTAATAAGATCAAACGAATACCATGATTGCACAGTCCTCATATCACAGTCTAACTTATATGCCAAAGTTTACTTCCTCTAGCGGAGAAAGAGTCAAACGTAACGGAACTATCAGTGTACAGTTTTTGTTTTGTTTTGTTACGGTCGATCTTATCACCTTTTTTCTTTAACCTATACATGAACCATATACCATCAATCCCATAGTTATCACTCAGCCTTTTTGCTGACAATACAGCGTTCCTGACGACAAGCCACAACTTAGAACAAATCATCGCCAGGATGCAGCTCCAACTGGACATAATCGACCACTGGGCTAATATGAACAGGATCACAACGCAACAAAGACGGTGGAGGTACTCTTCATTCGATGACGACCCATCCTTCACACCCTAATTCTAATTACCCTGAACAACCGACAGCTACCGTGGTAAGATGTGATCAAGTACCTGGGCATGCGCCTGGATAAAAATAAATAAATAAACCCTGCTTTACACCCTCCATATGAAAGAGAAAAAAAAGGTCAGCAATGAAGATGGTGTACGTCCTGACACCCTTCTTCGGCAGCAGGGACATCAACGTCAAAACCAAACTGCGACTATTCCAAGCGACGGTTGGACCTTCACAGAAGTACTTCCTCGGGAACCACAAACGATACAGACTTAAACCCCTTCAAGTGTTCCGGAATAAGTGCCTCCATAGGTCTCTCGGAGTCAGATGGTGGATTAGAGCTGCAAAGCTCCACAATGACACTCATAATAAATACTTCAAGCTAAAATTAAAGGAAAGGCACAACAAATGTTTCAGAAGATAGATGATATTCGTCACACCATCCGGCAATAATAAACTGTAGGGAATGTACGTTGGCTTAAATATCGGATCCCATGATCGATCATAGAAGACTGAAGTTACGTCAGAGTGGGTAACTAGACCCAGCACCTCACCCCAAATACAGCAAAGACAAACGCCCACAGTGGAGCAGCCAGAGGACCATTGTACAGACTAACAGGAAAGTCACAGAAGCGACGGTGCGCTCCAAGCGCCATGCAATTGCACTTGAATGGCGTGATACAAACTGCAGGCTCTTCCTCCAATAGGGGAGCTAATATCGTTCTAATTGCCAGACGAAACTTTTACATAAACATTAATAAACATCTTGATCCGATCGCTACCAAACTTCACAGGCTCACCTGTTGGGCTAATCTGAAGATTTTCTGACGATTTCAGCAACATTGCTTCTGCCGTCTTGGAGTCCATAGGGAACAAACACACACTCTCTAATTTTCATAGATTTAGACTAGCTGTACCTGGTTACGCGTTGCTTTGAAAGGAAGCTTAAGGTTTAACGTCACAACGACACTGGATTCATGAGAGATAGAGCTCACGCTCGAATTGTTTGATAAGTATGAGGGAGGAAAATCGGCAGTAGCCATCCACAGGAATCATTCCGGCTTCTCCTTGGAAATCCAGTAAATCCTAAATCTGGATGTCGGGGGGGGGGGGGTAGATTTCAGCCCCCGACTTCCCAAATGCGAGTCCAGTGTTATAACTAGTGCGACGTTTCTGTGGCTTGTCACACTTTAAATGGAAAAGAAAGAAAAGACAAAGTTCGTAGTTTTGGTACATGTTACTTCACAATGTTCGGTGAGTGTGAATTTGATATACTCCTACACGCTCCGCTTCCCTTATCACTGTCACCCTTCCCTGTTCCTCTCTTGGTTCCCCTCTCTGCCTCCTCTTATCCTCTTTCAGTCCGTCTCCTCCTGCCCGTCTTCATCTCGTCTACCCCTCTCTATCTGGACGCCCCTCTCTCTGTCCATCCGATCTTCCTACCCCTCTTTTTGCATAGTTCCACCTCTTCCCTCTCCTTGTCCATCTACCCATTACGCTTTTTCTGGTATTTCCTGCCCTACAACCCTCTACGTCAATTTCCTCTCCATCTACAGGGTGTTACAAAAAGGTACGGCCCAACATTTAGGAAACATTTCTTACACACAAAGAAAGAAAATTTGTTATGTGGACATGTGTCCGTAAACGCTTAATTTCCATGTTAGAGCTCATTTTAGTATTTCTCTTTAAATGTAAATTGAAATAATTCGTGCAGACAATTGTCAAAATACGCAATTGTTTCGTTAGTATCCGCACGCAATTGTGCAATCACGTCATCAACACGGATTTTCTGTGAGCGTTTGGGCAGGAATTGTTGGTGATGTCTTGATTGGGCCTCATGTTCTTCCACCTACGCTCACTGGAGCACGTTATCATGATTACATACGGGATATCTATCTGTGCTGCTAGAACATGTGCCTTTACAAGTACGACACAACATGTGGATCATGCACGATGGAGCTCCTGCATATTTCAGTCGACGTGTTCGTACGCTTCTCAACAACAGATTCGGTGACCGATGGATTGGCAATTCCATGGCCTCCACGCTCTCCTGACCTCAACTCTCTTGACTTTAATTTATGAGGGCATTTGAAAGCTCTTGTCTACGCAAGCCCGGTACCAAATGTAGAGACTCTTCGTGCTCTTATTGTGGACGGCTGTGATACAAAGCGCCATTCTCCAGGGCTGCATCAGCGCATCAGGGATTCCATGCGACGGAGGGTGGATGCAGTATCCTCTCTAACGGAGGACATTTTGAACTTTTCCTGTAACAAAGTGCTTGAAGTCACGCTGGTACGTTCTGTTTCTGTGTGTTTCCATTCCATGAATAATGTGATTTGAAGAGAAGTAATAAAATGAGCTCTAACATGGAAATTAAGCGTTTCCGGACACATGTTCACATAACATATTTTCTTTCTTTGTGTGTGAGGAGTGTTTCCTGAAAGTTTGGCCGTACCTTTTTGCAACACCTTGTATACATTCTAACCTAGACGCTTGTTTAGTGTTATGTTAAAAAGCGTGTAAGTTATTAACCGAATGCTTTGAGATTTTAACACAAAGTTCCATTGTTATAAGGAGTCTTTCATGTGTTTTATATATATATCCTATAAGTGAATATATGAATTTTACAATCACAAAAGATAGATTATGACGTTCATACATCATAAATTCAAGTATGGGATATATAAAAACCCATATTTATTAGAATGCAATGTTGTGCCAAAATTTCAAGCTATCGGTTAAGAACTTTTGAAGATTAACGTCTTTGCACAAATCAACATTTAAAAAAAAAAGAAAAAAAATACAAAATTGTTTAAAGCGAAAGGACCAAACTGCAGTGCCCATCAGTCCTTAGACTTACAGACTATTTAAACTAACTTATGCTAAGGACAAAACACAGACACATGACCGAGGAAGGACTCGAACCTCCGACGGGAAGCAGCTGCGACTTGCGCAGCAAGACGCCTTACATCACACAGCAATTCCCGCGCGGCAACAGCTGCATTTGTATAAGGTTCCGCAATTATAACATATACAGGAAGGCATTTAAAACTGTTTTTCTGAGTATTTGGAAAAGTACAAATAGGATTAAAACATTTGTAATGAAAGTTGTACACAGCGAAGAGATTACTATGAAATATTATAGTGGAACTCATATTTTAAATTGCAGATTTGGATTCTCCGTGAAAAAATATGTAACTTGTGTTGGAAACATTTTTTCTGTTTATGATAGACGGCTCTGTAACAGTTAAAATAAAAACAATTTGAAAATTCTTGAAAAGGGGTAATATCTCGAACAAATATCTCTTTCTCTAGGTTTAACACGTCCTGTTTCAGTAAACATTTGGACAATACTGCGAAAAGTCGTTGCAGAAGTAACATTCCTATGAGGGAACAGATTAGAAGAGCTTTGACGAGCTTCTTCAACATTTCAGAGAGTCTCACAGTACATTTTGGAACAACTACGTAGAGACGTGTACAGTCCTAATCGTTGAAGCACGATGACCAGTCTGTAATACGACGCACAATATTTCCTAGAAGGAAGACATTTGACCTCGAAACCTTACGAAAGCACGGTTCTAATAACACTCGATACAAAATAAATAAAGGTGGTCTGTGTCACTTCCTTAAAAACGTCACATTGTGTGACAAGTGAAATTTAACAGAGAGAAAGAAAAGTAACGTGATATCAGTAGGACAGTAGGGAAGTTATACGAAATCGAACGACGAAGTGGAGAAAGCAATGGGTTATGGAATACTATTTTGTTTTGTGTAAATAAATCGCAAGATATTTTTCCAAAATAAAAGGTTTTGACATAGATTTACTGGAATTTTATCTGTTTCAACCACTTTACAATTTTATTGAATTTGGAAATAAAATGTATAATATTTTTCAGAAACCGCAACAAGATTAGAGTGAAAGAGTTAAATTGAAATATGTGAGAGTAATTCTGCAATCGATTCATATATATTTATTTGTTTATGTTTAGCTACTTCAGTTTGTCTGTTTCGTGTTGCAGCCTCAACAGCCCCTATCCCCAAGAATTTGCATCGACGCTCCGGTACCACAAGCCAATGGTGGTCCCAGTACCTGCAACGAAAGGTGCGTATCACAAGCAGTACACTCGAAAAACTACATTAAAATAGTTGGTGCGCGACTGTCGTTTGTTTCTGATATCCACGTTTACTTTTTTGTTTTTAGTGTCAATAACTCATACTGAGCGTGAGTTTCAGAAATTCTTACGGAGTAGGAACTGGGTGATTAATCATCTGCTTAGCAGAGACTTACATTTTGGTTAGGTAAAAGTCGTCAGCATGGATACACTTAAATAATGTGTGACCCTGTACTCTGCAGTTAAATTTATTCGCAACTATAGAATTATATATTTTTGACGACGTTACAGCTTTCATTTAATGAACTAAATCGCAATTTGCGATCTCTTATGGCATCACTATACTAGGTGTAGATGGAATAGCAAAGGGCGGTGAAAGGAAATTTGTGCCCGGCCGGGATTCGAAATCGTGATCTCCTGCTTACTAGGTAGACGCGCTGACCACTCTGCCACCGAGGACACAGTGACCAGCACGACTGCGGAGGACTCTTCCCTGCACGTCTCCCGCCACAGGCGAATTTCCATTCGCCACGCTGTCTCTTTCCTATTACCACAGAACAAATAGGCTGTGGCAATAGGAAAGAGACAGCTTATTTGTTCTGTGGTAATAGGAAAGAGACAGCGTGGCGAATGGAGATTTGCGCGTGGCGGGAGACGTGCAGGGAAGAGTACTCTGCAGCGGGGATGGTCACTGTGTTCTCGGTGGCAGAGTGGTCAGCCCGTCTGCCTAGTAAGCAGGAGATCACGGTTTCGAATTCGGGCACAAATTTTCATTCGCCGCCCTTCGGTATTCCATCTAAACCTAGTACAGTGAAGCCATAACTGATCGCAAATTGCGCTTTATTTAATTTTATTCGCAACTGTTTTCAGATACAAACTACATTTACGACCAGAGAAAATATACAATACCATCTCGTATCAGAAGGTATGTATGATAGAAAAACGTCATGCATTTTTTTAAGTCAGCAGTTCTTCCGTCTACCATTCCATCTGAGAAGTCGTTCACTATACTTGTTAGAGCAAAAAGTCTTGTCTGAGTGGGTCACAGAAAATTAGAAAACGCCAAAGTTGAATTGGTATAGCCGCGGATGTTGCATGCCAGGTAAATCGTTTGGCAACCATCGATCGAAACAAGGAGGCCAAGGCAATAGGGCAGTTTGCCGGTGGAAGTCTGTGACATTGCCTGTCACGTATAGTTATGCATCTTCCTGCTGCAGTGTGATCGTCGGCAAGGTAGGAAGGTACGGGAGGGCAACAGGATGAGATATAACGTTGACATTATTGTAACGGCGATGCGTTCTTGTGGGACTGTGGGAATGGAGTCCAGTACCACTTCAAACTAAAACACCGAATTCAGGACTACTATCGCGCTGTATAAGGCAACAGTTGAACAGTCACCGGGTAGGCTCCAGACTCTAATCCAATCATTGTGGTCAAACAGGCGCAATGGGGTTTCATCGGTTTGGTTGTCCATGACCATCGTTCATCGTTCATCGTTCCGGCACAAACGCCTGTGCCATTTACTCAGTACTAAATACAGGACTGGGAGTCTTGCGTACACTCTGCTCTGCTGCAGCCGATGTCGAATGGTATTTGCGGAAGTGTACGCGCCGTGCAGTCATGGCCTTGCGGTCTGGGGCGCCTTGTTGAGGAATGCACAGCCGCTCTCGTCAGAGATTCAAATGTTCAAATGTTTGTATAGCTTATGGGACTTAACTACGGGGTCATCAGTCCCTAAACTTACAAACTACTTATCAACTATCTTATACTACGGACGGCACAAATATCCATGCCCGAGGGGGGATTCGAACCCCCGACCGTAGTGGCCGTGCAGACCGTGACTGGAGCGCCGCAGTCCCCTCGGCCACAGCGGCCGGCTCGTCAGAGATTCGCATCCTCCCTCGGGCATGAGTTTATGCGTGTGCATGTGTGTGGGAGGCGTCCTTAACCCTTTATTTGGCACACACAGAAATCACGAGAAGAAAAAAGTATTATGTTACTTAAATGTGTAAGGACATGTGAACAGATTTATACTTTTTTTTTCATAATATAGTTTCTGGTTTCTAAGTAACATTGCCCAAACCCTTCACATGGTGGTACAGTATCAATACTAGTGTTGTTCTTATGACTGCAGAAATTACTGTATCTTGGACCACTTCATGTGAAACGTGTGATGACAAGTCGTTTTTGGTGCAAAGTTCAGAACAATCCCGTGCTTTCCTCATTTTACAGTCAAGTACATCTGAAGACAAACCTTGCAAATTCTTTTTGGCTAGTAACCTGTCAAGTGGCAACGTATTGTCTTATCAGTCATACCGTACATCATTGACTGGTACAGGAGATGCTGTTTCGTTCTTCTTTTGGACTTAATGCCCCTTTTGTAGTGGTCTTCCCCTGCCTCCTCTTCCCAATAAATGTATGTCCATTTTTCAGTCTCCCATATAAGAACTCGTCAACAATTTTCGATAATAAATCTACTTCAAGGCGTCCTGTTACGCTTTTATAATCAATTTTCCATGCAACACGAAAAATATCGCCACAAAATTGAAACAAACATGTACCTCGGTAACTTATGCTTGGAGTGTTCGCTAAAGATTCAGTTTATTGCTAAACTTTTCGCAAAAGACAATGAAATAACACTTTACTGGATAGCTGAAATGTTAGTTTCGGGCACTGTTGCCCACCCAAGGATGAGACTTGAAAGATGTTTCAGAAAACCACGCGAAGTTTTGATGTTGCTTGAGAGCAACATTGCAAAATAAAGGGTTAACGTAAGTTAGTTTAAGTAGTATGTAAGTAGGGAACAATCACCTCAGCAGTTTGCTTCCTTAGGATCACAAACATTTGAACATTTTGAAGTGTCCACTTGTTGCGCAAGAGACCGAAACTGTTGGCATATGGCCCGCAAAATGGCAGAGCGAACTATCACTACCATTTGAAAAATATTCTTATTACGGGGCCGGCCGCAGTGGCCGAGCGATTTGCGGCGCTCCAGTCACAGTCTTCATGGCAGCTACGATCGGGGATTCAAATCCTCCCTCGGACATGAATGTTTGTGTCGTCTTTAGTGTAATGTAGTTCATAAGTAGTTTCTAAGTTTAGGGACTGATGACCCCGTTGTTAAGTCCCTTAACCTTAACAAACATTTGAACTTACCACGTGTAGTGTTCCAATGAGGTTCGCTATAACCGGTCCCGTCAGACAATGGTTTCCTACTCCGTCCAGCGATTATAGATCCGCATCGCATTTGCTTTGTAACGTGCAACTCGATCGTCGATTGCTCTAAAGGAGGCAACTGTTCTTCCTCAGTGCAACTCAGAAACATGTCCGAAAAAATGCTCGCTTTGTTCTACGAGGCATAGTGAAGCTTATTATGCAGAAAAACCGCACGAAATAACAATCTACGTATGCGCTGAGATGCTAGCCATATAGATCTCTCTTCGCAAACGCTGCAAATTTCACTTGATTTTTATGCTTCGGTTAGGGTAATATTGATTGAGTGGCGAGCAGTGTCATTACATCATTCGTAAACGCTGGCGCAAGTATACATTGGCACACCCTTTTAGAGGTTTCCCATTAACTTAAGATTCATTGTGCAACATGCGGAGTACATGATATGATTACATTCACTGATACATTGCTCAAGCGGTACTGAGGTTCTAGTTGTCAAACGATGCTGAAATGCTCATATTAGTGTCTTGTGTAGCCTGCACGGACGGCAGTGCCTGCTGACCCATTCTACCATTCTGATGGCGAACACTCTCTTGGGATACATTACTTCACGCCTGCTCGAAACGTTCTACAATAATTGTGGGTTGTCGAGTCGCACGTGTCAGTTCTTCCATCATATCCCACACATGCTGTATTCGAGACAAGTCCGAAATCTGGTGGCTAGGGAAGTTGCTGCACCTGTTGCAGAACAGGCCGAGTTTCACGCCAACGAGTGGACGAGGATTATCCTATTGAAACAACACATCACTTTCCTATTGCAAAAATAACTAATATTATGCACTTATCGATTATTTTTCATCGTTCCCTCCACAAACACTAAAGGTGAACGAAGTTGTAGGTTATCGGATCCCAGACTATCAGGAGAATGTGACTTGGTTGGCCTCGGCGGATAAGCTGTGCGTACTGGGGCGCCGTGCTGCGGTGCGCGCGGCCGCTCGTCGTTGGGGGTTCTAGTCACCTTCGGGCATGGGTGTTTGTGTCGTCCTTAGGTTAGTTTACCTTAGTTTAAGAAAGTAGTGAGCTACGGAGTAATAACCACGCAGTTGAGTCCGATAGATTTACAAACATTTGCACGTTTTGACTTTGATGAATACACTCTATGGCACAGTGTTCGTCACGTCTACTTCGTAAAGCTAGATGTGTGCGTGCCCTAGTCTCACTGCTAGAAACAAGTTGGAATAGAGGAAACAACGCTAAATGTTACTTACGCCCAAAGAAATTGAGGAAACAACGCTAAATGTTACTTACGCCCAAAGAATACTTAGCAATGTATGTTTTGGTAAACTTAGTGTGGTAAAGTGCTGGGAAGTGAAACAACGTTTCAAAACATTGACATCTATTTTCAAGCGAAAAAATAAACATATGAACACATCAAACAATATTTATAAGAGCGTAAATAGACCTTGTTTACTTTATCTACTACGATTTGCCCACTGACATTGTTAATAACGTCATGCACAACTGTATTTTTGTCCTTTATTTGGACCGACTGTTTCATTGAAAATGCGATTTTTCAAATTACAATCTTATTCAAATAAACAAATGGCTTCAATCTTTTCTGTTACAATATTGCAAAACATAAACCAATTTTCGGTTTCAGATATACGACCTCGCTTTTAGGTGGGCACTCAATTGAGATAAGTATTTAAGTCGTCTTGAAACATTTTCAGTTTACCGCTAAACCAAATTATAACAATGAAATAGATTAACAAGACAAATTTGCGTGCAAACCATGTAATCGTCGACTAGAATATGAAAATCGCGTGACGAAAATAGGTTAACTTCCGATGTCAGCAGACGACCGTTCAATCAAAACAATCTTCTCGAGAAAGCTTAACGTGACGTTAACGTCAGGTGACGGTCCGGTGACGGACAGTGTGAATGCCGCCATTAGAACTACATTGTGGAATACATTCTGATCATAAACTTTGACAAAACGCAAAAATTACGTATATACGAAGGAAAATGGCGGACTAACTGGAGCGGTGACTGCTGCAGACAGCTACTAGCTCGCTCATGCGCAGTGAACACACTAGTACCGAATTTAGAACTGGCTCTATTTCTTTATCGCTATGATTATAGCACTTCGATACTAGCACGATAATTCTAGTGCAGCCGTTCAAACGACAAACGGCCGCCATTAACGCAACTTGTTATCAATCTATTACAAGTTCGTTCATCGTTTAAAACGGACTTAAGCTATCTGTAGGCAGACGACGTCGAAAGCATTATCATTTCATCTGTTATCTCCCAGGTGGCATCTTCCGTCACCGGATCAAAATGAACGTCATCTTTTCAGATGTACTAATTTATTTATTGTTTATGGTTGTGTACATGCAGTGTAAAGTAACAAATAGAGTGGTTGCATTACACAACGACGCTATAAAGGCACCTGAAACACCCTGCATAAATGAAGTGATATTTTGGTTCAGAATGGTATTTTCACTCTTCAGCTGAGTGTGATTAGATTAGATTAATGCTTGTTCTATAGATCATATATACGACATTTCGTAATGATGTGGAACGTGTCAGTTTAGTAAATGTTGTCTACATATGACAATTAATATCTTAAGGATTTTTATTACATTTTTGTTGTATTTTTTAATTTAATTTTTTTACAGTTTTACCTAAAAGTTCATCTACATTGTAGAAGGAGTTGCCATTCAGAAATTCCTTTAATTTCTTTTTAAATACTAGTTGGCTATCTGTCAGACTTTTGATGCTACTTGGTAAGTGACCAAAGACTTCTCTGGCATCCCTTTCTGAGCCAAAGTTAGATTTAACCTTGGATAGTGAATATCATCCTTTCTCCTAGTGTTGTAACTATGCACACTGCTATTACTTTTGAATTGGGTTGGATTGTTAATAACAAATTTCATGAGTGAATATATATATTGAGAAGATACAGTGAATATCCCTAGATCCCTAAATAAATGTCTGCAGGATGCTCTTGGGTGGGCTCCAGCAATTATTCTGATTACACGCTTTTGTGCAATGAATACTTTTTTACTCAGTGTTGAATTGCCCCAGAATATGATCCCATATGAAAGCAGTGAATGAAAATAGGCGTAGTATGGTAATTTACTGAGATGTATTTCATCAAATTTTGCAATGACTCTAATAGCATAAGTAGCTGAACTCAAACTTCCAATTCAGTCCCTCGTCAATGCAAACACCTAAAAATTTTGAATATTCTACCTTAGCTACAAATTTATGTTCAAAGTGTAAATCTATTAATGGTGTCATTCCATTTACTGTTGTTGTTGTGGTCTTCACTTATGACTTATTAAGCTGATAGTTCTGTAATTTTCACACTTGTCTGCACTTGCTTTCTTTGGAATTGGAATTACAGTATTCTTCTTGAAGACAGAAGGTATTTCCCCTGTCTCATACATCTTGCATACCAGCTGATACAATTTTTTCATGACTGGCTCTCCTAACGACATCAGCAGTTCAGACGGAATATCATCTACTCCCGGGGCCTTGTTTCGACTCAAGTCCTTCAGCACTCTGTCAAATTCTTCTCGCAGTATCGTATCTCCTATCTCATCTTCCTCCACTGCGTCTTCCATTTCTAGAATACTGCCTTAAAGTTTATTTCCTTTGTATAGGCCCTCTATATATTCCTTCCACAGTTCACCTTTCCCCTCTTTGCTTAGTACTGGTTTTCCGTCTGAGTTCTTGATATTCAATATGAAACTGTATATACTGGGTTTCATCAAAGTTTAATGTGAGTCCATTTGTAGAGAACCACTTAATAACTTTCTGAAATATGTCATTTACAATTTCATCAGTTAATTGCTGCTTGTCAGGTATGATAGCTATACTTGTATCATCAGCAAAAAGCACTAGCCTAGCATCTTTGTGAATGTAGACTGGCAAGTCATTAATATATATATATATATATATATATATATTAAGAACAGCTAAGGACCCAAGACCGAATCTTGTGGGACCCCATTTTTGATAACTCCCCAGTTAGAAGAATTAATTGTTTTATCTGTATCATGTGAACTGCTTATTTCAACTTTCTGCACTCTTCCAGTTAAGTATGATTTAAACCATTTGTGCACTGTCCCACTCATGCCACAATACTTAAGCTCATCTAGAAGAATCCCATGATTTACAATTTGAGATATCACAAAAAATCCTAACTGGTGATGTCCGGTTATTAAAAGCATTTAATATTTCATCAGTGAAGGTATATATAGCATTTTCAGTTGAAAACCTTTTTTGAAAACCAAACTGATGTTTTGTTAGAACTTTATACTAGAATGTGAAGCAACTCGAGAATACATAACTTTTTCAAAAATTTCGGATAAAGCTGTCAGAAGTGAGATGAGGCGGTAGTTGTTGACATCGGGCGTATCCCCTTTTTTCTGCAAAGATTTAACGATAGCATATTTCAGTCTATCCGGATAAAAACCTGCTTTAAAGAGCTATTACAAATATGGTTTATCTCCTGGGAACAAGTGTGCTGGAAATGCCATCAATTTCATACGACCGTTTACTCTTGAGAGAGTTTATTATTTTCCTAATTTCTGAAAGAGAGGTGGGTGGAATTTCAGTTGTATCAAATTGTGTGGGTATGGCCTCTTCCATTAATTGCCTTGCTCCTTTAATAAACATTTAGCTCCTATTTTCTCTACAACATCTAAAAAGTAATCATTAAAAATGTTTTCAAATTCTGACTTTTTGTTAATAAAGTTTTCAAATTTTTATGGTAATAACCTCTTCCTCTGCTATTGCTATACTTGTATCATCAGCAAAAAAAGTACTAGCTTAGCATCTTTGTGAATGATGAAGTCATTCATATACAGGGTGTTTCACTAAGTATGTTTGCCTCTGTAACTTATAAAATAATAGGTGACGGAAAATTTTAATGCGGTAGGTCAACACAAGAAATGTTACACTTTCTGCGGAGCTATGAACACAGTTTATTGTATCATTTTCCAAAGAGTTACAGCAAAAAGATATAATTTTTTAAATGGAACAATAGCTTTTTTCTATCGTGCATTGAAATCGTTGAAAGCAGCTGCGTCCAAATCATGTTAAACTACATTCCTATCACTGTTGGTTTGGGAGCTACAACCCTTCAAAGTTTAGGGGGCGGAGGCTACGACAGCGTAGCTCACTGGCTGGTGGTCATGAGACAGTGGGCCGTGCCCCAGGGGATAGCCACTCGGCCAGTCAGCTACGCTATTGCAGCCTCCGCCTCCGGAACTTTGAAGGGTTGTAGCTCCCAAACTAACAGTGATAGGAATGTAGTTTAAATTGATTTGGACGCAGCTGGTTTCTATGATCCAATGCACGATATAAAAAAAACTATTGTTCCATTTAAAAATTATATCTTTGTGGTGTAACTCTTTTGAAAATGATACAGTAAACTGTGTTCATAGCACCGCAGAAAGTGTAACATTTCTTATGTTGACCTACCGCATTAAAATTTCCCGTCACCTATTATTTTATAAGTTACAGAGGCAAACACACTTAGTGAAACACCCTGTATATTAATAACAGCAAAGGATCCAAGACCGAACCTTGTGGAACCCCATTTTTGATAACTCCCCAGTTAGAGGAGTTAATCGTTTTATCTGTATCATGTGAACTGCTTATTTCAACTTTCTGCACTCTTCCACTTAAGTATGATTCAAACCATTTGTGCACTGTTCCACTCATATCACAATAAGTAGTTGATAAGTAGTTTGTAAGTTTAGGGACTGATGACCCCGTAGTTAAGTCCCATAGACTCTACAAACATTTGAACATTTTGAACTTAAGCTTATCTAGAAGAATCCCATGATTTACACAATCAGAAGCCTTTGAGAGATCACAAAAATCCCAACTGGTGACGTCCGGTTATCCAAAGCATTTAAGTGATGTGGAACCTGCTGACAGGGTGTTGTTGTTGCAGGCTGGAGCGGTTCTCGCAGGACTCGTCGGGTCTGTCCCCGCGCCGCAGCCGCAGCCCGCTGGGACGCCGCACGCCCGAGGCCTCTGCCGCCTCCTCGCTGGAGTCCTGCGACCGCTTCTCCAGGAACGGCACAGGTCAGCCAGCCTCACAAACACCTCCTGGTTGTCGTCATCGACGGCAGCTGCCACTGAATATAAGGTGATACAGACAGGGAGGTAAAACGGTATTAGTAGCGTGCTGGTTGACAAGGTCCCATCGATTAAATATCTAACCGTAACGTTGCTGACCGATATCAAATAGAACCAGCGTGTAAGGACAGTTGCGGGGAAAGCGGACGCTAGACTGTTCAATGGGGAGAATTTTGGGAACGTGTATTTTATCAGTAAAGTAGACCTCGTATATAACACTTCTGCGATCCATTATCGAGTACTGCTCAAGTCACTGAATTAAATCCTAAGGCAAAGTTGAAAATTTGTGCTAGAGCTTCATTCGAACCCGAATTTACCACTTCGGGCCAGCGGTCGGCTTAATCAGTTGGGCTATCCAGGCACGCTTCCCTGTTGTTGTGGTCTTCAGTCCGCAGACTGGTTTGATGCAGCTCTCCATGCTACCCTGCCCTGCGCTTGTCTCTTCATCTGGGAATACGTTCGGCAACCTACATCCTTTTCAATCTGCTTACTGTATTCGTCCCTCGGTCTCCCTCCACGATTTTACCCCACACAATTCCTTCTAATGCTAAGTTGACAATTCCTTGGTGTCTCAGAATGTGTACCACCAATCTATCCCTTCTCCTAGTCAGGATATGCCAGAAACTCCTTTTCCCCAATTCGGTAAAGCATCTCCTCATTAGTTATGTGATCTACCCATCTAATTTTCATCATTCGTCTGTAGCACCACATTTCAAAACCTATCATCTTTTTGTCTGAACTTCTTATCGTCTACGTTTCACTCCCATACAATGTTACAGTGCTTTCAGAAAGAACTTCCTAACATTAATATTGGATGATAACAAGTTTCGCTTTTTTAGAAATGCTTTTCTTTCCATAGCCATTCTGCTTTTTATATCTTCTCTACTTGGGCCATCAAAAGTTATTTTGCTACCCAAATAACAAAACTCATCTACGACTTTTATTGTCACATTACCTAATCTAATTCCTTCAGCACCGCCTGATTTTCTGACATTACGTTCCATTACCCTCGTTTTATTCTTGTCAATGTTCATCTTATATCTTACTTTCAAGATACTGTCCATTCCATTCAATTGCTCTTCCAGATCCTTTTCAATCTCTGAACAAAATTGCTATGTTATCAGCAAACCGCAAAGTATTTATTTCTTCTCCCTGAACTTTAATTCCCTCTCCAAATTTCTGCTTGTATTCTTTCACTGCTTGCTCAGTGTACAGATTGAACAACATTGGGGAAAGGCTACAACCCTGTCTTACTCCCTTCCCAACCTCTGCATCTCTTTCTTGCCCTTCGACTCTAATAACCGCTGTCTGTATTCTTTTCTTTTATATATATATATATATATATATATATATATATATATATATATATATATATATATATATATAACTCTTTGCTTCCTATATTTTATCCCTGCAACCTTCAGAATTTGAAAGAGTGTATTCCAGTCGACATTGTCAAAAGCTTTCCCCAAATCTACAAACGCTAAAAACGTAGGTTTGCCTTTCCTTAGCCTATCTTCTAAGATAAGTCGTAATACGAGTAATGCCTCCTGTGTTCTTATATTTCTCCTAAATCCAAACTGCTCTTTCCCGATGTGGGATTCCACAACGTTTTCCATTCATCTATAAATAATTCGTGTTAGTATTTTGCAACCATGACTATTAAACTGATAGTTCTGTAATTTTCACATTTGTCTGCACACGCTTCCTTCGGAATGGGAATTACAATATTCGTTTTGAAGTCAGCGGGTATTTCCCCTGTCTCATACATCTTGCATACCAGGTGGAACAATTTTTCATGACTGGCTGTCCTAACGATATCAGCAGTTCAGACGGAATATCATCTACTCCTGGGTCCTTGTTTCTACTCAAATCCTTAAGCGCTTTGTCAGATTTTTCTTCTCGCAGTACCATATCTCCTGTCTCATCTTCCTCCACTTCGTCTTCCCTTCCGACCCAAATTCTCAACTTGTAGCACATTGCGACGGTAGCGGCCCCTGCCAATTAGCTCCTCTCGCTCGCAGCCTATACTGGATTCCCACAAGTGATCGATCCTGTTAATGCGTCCACACTGTGTCATTTGCCTGTTGGGGGCATAACAATTACTGATATTGGATTTATTTGAGGGCCTTGACACGGCCGTTAATGGTGACTGCTCATGTGTTTGGGATTCGAACGAGGTCGAATTTAAGACATAGAACCAATTCAGAGGCGGGCTGGAAGATGTCTTACTGGTAGTTTCGGTCCACACGCGAAGGTTTTCGGAGATGGTTATGAAACTCTCATGGAATCCCTGGAAGGAAGTCGACCTTCTTTCAGAGGACAACTACTGAGGAAATCTAGAGTACTGATATTTGTAGTTGAACGCAGAACGCTTCTATTGCCGTCAACTTTCACTTTGCCTAAGATAAGTTAGGGCTCGTAAGAAGGCTTGAAAGCATTCGGCTCTATTTGGAACGGAAAAGAGAATCACTAGTAGAGGTACGAGGTGTCCTCCATCACGGTTCGTCCGTGTTATTTTATCATGTAACATGTAAGTACTGCTTCCATTCCATACATCAAATTAGCAATTACAACTTAATTAAAAACTCTTTCTCTTTTTAAAAATTTTGTAATTTATGTTATAGGCCATTTTGAATAATTTTGATGAATGCACTCTTAGTAGTTCTGGAACCTGGTAACATTATCTCTGTGACCGAGGGCTGTCTTGCTGCTTACTGAAATGAGGTATTATTCGCAATTACCAACTCTCTCACGAACCCGGAATCGCGTTCCGATCCCGAACAAATTTTCATACATCACCAAACCAACTTGTGAACACAGCTAAAAGTAGGAAAATTTCACAAATTGCGCATAAATGTCCCATTTGTTAAGATATATGTAGCTGTAGATCGTCACCATGGTTCCTTTGAAACAGACATAGTAAAAGTTAACTCATACGATGCTTTCAGTACAAAGTAAAACAGGAAGACCAAGCTAAAATCCGGCCGCGGTGGCCGAGCTGTCTGCGGCGCGCCAGTCACGGTCTGCACGGCCACTACGGTTGGGGGTTCGAATAACCCCTCGGGCATGGATATTTGTGCCGTCTTTAGTATTAGTTAGTTCGTAAGTAGATTGTAAGTTTAGGGACTGATGACCCCGTAGTTAAGTCCCATAAGCTCTACAAACATTTGAACATTTGAACCAAGCTAAAAACAAGCCTCTACATGTTTATGCTTTGGTTGCTACGATGGTTTATCATGGAGGACCTTGCAGTTCCGTACACTGCCGGTAAATGGCACACCAACTAGGTGTTTCAGCAGCAGTTGCAACGCTCAGCTGTCGTTAACAGAACTGTGTGGAATTTTCATGACCAATATGGACCTTAGCTGCGCTTCAGTGTTAAAATCCAAAGGTTTGCATGGAAAAGACACAGATCACTGCTATTTTCCTTTTTCTTTTTTTAAATGAAGAGTTATTGTTAGCATGTTTTAGTGTGCTTTAGATCGTTCGAAGTCAAAGACATCCCTCGTGAGAGCGAAAAATAATGTAGATTTCATTAGTTATTGACACTGCATAATTACTTCTCTTCTTCTGCAACGTTTCTGCTTAAGCAAGTCGTCGACAGAGTCTCTTCCAAGCTTCTCTAACCTCCCACAGTCTATCGTTTACCACCTCCTCCTATTGCATTCTTCTTCGCCTCACATCTTCTTTGAGCTGCTCTCTCTGTCTTGTCCATCTTTGCCTCCGTCCGCATTCTGTACATTCTCGGACTCTTGTAGGAATTCTTCTGGTCCCACTCTTTTCATGTGTCCGAACCAATGCATTATATTACTCTTTATAATTACTTTTCGTGGCATCATCAGTAACGTACCTACTATTAGTTCTTACCAAGGATCCCTGGTATAAAGCGCATTCCTTTTGCTTGTATTCTGCTCATTCTGATCCATAGGTTAAAACTGGCAGTTCTAACCTATCATGGCTTTGTTTGTCCCGTCAGAGGTTCGAGTGAGTGTGTGTATGTGTGTGTGTGTTGTCTTATCATGAGTTAATTCAAGTAGTTTGTAAATCTAGGGACTGATGACCACTGCAGTTTTATCCCATTATAAAGATTTGAACATTTTATGTTTGCTTCTGCTGGCGTTCTCGAATTTCTAAATATGTCACAAACACAACAATAAAAATTTAATGAAAATTATATTGTTTCTGAAATTTCCTCCTTGATACATAAATGTATCTAAGTCCTTAATAACTTGACCATTGCGAATTATTTCATTTTTGCTGCTGATATCCATTACTTCCGTTTTTGTTACCCTTATTTCCTTATCTGCTTCTTCAGTTTTACCCTGCCAGGTGTTTAGTTGTTGTTCCAATTTCTATTGATTTTCTGCGGTCTCTCGTTCGCGTTTGTTCTAGGTTGTTCGTAGCGTTCTTGGCTTAGTCTTTTCATTACAGAGAGCGCCGAACCATCTGACCGAACATAGTGACCAACCACGCTGGTGCCAATTAGACTAAACAGGCACGCTTCCCCTCCTGTCTAAATTCTCAACATATCGCATACTACGATGGCAGTACTTCCTTTTCCTCGCAATCTAAGTGTATTCCCGCAAACGATCGAGCGTATTTGTGCATCTACGCAGAAACTGTCAATTGACTGTTGGTGTCCTATTAGCAATTATTGATATGGTGTCTGTTCTTTGGAGCTTGTCCGAAGCTTATTCCTGATTTTCGCTAATAATATCCTCTCATAAATTTTCATGCAGTGATACAATAGTGCTATTTATATGTAATTGTATATGTAGCATTTCACACTAGCCCCGTTGAGAGCCTTTACGCCGAGGCCGCCGAACTACCTCTTTCTTATCGTCGGGAACTCATGCTTAGCCGTTACGCTAGCCGTTTATCATCCATGCGACGACACCCAACGTATGCTGTTTTCTTTAATGAATCACTTGACGGTCTCTTTGCCGTGCGCCCGTCAGCTCTGCTACCACCGGGAATACGCTTGCGTTCGTGACTTGGCCAGTTCGGCGTTACAATGCCGGCTACTTTCTCGATTGGAGAGAGCACCTCTCTACCGTGGCTAAGCCCCGAAGTTCGTGTTAACTTGGACCTTCATTCTCTTCCAAAGGACTCCACATCTAGTTTAGTTTACCTGAGAGAATTTCTCGCACTCCGGTTCTAATTTCACGACAATTTGTTGACCTAAGACAGACCAGGGTGTTGGGTGTGCCTTTGTTTCTTCGTAACGCCTCGTTTAAATATCGTCTCCCTGAGTGGAGTTCCAATTTTACAGCTGAGCTGTATGCATTATATCAAGCCACCCAATACGTCCGGCGAAACTCGCTCAATAAGAGTGTCATTTGCTCGGACTTTGAGTGCTCTTTTGAGCCTCCGCACGCTATATCCTGTCCATCCCCTGGTACAAAGCATCCGCAATTATCTTACCGCTTTTTCAGCGAGCGGAACTACTTTGACGTTTCTGTGGGTCCCTGGCCACGTGCGAGTGTTGGGGAATGAGTCTGCGAATACGGTGCCAAGGATGCAGTTCTCCTACCTCGGCTGTCTACCTTTTCTACTACCTCTGATGACCTTCGTGCTGGCGTCTCCCGGCGTATCATCTCACGTTAGTTTTTACATTGGTCATCCCTGTCAGGGAACAAATTGCGAGCCATTAAACCCGTGCTTGATGTTCGATCAACGTCATTTGGTCCGGCTTCGTATTGGCCACTGCCGTTACAGCAACCAGTATTTACTTCGTGGAGAGCCTGCTCTCTTATGTGAGCAGTGTGATGAACCTTTTACTATGTACCACCTTTTAGTGCAATGTCCGTTTTTTAATCGTCTACGTCATGATTTGTATTTATCATTTGAAATGTCTGAAATTTTAGCTGATGATCCGCATTCTGCTGACCGAGTTTTACTTTTTATACGTCGTGTAAATATGGCGAAAGCCATTTAAGTTCTAACCCCGGTTCGATTTTACTATGGGCAGTGTTGGGCGATAATGACCTAATTAGTTTTGCGCCCTGAAACAAAAACACAACAAAAATCTGTAATTATCAAACAGTTACCAGAATAACTTAAACGGAATACATTTGTACTGCAGGAACTGCCAACACTACGACGACGAACACGACGACGACGACGACGAGCTCGGAGCTGGCGCGCACGGACTCGGGCCGAACCAACACGGACCTGTCGGAGACGAGCGAGGACTACGTGACGGCGGACGGCAACTCGCACACGGACACGGCGGGCTACGTCGCCTGGCCGGTGGGCACGCCCGTCTCCGCCCCCGGGGGCGCGGGGGCGGCGGGGGCGGGCGCGGGGCGGCGCGGCGAGGGCGACGGCAGCTCGTTCGAGAGCGGCTCGTCGCTGTACAGCGTGCCCGCCGCCGCCCAGGCCGAGGAGACGTCGTCCGAGCTGCACACCACCACCACGCCCACGCCGCTCGTCGACAGCGAGGACAACGGCGACGCCGACGCGACGCGCGCCGGCTCCTCCACGCCGCGCGTCTCCGTCGACATGGGCTACGGCGCGCTGCGCCTCATGGCCAACAGCCCCAGCGACCAGAGCAGCAGCTCCTCCGGCAGGTGAGCTAGTCTAGCTGAGACAGGACTCTCACTTCTCCATCTACATCTACATAGATACTCTGTAAATCACATTTAAGTGCCTGGCAGAGGGTTCATTAACCACTTTCATAACTTTTCTCTACCCTTCCATTCTCTAATAGCGCACGGGAAGAAAGAACACCTAAATCGTTCCGTTTTCGATCTGGTTTCTCTTATTTTATTGGGATGGTCATGTCTTCCTAAGGAAAATATTTTCACATTCAGAAGTAAAAGTCGCAAACAGATCACGCCGCAATGAATAACATCTTTCTTTTAATTATTTCCACCCCAATTCGTGCAACATTTCCGTAACGCTCTCTCCCCCATAACGTGATAAAACAAAACGAGCTGCCCTTCTCTGAACCTTCTCAATGTCTTCCGTCAGTCCCACCTGGTGAGGGTCCCACAATGGGCAACAGTACTCCAGGAGAGTAAGCACAAGTGTGATGTAGGCAGTCTCTTTGGTGTAGCTGGTGCATCATCGAAGCGTTCTACCAATGAAACGTAACCTTTGGTTCGTCTTCCCCAGAATATTTTCTACGTGTTGTTCGTAATTGTAACTCCTAGGTATTTGGTAAATTACGACCTTAGGTTTGACTGATTTATCGCGTAATTGAAGTTCAGCGGATGTCATTTAGTTGTCATGTGTTTTACTTCACACTTTGCTTTATTTAGTGTCAATACTCTGCAATTCTGGCGTCGTGCCGGAATATCGTTTTTTGTTTTTTTTTTTTTTTTTTGTTTTTGTTTTTTTTTTTCTTAATTGTATTTTGATACCAGCTATTTCACCAGTAGGCTGGCAGTAGGTCCATAGGCTGCTCTTCAGCCGAGAGAATAAAATACATGATGAAAATTAAAATACATGACAGGCGATAAAACAATGACAATGACGGAGAAAACAATGACATAGACAAACTGTCAATTCGAAGTACAGACAGTTGATAGATGATTAAAATCACTTTTAGTCATTTAAAATATAGTACGACAAGAACACAGAACGGCGAGTACATTGAGACACTAATTAAAACACTCGGTGCGATTCTTGTTTGTAAGCGGTGGATGCAGATTAAAAACACACATCTGTCTGGAGCACTGCACACAACACTGATCGTAGCACTGTTAAAACTGTCGGTCCAGGACCCCGCGGGATGGGGGAAGGTGGGAAGCGCGGGGAAGGAGGAGAAGGCGGGGGAAGAGGCGGTGGGGAGGAGCCGTAGGGACTACAGGGTAGGGGGGAGGGTAGCCAAGCGGGGGAGGTGGAGGGGAGGGGGCGGGAGAGGGGGCTCTACATCTATGGGGAGGGATCAGGGTTGGTAGGACGGGTATATGTCAGGACGGAGGACGTCATCAGGGAGGGGGAGGTGGCAGAAGTTACCCTGGGAAAGGATATAGAGGGTGTGGAGATGAAGGGAGGGGGTATCACGCGGTAGAGGCATGGCAGAGGCCCAGGGTCAGTGAGGATGGGGTGGACCAGGGGCTTGCGAAAGTCTATTTTGCGGTTGGTGTAGAGGATACGGGTATGTTCTAGCACAGACAAATATATACAGACGGGACACCTCTGTAAGGGCCCGGTCCTACGCTCAGAGGTGCAGGGAGGGAGGGTTTCCAGCAGTTCCATAAGATGTCCCATGATGGCGCTGCAGTCAGAAGCAGCCCTTTAAACTGACCAGAGCAGGCGGCAGGTAGCGGCTGACCCCACCACCACCTCCCCTCAAACGCCAGCAAACCGGACACAGCCATGGCCTCGTGGCAGGCGGCATGAGCTCTCCCCTCAGCCTCCCCTCCACGCTACCCTCTGACTTGCGAGAGGCACCCTAAGCCAGGGAACCGCCTGACACCTGCTAGCATCTTACGGGACTACGAGGGGAGCGTAGGACAGTAGTTTAGGAGGGGCTTCTCCTCTGTATATGTTACTCTGTGGTTCTAGGTATTCGAGGAGATGGGGAAACGGGATGAGGTCATACAGGATCCGCGTGGGGGAAGGGAGCCAGATGCGGTAGGCGAGGCGGAGGGCATGGCGCTCAAGGACTTTATAATAGGAAGGGGGGGCGGAAATCCAGGCGGGATGGAAACTGTAAAGGACAGGATGCATGAGGGAGCGGTAGGTGTAGAGGATGGTGGATGAGCTGAGGCCCTACGTCCGGCCAGGGGAGAGGGCTTTCTGTCAGACGGTGCGGAGGTGTGGGGTCCAGGAAAGGTTACGGTCGAGTGTGAGGCCAAGATACTTCAGGGTGGGGGTGTAGCGGATGGGACGGTTGTGGAGGGTGAGGTAGAACCGTAACATCACATTTGCACAGTTATACCACTTCAAGTTTTTGCTGAAAAGTCTGGTAGTTTCCTACAACGCCCAGGAATCGAAACTGGAACGTTATATATTGCTATCACAGCATGAGGGATATACAGGGTGCCAAATTGATAGTGACCGGCCCCAATATCTCTCGAAATAAGCATCACACGAAAAAACTACAAAGAACAAAACTTTTCTAGTCTAAAGGGGGAAAACAGATGGCGCTATGGTTAGCTCGCTAGATGGCGCTGCCATAGGTCAAACTGATATGCACAGCAATTTTTTTAAATAGGTACCCCCATTTTTATGACATATTCTTTTGTGTCCCAGCCTCGTCGCCGCTTTTGTGTCTCGTTCCGTCGTTGGTGTCGGTGGCCGAGTGGAATGAGACCGACACAGGAATAAAGATAGCACGCTGGTGCAGGTACGGAGGGCGCTCGTGGCTGTCGTCGTAAGAACGCCGCGCCGTGCGTGCATGGCGGCGCGCGGCGAAAGTAGGTGGCGCGCACTTTGGACTTGTTGCGACACCACACCCCTCCCCCCCAAAACGCCGCGCCGTCGTGGCGTAGGGCTGACGGCCACGGCGACGGCACTGGGAGGAGGGCCTGGGCGGGGGCGTTACTGGTGGGACGGGCGTCGTAGCTGAGGCTGGGATTGAGACGCCGTCCGCGCCCCGGCATCCGCCTTGCGATCCTCCAGGAAACCCACCGAAACCTGGGGAAGGGGGCGCACACCCCCGCCCAGAGGGAGCAGGTCATCTTCTTCTGAGGTGCGTGGCCCAAGCTGGGGGTCCCGCACGGTCCCGGAGTCCCTCTCGGTGACGCTGTCATCTGCAGCGGCGACAGCGGCGGCGACGACTGCGTCGGAGGTGCGTCGACATCCATCGGGATCTCGTAGCCTGGGGAAGCTGGACCCGGAGGCGAGCGATGTGGCTGTGCTCCCTGGCGGTGAACTGGGTCTGGAATCAAGAAACCCGAGACAGGATCGCGCGGCCTGTGCAGGCGCAATTGGTTTGCGTGGCGCCGCAGCTCTGACCCTGTGGAAGAACGTACAACATACATATTGCGACCGAGCACGCGCTGAATGGTGCCCGGCGTCCATCTTGTCTTGTTGCCAGAAAACACCCTGTACAGCACCGGCGTGGAAACCTGAAAACGAGTAGCGCCATACGAATCGACTCGGTGCGTGGGAGGCTGCAGCAGGTGAAGGAGAGTGCGGTGACGGCGGCCGTGTAGAGCTCGGCAGGAGACGGGCCGTCACGGGGCATGCACCGATACGTAGACAGGAAAATTTGAAGAGCTTGTTGCCTGGAGTGCTGACATTTCATCTTTTCCATGTGAGACTTGAATGTTCACACGAAACGTTCTGCTTCACCATTGGACTGAGGGTGAAAAGGTGCGGTGGTGATATGCTGAATGACATTCACACGACAAAACTGTTGAAATTCCGCACTAACAAACTGAGGTCCATTGTCACTGACGATAGTTTCAGGCAAACCTTCGATGCAAAACACTGATGTTAAGGCACTGATTGTACTAGACGCTGTCGTTGAGTTCATGGCAATCACAAAAGGAAACTTGCTGAAAGCGTCTACAACAATTAACCAGCGCGTATTCCAGAAAGGTCCGGCGAAGTCAATGTGTAAACGTTGCCATGGTCCCTTGGGGCGTGGCCAGTCTGAGAAACGTTGCGGAGGAGCCGCCTGATGCTCCGCACAAACAGTACACTGTGACGTCATGCTCTCTATCTGAGCGTCCATACCAACCCAGGTACAATGACGTCTGGCCAGTTGCTTCGTCCTAACAATACCCCAATGTCCTTGATGCAGGAGGCGTAACACTTCACGTTGCAGGGAACGAGGAACAATAACTCTTGTTTAGTCGTTGTCCGTATGTAACAACAGACACCCTGACTTAAAGATAATGCATGACGTTGTGCAAAATAACGTCGAACCAGAGGGCGTTGAATGTCTTTGGCTCTGGCAGGCCACCCTGAGCGAACAAACCTTGCTACCACACTTAGGTCTGCATCCGCAGCTGTTTCCTGTGCAACCCGACGGGAGTTCAAAGGGAAATCTGCGACAGCGGTAGCATCTCTGGAGTCTATCTGACAACATGCCATTTCCGAAGAATCAAACGACACATCCTGGCCAAGCGGAAGTCGGGAAATTGTGCCCGCGTTGGCGTGTTTAGTGGTAGGTCGGTACAAAATCTCATACTGATAATTAGACAATATCAAGGACCATCTCTGAAGCTTTTGTGCCGTTCGTGGCGGAATTGGCTTTGTGGGTGAGAACAACGACGTGAGAGGCTTGTGGTTTGTCAACAAATAGAATTTTCTGACACAGAGATAATGATGAAACTTTGTGACGCCGTAAATGATTGCTAAGGCCTCCTTTTCTATCTGACTGTAATTCTGTTGCGTCGGCGTCAGTAGCTTGGATGCAAAGGCAATAGGACGATCGTGACATCCAATACGATGTGACAAAATTGCACCCAGACCGTACGATGAGGCATCAACTGCTAACACTACAGGCTTCTGTGGGTCAAAGGGAATCAAACATGCATCACTGAGTAGTGCAGACTTTAGTTTGTCAAAGGCAACCTGACAATCTTTCGACCATACAAAAGGAACATTCGTCCTACGTAAGTGATGCAGTGGAGCTGCAATCTGAGAGGCATTGGGAATAAATCTGATATAATAGTTAAGCTTTCCCATTACTGCTTGCAATTCATGCACATTATTAGGAGGAGGCAAGTCTTTGATTGATCTAAGATGTGACTGTAAGGGATGGATTCCTTGGGCATTAATCACATGGCCTAGGTACTCTATGTCAGTTTGAAAAAACGAACACTTTGCTTTATTACAACGTAGACCTGCTGCAGTCAACACTTTGAAAAGGCACTCCAGGTTTGCTAAATGTTCTTCAACTGTACGTCCGGATACCACAATATCATCTAAGTAGTTCGAGCAACGCGGTACAGAAACTGTCAGCTGTTCCAAGAAACGCTGAAAAATAGCGGGGGCGGAAGAACTTCCAAAGGGTAGGCGTTGAAATTGAAAAAGACCCATGTGAGTATTAATGACGAAAAACTTTTTTGACTCATCAAGTGGAATCTGTAAGTATGCCTCTGCTAAATCAATTTTGGAAAAGAAGCGAGACTGTCCTAATCTGTCCATCAGTTCCTCAGGTCTGGGCAGAGGGTATGTGTCTACAATTGTTTAACTGTTCACTGTTGATTTGAAGTCCGCACAGAGACGAAGTTTTCCCGACGGTTTGGGTATAATTACTAAAGGCGAGGCCCACTGACTCGCAGCAACAGGAGAAATCACACCACTATCTTGCCAACGTTTACGTTCATCGGCAACTGTATCACGCATTGCGATAGGCACTGGTCTAGCTTTACGAAATTTTGGAACTGCAGATTCTTTTAAAGTTACATGTGCCACGAAGTCTTTTGCACAACCTAGTTCCGGCGAAAACAAGTCACTATATTTTTCACACAATGCATTGATTTTTGTCCTGAGGCACTACTGACGAAATTTGAAGCACATTTCTTTGAATTGATAAACCAAACAAGTCGAATGCATCTAGTCCAAAAATGTTTTGTGTAGATTTGGCCTGAAGAACTACAAAAGCAACTGTTTTTGTTACACCTTGAAAAGAGGCAGGCAGTCTACATGTTCCTAGCACGGGAATATTTTGACCTGTATAAGCTGTTAACACTTGCTGTGACGGCGACAATTTTGGCGAACCCAGAAGTTCATAACTGTCTTTATTAATTAATGTAACAGCGGAACCAGTATCAAGCTGAAATTGCACCGTTTTATTTTCTATGGAGAGATTTACAAAAAGTTTGTGCTTCTGGCGCACGACAGGTGCGCGAATGTGGGCAACGTCTAATACAGCTTGTTTTCTGCGCCTGCGCGGGCTGCGTAGTGAAGTAAGCGACGCAGACTCGGCACGCAGCGGATTAACCACACTGTCACTAGATGACACTACCGCCGGATCGGCGTCCGCGCAAGCATGCGAAGCTACTCCAGATTTACTAACTACTGCACTACACTCTTGAGTAGCTACTTGATGTCTAATGTCACTAGCTACACAGGACTGGGCACATTTACAATGAGCAGTTGCAGAAGGCACTACGTTCACTACAGGATGGCAACTGTACATAGTCATTTTGCGTGTCCCGAACCCGTTTTAGTTGCACTGTTTTACGCGCACGTCGGCGTTTGCTACGTGGCACACTACATAGTTTTGCAGTAGGCACAGAAGAATTACCTTGCAATTTAGAATCAAGAGAAGCATTGTTCAAGTCCACAGCGTCCATGACATTGACCGCATGAACTGTTCTTGTATCATGCGAAGCACTGTTTCTAACGGCATCGGTCTTTGAGTCTTTAATTTGCATACACACAGACTGTACATGTCCCGATTTGCCCCATTGATAACAGGTTGCGTTGCGACTAGGACAATGCGCACGTTTGTGGCGAGATACACACTGGGGGCAAGACTTACGAACATTTTTCTGAAATGAGCGTTGGCGCCCGTTATTCAAATTACTGTTTCTAACACGACGGGGCGACCTTTGTGTCGCACTCTTACACTGGCTACTGTTCACTGTATGTTCAGCACCGCCGGTAGAATTTAAAGAATCACTAGTGCTATACCGAGAACTATGGCTAGGAAAGCGTCCGTTACGGCGCACTGAATTAACACTGTGGCTTTGCATTTCTACATCTGCTAAGTCAAAAGTATCATGCGCTTCTATAAGCTGCAGTACACTGTCTAGTGAAGGGTCTGACTGTTTCAGAATTGCTGCCCTAATTCTGGGGTCCTGAATGTTCTGCGTAATTGCATCTCTCAACATAACGTCACTATAAGAAAGTCCACAAGAGCAAGTAAATTTACATTTGCGGGTTAAGCCCTTCAACTGAGTGATCCATTCCTGGTGTGACTGCTCAGGTAATTTTTTAAGTCTGAAAAATCGGTACCGTGCCGCAGCTACGAGAACTTTTCTCTCATAATGAGCATTTAGTGCCTCTACTATTTGTTCAAAGTCTACATCACGAGGAGATGCATTGGGGAACAGTTTCTGCAGTAACACGAAAGTCTTGGTGCCAACTACGGCGAGAAAGAAATGTTTAACTGTCTGACCTGTTATTTGATGAGCCGCGACGAGTTCTTGAAATTGAGCGAAGTAGTCGCTCCATTCTTCCTCACGTTCGTTGTACTGGCGAAACGTAGGAAGCGTTGCGGCGGCAGGTGTGGGCTGCGGAAGCGGCGGCTGTTGTTGTTGGGTAGCTGCTTGCGCTGTGAGCTGCGCCACTGCCTGCAGGAGTTGTGTTATTTGCGCCGTCTGTAACTGAATAATTTCCATTAAGTTTGGGTTCGGGGTAGTGGCCATGCTGACCGATTGGGCGCCGCGCATACAAGTAACTTATAACAAAACACAAATGCAATATGAAAGAGGACACTCTGCAACAAAAAAGTCCACAAAACACGTAACTGAATATATTCCCCCAAAAATCTTATAATAAGGGCGAGTGGGCGGGAGCAATTTCTGCGTGCCCCGACTGCTGCTGTCTGGCTGCTGGTCCAAGGTTCGTCTATCACTCCTCGTCGCCACTTTTGTGTCCCAGCCTCGTCGCCGCTTTTGTATCTCGTTCCGTCGTTGGTGTCGGTGGCCGAGTGGAATGAGACCGACACAGGAATAAAGATGGCACGCTGGTGCAGGTACGGAGGGGAGCAGCCAGAAACTAGAATCACTAGAGTAAATTAGAACGAGATATATATTGCACAGAATTTATACAATACTTAACTTTAACATAGTTCAGTATGGCAGAATGCTGATACATAGTTGAGGCCTGCCTAGTGCCTATCCGATAGCCAAGTCTTCACTGGTGCCTATCTGAGTCCGAAGGTCCTAACTGGTTGCTATCTCAGTCCCAAGTGAACGATGTCGTTCAGTGGTAGCCACGAGCGGAGTTGCCGCAGAGGGCGCTCGTGGCTGTCGTCGTAAGAACGCCGCGCCGTGCGTGCATGGCGGCGCGCGGCGAAAGTAGGTGGCGCGCACTTTGGATTTGTGCGACACCACATATTCGTCTAGTACGTAAATAATATGAATGTTATTTGTAACACTTTTTTCGCTTTGTGATAGATGGCGCTGAAATATTCACAGACATATTGCTCCCAATTTTAGACGAACAGTGGGTAACAGGTACGTTTCTTAAATTAAAAGACAGAACGTAGGTACGTTTGAAATTTATTTCGGTTGTTCCAATGTGATACAAGTACGTTTGTGAAATTATCACGCATTATGAGAACGCGTGGTGTTACTGCGTGATTACCTGTAATTACCTCATGACTTCAATAAATGCTCAAAATGATGTCCTTCAACTTCAATGCATTTGGGAATGAGCGTAACGAAATTTCTCTCAACAGCAAGTAGTTCGCTTCAGTAGTGTTCTCACATGCATCGACAATGCGCTGACGCATGTTTTCTCAGGCGTTGTCAGTGAATCACGATAACAAGTATCCTTCAATTTTCCCCACAGAAAGAAATTCGAGGATGTAAGATCCGGTGAACGTACGAGCCATGGATGGTGCTTCTACGACCAATCCACCTGTCACTAAATATTCCATTTAAGACCGTTTCAACTGCATGTGCAGGACATTCATCATGTTGAAAGTACATCGCCATTCTGTCATGTAGTGAAACATCTTGTAGTAAAATCGGTAGAACGTAACGTAAGAAATCAGCATACATTGCACCATTTAGGTTGCCATCGATAAAATAGGGGCCAATTATCCTTACTCCCATAATGCCACACCATATATTAACCGGTCAAGGTCTCTGTTGTTCAACTTGTCGCAGCCAACGTGGCTTTTCCGTTGCCCAATAGAGCATATTATGCCGGTTTACGTTACCTCTGTGAACGACGCCTCTTCACTAAACAGCACGCGTGACAAATATCTGTAATCGTCCCGTTATATATTTTGTGCCCAGTGGTAAAACTGTACACGACGTTCAAAGTTTTCGCCATGCAAATTCTGGTGCATAGAAATATGGTACGGGTGAAATTTATGTTGATGTAGAATTCTCAACACCGACGTTTTTGAGATTTCCGATTCTCGCTCAATTTGTCTGCTACTGTTGTGCGGAGTAGCCACAACAGCAGCTAAAACTCTTACTTGGGCATCATCATTTGTTGTAGGTCGTGGTTGACGTTACACTTGTGACTGAACACTTCCTGTCTCTTTAAATAACGTAACTATCCGACGAAAGGTCCGTACACTTGGATGACGTCTTCCAGGAGAACAATCAACATACATAGCATAGGCCCGTTGGGCATTTTGATCACAATAGCCATACATAAATACCATATCGACCGTTTCTGCAATTGGTAAACGGTCCATTTTAACACGAGTAGTGTATCACGAAGCAAGTACCGTCCGCACTGGCGAAATGTTACGCGATACCAATAACCCACGTTTCTATTACAGCGCCATCTATCACAAAGCGGAAAAAGTGTTCCAAATAAAACATTCATATTTATTTACGTACTAGACGAATGTGTAATATAAAATGGGGGTACCTATTTTTAAAAATGCAGTTTTATATCTATTTGACCTATGGCAACGCCATCCAGCGGGCCAACCACAGCGCCATCTGTTTTCCCCCTTCAAGTTAGAAAAGTTTTGTTCTTTGTAGTTTTCTCGTTTGATGCTTATTTCGTGAGATATTTGGGCCGGTCACTATCAATGGACCACCCTGTATATCGAAAAGGTTGACGGAGACGATTTTCCTTTACAATAGATACTGATTGTAGACGGAATGATTACTTTTTCCACTTTAAATTGGATTCCATTATCTGGAGGGGTGTTCTCAACGGCCACAAAATCACTTTTATCAATAATGAAAGGAGCAGCATCTTTTGCTTTATTCAGCTGCTCCTTACATTATTGATAAAAGTTTTTCCACTGACCATGGGGTACGTAATTAATGCTGTTCCTGCTCTATGGTTGGCAGGTCCTACAAGTACCCTTGTCCGCTCAGTAAATTGACTGTGTTCGTCACCGGAACAATTGTTACAAAACATTAGCGTTAAATTGTAAAGACAAAACGCCTCCGTCAAAATTTTCGATATATATATAGCTCAAGCTGTGATAGCGATATACATATATCGTTCCGGTTTCGATTCCCGGGCGTCCTAGGAAATTAACAAACATCTCAGTAAATTAGACCTTTTTTTCATAAATGTTCAACAATCGTACAGCAATCATGTTAAAAACATATTTTTTAATTTATAAGTAAGTGAAAGATCATGCGTGTCGCATGAGCTGTATTCTGATTCTTTATTACGTCGAAAACCGGTTCGCTTCCGTATAAGTGCATCTTCTGGTAGGTAGCTGTTATTTTATAGTGCCATAAAAATTTACGATACTTCAAAGTTCTAGCTGTAGTCCCTTGTAAGCGATTAAATAAATTTCATAAACCTTTGGTGCCCTTCAGGAACGCCATTCTACAAAAATTAAAATAAATAAATAAAATAAAATAAAATGGCCGCGGCGGAGTGGCATTGCGCATTGACGCGCTATGCTCCGATGCGCGAGGCCGTTCCACGTCGGGGTTTCGAATCCTCCCTCGGGCACGGATGTTTGTGTTGTCTTTTGTATAAGTTAGTTCATACGTAGTTTGTAAGTTTGGGGACTGATGACCCCTCAGTTAAGTCCCATAAAGCTTAACAAGCATTTGAACATTTTGTACCAAAAAATGTCGATAACTTTAACCGAAGATGTCCATGATATATATATTTCAATTTAACAAACAAAACAAAATAAAAACACACAGAATTATGTGCTTCTAAGTAGTATTTGCTAGATATTAAAAATTTCTGAGAATATATTATTACTAGATGACCCGGTGAATTACGTATCACTTATCTCTTAGCCGGCCGCGGTGGGCGCGGGGACTGAGGCGCTTCAGTCACGGCCTGCACGGCCACTACGGTCGGGGGTTCGAATCCCCCATCGGGCATGCATATTTGTGCCGTCCTTAGTGTTAGCTAGTTAGTAAGCAGTTTGAAAGTTTAGGGACTGATGACCCCGTAGTTAAGTCCCATAAGCTATACAAACATTTGAACATTTTGAACTTACCTCTTAATATAAACTAATGAGTGTAATGGATCAGGTCGAGTGACCAATTGTGGCAATTTTACTTTACCACCAACACAACATAATCCTGAAGATTCACCGCGGTATTTGAAACCTTTACAGCGTTGACAAATGATTTACATTTCCCCAGTTGTTACAGATTTGTCGGCACTATAATCTATTTTCGGATCGTAAGAGAATGCTCCTCGTTCCAGGTTCACCCTGCGTCTGCGGAATCGATCAGTTTCATTTTCCCGTGCTCGCTGATGTTGTGATCGTTGTGCCCGAGCTCGTTCCATTCCATACCTATCTACCTCATTGTAATTCACTCTAGAACGCAAATCTGCCATACCAATTCGACTGTCATCGTTATTACATTATCAGTCTCTCGGTGGTCATCACTGCGCTTAGCGCGTGAGGTAGCTTGTCGCACATTTGATTGACTTCGACGACCTATGTTAGGTATTTTTCTCCTCAGCATTGTAAACAGTATCAGATAACAACGTTTTCGTGCACAAATAATGGTAACTATATTGCTGACAGAATGACAAATGAAGTTTAAATTTTTGTTACTGTTTTTGACGTAATGGATATGGATTAAACACACTGTAGGTGCATGATATTCCTAGTGTTGAATCAAATTATATAGACTTGGCAACTAATAAAAGCATTTTCTGAGATACGGTAAAGTTAAGAAGTCAAAGAGTAAATAGCTTTTCCAGAGAGTAATTATTGTTCGATATTTTGCTTTATATACTTCAAATCAAAAAATATCTAGAATTACACACTTTCTAAAGTATCATAAGATACTTCTGCGCTCAAGCTATCTCCACAGTGGTTTATGTAATAATGTATAGCCAAATCGGTTCAGCCGTTCTCGAGTTTTAGCGAGACTAATAAACAGCAATTCATTTTTACCTTTGACAGTTCACATACGGGTTCAGATCGTGTAAAGCGACCTTTTCTCTTTGAAAGTATATTTCAACAACAAAGTCACTATTTTACATGTTTTAATAAATTTTATTCGCAATTTTTCTATATTTTATCACCGTTTAAACCTTACCTGAACTTCCACGAATGTGACATGAACATTGCTTTGAACGTCAAATGTGCAAAATTTTATTGCAGTCGTACGAATGATATTGATATTCCACAGGAAAGAGCTCTTTCAGGTTTACACAAATTTTCCTATTTTCTGGCCAGCTATTCCAGACTTTTACTTCACTCAAACCTTCCTCTCGCTTTCAACGTCGAATGTGCAAAATTTTATTGCAATCAGACGAATGATATTGATATCCCATTGAAGAAAGCTCTTTCAGTTTCTCCGGAATTTTCAAATTTTCCGGATTACTTTCCCAAATTTTTAGTTCATAAGAACGTTCATGTATCGTTGTACGTCAAATGAAAATAGTTTTATCGCAATCGGATAAACGGTTTTCAAATTATAGTGTTGAGCGCACTTAGAAACACATTGAAAAAAAGAGCTTGGTTCGAATTTTGCGACTTTCCTTTTTAACAGTGCTTTTTATTTTACTGAACTTTTCCAAGACCATAATGAACAAAACAAAAAAAGGATTACCCCTCTCCGTCGTGATAATACACAGTTATAGTGATGAATTCTACCAAAAACACACTGAAAAAGGCACTTTCAGTTTTTCTCAAATTTTCCAATTTTCCGGTAGATTTTTCAAAAAATTTATTTCATACAAACCTTGTCCTGTCAAGCTGTATTCAAGTGATGCTCTTACAACCAAGTGGTAATTGATTTTCATTCACAGAAAAAAAAAATCGCTTTCGGTTTTTCCTAAATTTTCCTCTTTTTAGAGCGACTATTCGAAATTTTTATTTGATGCGAACCTTGCTCTTGATTTCAACATGGAATATACAAAATTTTATCTGAATTGGACGACATATATACCTGTATATTATTACTATCGTCATCAAGTACAGTATAACTGACATAGGTGACACCCAAAATACGCTCCAATGCCACAGTAGCTTCTAAGAAAAACCTTTTTAATATACTTCCATCTATTAGTAGTATTACTCCACTGTTACTTTCTGCGCTTTATAGCGTCATTTTCAAGTGCCCATGTTTACAAATATTAAACTACATTTAATAATAAAAAGTCTAAAAATGTACCACAAAAAATAAAAAAAAATAAAAAAATGAAAAATATAAACTAGATAATCCAGAGCCTGAATGCCCTGTGTTTAACTGTGGGCACATTTGATTCATCCTTTATCATCATAAAGAATGAAACACGTGCCCACAGCTGAACACACGGCATTCAGGTTCTGAATTTAATTCGTTTTGTAAGAGTTTCTCAGCTTTGCCGTACGCAGGAAGCCATGCGAAATTGACATATGTTTCTCCACATATTTAGAATATTCGAATAATTTAATAAGACTGACCCCTGAAAATTCAAACAATTATACAATGCGGTTGAAAAATACGTTTTGTACAGTGATACCCACAGGATTATGACAGTAAATGTGCCAACTGAATTAAAGGTGACTGTACAAAAACCTAGGGCATATGGTTCACAAACACTAATTATATACAGAAGGATGGAAAAGTTGGTAGAAGCCGACCTCGGGGAAGACTAGTTTGGGTTCAGGAGAAATGTAGGAACACGGGAGGCAATACTCACTTTACGGCTTATCATAGAGGATAGATTAAGAAAAGGCAAACCTACATTTCTAGCTTTTGTAGATTTGGAGAAGGCTTTTGACAATGTTGATTGGAATAAACTCTTTCAAGTTCTGAAGCAAGCAGGAGTAAAATATAGCGAGCGTAAGGTTATTTACAACTTGTACAAAAACCAGACAGTGGTTGTCAGAGTTGAAGGGCATGAAAGGGATGCAGTGGTTGGAAAGGGAGTAAGACAGGGCTGTAGTTTTTCTCCATTGTTATTCAATTTGTACATTGAGCAAGCTATAATGGAAAGCAAGGAGAAATTTGGAGAAGGAATTAAAGTTCAGGGTGAAGAATTAAAAACATTGCGTTTTGCCGACGACATAGTAATTCTGTCAGATACAGCAAAGGACCTGGAAGAGCAATTGAACGGAATGGACAGTGTGCTGAAAGGTTCATATAAGTTGAACATTAACAAGAGCAAAACTAGGGTAATGGAGTGCAGTGTAAGAAAATCAGATGATGCTGAAGGAATTAGATTGGGAAACGAAGCAATAAAGGAGGTAGGTGAGTTTTGTTACTTGGGCAGTAAAATAACAAATGATGGTCGCAGTACAGAGGATATAAAATGCAGAATGGCAATGGATAGAAAAGCGTTCTTGAAAAAGAGAAATTTGTTAACATCGAATATTGATTTAAGCCTAAGGAAGTCCTTTCTGAAGACATTTGTATGGAGTGTTGCCTTGTATGGGAGTGAAACATGGACGATAAACAGTGCGGACAGGAAGAGGATTGAGGCTTTTGAAATTTGGTGCTATAGAAGAATGTTGAAGATTAGGTGGGTGGATCACGTAACTAATGAGGAGGTACTGAACAGAATTGGGGAGAAAAGAAATTTCTGGCATACCTTAACTAAAAGAAGGGATAGATTGGTAGGACGCATCCTTAGACATCAAGGAATTGTGAATTTAGCGTTGGAGGGAAGTGTGTGGGGTAAAAATCGCAGAGGAAGACCAAGAGATGGATACAGTAAGCACATTCAGACAGATGTAGGTTGCCGTTCTTATGTGGAGATGAAGAGACTTGTTCGGGATAGGGTATTATGGAGAGCTGCATCAAACCAGTCTTCGGACTGAAGACCACAACAACAACTACAACATGGTTCACAAATTAAAAAAAAAAATGTACAAATGTTTGTAATTCTAAAGAACGAAACTGCCAATGTTTCGGTCCCTAGTCTTAAAAACTACTCCCCGGCGGAGGACTGGAACCCCTGATGGGAGCGGCAGCGTGCTCCGCGACGTTGCGCCCCAGATCACTCGGCCATTCCTGCGCGGCGCACGTGGTTTGATTGTCATTTTGATAAATGTAGAGTTCCATACTCCCAATACTTTTTTTTTTTATTTTGTGGTAAATAATTAAACTTTTCACTGTTTAAAATGATTGAATCACTGTAATATAGTTGTAATCATAGGCTCTTGTGAAAGACGCCATAGTTCGCCGAAAGTAGTAGTGCATTGGTAGTGAGAGGAAGTTTATTAATTCGACAAGTGAAGACGATTTTACATTATTGCCAGGGGCAGAGAAGATAGGGTGATTCTATTTACACTTCGGTAAAATCAGACGTGACGTCATTATGACGTATCCACACTATTGAAGACGACTGGAGCCATGATCGACTTGTGTGGTCATTCTAGACGCAAAACTGCGGTTGCAATTGTGGCAGACGAATTAAACGAGTAGCTGATAATATCTTCAGTTGGTAATGGTAATTCATTACAGTTTCGGAAGTTATAACTTTGCTTTCTTTCTTTTTTTTTTTTTTTTTTTTTTTTTTTTTTTTTTTTTTTTTTTTTTGAAAGTAAGAAGCTACGAATTTCCCGAAAAAGGACCTACACCCTACACTGTGAGCTCTGAAACGTTATTCAGCCAAATCTGATGATGTCATCGTGGCCCATTTGTGAAGATTGTGTTTAAAACTAATGGAAACTTTTTCTCTAAGCGTAAAATGCTACCGAGTTGCATTGTAGTACGGAGTCTACGTTAAACTAAGAGGACAAAATACGGTTACCAGGCTATGAAGCGATAATGTGTGCTTGGACATGTCAAAATATGCGATATACAAAAACAGCATATAGTCGCCGTAGGTATATGTATGTTTTCACCGAAAAATCAAATGAGCTGGATATTAATACAATCATTTGTTACAGAGGCTCTGCGAACATCAGGTAAAACATTTCGTAAAACTGGGTACTCATCTACGGCCAAGTTGCTGCAACATGCTAGTTCTTTTCTTTGAAAATGTGTGAAGTTGTCGTTCTCTAAGGCTCCGTCTGGGTTATTTCTGACATAATTTTCAATTTACATTTACTGAAATTTCCGTCAGTGCTTTCCAAAACATGATACCAATATTAAGTAAGGCCTAGTTTTGTCACTGAACTACGAAGGGAAAAGTATGCAGTTCAGAAAGAATGTCGAATTAAGCATGTTATCCCACCGAAAACCAGCGTCTCGAACGATCGCAAAAGTCGATGCGCCGCTCTTCTGGACGTCGATAGTGTGGATACGTCATAATGACGTCACGTCTGATTTTACCGAAGTGTAAATAGAATCACACGAGAAGATATGCCGTAGTTGCAGGACATTCATTTATTTCGGAGCGCTGCCAACGTTACGCTGCCGCTAGACACGGAATATTACCGCAACATTGTTACGAGCATAGACCAAAGATAACATAGATTGCGCGTTTCCTTATCTCTGCCGAGTTACAATTTGAAACCAACATCTAAAATGCCCCGAGTCACGTGACTGAGTTTTCGTCATTATGAACAACAGTTGTTCTCATTTACAGGTAAAATTTTGACTTGATTTTAACAATACGACGACTTCTATTATTTCTGTTACACGTTTGTAGTACTGTAATTTCTCCACAATACCATTATTAAAGCGGTGATTATCGTTTTACACGTGCCAAGGTGAAAAAGTATTGTCAGTTGTTTTAACAAGCAACAGAATTACAGACAGTATTAGTGTTACATGATGAATCTTTTACTGTTTTCGCACCGATAAATGTGATTATCGACGGAAAGATTATTTCAGCTGATCTTGACTGAGTTTATATGTGCATAAGTGTCTATTCTGGTGCAGATCTGCTTTTAATAACGTTATACAAAGCTAAAGATGATGCAGTCATTATACTTATGAAACCTGTTCTCATTAGTGCTTCGATGATATCCTAACTACATTATTATTTAATGTAAATAGACCAATATTTTGTTACGATTACTTTTTGGCGTCCTTTTTGTGAAAAGAGTCATAAAATATAAACGCTTGTATTGCGTCAAAGTCGAACATAATCGATACTACCAGATTTAATTTCTTATAAAAGCATAACATGTATTATTCAGGAAGCGTAAGAAAACTATTGCTGCTTGTCAAACTGATATTTCGTGTTCTACACCCGTATAAGCTACAAACTAAAAGACTCGCAGTACAACAAAAACAATCATTCGTTAAAAATTGCAGTTCTGTTGCTCGTAAAAAAAGCTGTCAATACGTTTCATCTATGCACGTAAGACGTCGCAATAATATTGGAAATTATGGAGCAATAACGCTGACTGCACAATAAAAGCCTAATAAGAATATGACAAGAAATTTTATTGTTAAACTAAGTTTACTTTCTAGTACAAAGGATAAGAATTGCAACTTTCAGCTACACTTCACTTTGCTCGTAATAATGAAAACGGCTTCCTGCCCCGAGTCACGTGACTTAGATGTTGGTTTCAGTATAATGACGTCACGCGCAGTCTATATTATCTTTGGTCTATGGTTACGAGTAACGTTTCCAACACTGCGACGCTGCCTTCCGCTCACTGCTCCTCGCCTTCCGGCAGCCATGGTACACGCCTCCTGTCGCTGCTAAGCAGCCCTAGCCCGAATCGTCAACTACCCGTGTACAAACAATTCTTTATCCGACGTAGCTGTTTCATTGTCAAACAATGCAATGAACACCAATCAAACAGCCAGTAAACATGTCGCGCCAAGTTTGATATTTCCTCAAAACCTAAAATCAGATGCTCTGTGTCGCTTTGTACTGAATCAATTTCTTCTTCGTGCTTTGTGTAGCTACTACGCAAAACGCGACGAGGTTTCAAGAAAGCTTCCCAGATCAACAAAATTATACTTGATTGTGTTTCTAGGAGAATTTCTACTAGCATGAAAATCCTTTGCATCTGATGTGCCGAAAAATGCTATTGAAATTTCTAATTTTCTGCAATAACTGGAAAAACGAAACGTATGGCTTCAAATAAAACTGTTTATAATGGGTGGCAGTATTAATTGCTTAGTGTCTAGGAAAAGAATCCAGAATCCAGAGTGATAAACTGAATACTGAAAACACTTGAATGCACCAGACTGAACGCCGTCCTGGATATTCACGATTTATTTTCACTTAGTTAAGGGATTTAACTTTATTTACGTATGAATAAAACGTACACAATATCTCAATTATCTCCCCAGTGATCACGAAACAACAAACGACTTTTATTTAGTTTTATCGTAAATTATTGACAAAAAAGGAGCAAGAAGCAATTAAAAGGAAGCACAACACAAATCAAAATTTGCCCTCGCTTGTCAGTTAAAAGTGTAAAATCTAGACTCATTCGTTAATCAACGTATTTAAGTCAAGTGCGTCCACATTTCATCGAAACAGTATCCACAGAAATCGTATCGCATATGAACACAACAGAATCGTCCGAAATTTATCAGTGTCTGCTAAATGATTAGCTTAGGCAATCATATCACATCTTTAAACAACACAGCCGCCAATACGTTATCAATGTCTGATCTACTCATTTGCTAGCTCAGTCGATAACAATACCAAAGCTTATGGGAAAACAACCGTCTATTGAATTATCAACGTCTGTCTACTCACAAGATGACAAATATACTGAATATTGTGGGATGACCGTTGCTCTCGTACACAAATTATGACTGCAAGTGTCTATATATACTTGTGAGATTTATTTCTTGCCTGCGAGAATTATTTGAATAAAGTTGAAAAATTAGCGATGCTGCAAATGCGTTGTGTTCATAAAGTCATTGAAATACAATATTTGGCTTACCTGCTTCCCAACAGGAAATTCACTCATGACACTGCTTTTAATAAAAGCTAAAATTCGAACTACTGACTCAAGGTGCTATGAGAGTACATGAACTACAAAGATAAAATTCTCTCAACTTGATAAATTGTGTGATAAAATGACTGAATTGAAAATAGTTAAAGTATTGGTTCCTTTTTTTATAAAAGAGACAATTCTGTATTTTCAAAAGTTTCAAACATACTTACAACACAATACCATTCTTTGATAGACCGTGCAAAGAAAATTTCATCATTATTCTTATAATTTTTGGGGAAACGCCACGAAGAAAAATAATGAAGTAAAACTCTACTGCCAGTGACTGTGTCAACCAAGTTCAAACAAAACTACGACCTATTTCTAACAATGAAGTGAAATAAAGGGTAATTTGGTAGAACGCTTGGGAATTGAATTCGGAACGCTATATATCGATCGAGCTGCCAGATCGACCTCAGAGCGGCAGTCATGTTTCGTTGTGAATTATTCCGACGACGATTACAGTTAATTTATTGAGCGGACGAGGGCACAGCGATGACCTTTCAACCATAGAACAGGAACAGCATTAATTATTAAGTTCATGCTCGGCACGAAAAATTAATCCCGTAATATTTTACAATTCGTGTCGCAGCATAGAGTCAAGTGTTCAGAAGTTGCAAAAAGAATCGTTACAATGACGGGATTAATTTTTCTTGCCGACCATGAAATAAATAATTAATGCTCTTCCTGCTCTTCGGTGTACAGGTAGCTGGTGTACCCTTGCCCGCTCAGCATATTAATTGTAATCGTTACTCCGGGAATTGTAAAACACCACTTAATCCAGTATACAGACATTTAGAAATAACTCACCTTATTGACTAGTGATGTATGGTTTCCTTCCGACAGCTTCTGTAGTAAGTGATGGCGGTGATACAAGTTACTGGTGACTTGTTCCTGCCTGGTTCTTGTCCGGTGATGTATATAATCTACTCATCACAAAACATACACTAGGTTCACACAGCGTACTGAAACAACATGTCAGGAACCCTCAAATGTTTTATACATCATGCGTCCGTCCATTCTTCGATATATCGATCTGGCACCTCCATCGATATATAGCATTCCAAATTCGAATTTCAAGCGTTCTATCAAATTACCAAAAAACGTTACCTTGTCATCCTCTTCCCAAAATAATCATATCATTCAAAGCTCATTACAAATTAAAAGCAGGCCGTGGGGACTGCACGGCCACTACGGTCGGGGGTTCGAATCCCCCCTCGGGCATGGATATTTGTGCCGTCCTTAGTGTTAGCTAGTTCGTAAGTAGTTTGTAAGCTTAGGGACTGATGACCCCGTAGTTAAGTCCCATAAGCTATACAAACATTTGAACAAATCAAAATAGTTATTTTCTTGTTTTTGCTTGTATCATATAATACATTCTTAGATCTGCTTAAAGTTACTGATACGTCACAACATCATAACTGTATTGTTTCTAAAACTTTCCAGCTCCAAGTGAACAATTATCTGCTCAACTGTTACTGCCACAACCATCTCTTTGGCTACAACAAAAAGATAATACTGCGGACTGTAACATAGCATCTGTGATCGAGTGCGCTCGCATTTCGAAGCAATTCAAAAACTTCTCTACGTTCACAGATATTTAGACATGAATAAATTCCTTCGACCATAGATATTGCTAGACGGTATGGTATCGTTTTCATGGCACCAATAACTCTGCAACGAAATCATTGCTTTGCCAACAGTCACGTGGTAGTGTACAGTTGTTGTACACATTTGCCTAGGATTATACAGAGCTTTTTGTAAAAACAAGCAACTTTAAATTTCAAGTGAGAGTATTATTAGTTTAAACTGATGGCATTTCTTGA
Source organism: Locusta migratoria (assembly GCA_026315105.1). Taxonomy (NCBI): domain Eukaryota; kingdom Metazoa; phylum Arthropoda; class Insecta; order Orthoptera; family Acrididae; genus Locusta; species Locusta migratoria. The sequence continues at coordinate 506,443,141 of CM048745.1, forward strand.
AGACAGTGGAGTTGTTTATTAAATCCGGCTAGTAGTTGCAAACAGTCACGTGGTCCTATGTTTGAATCACGCCATGTGTATAGCTGCTCTGCTGTTTGTCTACTCTGTTAGTATCTACGGTCGAAGATAAATTCCCAATTTAACACCCAACAGATACATTAAATATCAGTTTAAACATCTAAGATCCTATCTCTTCAACAATTACATCATTTGTGGTACCATATTTCAATCGGGCATTCATGTTTATCATGTTATAAACGTATTAAATATGTCATTAGTCTTTCTAATAAATGTTATAGACGGGATAAAACACAAAGAGTGTTTCAATAACATTTAAATCATGCATATCCATAGAAATTAGTCTCAATTACTACTGTACTTTGAAAGAGACAAATTTGAACATAGCGTCGTAGGATCCCTGAAGATTGATTTTTCATTCATGCAGATTGGGGTTTGATGAAGTTTCAATAACAGAATTTTCTGTTTCTCTCTTCTTTAGTAATAATGAGAAAATGTGGCTAATAGATCTGTGCTGGAACTGTCTGATACTCATGACGTCATTCGCATGGCCTGTCTGTTTTTCCCCTAGCTTGGCAGTGGACAACGTAAGCCAAGGCGACGAGAACACGCTGGCTTTCGATTTCGGAAGCCACCTCTCTTGGTCTTACGCCAGTAGCCCGAGGATCAGCGACAGGTTTTTGACACAATACACAAGTTCATTTTTAATTCCACTGCACAATGTATTTCCCCACCAAGCCTATTACTGTGTGTAATTTTGATGTTTTAATAACAAATTTTTGTTTGACCAGTCTATTTCTGTGTGTTATTCCATATCTTTTTTCACCTTGTAGGATACTGTTTCCTGCGTACCCCTAGACAAATCGTGTTGTGCATCTTCTGTTACACCTTATTTGTGAAATTGATTATTAGTATCATCTTACTCTACAGTATACTTCTCAGCAACTAGATAAAAATATTTTGATTGGTTTCAAGACGCGATTTACGTCCTTTATTTCCGAAACATTTTAAGTGGCGATAATATTGGCATTTTCGTCCACACTTCGTCTTTTTATCAATGTATTAACAAGATACATTCTTAAAATACATCGATGAAAATGCGGAGTGTTATATGTTGATGTAAAGAGCAACACATCCTGTTCTCTGCAGAAGAACCAAACAGTACAAATCTGAAGCAGGCACACGAATTCGTCACTGAAAATGCTTCGTTAATGTAAGAAATGTGTGTGGAAACCAAACGAAAAGCCTTGTATTTAACCACAGAAACGGAACCTGCACTCTAAAAAGATACTAAAAATATTTCTTATTCTTGTAACATTGTATTTCTCTTCGGACGTACATGATTTTTGTGAATAGCTGTCACTGCCCCGTGGAAGCTGCTGTTGTATATACCTACCTTCTGACAAGACCAATTGTAAATTCGTGAATTCGAGACTCATCCTCTTAAGATTTTCATTTAGCACATTTAAAATAATGAAATACACATTCTCGCGGTTTCTTATTACACCGTTCAAGATCGTTCTTGTCCAATCTCTTGTAGATCGGCTACTCCAGCAGCATTTCAATACAGCGCTTAACGGGTTATAGGTAATATCTGTCGTAGAACAAACAACATTTTAGACAGAAAAAATTAACATGTCACCAACCTTATCAACAACTGAACTTCGAGAGTCCTTCAGATTAAGTACAAAGAATCTGCCTAATCTGATATTTAAAACTAAAAATAAATTTGTTTGGCAAAACTCACATTTATTATAGTATTTTGGAAAGCACGCAAACTTTGAATGAAGTTCTGCAATTATAACTGTAAGAGCAAGCTTATAAACACATATTGTCATGCTATAAACACTTGAACATCTGCAGAAACATTGAAACAAGAGAAGTATAATTACCTTAAATAGGGAATATGGTGTCAGCAAAGACATTTACCGTCGAAAGGATATACAACTGGTCAGTGACATTGTGTGTCATGTGTAGCACCAACGTTATTGGTCACCCTAAAATGTTAAGGTGATTTCAATTCACTATCTTACTGTTCCTTGCTGTAAAGATATTTAAAATTGTTTTTATGAGACTCTAGATGGCAATGGCACTAAATTATTCCTACTGTTTGACGACATCTACCCTTAGGTTCACAGACAGCGTCGGAATTTTGTTGTTGTCTTTCTTATCTTATTGTGTATGTTCTAGAGTATTAATCTATTTTCTTAGCCAGTTTTCGGCTTACAAGGTCCCCATCACTGTTTGACTTACTATCGTCATCAAAAGAGATACAATAGTCGTAAATAACATTGAAAACAACATTAAAATTTGAGAGGTTGGAAATACAAATAATATCACAGTGTAATAAAATAGCAATTACAAATATTGAACACCAAATAAATGTAAAGAGAACAAATCCGAAAACAGTAACAACTAACGTTGAAATAAGAGTCCCTATTTAAACAATATAAATTAAATTTAAAAATTCAAAAAATAAAATTATTACTCTCGAGAAGAAAAGCTTGAAGGTTAACTCTAAAAACGTTTTGTATATATTGTACATAATACTTCAGTTGAATACCAAGTAGTTATACAACGTGTTCAGGATGCACCAAAACAGCTTTTCTATGCACGAAAGTATCTCAGTCTGAAGTAACAGATTGTATTATGCTATGTCATTCTATTTTTCTTCCGTATGGTGTTCTGTAATATAATACAGACTGTAAATAAAATATTCCTCCAACACCAACATACTGTATTATATTTTTTACATCTTCTATTTTATACATATTGTCTGCTTGCTAGACTTTTTTTTTCTAAGTTTAGTAAATGTAAATATAATGCGGTTTTGTACCGGTATTCAGTATCATGTAAGTGTTCTTGTGGAATACAGATTAAAAATATTTATTTTCTCTGAAATCTAAAGCAAAGAATTCTGTAGATGCTTTATCTATTAGTGATTTTTTAATTAAGTAAGAACGTAAAAAGGTAAAATTAACAAACGCACTGAAATTTTATTTTAGTAAATTATTTAACGTTAACTCATAATTTTGATAGATAATATAATTCTATTAACAACACACTTACTGTAGTATTTAAATATAAGTTTGGGTTCCTGTTTCTGTGTTGTTCCGACCTTCCGTTTCAATGATGTAAATACCATTTCACTGTTGGTGATTAAAATTACATTTCAGTTGTAGAACACCATCATTTAATTTACAGATTTTGATCATAAATAATCTGAAGTAACGGATTGTAACATGTTATATCATTCAGTTTTTCTTCTGTATGGTGTTCTGTAATACAATTTAGACTGTAAATCAAATATATCTCCACCACCAGCATAGTCCGGTAACTATCAGGACATTTAAAAACTCTGTCAATCAATGGGAAGCGGAAATAACTGCTTGCATAAGGTTCACGGGTAGACCAACGCGGTTATTGCCTTACTCAATTTGTGAAGCTCTTTTCTTAAATAAATCATCCAATTTTTCTGTAGTTGTAATACGCAGAAACATTGGTCATCTGTTTTGTGTCCCCGCCTCGTCGCCGCTTTTGTGTCTCGTTTCCGTCGTAGGTGTCGGTGGCCGAGTGGAATGAGACCGACACAGGTACGGAGGGGAGCAGCCAGAAACTAGAAACACTAGAGTAAATTAGAACGAGATATATATTGCACAGAATTTATACAATACTTAACTTTTACATTGCTCAGTACAGGAGAGTGCTGATACATAGTTGAGCTAGAGGTCTGCCTAGTGCCTGTACGATAGCCAAGTCTTCACTGGTGCCTATCTGATGCCGAAGTGTTGACTGGTCCCTATCTCAGTCCCAAGTGAACGATACCGTTCAGTGGTGGCCACGAGCGAAGTTGTAGCAGAGGGCGCTCGTGGCTGACGTCGTAAGAACACCGCGCCGTGCGTGCATGGCGGCGCGCGGCGAATGTAGGTGGCGCGCACTTTGGACTTGTGCGACACCACAATCTGTAATGAAAGTATCAAAGAATCGAAACGGATTGAAACAGTCAACTGATGCTAAGCTTATGAGAGTTTCAAGATATTTATTTCTCCGCACAGACTTAACAGATCACTCAGCGTTTTCAGTAACTTGTGGCGTTGCCTGCAGTTTTCACTTTTGTAAAGCGAACTTTCACACAAAATTCTGTGTGTCCTAGAAATTTGTTCTTAACGGACCGTGAACTCACATTCGGAAGGGCGACTGTTTATAGACCACGCCTGGCCAACCGCCTTTTGAAATTACATGTATTAATCATCATCAGCGATCCGAAGTATAACTGGTGCTTCAGTAGCGGCTCATAAAAGAGGTTGATATCGAGACGCCTCTTGTGACAACTACCTCTATATACCAACAAGCTTGTTTCCAATGGCGTCGGACATATTTGGTCTGGAATGTCAACGAGCGGATTAGACGTATCTTCAGTGATGACTACCGTTTAGAATGGAGCTTGATGATAACTGAATACATGAGATGGCCTGGACAATCGTGAGATACCAACTTGAAGTTCGCCCGCCACACGTCCAAAATACAGAACTGCTCGTCTGGAGTGCCATTTGCCGTCAGAGCGGGATCGCTTTGATTGTTATCAACGGCACGCTTACGCCCTTTTTAAACACTGAACGAAAGTGAACAAGATAGATAATAGTCTACTGAAGCGCTCCTAGCGTACTAGCACTGAATTACAAACTCATGCAAGATCTTGTGGCAGTGTGTTTAGACGATAAACGTAATCCGACAATATACCCGATGTTGAAAGTGAGGTTATGACTGGCGATTTGTTATGTAGGAAGTCTTAGTTTAATACTGGAATTGAGGAAACAACGCTAAATGTTATTGACGGCCAAAGAAAACTTTTTACTCTGTTTTTGGTCAATTTAGTGTGTTAAAGTACTGGGAAGTGAAACAACATTTCAAAACATCGACATCTATTTTCAAGCGAAAAAATAAACATATGAACACATCAAACAATATTTATAAGACCATAAATAGAGCTTGTTTACTTTATCTACTGCGATTTGCCCGCTGACATTGTTAATAACGTCATGCAGAACTTAATTTTTGTCCTTCATTTGGACTGACTTTTTTTCATTTAAAATGTTTAATGAAAATTGCGTCATCAAATTACAATCTTATTCAAATAAACAATTGCCTTCAGTCTTTTTTGCTACAGTATTCCAAAACATAAACCATTTTTCGGTTTCAGACATACGCCCTCACTTTTAGGAGGACGCTCGATTGGGAAAAATATTTGTCATGAAACATTTACTATTTACCGCTAAACCAAAGTATAATAATATAGACCAGCAAGACACATTTGCGTGCAAACTGTGTAACCGTCGAATACAATATGAAAATCCGATGACGAAAATAGGTTAACTTGCGAGTCGCGCTGTTAGCAGACGACCGTTCCATCAAAACATTCTTCTTGAGAAAGCTCGCGTTGACGTGAGGTGACGGTCCGGCGAAGGACAGTGTGAATTCCGCTATTAAAAGTACATTTTGGAATACATTCTGATCGTAAACTTCGACAAAAGCGCAAAAGATACGTAAATATGGAGGAAAATTACGGACTAACTGGAGCAGTGACTGCAGCAGACAGCTACTAGCTCGCGCATTCGCAGTGAACCAACTAGTACCGAATTTATAGCTGGTTCTATTTCTTTATCGCTATGATTATCGCACTTCGATACTAGCGCGATCATACTAGTACATTCGTTCAAATGACAGACGGCCGCCATTAACGCAACTTGTTATCAATCAGCGTTATGTTTAATATATTCCACGAACTGATATACTGCCCTTCATGTAAAGCTACCCTGTACTTACTTTTCAGCAATATAATATCCGCCCACATATGGTGCGAGTTTCTTCTGGTTATCGTAGTGCTCGTCAAACCTTACCATTGGCAAATACGTCATCGGACCTCTCCTCGTTTGAGAACGTTTGGAGGACCAAACCAGTTAGAGATGTTGACGTTGTAATGAGACATAACTTGGCACGTTATCCCTCAGGAGGACATTCAAGAATTCTTGTCAATCACTGGAAAGCTGAAATAACTGTTTGCCTAAGATCCACAGATAGACTAACGCGTTATAGCCTTGCTCAATTTGTGAGGCACTCTTTCTTAAATAAATCATCCATTTTTTCTGTAATTGTAATCATTTGGTTGTCAGTACATGTACAAAACATCTACGTAACTCGGCCCCATTCGTTTCTCGTTTTAGAGTTTACAATGAAATACGTGTGATGTGGCTGTCTGACGAACGGGTAACAATCAGTAGTCTCACAAGCCACTATTCCATAAATGATAGAACAGTATGGAGAAGTCTGAAATTTAATCCTGGACTCTGGCCAGGGACTTTACGTTACCACACCTCCGCCTAAAGAAAAAAACTCCGTCGTTCAGGTCTCGAGAGGTCCAAAGGGCACCGACTGGCCCAAAGCAACGCCACATAGAGACAAGGCCTTACAACAGGCCGTGCTACGTCACACTGACCAGGCCGCGGCCGCCAGCTGAATGGCTGGCCACTGGGGCATGCCCCTGCCTCGTAGCGGGCAACCAGTAAGCTGGCGGCGGCGGCCTGGTCAGTGTGACGTAGCACGGCCTGTTGTAAGGTCTTGTCTCTATGTGGCGTTGCCCAAAGGCGTGAAAGGTTTTACAATTGGTGGGGAACGTGATCGCCGCCCCACACTCCCGGTCGTTGTGCCGGTTTTCGTGACCGGCGCCACTACTTCTCCATCAAGTAACTCTGCAGTTGGCCTCACACGTGGCTGAGTGAAGCGCAGTTGCCTGCAGACCCGTATGGTGACCAATCCAAGTGCTAGCCAAGCCCAAAGTTTCTGAACTTAGGTGACCTTGCCAGAAGCTGTATATCCACTGCGGCACGGCCGTTGTTTCTGTCGTGAGTGTAAAATAGCACGTGTCTTACCTGGACGGTCACCCAGCCAAGACGCCCGACGCTTCTGAACGCTGATGATCTGACGGGAACCAGTGTATCCGCCTTCGATACGGTCGTTGACAACATTGCGCTTTAGAAAGCAGGCACACCCCGGTCCTCTCTTTTCCTTCTTAAACAACAGGTTCGATCTCCTCAAAAATACACGACATTCAAATCTGATTTCATAATGAGATGCCTCCTGTGTAATTTTTCTTCATAGACAGAATGTAGACGCAGTTAGTCCTCTCTCTTGTGTCCGGTTTCGTTTAAGCATGTAGTACGGTTCACACCTGTTCACTTGCATGCCGTCTTCTAATTTCGATGGACATCACTCACAAGGCAAGTACTTGGGCTCGAACAAACATATCTGTATGAACGTTTGGTTACAGGATCTCTACGTACACCTCAATGTGCTGGTGGGTGTCATTTTTCTGCAAAGCTCTGCAACCATGCTCTAGATAGCACTGTAGACGTAATTGTAGACGCCATACGTAATGCAAAAATTTTTGTATCCCATCCTCGTCGCCACTTTTGTGTCTCGTTGCCGCCGGTTGTCCTGGGTGTCGGTGGCCGAGTAGAGAGGCCGACACAGGGAAGTAGGACGCAACGCACGCGTGTGCAGGTACGGAGGTGACCAGCCAGTGGGACAGCAGAAACTAGAAACACTAGGCTAAATTAGAACAAGTTGTATATTTCGTAGAAATAAGATAATATTTATCTTTTACAAAGTTCAAGACGGCAGAATGCTGATACATAGTTGAACTAGAGAGAGGCCTGCCTACTGATGAGTCCTAGTGCCTACCCGATAGCCAAGTCTTAACTGGTGCCTATCTAATTCCCAAGTGGCAGATGCAGCAGTCGTGGCCACGAGCGGAGTTCCAGCGCCGTGCGTGCATGGCGGCGCGCGGCGAAAGTACGTGGCGCGCACTTCATACTTGTGCGACACCACAAATATCTTAACTATAACTTATGTAATAATCATCGTACATGTTCTCTAGCGAACTGTCATCAAAAGCCGTGATGATAGTTGCAACTTTAACCTTCTTCCCCAAAGACTGTTGGTATTCACTGCCACTGCTTCCATCGCCTCTTCCCGCACTTACCGTAGCACTACCGCTTGCAATGAGTTGTTCTCATTATCATCCCTATTATCATTATTATGAGTTTGTAACAACAGTATCTAACTTAAGCTCATATTTCTGTACCGTAACAGATACGAGAAAGCATGCAAATGATTCATCTTCTACACTAATACCATCTTCTCTAAGAAGGGTTCTTCGTAACTTCATCTCAACTAGTCGCAATACATTAGCAGGATTGATTAGCAATCGCCGCCCCATCTGACGCTTCACCACACAAATAACATCATAAAACGCAACTTCGGAGGCACACTGCACCGTCCCTACTGGCGAACCGACAGGTCAAAGTACAATGCAGCATGGCACACGCAGAGGCCTCTAACGGACGACTGCAGAGTTTTGCAGATGCGGGAGTATCACTAGTGCAATAAGGGTTCTTTACATTATCTCTCATACGATTTTGGTGTATATGTGTTTGTTCGAGCCCAAGTACTTTCCTTATCAGTATTCTGACTGTTGCTGTGTTTAAGATGGCAGGTATACTCATGCCCACACGGTTTGCTATGTTGGTCCAGCTACAGCGTAGAGGGCAGCCGCGACGACCTGGACAAGATGCTGGACCAGCACCCCATGTCGCCCGTGCAGAACCACAACAGCAGCAACCACTCCAACCATTCCAACCACGCGGGCGACGACCACGAGGAGGTGGAGGAGCGAGCGGTGGCTGGCGGCGACGAGGAGGAGGACGAAGAGGAGGAGGAGGAGGAGCAGAGGGGGGAGGCGGTGGAGGGCCGGCCCCCGGCCGCCGGGCACCACGACGCCTCCGCCTCCGAGGAGGACGACGACGCAGACCTCCAGCACAGCCGCGCATCCAGCCTCGGCTCGCCCAGGGACCGAGACGCCAGGTGCGTGGCCCACACGCTCACAGCCGTTTCGTGTTTCGTAGCATTCTTTTCAATGGTCTTGGATCCTTCTGTTACATGAGTTCAACGAACGAAGTGTTGATCGCCCAGTCGAAGGACCCCTCTGGACATGCTGGGTCCCTACAGGTGGTGTGGGAAATGGTACTAGGCAGAGATGTGTCCATCGCCAGCAGTGGTGTGTACATTGTTTGATCGAAAATGGATATCAATATGGAGTGTTTCTATTCCATTTCCTTTTATATGTATCTCTGTTGGGAAATGGTAGCCCACAAATCAGAGTGAGTAGTCATGTTGGATGCCAAGACCTTGAGGTTGGGGCCCTCGGCAGGCCATACATTTCAGTAATGTTGTAGTCCACAAACTGACAGTTTTCTTTTTTTTTTTTTTTTTTTTTTTTTTTTTTTTAATGGGCACGGTCATGCTTATACAAGCAACCCTACACTGGTAATTTGACTCCATAATGGATATTGCACCTTCCAACCTTAATCTATATCTATTAATGTGAATGTCTGTTCGGTGTACGCTTATCACGTCCGAACGACAAGACGCAGAGACTTAAATATTTGTACAGTTACTAATTGATACCTGAGGAAGGTTTTAGACACGGTTGTATAGCGATCTGATAGATATTTAGTAATTTGAAGGATATAACGCGAACTGGGGTACAATAATTACTCTTTGAAAATTATATTTAGTCTTTGAAAATGGTTTTTTTTGGTTGCTTTGTTGCTTGAGGGTTGTTAGTGATAAAAGGGTGGAGTATATTGGAATGGAAAGTTATCGGTGTATATAAAATTCTACGTGTGTGTGTGTGTTAATATTTCGCTCTGCAGCGAAAACTACAGAACGCAAACGAATGGTCTGTGTGTACTTGTTGTTTGAAGTGCACAATAGCAGTTCCATGCCGATATCTGTAAGGGGGTGGACATTATGGTGGTGTAAAGTCGTCAAATTATAAAATAAAATCGGACTGAAGGCCAGCGATGACGTTTGCGACTCTATAGCAAGGAGGTTACATACAGCGAAACGTGATGCCACAGACCATATCTTTGGTCTATGCGTGCTACAAAGACTTCAGCTCTTTCTCTGTAAGGGTAAGCATACGAATAAAGAAATATAAGAATAAATAAATAAAGCAATAAAAAAGAACTATAAAGAGTGCGGACAGGAAGAGAATAGAGGCTTTTGAAATGTGATGCTTCAGAAGAATGCTGAAATGTAGGTGGGTAGATCGCATAACTAGTGAAGAGGTACTGAACAGAATTGATGAGAAAAGGAAGTTTTGGCATACCCTGACAAAAGAAGGGATCGCTTGGTAGGACACATTCTTAGACATCAAGGAATCGTAAATTTAGCATTGGAGGGAAGTGTGTGGGATAAAAATCGCAGAGGGAGACCAAGAGACGCATATAGTAAGCAGATTCAAATGGATGTGGGTTACCGTTCTTATGAGGAAATGAAAAGGCTTTCTCAGGATAGAGTAGGGCGAATAGCTGTATCAAACCAGTCTCCGGACAACAACAATAACAACAACTTCCATATTAGTACCTGTTGTAGCATCCATAGGCAGCAGTTCAGGCGTTGATTCTGGTATATTCTGACATATTCATGACGTCATAGCACCTGATATCTGTGCCCTGCAATAATATAGTTTTACAGGCACGCAGAGTTGAAGATTACTAAACTGCCTGGAAGACTTCCTGAGTAATAGAACGCAGCACGTTGTTCTCGACGGCGAGTGTTCATCAGATACGAGTGTATCGTCAGGTGTGGCCTAGGGAAGTGTGATAGGATAGGAGCGCTATTATTTTCTAGTTATATAAATGATCTGATGGACAGAGTAAGTTGTAATTTATGGCTGTTAGTTGATGATGCTGTGCTGTTTGGGAGGTTGCCGTCATTAATTTATTGCCTTTAATAGCACACAGGATGACTTAGACAAAATTTCTAGTTGGTGTGAAGAAGGGCAGCTAGCTCTAAATGTAGAAAAATGTAAGGTGAGGCACATGACTACGAAAAACAATCCCATAATGTTCGAATACAGCATTAGTAGTGAGCTTCTTGATACAGTCGCGTCGTTCAAATATCTAGGCGTAACATTGCAGAGCGTTATGAAATGGAACGAACATCTAAGGACAGTCGAGAGTAAGGCGGACAGCCGACTTCGATTTATTGGGAGAATTTTGGGAAGATGTACTTCATCTGTAAAGGAAACCGCGTATAAAATGCTTGTACGACCACGTCTTGATTATTGGTCAAGTGTTTAGGACCGGTAGCAGATCAGTTTAAAAGGAAGACATGGAAACAGTTCAGAGGCGAGCAGCTAGTTTCGTTACTGATAGGTTCGACCAATGAGCGAGTGTCGCAGAAATGCTCCAGGAAGTCAAATGGGAATCGCCGGAAAGACGACGTTTTTTTTCTAGAAATTCTGAGCGCCGGAATTTGAAACTGACTGCAGAACGATCGTGCTGCCGCCTACTTAATTCCGCGTAAATCACAAAGACAAGATAAGAGAAATTAGGACTCGTACAGAGGCATATAGACATTCATTTTTCCCGTGTTCCATTTGCAAGTGTAATAAGAAAGGAAATGCAGTGGTACAGTATACCCTCCGCCACGCACCTTGTGTTGGGTTGCGGAGTATGTATGTAGATGTAGACCATAGTTATTGGGGCAGATTTTCATGTATGACATTGTTTTGACGTCACACATGCTGAACCGTGTTTCGTACTATGAAGTAATTTCGAAGATATTTTCGATGTTTCTGCATACTGTCTACAAAGTATGTTCACGAATATAATAAGTAGAAAAGACGTAGTAAATCGAAACCTCATACTTGATGTGGCGGCTTTTCATGAACAAAACTGAATATCACCTTTTATCTCATAATCTATTTGTCTCACTATGATGAAATTTTGCGGTACATTCAGTGGTATGTCTGCATACTTTCTGTAAAATTTCTTGCTAATAAAATCAGTAGTGTACAAAAAGATACTGAATGCCGCAGTTTCACTGCGTGAACAGCGGAAAAATTCTTTCCTTCCATCATTTTGCTGGGATTCTCATGGAAAAACGTTTTGTGAGGTTTTGAAATTGTGTAAAGTTTCTTTCAAGTCGCTCTCATTCTTGGACTATGAATGAATAGTCTGGTTGTTCACGCATCCTTTGATGGGGCAGTGTGCATAGTTTATGACATCATATGTCCTGTACTATGTATCGTATGTGGTGTTTAGCCACACAGCGATTGTTTACTGATGTTAAAGAGTATTTGTACCGAGATTCGAAGAAATCGGCCCATTAGTTTAGAAGGAGACGTGGGATATTGTCGCATGATGTGGCAGTTTTTGGCTAATTCATTGATTTTGACGTCATCTTTTCTGAACTATGTGTCGTAAATGGTTCTCAACCCTTCAACTTTTTTTGTTCACGTTTACTTGAAATCGGTCCATTAGCATATGAAGACTTCCTCTGAAATTTGTACCCCATACACTTTCCTCCACTGCTAAATTCACGATTCCTTGATCTGTAATAATGTGTCCTACCAATCGATCCTTTCTTTTAGTCAAGGTAAGCAAAAAAAATCTTTTTTGTGAAATTTTGTTCACTAGCTCCCCGTTAGTTACGCGATCTACCCACCAAATTGCCCTGTAATACCACATATCAAGCTCTTCCTCTATGAATTATTTATCGTCCATGTTTCACTACCGTACAAGGCAACAGTCTACACAAATGATTTCGTAAAACTTAAATTAATATTCGATGTTAACAAATTTCTCTTTTTCAGGAACATTTTTCTTCCTAGTGCCATTCTGAATTTCATACCATCTGTGCCGTTACCCTTCCTTTGCCCTTGTTAACGTTCACCTTATACGCTCCTATCAAATGTTCAAATGTTTGTTAAGCTTATGGGACTTAACTACGGGGTCATCAGTCCCTAAACTTACAAACTACTTATGAACTACTTACGAACTAGGACGGCACAAATATCCATGCCCGAGGTGGGATTCGAACCCCCGACCGTAGACGCTCCTATCAATACAGTGTCTATTTCGCTCAGTTGCTCTTACAAGTTCTTTGCTGTCTGTGACATAATTATAATGAGATCCGCAAAACACAAAGTTTATATTTCTTCAACCTGAACATCAATTCCTTCTCCAAATTTCTCCTTGCTTTCCTACACAGCTTGTTCAATATACATATTGAATAACATTGGGGAAACAGTACAACACTGTCTTACTCCCTTCCCAACAAATGCTTCGCTTTCATGGCCTTCCACTCTTATCTGTCTGCTCTCTGGATTCGGTACAAGTTGTAAGTAACCTCCCGTTCCCTACATTTTACTCCTGCTGACTTCAGAAATTCAGTGTATTCCAATCAACAATGTCAAAACCTTCTCCAAATCCACAAACTCTATAATTTTTTAGTTTGCCTTCCCTTAATCTATATCCTAAGATATGTCGTAAGCTGAGTACTGCCTCATGTGTTCTTACATGAAACTGATCTTTCCCAAGGCCGTTTTCTATCAGTTGTATCATTATTACGTAAATAATTCGTGTTAAAATTTTGCAACCCTTATTTATTAACTGGCGCTTCAGTAATTTTCGAACCTGTCTGCGGCTGTTTTCCTTAGATTTGGGACTATTAAAAGCCTGTGTGTATCGCCTGTCTCATACGTCTTGCACACCATGTGAAATAGTTTTGTCATGACTGGCACTCCCAGACACTTCAGTAGCTTTGAAGTAATGTCTCTACTTCAGGAGACTTGTTTTGACTTAGGTCTTGTTGCTTTGTCAAATCCTCTTTCCAGTATAGTATATTCTATTTTATCTTTATCTACTTCCTCTTTCCTTTCTACAATATTGTTTCCTTTGTAGAGTCTCTATATATACAGGATGGTCCAAACGTCCGGAAACACCCACATAAAATTCAAATGGAGTAGCAAACAAGGAAACAGAGTCCCTACACACGAGGAACGGGAAGTGGGAAACTTTATAGGCTATGCCACCAACATGGCGGCCGTCTTGAAGCCGCCATTTTGGATTCAACTCCAAAATTTAAAATGGGAATGTGGTCATGTGACATATCAAAAAGATAGAGGATTTCACCAGAAAAACAATCCGTTGTTATTTTAAACATAGCTTTATTCATTCCACCTTTCAACTTACCCTTATTTGCTCAGAAGTAGTATCCCATCTGAGTTTTTGAGTTTTTGATTTTCATACAATACTTTTCTTGCCGGCCGCGGTGGCCGAGGGGACTGAGGCGCTCCAGTCACGGTCTGCACGGCCACTACGGTCGGGGGTTCGAATCCCCCCTCGGGCATGGATATTTGTGCCGTCCTTAGTTGTAAGTAGTTCATAAGTAGTTTGTAAGTTTAGGGACTGATGACCCCGTAGTTAAGTCCCATAGACTCTACAAACATTTGAACATTTTTGAACTATACTTTTCTTGTCTCCAAACGTCTCTTTTACTTTTCTGTAGGCGGTATGGATCTTTCCCCTAGTTATACATTCTTTGACAGACTTGCATTTGCCCCCTAGTCACTCATGCTTAGCGATTTTGCACTTTCTGTCAATCTCATTTTTAGTCGTCTGTACTCCATTTATCCTGCATCATGTACGGCATTTTTATATTTTCTCCTTTCATCGGTTAGGCTTAGTATTTCCTGTGATATCTAAGGATTTTTGTACGTCTTGTCTTTCCTCTTTTACCTTCACTATTTTATATATCAATGATTACCACTCATTATCTACGGCGTTATTTCCTCGCACGTCTGTCAATTCTTGTCTAAAACTCCCTCTCAAAGCCTGAAGACCTTCTGGTTCTTTTAATTCGTCCAGGTCCCATCTCCTCAGTTTCAGTCTACAGTTCATAAATAACAAGATGTGGCAGAGTCTATTTCTGTTACTGGGTCTTATAGTTTAAAACCTGGTATCAAACTCTATGTTTTACCAAAAAATCTATCTGGCACCTCCCGGTCTGTCTTGGACTCTTATACGTATAGAGCTATCTTTAATGTTTCTTAAACAGTGTATTTATTATGATTAAATTATGTTCTGTGCAAAATTCCTCCTTGTGGCTTCCTTTTTCATTCTTTTCCACGGTCCAGATTTATCTACTATTTACGCTTCCCTTCCTTTTCTTGCTACCGAAATCCAAACCCCTATTACAATCAACTCTTCCTCTCCATGAACCGTCTGAATGATTTTATTTACCTTCTCAAAAATATCTTCCATTTCCTCATAATCGGCAGAGCTAGTTGGCATATAAACGTGTACTACTATGTTCGGTGTTTCTTCCTATCTATCTTGACTACGATACTGCGATTATTGTGCTGTTCATATTAGTTTACCCACATTCCTATTTCCTATTAATTATTAGAACTATTCCTGTAATACCCCCAACTGATTTTGTATTTATAACCCTGCACTCGCCTGACCAGAAATCCTATTCATTTTCCCACCGAACTTCACTAATCTGCACTATATCTTACATCTATCCATTTCCCCTTTTAAATTTTCTAGCCTCCCTACCCGATTAAGGGGTCTCAAATTGCACACCGATCCATAGTATGCCACTTTTTTCTTTCCTGTTGACTACATCCTTCTAAATTGTGCCCGCACAGAGTCAGAGCCGTGGTGGAGTGGCCGAGCGCATTGAGACGCTATGCTCCGTTGCGCGTGGCCGTTCCTCGTCGTGAGTTCGAATCCTCCCTCGAACATGGATGTTTGCGTTGCCTTCAGTCTAAATTTATAAGTAGTTTGTAAGTTTAGGGACTAATGACCCCGCAGTTAAGTTTCATAAGCTTAATAAACATTTGAACCTTTTCTTTAGAGATCAGAATGGGAGACTATTTTATCTCTTGAATATTTTATCCAAGAAGACACCATCATATACTGATACAATAGAGCTGCATGTCCTCGGGAAAAGTAACAACTGTAGTTTCCCCTTGCTCTCAGCCGTTTACAGTAACTGTATAGCAAAGCCACATTAGCTGATGTTACAATGCCAGCTCAGTCAGTCATCCAGTTTCGCCTGTAACTACTGAAAAGGCTGCTGCCCTCTTCAGGAACCACACGTTTGTTTGCCCTCCCCACAGTTACCCTTACCCTACGGTAAAACCTACAATACGACTGTATGTATCGTTGAGGCCCGCAAGCCAACCCACGTCGGCAATGTGGTTCACGGGGGTAGAGAAGTGCATTACAGTGTGGTTATATTTATATGCTGTGTGTTCGAGAGAGGCTACGTGTCAAAAAGCAAGAATGTTCAGGAATATACATCTGTTTTAATATGTATATCATTTGATTAGAGTATCTGGATAATTATATTTGTATATTTACTTGACCTTTTGGTGCCATGTTGGTTATCCAGCACAAGGAACACAAGAACACACATGCATGCAATCGCATGCTGATATTTTCGAGTTAGATGTTTACTACTATGAAAAGATTCTTAAACGCTAAGATAAACCAGTTGGAGTAATATGTTCAGTGAAGATGGAGGTTATGTTCCAAAGGTACGAATGTACTGTTGTAGTTAAAAGCTGTGTATGTGTTGTATGTTGTTGAACCTATCGTTAAATTAGACAACAAATTGTTCATTAACACAGCAATTTGGTTTAATCATGGCCCTGATATTGATGTATATACTATTAAATAAGAAACAGTGCATTAAACTGATTATGTGCGCAACGGATCTTTTAACAAAACAACTGTGGCAAGTCACCATATGAAACAGACACTGACTATACTCAAAATATTTGACTGCGAGAAAGATAATAAAAAACCACAAACCACTTTCTTAATGTTTGACTGCGAGAATTTTATGCAGATCAGTACCTGATTATCAAAATTCAGTATCCTAAACAACTGACTGCAGTGTTGCATAACAATCATTTACTATAGCACAAATAACGAAATCTGTTTAACAAGATTACCAAAATCAATACTGCAATGTAAATCCACAAATAACTAATTATCAAATGAAGGAAGTAGGTTAATTTTCTAACTACGTAAATGAAACAGGAAAGAAAGGTCAACTTTGTTACTTATTATTAATAATTACCATTACATTACCTACATAACACAACTTTTCCTAATGACATCAAATGCAATTACCTTCATTCCAGCGGTGATAATAAAAAATACAATATATATTCCAAATACAATCAAATCAACTTACTGGCACAGCAGCCTCTGCTCTACATCGGAGCCGTACACACAACTCAACCGCTCTCTAAGCGAGCTAAAGCACAAGTGCTTCTCTCTCTCTGTGCGAGAGTATGCAATACATGATCTTTGCCAAAGATGAAACTTCACAGAGTTAAGTACACATATCGATACACACAGTAGAAGCGATATTATACGTTATCTTGCAAGCAAGTTACTCGACACAAAACAGGAGGCACAATATTAGACATTTTCTTACAAAATGTTCTGATGGACACGTTTCATAGTTCCGGTCTGAAGTAATGCTTTAGTCTGCCCCTTGGGGGCGACTTACAGCGGAAACTTTTACTGTTTTTGTGGGTAAATGGTCTCTGTCGTGTGTTGCAGGAGAGAATGGACGGAAGAGGAGCGCCGTCGCCGCAAGAAGACGTTCCGGCTGGACTTCTCGCCGCTGGGCGCCGGGCCGCACACAGACTGGGAATCCCCGCCCTCCACAGGTGCGTGCCCGGGGAAGCCCCTGCTTGAAGCACAGAGCCGCAGACCACAGATAACATTGACTGCGCGTGAAGTCATTACACTGAAATCGACTACAACGAAGAAAAGGCCGCGGCTCGAAGTCACTTCACATGATCAAATTAGCCGCGGTGGAGTAGCCGAGCGGTCTAAAGCGTCTCGCTGCGGAGCGCGCGGTTGCTCGCCGTGGAGGTTCCAGTCCTCCCTGGGGCATGGGTGTGTGTGTGTGTGTGTGTGTGTGTGTGTGTGTGTGTGTGTATTGTCCTTAGGTTAGTTTACCTAGGTTTAAGTAGTTTGTAAGCTACGGACTGATGACAACGCAGTTTGGTCCGATATATTTACAAACTTTTTTTATTTATTTTTATTTTTTTATCAAATTATCCCTGAGTCAACGATCACTTGCTTCTGGAATAACTTGATCAGGTGATGCGACGTACGAGCCGTGGCTAGGGCACCTGTATATAGACGGGCATGCACATCAATTTCTGCTGTAGCGGCAGCTCCCACCGCCATTTTTGTTCCAAGCGGTTATAGCGTGAGCACTTCAGCCATCTCCCTCTGTGTCACTCCCGCTTCCAACTTTCCTATGGCTCTCCATGCTTCGGGCAGTGGCATAACTATGGGGGGGGGGTGAGGGGGATAGAACCCCCCACCCCAGAACCTGAAAAAAAAAGATAAAAAAAGAAAGAAAAGAAATCGTATAACAACAATCTGGTAAAGGTAAAGCTTGAAAACTTGGGGTGTTTTACCATAAGCTTTCATTGGATGGGAGTGAATTAGTTTCTTCAACGGGAGTGGTAGATGGTAGTCTGTCTGGAAACTGACTAAAATTTTGCTCGTCAAGCAGATCTATCTCCCCCCCCCCCCCAAAAAAAAAGCCAAGTCCTAGTTACACTACTGACTTTGGGTAAGTCACGTTGTTGTTGCATTGCACTACCTGCTCACTACACTAACTGAACCCAATTGTTTGTGTAATTCGTTTGAAATCGAGTCCAACGAAGAAAAGGCCGCGGCTCGAAGTCACGTCACATGATCAAAATATCCCTGAGTCAACGAGTTCGCTAGCTGACTGGCTGGCCGCTGGAACACAGCCCTATGTTTCATAGCAATCACTTTGGCTCTGGAATAACTTGATCAGGTGACGCGACGTACGATCTGCGGCTAGGGAACCTGTATATAGACGGGCATGCACATCAATTTCTGCTGTAGCAGCAGCTCCCAACGCTATTTTTGTTCCAAGCGGTTATAGCGTGAGCACTTCAGCCATCTTCCTCTGTGTCACTCCCGCTTCCAACTTTCTACATCTACATATACATGGGATACTCTGCAAATCACATTTAAGTGCCTGGCAGAGGGTTCATAGAACCACAATTATACT
Organism: Locusta migratoria; assembly: GCA_026315105.1. NCBI lineage: Eukaryota > Metazoa > Arthropoda > Insecta > Orthoptera > Acrididae > Locusta > Locusta migratoria. The sequence continues at coordinate 506,462,158 of CM048745.1, forward strand.
ATTTATCTCCCATTCCATTCTCGAATAGCGTGTGGGAAGAATGAACACCTGAATCTCTCTGTTCGAGCTCTGATTTCTCGTATTTTATTCTGATGATCATTTCTACCTATGTAAGTGGGAGTCAACAATATATTTTCGCATTCGGAGGAGAATGTTGGCGATTGTAGTTTCGCAAGTAGCCCACGCCGCAGCGATAAGCGCCGTTGTTGTAATGATTCCCATCCCAGATCCTGTATCATTTCCGTAACGCTGTCTCCCCTGTATCGTGACAATACGAAACGAGCTGCCCTTCTTTGGACTCTTTCGATGTCCTCCGTCAAACCCACCTGATAAGGATCCCACACTGGGCTGCAATACTCCAAAAATGGACAGACAAGCGTAGTGTATGCAGTTTCTTTTGTAGTTCTGTTGCATGTTTTAAGGGTTCTGCCTATAAAACGCAGTCTCTGGTTCGCCTTTCCCACGATATTATCTACGTGTTCTTCCTTTGGCTCTTCATGCCATAGCTTCAAGCAGTGGCGTAACTATGGAGGGGGGGATGAGGGGGATAGAAACCCCCACCCAGAACCCGAAAAAATAAAAGAAAAAGAAGAAAAGAAATCGTATAGCAACAATCTGGTAAAGATTGAAAACTTGGGATGTTTTACCATAAGCTTTCATTGGATGGGAGTGAATTAGTTTCTTCAACGGGAGTGGTAGATGGTAGTCTGTCTGGAAACTGACTAAAATTTTGCTCGTCAAGCAGATCTATTCTCCCCCCCCCCTCCCCAAAGCCAAGTCCTAGTTACGCCACTGGCTTCGGGTAAGTCACGTTCTTATTGCATTGCACTACCTGCTCACTACACTATCTGAATCCAACTGCTTGTGCCGGCCGCGGTGGCCGAGGGGACTGAGACCCTCCAGTCACGGTCTACACGGCCACTACGGTCGGGGGTTCGAATCCCCCTTCGGGCATGGATATTTGTGCCGTCCTTAGTATAAGGTAGTTGATAAGTAGTTTGTAAGTTTAGGGACTGATGACCCCGTAGTTACGTCCCATAAGCTTAACAAATATTTGAATAACTGTTCAAAGAAGTTTCTGGCGTGCAGCCGCATAAAGTTTTCTACTTCTAATATTTCGGCTGAGAAACGTTCAGCCATCTTCAGAGACAGTCGAAGACTGACGCTCCAGCACACGCTTCGTGCTTATAAACGCGCGGGCCGCGCTACTACGCATGCGGCCACAGATACAACAAGGCGCCAAAGACGTTACTCGGCGGCAAGGAAGTACACATATATGTAAATTATGTCTGTGGCTGCATGGTCGATTACTGCGGAGAAAATATTTCTCCGCAATAATCGATCATGCAGCCACAGACATAATTTACATTACTTCCTTGCCGCCGAGTAACGTCTTTGGCGCCTTGTATCTGTGGCCGCATGCGTAGTAGCGCGGCCCGCGCGTTTATAAGCACGATGCGTGTGCTGGAGCGTCAGTCTTCAACTGTCTCTGAAGATGGCTGAACGTTTCTCAGCCGAAATATTAGAAGTAGAAAACTTTATGCGGCTGCACGCCAGAAACTTCTTGGAACAGTCATTGCGCCGCGAAAACATGAAGATGCACATTTGAACAACTGCTTGTGTAATTCGTTTGGTAAACACAAGTCAACACCAAACACCTCTAACACTATCTCGGTTGCCGTGAAGTTGTTGTCTCCACTCCGTAGAACCGACAGGAAGACGTGGAACCAGTTTAGTTCATTCTGCCGATGACAATACTTGAGATCGTAGATATCTCAACTGCTCCCCTAATTGTTTTGACCGGTGTATCAATAGGTATCAGGGCTTTAAATGATAAACAAATTAAATAGGTGAAATGCGATGTCATTTTACTCCTCAATTCCTGGTGCTGATACCATCCGGCAGATGCCTAGCTGCCGGCCGCGGTGGCCGAGGGGACTGAGGCGCTCCAGTCACGATCTGCACGGCCACTACGGTCGGGGGTTCGAATCCCCCCTCGGGCATGGATACTTGTGCCGTCCTAGTTCGTAAGTAGTTGATAAGTAATTTGTACGTTTAGGGACTGATAACCCCGCAGTTAAGTCCCTTAAGCTTAACAAACATTTGAACATTTTTTGAGATGCCTAGCTGTAGCTGTCAGTCGCAGTGCGCGTGAGGTGCGTCGGCTGTGTTGCAGGGACCCGCACGACGCCGGACGGCTGGCGTCGAGGAGGCACGCCCCCTGGAGCTCCGACGCAACCGACTTCGGCCACTGCTGGCGCCCCGCGAAGGTCCAAAGTGACGCAGGCGCACCGCAGACAGGTAAGCCACCGCCCACCTGGCCCATAATGAAGCCAGCATTCCACAGGCTTCATTTTGTTAAGTTAACTAACAAGTGGAAACACCGCACTTTCTTACAAGTGGATTCCCCAATATCATCAGTCGTGTATGTTTAATTAATATAATGAAACTTCCTGGCAGATTAATATTGTGTGCCGGAACCGGGACTAGAACCTGGGACCTTGCCTTTCGCGGGCAAGGGCACTACCGACTGTGCTATCCCGACACGACTCACGATGCCGCCTCACAACTTTACTTCCGCCAGTACCTCGCCTCCTACTTTCCAAACTTCACAGAAGCTCTCCTGCAAACAGGAGAGCTTCTTTGAAGTTTGGAAAGTAGGAGGCGAGGTACTGGCGGAAGTAAAGTTCTGAGGCGGCATCCTGAGTCGTGTCGGTAGTGCGCTTGCCCGCGAAAGGCAAAGGTCCCAGGTTCGAGTCCCGGTTCCGGCACACAATTTTAATCTGCCAGGAAGTTTCATATCAGCGCACACTCCGTTGCAGAGTGAAGTTTCATTCTGGAAATATCCCTTAGGCTGTGGCTAAGCCATGTCTCCACCATATCCTTTCTTCCAGGAGTGCAAGTCTTGCGTGTTTGCAGGAGAGCTTCTGTGAAGTTTGGAAAGTAGGAGGCGAGGTACTGGCGGAAGTAAAGTTGTGAGGCGGCATCGTGAGTCGTGTCGGGATAGCACAGTCGGTAGTGCGCTTGCCCGCGAAAGGCAAAGGTCCCAGGTTCGAGTCCCGGTTCCGGCACACAATTTTAATCTGCCAGGAAGTTTCATATCAGCGCACACTCCGCTGCAGAGTGAAGTTTCATTCTGGAATTAATATAATGATTATGCAGCCAAGATCGCAGTTTTCATTTATTATGTTACCGGTTTCGGCGTACTCGACGCCATCTTCAGACCTATTACACAAAGTTTAACAATTGATCTATATACATGATTGCCAAGAGACTACTTATATTACAATTGTATGGTTACATACCTGTCGTAATTTACATAATTTCCCGTCATTTTTATATACTAAAAGAGTACATCCATGTTGAGGCATCGTTAAACGTAAAATTAGTAGTCACAAGTAAAAAATATATATCCATCTTCTAACGGTTTTGAAGTGAGGTACTTCAAAGTCTAAGTACAATAGTACTTAGAGTCCAGTATAACACTAACTGGCTGGCGGGAAACTGTATACAAAGATTGTACATGTACATTTATATAATGGTCTCTGCCCTTAGTGGTCGTCGTTTTTTTATTATTATATATAATTAATGTATATATACATTGACATATAAAGGTTACATGTAGTACATTACATCGAACGTCATGTATATACACAATTGTATAAGTTACTATGTTAAGCACCCTAGGTTGTAAGGCGCTCTGTCAGTTAACTATTGTGATGTTCAAAAAATTGTTACAATTTTTTTTACATAGATATATAAAAGTTACATGTAGTACATTTCCTTAAACTAGATCCCATGTCACATATATATCATTGGTATAAATTACTATATTAAGCACCTGCTGTAAAGTGCTGTGTCAGTAACCTATTGTGATCTACAGAAATGTAACAATTTTTTTTATAATACATATATATTAATATTTATATACATACAAGTCATATATCTAAAATATTCATAGATGGTTGAAAGACAGCATTATTACACTTACTAATTAGTACTAATTACACTTACATTCCGCACAATCACTTTTAGCATAAGTTAACTTATATGTGTAAACCTAAAACCTGACTTGCTTACACGTGCAAAGTTTCCTCAACGAAACCCTGTCTGTCGCGGTGGAGTGGCCAAGCGTTCTAACGCACCTTCCTGCGGTTGCCTGCCGTCGGAGGGTCTAGTCCTCCCTCGGGCAGGAGTGTCTGTGGTTCCTGTAGAGGGGCAGCAGTCTTTTCGGTAGTTACAGGGGCAACAGTCTGAATGATTGACTGAGCTGTCCTTCTAACATCAGCTAACATGACTTTGCCATGCTGTTACTGCGAACGGCTGAAAGCAAGGGAAAACTACAGTCGTTATTTTTCCCGAGGACATGCAGCTCTACTGTTAGAATATAAGATGATGGCATCCTCTCGGATAAAATATTCCGCAGGTAAAATAGTCCCCCATTCGGATCTCCGGGCGGGAACTACTCAGGAGGATGTGGTCATCAGGAAAGATAACACTGGCACTCTACGGATCGGAGCGTGGAATGTTAATCCCTTAAAGGAAATTGATAGGTTGAATTTAGACATAGTGGGCATTACTGAAGTTAGGTGGAAAGAGGAACAGGATTTCTGATCAGGCGAATACAGGATTATAAATACAAAATCATTTGGGGCAGGAGCAGATCTGATAATGAATAAGAAAATACGAATGCGTGTAAACTACTATGAACGGCGCAGTGATCGTATTATCATAGTCAAGATAGATACGAAGCCAACACCGACCACAGTAGTACAGGTTTATATGCCAACTAGCTCTGCCGATGATGAGGAGATCGAAGAAATATATGAGGAGCTAAAGGAAATTATTCAGACATTTAACGGAGAGGAAAACTTAACCGTTATGGGAGACTGGAATAGTAGGACAAGGAAGGGAAGGGAAGATAGTAGGTGAATATGTTCTGGGCAAAAGGAATGAAAGAGAAAGCCGCCTGGTAGAATTTTGCAGGGATCATAATTTAGTTATAACAAACACATGGTTTAAGAATCTCGAAAGAAGGTTGTATACGTGGAAGAGACCAGGAGACACCGGGAGATACCAGATAGGTTTTATAATGGTAAGACATAGATTTCGGAACCAGGTTTTAAACTGTAAGACATACCCAGGGGCAGGCATATCTTTTTGGTCATGAATTGTATTAAAACACTGGAAAAAAAAACCTGCAGAAACGTAGAAAAATAAGGAGATTGGATAAACTGAAGGAACCTGAAGTTCTTGAGAATTTAGGCAACAATTGTCAGAAACGGGGGAAAATAAAACATTAGAGGAGGAATGGGTAGCATTGAGAGATGAAATAGTGAAGGCGGCAGAGGACAAAATAGGTAGGAAGGCAAGACCTACAAAAAATCCTTAGATATCACAGGAAATACTAAATATAATCGATGAAAGGAGGAAACATAAAAATGCAGTAAATGAAACAGACTAAATGGAGTACAGACGACTAAAAAATGAGATAGGAAGTGCAAAATAGCTACGTAGGAGTGGCTAGAAGGCAAATTCAAGGATTTAGAAGCATGTATAAATAGGGGAAAAATAGATACAGTCTACAGGAAAATAAAGAGATATTTGGAGAAAACAAAAACACCTATATGAATATCAAGAACACAGATGGAAAACCAGTTCCAGGCTAAGAAGGTAAAGCTGAAAGGTGGAAAGAGTATATGGAGAGTCTCTACAAAGAAAATGAACTTAGTGGCAATATCTGGGAAGGGAAGAAGAAGTAAATGAGAATGAAATAGGATATACTACACTGAGAGATGAATTTGACAGAGCACTGAAAGACCTAAGTCGAAACAAGGCTTCCTGGATTAGATAACATTCCCTCAGAGCTACTGAAGTCTCTGAGAGAATCATCCATGACAAAACTGTTTCATCGGGTGTGTAAGATGTATGAGACAGGTGAAGTACCCTCAGACTTTAAGAAAAATGTTATAAACCCCATTCCAAAGAAAGCAGGCCAGACAGGTGAGAAAACTACAGAACCATCAGTTTAATAAGTCATGGTTGCAAAATATTAACACGAATTATTTACAGGAGGATGGAAAAGCTGGTAGAAGCCTATAACCCTACCCGTCCTACAACACCGGTTAGTAATATGATAATTAGAAAAATGACCCGTTTGCCTAATTATCTTCATTTGTGGAAAAGCTATCGGTAATGAAGCCGATGATGTAGTGGAGGCTATAATCGGAACGTTGCTGTACCTCTTTAGTAGACAACAACTATCGATAGGAATAAAGAAAGTGGAAAGTAAAATTTGGAATAAAATGATCAATGTTTAAATGAAAAAATGCGGAACAAACGGGACACAGGGATTAATTTTGAAAGAGATGAATAACTTATTGATTTACGGTCGCCAGCTCGTTGTACGAGCAAATAATTTAATGGGATCTCAATAATAGAAAAGTTAATTAACAACGTGAAATATTACGTAAAATTTGGGTGGGCAGAAGATCAGAGTGTGCGCTTCAAATTCGGTACAAAAGACACTGACAATATACTAATTACTGAGAAATAATTCACTAACACAGGGTTCAATGTAAGACAGCGAAATGCAAGTCATGGCCGCGCAAATGCAACATGCAGCAAATCATGCAAAACTCTCACCTTAATACTTACTATTTACAGCTTCAAATAATTAATTGTTTATATAAGTACCAGAAATTATTCTACAGCGGGTATACCATGCGCTTTAGCAATAATCAAGTTGTAACTGAACTATTAACTGTACTAATGGCAAGCTCAAAAATTAATTAATGACTTGTCGTGATAACACTGAATATTTAGAAAAGAACCATTTAACCTTCTGATTTACTTTTACTTTATCTTTAACCAGGAATTATTAGCATTTCAAACACTTGCAAACAATTACTATTCTCACTAGTCAGTACTTGCAAGTTAAAACAAACTTTACCTCAAAATAATATGCAGTGGAAAACAATTAATCTTTTACACTGTTATTGAAATATCTCTTGAAATTGAAAGTTAGTCTAGCAATTCGTTCAACTTAGGAAACCTATTGATCAGCAACACTGGCATAAGCTACATTTAGTAATACTTTTCTGAACACATTTTTTATTAACGACTGTCACATTGTCTTTAATCACTCTGATTTTTTAGTTTTCTATAACTTTGTGAATATCCTCGGAAAAAACAATGGATGAGGAAGGAACCTGTCTGGACAATGACTATGGGTAATGATTTTTAAACACAGATTCACAAATAACAGTGTTCGCTATTGAACAATCATCACTAATACGCTGGTTAGCTGTACATGCTAAGACAAACTGGACAGATCTTACTGACTTTGGTGTGCGACGTGGTGCTGCTGATTGAAGACTGTTGGCACTTAACAATTGGCAAACACAGGCTTTTCTTGGCGACGAATGTTAATTACAATTTAGGGCCCACAGCATTCCTCTTGATGCATTTATTAATTATTTGAGCCGTGGGCGTATGAATAAATAATATTGCCTCTTCGCCGTCTCCTCCACTAGTGCCAATCCACGTACTTTTGCCGTACACCACTGAGCGCACCCTCTCGAATCCGTCTTTCCGCCGCTACTTCTCAACGACTCCTTCTCGCTGTGCGCCTCTGCGCTACCAGCGATAAAAGACTCCCTACTCAAAAATGATTCTATACAATAGCAAAGCCCTTGCTAACCCAGCGTGTCTACTACATTTACAATATTTTTGACATATATGGAAATTAGCAGGACAATGCAAATATATTACAGAAACAAAATATACAAATACATAATAAATTACAAAAAATACAAATAATGAGGAAAAGTACATAAAGCATCGTTTTATATATCACCCTGCACGCACACATGACTGGAAAGCACCGTTGGTCATTGTGTTGTTGTGTCACAAGCCGACCTCAGGGAGGATCAGTTTGGGTTCAGGAGCAATGTGGGAGGCAATGCTCACTTTAAGGCTTATTTTAGAAGAGATTAAGGAAAGACAAACCTATATTTCTAGCTTTTGTAGATTTGGAGAAAGTTTGTGACAATGTTCAAGTTCTGGAGCAAGTAGCAGTAAAATATAGGGAACGGACAGTTATTTACCACTTGTACAAAAACCAGACGGAAATTATTAGAGTTGAAGGGCATGAAAGGGATGCAGTGGTTGGAAAGGGAGTAAGACAGGGTTGTAGCCTTTCAGTAATGTTATTCAATTTGTGCATTGATCAAGCTATAAAGGAAAGCAAGGAGAAATTTGGAGAAGGAATTGGGTAAGTTCAGGGTGAAGAAATAAAAACATTGCGTTTTGCTGATGACATAGTAATTCTGTCAGAGTCAGCAAAGGACCTGGAAGAGCAGTATGGGAGTGAAACATGGACGATAAACAGTGCGGACAGGAAGAGGATAGTGGATTTTGATAATGTGGTGCTACAGAAGAATGCTGTTGATTAGGCGGGTGGATCACGTAACTAATGAGGAGGTACTGAACAGAATTGGGGAGAAAATGAATTTCTGGCATACTTGACTAAACGAAGGGATCGATTGGTAGGACACGTTCTTAGACATCAAGGAATTGTGAATTTAGCATTGGAGGGAAGTGTTTGGGAGAAAAAACCGCAGAGGAAGACGAAGAGATGGATACAGTAAGCAGATTCAAATAGATGTAGGTTGCCGTTCTTATGTGGAGATGAAGAGGCTTACTCAGAATAGAGTAGGGTGGAGAGCTGCATCAAACCAGTCTCCGGACTGAAGACCACAACAACAACGACAGCTAGCGGCAAAACATTGCACTAGCAATGCTGATGGTGCTGACGACAGTGCTGTTAAAGAAGAATTGCTAAACTCAGCTTCCCGAAATTCTTTTACCAAAGAAGACGAAACAAATACTGCAGAATTCGAGAATATCAATCAGCATGCGTAATTTAGAAATGTTCTATGAGTTTTAAAGCAAGGTAAATCAGTTAAAAACAGTCTTCCTGTTCACATGAATACTAATTACGTTACTTTCAGAATATTCTCATGCAATGGCGCCATTCCTAGCTATCATATACAATCGCTCGCCCAGCAACTAGAAAGTTGCACAGGTCATTCCACAAATCAAGAAAGGCAATAGGAGTGATCCGCAAAACTGCAGGCCTATATCACTGACGCCATTTTGCAGCTGGATTTTAGTATACAGGCCTACTTCCTTCGAACATTATGAACTACCTCGTCGAGAACGACCTATTGAGCTACAGTCAACACAGATTCAGAAAGTACCGTTCTTATGAAACACAGATAGCTATTTACTCACATGTGATGACTGCTATCATCATAGAACGCAAATCAATTCCATATTTCTAGATTTACGGAAGGTTTTTGACACTGCACCTCACTAGCGGCTTCTAATCAAATTACGTGATATGGAATAACGCCCCAGTTGTGCGACTGGATTCGCGTTTTTCCTGTCAAAAAGGACATAGTACGTAGTAACTGACGGACAGTCTTCCAGTTAAACACAAGTGATATTACCAGGGGACTGTTATACTGTTCCTTATTTTATGAATGATCTAGGAGACAATCTGAGCACGTCTCCTAGGAGGGCTGTTCAGAAAAAAGGAAACGTTGCCGTCTGACGCGTCGATGGCTTATGCTTTGGTATGTGCGTGCTCGGCAGCTCAGTCGGTATCCGACCGTAACAAAAAGAATGTCTCTGCGTAGCTTCGAGTATAACGTCCTATCAACAGCGTGGAGCTCAGGCTCGGAGTTTTTATTCCAAAGGAATCATCCCGGCATTTGCCTGGACTGATTTACAGAAATAACTGGAGACCTAAATCTGGATGGCCGGAGGTGGATTTTAAATGCTCTTAATGGTGAAACATCGTCTCATCTCCAGTGACCATTCTATTCAGAAAATTGTCACCTTGAGCATCACATTGGTCCAGTAGGTCCCGAAAAATTTCATTCGATGACTTCTTTGTTCTTCTGTAAGCAACGCCCAGACATTGCGATGACCAAGATGTTCCAACATACCAAGACATTATAGCCGAAATTCAGGTTTGCACACAATTCTGTGGCCGTTATCTGCCGAACAGCACAGATGAGTTCATCAAGACGCTCATCACTGCGGGAAAGACATCTCTGGATACACGTCCTTTTCACCACCTTAAAAATAACGAACACATCGTTTCTCATTTCTCATCCCATCGTCCCCACCCTTTAGTAAGCGTCGCTGGCTTTCAATCGGCGCTGTTGCTTCACCTGTGAGGAACTAATTAACAGACATGCGCTTCCATATCTTGTCCCAATTTTAAAACACTACTCTTCTGGCGTTAACAACGGAAGCACCTGGAAATGAAAGAGGACGGTTCGAGCATTAGCACTGCCCCAAATACATCTGGCGCGGACGCCCAGAAACATCATAAAAACAGGTGGTAATACTTGAAGAACGGCCCTCGTTCTTAATGCCAGTAAATTTATGACTGGATTGTTGCCCTAGCAGAAAAACACGAGATGCTAGAATCGCTTAATGAATTAATGTAGCACGGGCATAAATAAAATCTAAAATAAAATTGTGAAAATGATAATATTATTATGTACAAACCTTCCTTACAAATAATGACAGCCGTACGTTGAGCCTTAGGTTTAATTTGTACTTTTATATTTTTGAATGTTTTGCCCCGGGATAAGGCAAGATACAATATTGCCCGTGACTAAAAACTAAGAGGCCAAACTACTCTTCTCATCGGTACCTATACGTACAAACTACTTAAACTAACCTACACTAAGAACAACACCCGGCCGGCCGCGGTGGCCGAGGGGACTGAGGCGCTCCATTCACGATCTGCACGGCCACTACGGTCGGGGGTTCGAATCCCCCCTCGGGCATGGATATTTGTGCTGTCCTTAGTCTTAGCTAGTTCATAAGTAGTTTGTAAGCTTAGAGACTGATGACCCCGTAGTTAAGTCACAAAAAAAAATCACCGATTCACACAATATATATATATATATATATATATATATATATATATATATATATATATATATATATATATATATATATACCCTAGGAAGGAGTCAAAGCTCCAGACCGCACGCACCGACATTCCAGCGCGCGGGAAGTCATAACTTTTTTTTCATTATCAATCAAAAAGTGTTTAAAAAGCTCAAATGAAAGAACTTGATCCACTGTGCATTATGAGGTCAAAACAAAATGCGTACATTAATTAGAACCGAATAAATGGAATTGAAGTCATAACTTTCTTCAGAAGCAATCAGTCCAAGAGTTCAAAAGCTCAAATGAAAGAGCTTGATCCGCTGAATGTTATTAGGACAAACAAACTGCGTACCTTAATTAGAACCGAATGTATCGTAAAAGAAACCGATTAAAATATTCACAGCAAAGATAGCAGGATAGCCGCGGCGGATTAGCCGTGCATACTGGGGCGCCGTACTGCGTTGCGCGCCGTCGGGGGTTCGAATCCCCCCTCGGGTATGGGTGTTTGTGTTGTACTTAGTTTAAGTAGTTTGTAAGCTACGGACTAATAACCATGCAGCTGAGTCCGATAGACTTACAAACATTTGAACATTTTGCTAGCAGGATACCACGTTTGACTATAAATAAAGGAAGGCGACAGTTGAGTGAAATCTGTTATCTGATGACAAATATGTGGATGAATACCTTTAAAACAAAAATGACGGAAATCGGATAGAACGGCCTGGCTGACTACATCTACATCGATACTCTGCAAATCACATTTAAGTGCCTGGCAGAGGGTTCATTAACCACCTTCATAACTTTTCTCTACCGTTCCATTCTCTAATAGCGCGCGAGAAGAAAGAACACCTAAATCGTTCCGTTTTCGATCTGATTTCTCTTATTTTATTGTGATGGTCATGTCTCCCTAAGTAGGTGGGTGCTAGCAAAATATTTTCACATTCAGAACTAAAAGTCGGTGATTGAAACTTCGCAAACAGATCACGCCGCAATGAATAACGTCTTTCTTTTAATGATTTCCACCCCAATTCGTGCAACATTTCCGTGACGCTTTCCCCCCCGTAACGTGATAAAACAAAACGAGCTGTCCTTCTCTGAACCTTCTCAATATCTTCCGTCAGTCCCACCTGGTGAGGGTCCCACAAGGGGCAACAGTACTCCAAGAGAGGACGCACAAGTGTGATTTAGGCAGTCTCTTTGGTGGAGCTGGTGCATCGTCTAAGCGTTCTGCCAATGAAACGTAACCTTTGGTTCGCCTTCCCCACAATATTTTCTATGTGTTCTCTCCAGTCAAAGTTGTTCGTAATTGTAACTCCTAGGTATTTGGTAGAATTTACGACCTTAAGGTTTGACTGATTTATCGCGTAATTGAAGTTCAGCGGATTTCTTTTAGTGGTCATGCGTATTACTTCACACTTTTCTTTATTTAGTGTCAATTGCCAATTTTCGCACCAAGTAGAAATTTTGTCTAAATCGCTTTGCAGTTGCTTTTGATCCTCTGTTGACTTCACTAACCGATAAACGACAGCATCATCTGCGAACAGTCTAAGGGAGCTATTCAGATTATCTCCTAAATCGTTTATAAACACGAGGAAGAGTAGGGGACCAATAACGCTTCCCTGTGGAACGCCAGATATCACTTCTGTTTTACTCGATGACTTACCGTCAATTACAACGAACTGTTGTTTTCATAAACGTATCTAATATACAAGATAATGATAATAACAAAATCCCCTCATCAAACTGTTGGTCTGCGTGCAGATAGGATGCAGTCTTTCTTCTCCGTGACAGTAGGAGGAGTGAAGATGGTGAGCCTATCGACCTATCGACCCAGCTGCCTTTTGACCACCTTTCCCCTTTACCCTCCTGTGGGAAGCTCCCCCGTGTTCAGTTAATGGAGGGTGAGTGAATCGGGGCGTTTCTCGAGGAAATGGAATGAAAAAGAATTTCAGGCAGTATCCAAGATCAACTACGGACCTCTAAGGCAAGGGTCCACCGCTCCATCCACTAAGCCATCACGTCCACCAATACTAATAACAATGAGTATAAAGCCCTGGCCGTGACTCGTGATATGATCTTCTCAGTCAACTAATCGTGAAAAACGAAACACAGTGTATCTCCACTTGGCCACATGATCTTTCCAATGCAATGCAACCATCATAACAATGGTCACATTCAGTGAAGTGAAAAAGATTTAGAAAATGTTTGAAATTATTCTGAAAGTTTGTCGGGGGTCACTAAGCCGTTTCATTATGGAAGAGTGGATAATTATAGGATGGGTAATGTGCACTCCATGTTACGCATAAGGACGACTTTAACCCATCTCGCTTTTTTCTAACGTCACATCACCTGAAATGTGTACAGTACAGTGACATAATTTTCCAGGTGCATTCAGTGACGCATATCTATAAGGGGTGAGTCTGAAGGAAAGGTACATGCTTCTTCTTCCTCTTCTCTTACTTGTTTCAAACAGGCCTACTTTGCACCACGCTTGTTCAACTGTTGGGCTCTGATCGTTGCCAGTACTGTCGCTTCCTCTGCAGGTTTAACTCCTTCCTCTGTCCAGGGGTACCTTTCCATCTGGGCTTTCCCTGAAATCCTCAACTTCCTTCAATGAGAGTCTCACATATTGTCTGTTCTGGAGATCAGTGATTGTTCTTTAATATCCTTCTCGGTTTCTGTCGGCCAAGTGGTACGAAACTTCTTGTTTTGCCAGAAGGTGAACAGACGGTTGGTCAATCTGTTTGGAGGCAATCTTGTCGCATGGCTATAGAAAGCGACCCTTCTTTTTGTTGCACAATCTGAGAGCTTCTCGATATGTTCATGGAGCTATGAGTATGTCGCATTTTGACATTCCTGAGGATTCTCCTCTGACTTCAAATTTATCCATCATTCCACTCCGGTTCATGGAAAGACATTCCATGGCAAAACGAATTTCTGGTCGTATGGCTGATGTCTAGTGCATAAATTTCAGGTTGCGTGAGAGGTATTTTTTATGTAGGTGATCATAGTCAGTCGATAGACTAGTTTCAACTTGTTGATCTTATGGTAATGATGTTTTTTCTGATAGGTTGGGTTCAATCCATTTGCTTCTTGATGCTTTCTTGGTCTACAACATGGGCGAGGACACTGCTTAGGGGAGCAATCTGACTATCTCTCAGTGCTTAGTTTAAAGTATTATACGCCGTTTCATTCCAAGATAGGGAAAAAAAACGAGAAAAAGTATTTAAATTTTAGTACAAACTTTTATATCGTAATCATACGCAAAGGCGAACATTATCTTGGGACTCTGATCGGGATAGGCTAGGACGGTAAAATTAGAAACTTCTGCCTCCCGTAATAAACTGATGAACATTCATGATATGAAATTTGAACTTATTGACAAGTTTAATGCAATAACTTTTCAAAGACGTGTCTGGAAGAATTAGAGTTTGTAATCGTATAGGTTCCAGAGAGATTAATACAAACAAACTTTGACGAAAATAATCACGAATTGTGAACTTATAAGTTGTGTACTGTGAAAGTGTAGTGAATGTAACTATTGATTTCAGTATAGAGAATCTATGAACCTTAAAAAAAGTCTTAAACAGTCATTCGAGTATCGCCGGCCGAGGAGACTGAGGCGCTCCAGTCACGGTCTGCACGGCCACTACGGTCAGGGGTTCGAATCCCCCCTCGGGCATGGATATTTGTGTCGTCCTAGTTCGTAAGTAGTTCATAAGTAGTTTGTAAGTTCTTTGTGCTGAGTTCCTGATTTGAAGTGATAGATTGCTTTTAATTCATAAAACGGAAATTATGGTATTGTAATTAGCATTGTGTAGTGCACTGTTTTTCAACCTTTCGAATGTGTGACCTCCTTGCAAGTAAAGATATTCCGGCCACCCCTTCCAATAATAAATATTCTGGAGAACCCCAACGCCGTCATTGTTACGTGCCCTAAGAAAACTGTTTTGGAGGTTCAAAGGCAACGATTTTTCGTTTTTCTTTCTGTTGATACAACTTTCTTATAGATTGTAGGACTTACTATTTGTGTATGTTTCTGAATAGATTCAGATGTTCAAATGTTTGTAAAACTTATGGGACTTCACTGCGGGGTCATCAGTCCCTAAACTTACTAACTACTTATGAACTACCTTATACTAAAAACAACACAAAGATCCATGCCCGAGGGAGGATTCGAACCTCCGACGCGGGAAGCGGCGTACGGAATAGAAATCATTATCCCTACTTGTACTAGATTACTGACAGAAATATAAATTTCACACGACGGATTTCAGGCATGAATAACAAAGAAAGGTGCCATTGTATAGACACTTTCTAAGTATATTCTTTTCTGAATTTCTTTGGTTTAGTCACTGTATATATCTTGTTGATTTACCTATCGATTGGTTCCTGAAAAGCCTTCAGGCTTCAGTACCACATAAAATCCCAAAGGGTTCTATTATGACCATTCTTGAAGAACTTGAAATTTATGCAGGCTACATATAAAAAACGAACCAGAAGAAATTCTGAATGAGCAAACAAAGCTTAAACACCAACACTACTTTAAAAACTTTATTGAAATTTTCATAAAAGAAAAAGGCTAAAATTACGAAGGCATTGCTTCATTGTTCAACCAAAGATCATCCTTATAAAAATCTTTAAGTCAGTAAATAAAACAGGAACTTAAACAAATAATAATTCCGCTATGTCATCAAGCGAAAATACGAGAATATATAACCAAAATGTTAAACAAAGATAAAATTGCACATAGAATTATATAACAGCAATAACATCTATATTTCGCCGATTTAATGACGTTTATACCTATATATATTAAATTGGTACACTTAAATTTAACGCAACAACCATAGATCGCAACTACAACAGATAGCGATATAAACATCATCTTTGTCACCATCAAACGATAATCTGTAAAGATCAGTGATCGCTTTACCACAGTCTGGGCTGTTGAACTTCCTTTGTCTGACCGTGCCAGTCATAGATGTTCATATTTCGTTTCTTGCCAAATTCAAATATGGCTGGTATGAAGTAATACAAGAAAACGAGAAGAAAATACGTTTCGAATACGCTTCAATATTAGCCTGTTACATCGCGTATTGACATAAATTTCAGACAAAGAGGTAAGCAAGCAATTCTTTGTCACGTAATAACTGATCGAAATTCGTATGCCAAATTTAAACATGGCGGTAAATGCGAAATCGTGTGGAAAACATCTGAATATGTAGGCACGCTGTAGTTCTATGCTCAGATACCAGAGTTTGTATAGTTCCAGTTTGTATAGCTAAATGCTAAAGATATATCATCGGAACTGTCAAAAGAAATTCAATAACCTTTTTATAATACCAGAAAGTAATTGACAGACATCAGACAGTCCACTACGATTATATATGCACGTCATTCCATCTAGACGTAAGTAAAAACCTTTGTTATACTTTCAGAATAAGATTTATAATTAAATTACGAAATCCTATGTAAAACATATTACCTATATCTGCAGGACACTCTAAAATGGCAATAATGCGCCGGAACAGTCTGTAGTGACGAAATAAAAACAAATATAAACTTAGCAGCAGATTTGGAACTTTCTTTAGTAAAAAGTCATTGTATGACTGGTGTATGTGACTGGGCGGCGACATGGTTTGGTTTGCTGACTGGGGCGACAGTTGTGTTGACTTCGTTTTATATTAGCGTTTTAACTTACGACTGTTAAGCTGTAGATTACGTCTTGATTTGCACAGTTGTATTGGATGTATAGGTTCAAAATTCTATTTGTCACCTAAGTATGAAAATTAAGTTGGTACACCTGGTACTTCTTCGCAGTAATTAAAATTTATATCTTTGAGTTTCTCACTGTAAATATTGGTTCAGGAATTTATTTAAACGTAAAGACCTTTTTTAATGTTTGAGCATGAATAACCGTTTCTTAGGGGCTGGTATTTAATAAACCAAAGAATAAAAATTCGAATCATTGAGTTCCGGTAGTTCAGATACTTTGACGCCCACCACAAAGATACCGTTTTTGCCTGATCCTTTTCCCTTATAGAATTATTCCTTAGAAAGTTTCACCATATGTTTCTCCTGACCAAAACTGTTAGATATATTGCTTCACTTTTAGAATATGCTGGGACAATATTAGAGAACTAAATACTCGAATGTTTTCAAATGTTTGTATAGTTTATGGGACTTAACTACGGGGTCATCAGTCCCTAAACTTACAAACTACTTATGAACTGCTTACGAACTAGGACGACACAAATATCCATGCCCGAGGGGGGATTCGAACCCCTGACCGTAGTGGCCGTGCAGACCGTGACTGGAGCGCCTCAGTCTCCTCGGCCACCGCGGCCGGCGATACTCGAATGACTGTTTAAGACTTTTTTTAAGGTTCATAGATTCTCTATACTGAAATCAATAGTTACATTCACTACACTTTCACAGTACACAACTTATAAGTTCACAATTCGTGATTATTTTCGTCAAAGTTTGTTTGTATTAATCTCTCTGGAACCTATACGATTACAAACTCTAATTCTTCCAGACACGTCTTTGAAAAGTTATTGCATTAAACTTGTCAATAAGTTCAAATTTCATATCATGAATGTTCATCAGTTTATTACGGGAGGCAGAAGTTTCTAATTTTACCGTCCTAGCCTATCCCGATCAGAGTCCCAAGATAATGTTCGCCTTCGCGTATGATTACGATATAAAAGTTTATACTAAAATTTAAATACTTTTTCTCGTTTTTTTTCCCTATCTTGGAATGAAACGGCGTATAATACTTTAAACTAAGCACTGAGAGATAGTCCTACTGAGAGCTATGCACATAGAGAAAACTGAGCACTTAGAGAGTTGAGCACACAGAGAGCTAAACACGTAGAGAGAGAAACTCAACTGCGGGTACATTTTTAATAGCAATCTGACAAATGATCTCTCATATACCAGATGTTTTGACCTAAGTTTTCCCTGGATACTATTACTGTTTATTACGCTGATATAATTTGAATTTATTAAAAATCTTGGAAAATGAGAAAATTCTACCTCTTAACAAATTACGAGGCGCGTCCAGAAAGTAAGTTCCATTTGGTAATAAAATGAAATTGTACACAGATACGAAGAAATTTTTATTGCATAACATTCTACAACTCTTAAACTACTTTACCACATAACTGCCGTAATTTTGCAGGCATTTGTCATAGCGTGGCACCAGGTTTTGTATAACTTCTTCATAGAAATCTGCCGCCTGTGTCTTCAACCAGCTGGAAATAGTTTCTTTCAGCTCGTCGTCATTGGTGAAGTGATGACCGCCAAGGAAAGACTTGAGATGTAAGAACAGATGAAAGTCGCTAGGAGCGAGATCAGGGCTGTACGGAGGATGGCCAAACACGTCCCAGCCAAATCCCTGTAGGAGGATTTTCGTCACATTTGCACTGTGTGTTCGTGCGTTGCCGTGAAGCAAAACAACACCTTTTGACAGCAGTCCCCGGTGCTTATTCTGAATTGCACGTCGCAATTTCCGAAGTGTCTCCCAATAAGCATCTGCTTTGATTAATTGACCACGCGGTAAGAAGTCAATGAGTAGGATGCCTTTCCAGTCCCAGAACACTGTGCACATCATTTTCCGAGGTGTCATGATTAGCTTGGGCTATACCTTTGGTGGGGATGAAGTGTGCCTCCATTACATTGATTGCCGCTTACTCTCAGCGGGGTCGTAAGAAACCCACGTTTCATCTTCTGTGACTATCTGTCTCAGAAATTTTTCGCCGCTTTCAGCATAACGGGTCAAAACTTCAAGCGCACTACCCATCCGTTGTGTTTTGTGTTGTTCAGTGAGAATCTTTGGTACCCAACGTGAGCAAAATTTACGGAATTTCAGTTGTTTGGTAACAATTTCATGCATCAGTGATCGTGAAATTTGGGGGAAGTCCTTAGCGAGAGAACTAATTGTAAACCTACGGTTTTCCTGGATCTTGTCATCAATCACGTGAACCAGTTCTTCTGTAACCAAAGATGGACGCCCACTTCGTTGTTCATCGTGCACATCACTATGCTCGCCATTGAACTGTCGGACCCATCTTCTCACCATCGAATCACTCATCACATTTGGTCCGTAAACATCGCAAATTTGCCGATAAATTTCACTTGGTTTCACTTTCCTCGCATTCAGAAACCGAATCACCGACCTGATTTGACAGGCGGCAAGATTTTCAATCAACGCCGACATTTCAAACAAGCACAACAAATCGTACGCCGGCCGCGGTGGCCGAGAGGACTGAGGCGCTCAAGTCACGGTCTGCACGGCCACTACGGTCGGGGGTTCGAATCCCCCCTCGGGCATGGATATTTGTGCCGTCCTTAGGATAAGCTAGTTGATAAGTAGTTTGTAAGTTTAGGGACTGATGACCCCGTAGTTAAGTCCCATAAAAAAAAAGGCGGCTGAAACTGACAGCGATCTCCGAATGGCGCACGTTCTTCTCCTTGATACACATCGTGTACAGTGCATGTGCGGAACTGCAGTCGCAGCGCTGCAGCGGAGATAAATTGAAACGGAACTTACTTTCTGGACGCTACTGCCCCTTCCAATAAACTCCGCACCATCAAAGATACGACTGTAGCTTGGAGTTCATCTTTACGCACTTCCCGGAGAGAATCAATTGTCCTCTGTCGCCTCCGTCTTGGACACTGCAGGCTGACCCATGGATTTCTTTTACAAAATGACAATCCACCACATTGTGATTGTGGAGCCGTACAATCCGTGTCTCATATTCTGACTGAATGTCCTCTCCATTCGACACTTCGTGGCGACTATGGCCTACCGCCTGCATTGCCTTTAGTTTTGGCGGATGACCCACGGATGGTTGATCGCGTCCTTGCCTTCCTCCGTGAAAGTAGATTTTATTGTCAGCTCTAGGACTCGCTTGGTCGGGGTGAGTGGGTTTGTGATTCTTGGCTGATTGTGGGGTTTAGAGCCTTATCCCCGTCAGCCCCCCACCCACTCTTTTACATTTTAATGTAGTTTTATTTCTCCCTGCTCTGGAGCTATGATACGTTGACCACTGTGCCATTAGTACCTTGTGGTTTAGGCTAGAGGTCGCTTCCAGAGCTGTGGGATCGGACACTGTAGCATTTGCTGCCCTGGGTTGGTCTTAGTCTTGTTGGCGAGTCGATTTTACTTCCTAGTGTAATGGTCTTTTGGCTTTCACCTATTTTTCGTTGGGTTCCGTGGCGTATACACTTTGGGGTTGAAGGGACTGATGACCTCGTTGTTTGGTCCCTCATGTCCACCACCACCGCCACCATTACTTTCTGGACGCGCCTCGTATTAAAATCACGTAACGAAGAAAAATGTTGTCACACCGTGATTCTAATGCTATGGTGGCGATGTGGTGATACATGTAGTGGACAGTAGGCCTCGGCGAGTTGTTGTGAGGGCGGCGGTGTTGCAGGCGAAGAAGTGCCTGGCGGCGGGCATGGTGCGCAGCCCGGCCATGCACGAGGGCTTCCGCGCCGACGACTGGGCGGCGCCGCTGCAGCGCTCCACGCCGGGACACAGCCCGCCAGAGGGGGCGGCGCCGGCGCCGGCGGCCGGGGGCGGCGCCAACGGGGGCGGCGGGGGCGGCGAGGCCGCGGTGGCCGCAGTGGCGGGGGCGGCGGCGGCGGTGGCCGGCGGCGGAGGCACGTCCGACGAGAGCAGCGGCCGCCAGGAGGCGGCGGTCGCGGGGGCGGCGCCGGGGGCGGCGGGGGCGGCGCCCTCCGGCAGCTCCCCGCGCCGCGTGCGCCGCATCCGAGACCGCAAGGCGGGCGGCCGCAGCCCCACGCAGGCCAGGTAGGCCACCGCAGCACCGCCGAGGCACGTAGTCTACCACCGAGGACGTTACAATCTCCGGAGATGCCCTAACAAAGTGAAGCCAGCGAAATGCGCATCGCGGCATTTGTTTGTGCCCAAAACATTGGTCGTACTGTATGGTAAAGTAGTTCTTGTCGTTTTAATGTACGTCGTAGCTACGTAAATACTCAGATATGACTACCAATTCAGTGGCTTTAGTAAAGAAAGCAATATTCACACAGCATTTCAAGCGAGAAATCCTTGTTTTGGGCACAAAAGCATGGCCCCCGTGGCTTCAAGCGATGTCTGTTCTCAGCACAGATAAGGCCACCTCCCTAGATTCTAACCTCCTTGTCTACCACACAGAGTAGGCCGACATCTCGTAGCGGACTGGCTGGCGGCTATGAGACAGCGCAACGGGCTCTGCCCCAGAGGCCACACACTAAGCTAGGCGCTCACGGCGTACTCTGCGTGATGTGACACCGCAGAGTAGGGCACCTGGATATAGACGGGCATGCGCATCAATTTTTTGCTATACCGGCAGCTCCCGCCGCCATTTTTGTTCCAAGCGGTGATAGCGTGATCATGTGAAAGACGGGGTTCTTCTGCTGTTATTCCTTTCAAATGTCGCTTGCTTCACTTCTAGTACACATACCAAGTAAGAATGGGTTGTTCCATTACGTTCACGACATATCTGATTAAAACTCTTAACAAAAACCAGAACCGGCTTGTAGTCGCAAGTCTGTATTTTGATGTATCAAAAGTATTAAGATTTTAGGGACCATTAGGTGTGCGTCGGACATAAAATTCTTAATGTCGATAAAAGCATTAAAGGTGTTCTAGTGAACAAATAGCATCATTCAATAAACTCATTAGTGTCATAGTCCTGAATAAGTTTTGCCGTCCTTTAAGATCGTGTCACTGTGGAAAATCCCCCATACCGGTCACTATATCATTATAATGTGGCAATGAAGGAAACCTAATGGACTTCCAGTATGCGTCCACTTTGGACTCATAATCTGGCTTCGCTGTTTGTAGTTAAACTGTTTATGGAGTTGTCATGTATTCACATGTTAGGCGGTAACTAATCTTGCCCTCCCCCCTCCAAAAAAAAACAACGAAAAAAAAGAACATATTCGCTACTGCTGCCAGCCCGGTGACGGCTGGTGCTTCAGATGGTTGGGGGTTCACTTCTTTGAGTGTCCCTTTTTTTTTTTTTTTTTTTTTTTTTTTTTTTTTTTTTTTTTTTTTTTTTTTTTTTTTTTGCGAAGGATTCGACGCAATGAACTAAAACAGTAGCAACATTTAGACGATGACAATACTAATTACTTTTAAATGATGCACATTGTTTTCTACTAGTTTTAATGACTGATACGGCTCGTAGCGATGTTTGAAGCTACTGCGATGTTAGTTACGAAATCGGCGGCGTAATTTGCTAATGTTGGCAATAGAATATTCGCTTTAGAAGGATAATTAATTTCTTGGCCGGACAAGTGTACATACAAGAAGATGGTAAACATGAAAAATTATTTTCTCTCATTCTACTTGTTCGAGTTTTCAAAGAGCATTCGAAGGTCGTTGCCAAAATCAGCACACCACGCCACTGAGGCCGTAAGTAAAATTGACCAATGACAAAATAAATTGTTAAATGAGAAAATAACTCATATATATAAATCTTTTGCTGCATCCTATTTTATCATGGTGATGTGTGTTCAGCACTGAAAAGGAATTTTATATGAATTTTGAAAAATGCGCATCAACAGTCGTAAAATCATATACAGTGGAGTTGCGTAATGGAATCGGAAAAGTTTAAATTATTAAACTGACACTCATTAACCCTTGCGAACGTTATGGTCCCGAAAAGTGGTCGTCTGCCGTGCAGATGTTAACCCAGTCGCAAACGAAGCACTTCAGCTACCTCATCACTGCTTCTTCCTTCCAAGACTATAAGTAATGTGTTCTTATAGCCTCCTTATGAACCGTACAAGTATTTTCCTTGACCACAGCAGTTTTCTGCTTTAACCTCACGCTCATGGGCAGCTCACGATCCCCTCCAAAACTATCAGATTTCCTAACACGAAGGATTTGTTTTTCTTTACCTTTGATCATTTGCACAGTATCTTAATATTTTGACAACATTAAGTAGAAAAGTTGCAAATATTTACTCACCTTGGGACTATTCATCAACAGTAAAAATAACATATGAAATGAATAAATAAACAAGCCAAGCTCCATGAGCTTGCCATAAAGTTACAGGCAAAATAAAAATAAAAAAATCCATTAAATAATTACACAAACATGAAGACAAGAGGTGCATTTCATGCTGCTTGCAATTGAAGAGGGACTGTGGAGGATACGATGATTTGAAAATATTTGCATAATAATTTGAAGTAACAAATGTAGTGAATCCTTAATCAATAGATACAAGTATGATGCTTTGAATATAATAGCGTGAGATAATAAGCTGTCTTCTAAGGCATACTTTGTTCAAATCGCATGATCCGTTCAAAACGTGGTAATTTTAAATTTAATTTTGATCTATTCGGACACTGAAAATTTACTTTTGTAGTTTTGATTATATTAAAAATATTGGTGGTTAAAGAGATACGGCTACTTTTTCTGAAATCGTAGATGCTTTCAGAATTTATGAGAACAACACTGATATTTATTATTTATTTCTAAGTTGAGAGAGTGTCCCTTTTCTAAGTATCTGGCACAGCGTCCACTACGACATCTCCTGCCGTCGGCCTCCTTCTCAGCTCCCCTAATACACTGGACTTAACTATTTTCTGCCGCTCGCCATTTGTCCACTAGTATCCTACGCTGTCTTAAGCGGTTGCAGGGGAGAAACCCTGGTTATCCTAATCGCTAGCAGAAACGGCACCTGCATGTGTGCTACCCTGCCTTCTATACAACCCAGCAATTTGAATAATTACGTGACGTACAGAGTATGTATCCTTTACGTTAACGTATTTAGGCTTCCACAACTCGTCATCACCGTGTAAAAATGTTTGATGCAATATACAGAAAAAAAACTTTAAGAAGTTTTATAGAGAGTTTTTAATTTTTAATGTTTAATATTAATAAAACTACTAAAGTGATATTGGAGAAGGTCGGCGAACTCGGGAGATTGATGGAGATGGTGGACATGGGCTGACTACAAACTGGGAAAATTAACGAGGCAAGATAGATTTACGAGCAGTATTTATTGAGATTATAATATCAGTCTTATTTAAGTCCTATATTAATTATTTAGCAGAATTTACATTTAAAAATAATGTATGTATTCTGCTAAATAACAGTGGTACAGAGTGAGTTATATTATTTCGAAATATACTTAACTTCGTTGCCTATGTATAGTTTGATGTACAAGGTTTCGTGCACTTCTTTAAATAATACTCAGTGTAATCGTTTTCTTAAATTTATTTGCGGAGCATGTACAGCTTCGGTATACAAAATCAACATCAGACAATCACTTTCGAAACTTCTCGACCATGCCACAAGTTTCGACTTACAGAGAGTATGAGTCACTGAGAGAGCTAACCGTCTGGCGCTGAAGTGTGCTTCTATTTATATTATGTTACCAATTATGGCTATAAATCACAATTGTTGTACCAATTACAAATATTCGTTCACAATCACAAGACAATGAGTTAATTAATGAATATAATGTATAATAATAGCAATATCAAAGAACATTATATTTACACACAATCTCGGGATTTCTTCTTTTTTTTTTTTTTTTTTTTACAAAATCGTGAAGTAGTATTTACAAACAATGCTCTATTTTGTTATGTGTTTTTTAAATTAAATATTGTATGTACAACTGTATTTACATAGGTTTCTCACAAACACTGGTAAGATTTTATAATATTGGTTTTCCAGTCTCAAGTTTATAAATGTATAAATACAAAAATGAACGATTAGTGCTCTACACATTTTCTCATATTTAATTAGTAAAACCTCAATGTTACTGAAAGTGTTGCTATTCAACAGTCTATATAACTTGATAGCCAGGTTCGCAAATAGATTTTAATTTCCACAATCCATATTTCTTTTAACTATGTAGTTTGTGAGTAAATTGTTCTTGCTATTTCAATAACCTTCTTAATTATGTTTTTCGTTAGGTCGCCACAAATGAAGTCTGTTAGCAATAACATCGCATGAAATAATTTTAATTTGTTGCGCACTCGATTTCACCTTTTTCTGTTCGAGTTTTCATGCAATTTACTACCAATGAACTACCCGATACCGCCGTCGGTACTCATGAACCCTGGTCTCCCATACTTCATTTAAGCCTGCTGAGAGCGTCCAGACTGGTTGTTACATTACAAGGTCTTGAATAGTTCGGTAAAGCTCTTTTTCTATACGAGACGTGCAACACGCACAAGGAAGTCGCTGTCAGCTGCAGCGCCCCTTGCGGTAGCCGTCGAACTACAAACAAGCGTTCAAACGGTACGCATTTGTTGAGTCGTCTACTTCGTTTGTTATTAACTTACAGCAAATGAATCGCCGCGTTAACATCACTTTTCGAAACTGTATGACATATTGTGATGATTAAAACATTTGTGTTTTAGACTGCCACTGTGCAACTGTATTTAACTGTTTTCGTGTAGTTCATGCATAACTACGTCGCTCACATGTGTTAACGTCCGCAATATAAAATGCAATTACATACTTCGATCCCCTGCGGTTTGAAGCGCCTATGTATATGATGAACAAGCTCAAGTGCCTATACATAGCCCTTTCACTTTGACTTTCACTTTGATTAAGCTTCAAATAATGCTCACCAAAAACAAATATTCCATCTGTCAAATACAGCATGTTTCAGTAAAAATAGCAAATATTTTAGAAGATGGTAATAAAGACGATTTGCAGTTAAAATTTCATATAACTTGTGTCGAATTTTTATTGGGTACAGAGATAGAGCTCTTGGTATGTACAACAAACTGATTTGGGTATTTTGACTGATTCTTTTGTCGGTTCTTGGTAGATCAACATATTGACTTTTATGTAAATAACCGGTTTTCGACGTAGTTTAAAGTGTGAATATGTCCTAGTAAGCCGAAAACTGGGTAACTAAGTGAAAATGGACGTGTAGAAAGTACACAAAATACTAGTTTTAAGTAAGTGTGTTGTTGTACTACCAAGAACTGACGGATAAATCAGTGAAAATTTCTTGATTTACATTTGCTCTACGTTTGTTTGGATTTCATATTAACAGCTATATCTCTGTATTCAATAAACATTGTACACAGGTTATATTAAATTTTTAATACAATTCCTCTATAGTATCACCTCCTAAAATACTTACGACTAAGTCGAAAAACTACGTTCCTCTGAGCAGGAGAAAAGTACACATTCTGAAACAAATTTCCAACTAGGCTTCGTTTGTCAGCTGGGTTCCCCATTCGGTCATCTGCGCACGCGCGAAGCACGTCCATACGCGTGAGAATAGGATCCATCCTATTCCGTCTACTAGCGATCGTATGCGTGCATCTTGTGCAAGTGGACGCGTCTACACTGTACGCGGACGGCGTGACCGGTGCATCGTGGGTAATTTCGTAAGCTCTACTTCCCGTGTAGAAAGGGCTTAATGCCTAGTTTACACGACGTCTGAAAGTTCACAAGAAAGATAACTGTTTGCTGCAGCACTCCAAGCGTACTAACTCGGTACTAATGACGTGCGATCATACAAGCTTGGTTGCGTTAATACGATAAACTTCCACGTGGATTGTTCGCGTTTGTGTGTATGTCATAGCTGATAATATACAACTTAAGAAGCTTACACTGTTGGCGGTTGCAGGAGCTGTGGCAATGTTTCTTAGAACACTATAGCGAAGAAGAAATAGAAGTTGGTTGTGTCCTTGGTTGAGAGGAGGAGACGAAGAATGAGATGTGTACTGCATGCAGATAATGAAGTAACTCGTACCAGAGGACCTCAATGAATTCAGATTTTTTTTTTCTTTACGAATATTAAGTGCTGAGTGTTTTACCAAG
Organism: Locusta migratoria; assembly: GCA_026315105.1. Lineage (NCBI taxonomy): Eukaryota > Metazoa > Arthropoda > Insecta > Orthoptera > Acrididae > Locusta > Locusta migratoria. Next base: position 506,488,964 of record CM048745.1, read on the forward strand.
TTGCTTTCGTTCGTCGAAGGGCAATAATACCGCGATGAGAGGGAGAGAGAGTGTGTGTTTCGCCAAGCAAAATACAAAATACTTTTTACGCTTGAGTTACATTTTCAGCTTTGTTAAAGGTATGCGTGAGTTACTTCCTGTAATAGTTATTTTTTGCAGGTTCGCTATAACATTGCGGTTTCTGGCGACACGAGACTCTTTCGAAAGCCTAGCCTTTGCACAAAGGATTTCTGTACCGGCTGTTACAAATATTGCTGTTAAAGTCTGCACAGGAATTTCAATTTCTGATCCATAATGGGACCTCAGTCAACTAAATTTTGCTTTGCTTTTAACATCACACTTTCTAGATTATGTGCAACTGACTTTCTGGCTTGCTAAAACTTATATGATTTTAAATATATGAAGTTAATCAACAAGGCCTATTCAAAATTCATTGAAATGAACACTTTCCGTTATTTTCTTGATAAATAACAGTCATTGTCCCTTCTTACAATAGAGATGATTTTCTGCAGCGACCCTGTATGCGTCAATTCCTGCTCTGTTCCACTCCACTGACGCAAGACGTATCACTCCAACAAAACAAGCAATTTCGGTAAGGATGAGGCTATTTCCACACATAAACACAAATAACACACAACGAATTCATTTCTGCGCATGCGCATCCACTTCGGTACTAGCAAATTTAGAAGCTGTTCTAAGGCATACTAGCGCTCATGAAATGCTAGTAGTTCTACGTTTACGTCGCTATAGTCGAGCCGCCGAAAGAACGACTCTGACAGCTAGCTGCTATGTTGCCAATGCTGCTACGCGGCTGTTTGTTGTTGCGCCGTGCCAGTCGCCGGCATACGAATATCATGTCCGAAAATTATGGGACCGTTGCTATGTACTACTAAAGCATGAACGAACGAGAGCAATCACGAAGTATTGAAAAAACAGTCTTTTTCAGTTAAAAAGAAAAGGTTTAGAAATATATGTCGAGTTAAAGCTTCATATGTTCCAGTATTCCATTAAATATAATGTATCTAAATGAAGACTAAATGCCAAAGTTCGCTAGTTGAAGAATTTTGTTTATATATTCATCTTCTATAACTATTTTCCACAGACTCGCTGTTATTACTCGGACACTGTATTGTGGCAGTCTGCTGAGAGGGTAAACAAATAAGGACTACCACTTTACAAGTAGTAAAACCGCCTCTTCCAGTGAAATGATTTGTCTTCTTACATAAAAAGAGTTTTTGTCTCATTCGTTTATAGTCACTGTTGACTGCCATAGTATAGTGTGTGGGTAATATTATCAGATCAGTTTCGAAAGCTAGTCTATTGGTCACAGAAGTAGAAATAAAATAACGTAATTTTTCAGTAAATGATCTTTGGTTACGAAACAAACTATACATTAAAAATCAGTCGTGGCCATCATCATGTGCAATGCACCGCTGCTACTGCTACTATCGTCCCCTAATCTTATTATTATCTCTTCTACCCTTTCTTCTAGTGTACCTTCTCGAACCTATGCCTCTTTTAAGATGTGCCACATATGGGTGACAATATTGTTCCATTTTGTGGGAGTAATACTGTCCAATGCTTCACGAACTAAGAATTCTACTTTTGTTAATGAAAAACGTTTATTATTTCTGCAACGTACGATTTTACCTGAGCCCACACGAGTTCTATTGCATTGAAATGGCAATGATATGGTGGAAGGCGCAACACTCTGTGACCTCTTTATTCAGCAACTGTATCATTTTCATAAATAATTTTTCGGCCTTTGTTTTTGTAACAGAACGAGACAAACGACGAACACGCGACAGATGCTTTGCAGCGACTGAAGCTCGCCACCCTGTGCGACCTTGAGTGGCAGGGTGGCAACGTGGCACCGTTACCCCGGCAACGTTTACGAATTCCAGGGCTCAGGTTGGTGGTTGAGTGTCCCCCCCCCCCACCCTCTGCGGCCCACGTGCGCGAACTGTCAGGGTCGTTCTTTCGGCGGCCCGACTATATTTATTTATTTAATCGTGTCTGAGCTACATCTGTAGTTAATTTATAAGCTACATATACAAGATTACAAATAAAAAGTAAGTGCTAATTATACATTCATATATATATATACAATCATGATTTTCACACATAATATGTTATTATTGTCCATAGCAGGCTCATATCTCTCTCCAGTATTCGGCACACTTCACTGCAACGTCGTCGGCCAGCCACAGGTCTTGGAAAGTGCATGGCGCTGGCAAGGATGGGCAGCTCAGCAGGTGTATCATTGTTTGTTTTTCTCCACATTGGCAGAGCTCGTCTTCTGCGTATCCCCACTTGAACAGGTTATCCTTTGATCTTCCCATTCGACACCTAAGTCTATTTAGGCTCTTCCAGACTTTCCATTCCAGTTGAGATCCAGCTGGAAGTTCTTCATTAATATTCCAACATTGCAAGCTGTTTTTTTTTCCGATTTCTGTGTCCACATTGATTTCCTGGTTGTAGTTCGGCTTTCATTTAGTGGATGTTCAAATTGAATGAAATCTTTCCTCGATTTTAATCTTGACACCACTGGCTGATGTCCGAACAGGGGATGTCTTCTATCCTCGCACTGTCTGCTTCTTTCAGCCATCGCCAAAGTTTGTCGTCTGATCTGTGGGGGAGCTATTCCAGAACACATATAAAGGAGATCACGGTTTGTAGGCTTCAGGCATCCCGTAATTAATCGACATGAATCGTTCAGTGCTGTATCTAGCTTGTGGGCGTGCGGCCCGACTATAGATGGCGCGCTACTAGCACGATCATCGTGTAAACTGGGCTTAAGAGTAGTGGTCCGAGAACTGACCCCTGCGGAACGCGCGCCCTATGCTGCAGGATGCGGCGCCGGAGCAACAGCGGCGACGCGGGTCGTCGCCGGTCGTCGATCGCGGTGCCGACGGCGAGCAAGACGCCGCCGCCGGACGCGGGGGCCGAGGCGGACGCCGAGACGGCGGCCGAGGCGGAGGCGGACGCGGAGGCGGCGGCGGGGGGCGGGCCGCGCAGCTCCAGGCTCAGCCCCTTGCGCTACACCCGCAGCCCCGCGGGCAGCCCCTCCAGGAGGCGACGCTCCAAGGGCTCCCCCAGCAGGAACCACGCCCCGGACGCCAAGGTACTGCTCACAGTATATTAGTGCTTGTTCCATACATCATCAAGACGACATTTCGTATAATGCAGTCAGTTTAATGATATTTCAAGACATGCATTCTTTTATTTTATTTATTTATCTATTTATTTACTAGCTTAAACCCGCGGCTCCGCTTGTGTGTTGGTTTATTATGATAGATAAACTAATTTTCAGTAGTGTGCTATGAGAATGGTTTTGAAATATGAAATACAATACCCTTTTTAGAAACAAACTGAAGACTATTCCTACCAGACTGCAGAAGTCTATGCACTTACCATTTATCCAGGAAAGTAAGTAGTGTAGATCATATATATACATGTGGCGTCTGTTCCGAAAGAACGGACGTCACTTTCTGATCCTGCAGCTGTTATTATTTAATATTCATAGAATATATGACATCAACTGCGATTGGGCAAAGCTGAAAATGTGTACCCAGCCGGGATTCGAACCTGGGTCTCCTGCTTTCTAGGCAGTTGCGCTGACCCCTGCACCACTGGGGACACAGTGATCACCGCACCTGCAAGGACTACCCTGCACGCCTCCCGTCAGATACAAATTCCGAGCTTCGCCCTGCCCATAGTACTCAAACTCGTAGTTTAACTACACCCAATCGCAGTTGATGTCATATATCCTATGAATATATTCTATGAATATATATTCTATGAATATATATTCATATATTCTATGAATATTAAATAATAACAGCTGCAGGATCAGAAAGTGACGTCCGTTCTTTCGGAACAGACGCCACATGTATATATATAATATGCCGGTGACGGGCAATGATCCTATCGTTAGTGGGGAGGGGTGGGCAAGTTTGAAGCCCTCACTCTTACGGGAATTAGTTAAACTACGAGTTTGAGTACTATGGGCAGGGCGAAGCTGGGAATTTGTATCTGACGGGAGGCGTGCATGGGTAGTCCTTGCAGGTGCGGTGATCACTGTGTCCCCAGTGGTGCAGGGGTCAGCGCAACTGCCTAGAAAGCAGGAGACCCGGGATCGAATCCCGGCTGGGTACACATTTTCAGCTTTGCCCAATCGCAGTTGATGTCATATATTCTATGAATATTAGTGTAGATCAAATCACACGTAAAAATGCACTCGTTTCGAAGAATTCAATCACGGCATTCGACTATAATGATTGTAATAATATCACAGATCGATCGCTTAATGTAATCCGCGAAACGTGAAATCGTTTTTTAAGAGATTTATTAAAATAAATTTCTTTTTATTGCTTTTTTATTCTTATATTTCCTTATTCTTATGTTTAACCTTACAGAGGAAGAGCTGAAGACATTGTAGCACGCATAGACCAAGTGTGTGGCGTCACGTTTCGCTGTATGTAACCTCCTTGCTATAGAATCGCAAACGTCAGTCCGATTTTTTTAATAATTTGACGACTTTCAACCACCATAGATTCCACCCCCTTATAGCTATCGGCATGAAACGGGAGACTTCGGACAACAATTACACACAGACCATTCGTTTGCGTTCTGTAGGATGGATGGATGGATATAATGTTATGGGCGCACAACAACTAGGTCTTTAGCGCCCGTACAAGATAAATAGGCGATACGTGTGACCTGATTAAAATGAAATGAACACAAATAGGGAACAGAAGAGAAAGTAGCCAAACTAGCCAAACGATAAGGGGAACGAAACAAAGACCCAACCAAACATGGCAAGGTAGGAACAGTTGGTGAGCGTCTAAGGTTTACAGACGTACTCAAAATGCCATGCCAGAGGAGTGGTGGGCTATCCATTCGTTAACGTCCTAAAACCTCCAGCCTAAAAGCTTAGGCCAGAGTCCGGAAAGTTCACAGAAATTGAAAACTTTCGTCACACTCGCCTCGTCATCAGCTAAAACAGAGGGCAGGGGACCACAAAAAGCCACCGCTGCCCTAGCAGCACGGTAGGAAATACATTCCAGTAAAATGTGGCGTACAGTGATGTGCTCACCACAAGCATCGCAAATCGGAGGGTCCTCCCGACGGAGTAAATAGCCATGTGTCAAAGGACCTATTCGGAGACGTGTCAAGGCCACCTCATGCTGCCTCAATGAATGACAGGATGTTCGCCACGGTCGGACAGTTGTCTTAATCAACCGCAGTTTATTGTTCGCCACTGCCTGCCACGTCTCCTCCCACAAACGAAGGGACTTCCGGCGTGCGTTCTGTAGTTTTCGCTGCAGAGCGAAATATTAACACACACACACGTAGAATTTTATATACATCGATAACTTTCCATCGCAATATACTCCACCCTTTTATCATTATCAATCCTCAAGCAACAATGCAACCAATAAAACCATTTTCATATATATTTCATGTATATAAGCATACGAATAAGGAATATAAGAATAAATAAATAAAGCAGAAAGAAGAAATTTCTTTTAATACAGACATAATCACTTATACAAATGAATACATACCTGCAAAATTATACAATTTTACAACATATAACTCAATAAATATGAGATCGTACGCATTTTATATGTCTCTTGTGTTTTGATTACTGTCTTTCTTTGTTTGGATACTTATAATTTTGTACATTATGCGAGACAGCCTTATTTCTTATTTATTCTCCTATAAATATAGCATGTGGTTTTTTATTTATTTTTTATAGAAAAAGGAGATGCACAGAGAGAGAAAGGATAGGAGAAGTACTAACTCAAAGCAGGAATAAATAAATACCCGGGCAACGCCGGATTTTCAGTTAGTTTCTTTATAAATGGTAGTTGGCTATCTGTCAGACGTTTGATGCTATTTGCCATGTGACCAATGACTTTTGTGGCAGCATAATTCACATCTTTCTTGGACAAAGTTATATTTAATATTGAATAGTGAAGATCATTTTTTCTCCTAGTGTCTTAGCTATGCACACTCCTTTTGGTTTTGAATTTGGTTGGTTTATTAATAACCAGTTTCATTCTGAGGCTACTGTAAATATTCCTAGTTCCTTTAATAAATGTCTATGTGATGATCTTGAATGGACAACAGCAAATATTCTGATTACACTCTTTTGTGCGATGGATACTTTTTTCTCACTGATGAATTACCACAAAATATTAATCCATACGAGAAAAGTGAATGAAAATAGTCATAGTATGCTAATTTACAGAGATGTCTATCACCAAAATTTGCAATAACCTTAACAGCCTACATAGCTGAATTCAAACGTTTCAGCAGTTGAAAAAATGTTTTTTCCAGTTCAATCTTTCATCAACTTACGCACCTAAAATTTTTGAATATTCTGTCTTAGCTACAGACTTCTGACCAAAGTCAATGCTTATTAATGGTGTCATGCTGTTTACTGTACAGAACTGCATATATTGCGTTGTTTTTTTTTTGTTTTTTTTCGAAATTTAACGAGAGTCCATTTGTAGAGAACCACTTAATGATTTTCTGAAACACGTTATTCATAATGTTATCAATTAATTCATATATCTCAGGTGTGATTATTATAGTTGTATCTTCAGCAAAAAGAACTACCTTTACAACTTCATGAATATAGAATGGCAAATCATTAATATACATTAAGAACAACAACAAAAACCAAAACTGATCCCTGCAGCACCCCATTCTTGATATAATCTTAATTATATCTTGATAGCTCCCAATTTGGGGAAACACCTGAGTTTTGCACATTAAGTGAACTACATATTTCAACTTTCTGCACTCTTGCTGTTAAGTAAAAATTAAATCAATTCTGTACAGTCCCACTAATACGACAACACTTGAGCTCATCTGAAAGAATTCCATGATTTATACAATCAAAACCTTTTGAGAAGTTCCAACGTGTGATATCCAATTGTTCAAAGCATTTAATATTTGAACATAAATATGTATATAGTGTTTTCTGCTGAGAAGCCTTTCTGAAAGGCAAACTGATACTTTGTTAGTACTTTATTTATTTAGTACGTGAGACGTTGCTCTTGAATACATTACTTTTTTTCAAGAATTTCTGTTCTCTTTTTTATGTAATGCCTTCACTATAGCATATTTTACCCTTCTTCAGTGAGCTATTACTTATGTGGCTGAGAATCTGTTTATCTGTTTGGAACAAGCATTTTGCTTTCTGCTGGAATTGCCATCAATTCCATGCGACCTTTTACTTTTTATTGAGTTCATTACTTTTCTGATTTCATAGGGAGAGGTGGGTAGAATTCCAATTTTATCAAACTGGCTAGATAAAGTCTCTTCCATTAACGGCCTTTTCTCTTTTAATGAACTTCTAGATCCCATGTTTTCCACAACATTTAAAAGAATGATCATTAAAATATTCTCAACTTGTGATTTTTGTTAGTACATGTTTCATTCTGTTTGATGATAATAGTCTTCCTTTGTTTTTGGTTGCCCAATTTCTCTTTCAATAACATTCCAAATTGCTTTAATGTTTTTTATCTTAGGTTCTAAACTCAAACATGATACACATACTTTTGGTCTTTTTGAATACTTTTCTCATTGTTTTTATAACATTTGATTGTTTCTTGGTCATTACTCAGTCTTACTGTTGGGTAAAATTTTCTTTCCTGGTTACAAGATATGTTTACTCCTTTAGTAAGCCATTGTTTTTAAACGTTTCCTACAGTTATATTTAAGAATTTTCTCGAGGAAACAGTTTCCAGGCACACTTACAAATGTATCATGCAATAATTTTATTTTAAATTAGCATCAGGTTGATTATAGAGGTAATCTGTCTTATGCTGACTGCAATTAAGAGGTTTATTTTTAAACCAGACGCGTTTCGCTTTTTTATTTTAAAGCATCTTCTGTGGTCTGTAAATGATACAAAGGTTTGTACAATTTGTTTTTGATAAATAGATTAAAAACAGTTTTTAAAAGGCATTTTATAATTTTATATTCTGTCTACTCACGGTGTTGATGTCTCTTCTCTACATGTAACTACTGCTTCTCCGTCTTGTTGGCTGGAGTTCGTTTTCTCCTGGCGAGTGTTTCAGGGCTGTGTACAGCACTTTTCGTGTGTTTTTGTTACGTTTTTTCCTTTTCATCTCCGCACATCACAGCACTTCACTTTTAAATGTACACTGATTAAATATCGCCTGTTATATGTGGAATGCCTGTCTGTCCATTTGTCATTTCACTACAGTGTGGCTATGTTTTCGTGTGTTCATTTGTTTTTCATTTGGTCTCTGAGTGTTGCCAACGTTACATATTTATAATATAAATACGACCTCATTCTACATGAGTGTGTGTGTATGTGTGTGGAGGAAGGGGGGGAAGAGAGAGAGAGAGATAGAGAGAGAGAGACAGAGACAGAGACAGAGAGAAAGAGAATTTTTTTTCTCTCTCGTGAACAGGTTGTTAAGATGTTTTTTCAGACGAGTAAATGCAGGTTTTAATGGCAACATGAGTGAGTGTGTGTGCGTGAGAGAGAGAGAGATAGAAATATTTGATTCAAAGAACAGGGTGTTAAGATGTTTTTTCAGATGAGTAAATACAGGTTTAATTGGGTTGTAATGGTGGGGGGGGGAGGAGGTTAGGGTATCGTGATTTGTGTTTTTATGAAAGGGGTTGACTGTGATGTGCGGAGATGAAAAGGAAAAAACGTAACAAAAACACACGAAAAGTGCTGTACACAGCTCTGAAACACTCGCCAGGAGAAAACGAACTCCAGCCAACAAGACGGAGAAGCAGTAGTTACATGTAGAGAAGAGACATCAACACCGTGAGTAGACAGAATATAAAATTATAAAATGCCTTTTAAAAACTGTTTTTAATCTATTTATCAAAAACAAATTGTACAAACCTTTGTATCACTTACAGACCACAGAAGATGCTTTAAAATAAAAAAGCGAAACGCGTCTGGTTTAAAAATAAACCTCTTAATTGCAGTCAGCATAAGACAGATTACCTCTATAATCAATTTTAACAGCTGCTGCGGAATATGGCCACACAGCCAAACATTGTAGCATCAGGTTACTTATACACATCACTCCAGCTAACTGATGTAAGCATTCCATAAAAAGTATTAATTGTTGAACAATTAATTGAATGCACTAATTTGGACTGTTTTAAATGAATGTACGGAGCTACATCATACTCCAACTAGCTGCGCACCATGGTCAGAAACACAATTGTCCACTGGATAAGTGTTTATGTTCTTAAATTTATCTTGGTATATGAAAAAATATCTACTAGTGTGGTGCTGTCCTTTACTACCCGAGTAGGAAAATGTGATGTTAAGAAAGGCATAGTACATATATTACATCCTTAGTTTCTATATCTTCCAATGAAACCAGAAGCTCATGTAATTTATTCTTTAATCCACATATATTTTGATGATATATACTAACATCATTTTTTGCTTTAGTTCTGTGAGAATCTTGTGATATTTTGCAATTTCGAGGACCTGCCTGTCTGAGCACCTCACTGAACGCTGAACTTATCCTAAAAAGGAGCTACTCCATTGAGTTTCACTGTACCCCATTATGAACTTTACTATCAACCCAGCCAGTTTAGAATTCCCTTCTTCTATTGAGATGCAGGCCTTGCGTACTGAAGTCCCACCTATCAATAGCATCCCAAGGAACCACATCTATGTCAGATCCAGAGCCATCCTGAGCAGCTGATCTAACTCCATATTGACCCTCCTTACAGAGTTGTTCGACTGGGGCCGATCATACCGCATAAATGGAAACACAAGACCAATATTAGTATGAATCGTTCCGGAACCTATTTTTACCGGATCACTTTCAATTTCGTAACCCTGATCTCTTTCAGTTTTGTTTCCCACTCCACTCATTATCACAATATGGTCCTGCTTAGTAAAGCCCTCGCACAAGGATTCTATATCCTCTACTAGCTGGCTGAGACAGATACTTAGCTTGAAAAGTTTGTAACGTGGTATATGTCACCTAATTTTCCTACAGTATGTGTCCCACAACTCTTCGATGGCTACTATCTAACTAACTATCTAACAGAACTTTCCTCCTACTTCCTACTTTTTTTAACTCTTCGTTTCCTACTGAAAGCCTATTAACTGCACCCACTTCTGTTGGAGCCTCTTCCTTAACTGACTGTGGTAGCAAGGCAAATCCTTTATTTGTGTTAATGATGAAGCTATATGATATTGTCTTTCTGTAACTCCTCTTCTTTGCTAACACTTCAAAATTCTCTATTCAACTTAACAAACATTGAATCTTCTTCATCTGTATACAGCATGTTTCAGTACATGTGTTTTACTCTGTGAATTACAAAGTAATAGGTGAAGTGAATATTTAGCTCAGCATAACAAACATTAGACTATATGCAGTGCCATGAACATAAAGTATTATTTTACAAAGAGATACAGCAGAAAAATACAATTTTGAATGGAACAATAGTTGTATCACCCTCTGGAGTCATTGCGTGAAATACCGATATTCTATGCAATCTAGATAATGTATACCATGCCTGATCGTTTTGCGCAACATTTGAAACTTATTTTTTAAACTGAAATGTTACACGCTTTTCTAGGATATTCTAAATACTTCCTCGACATTATGCGTAATTACCAGTACCATTTACGCCAAGTGTTGGAAAGGAGCACAAAATGAGACCGTTTTATTAATTATTAAGCATATGAAACTGAAAGAAGAGAACTACGAAATAAAACAATGAAACCTGATCTGAGATTAAAATACTTGTTGCAGCAAAAACTCGCTTTCATTTGAAAAAAAAAATAATAATAAATAAATAAAATAAAATAAAAAGCTAAACAATTTTCACCTTAAACTTTGACCTTGTACATACATTTCACGACATAAACAGAGTCTAACATAAGAGTCACGAAACTGCCAGTGAATTTCTGCAACTTCGCGACTGAAGCGCTACCAATCGGCCGGGTCGTAAAAAAACACCGCGAAAGATTGAGTAATGAATGTGTATGTGGAGTGAAGCAGCACATTCAAAATAACCTTCGTATTTACGAGCTTTTGCGGAGCTATAAGTAGTGGCAGCTATCAGAAATATAATTCGGAAGTCTCTCATTTGCAAAGGATGCTCAGAAGTAACAGAACAATGTTACGAATAACAAGTGATCGTTTACGGTGGTTAGTTATACTTTTAGGCTTAGAAGTAAATCTTTAACAATTCATTCACGTCCAAACTTCTGTTAATAAGAATCACAAATACTTGACCACTATTTCATAATATTACTGCTCAATAAAAGTAATGTATGAAAAACTGCTTAGGTTCGTACCTCAGGTTCATAAAAAAGATAACCTTGTATACTAACATATTTTGCCGGTTACCTACTAGTTTGATAAAGTGAATATGTAGCTACAAATAAATAATATGTCCATATATAAATTGTTAATGTTAGCACGTCACATTCTTGAAGATATTCAGTTTGATACCTGCCAAGTAGCTAAAAAATAGTGATAAGTACACGAAAGGCACAGAATCAAGGACGAGGTGAAAAGATGGTTTAAACGACGATGTAGAATTTAGTCCCCTACGATGTAAAAATCGTGTGTACTTTTGAAAGCATTACAGTGCCCGAAATTCGCTAAAACAAAATTCGTGCAACATATCAGTATGCGCCGAGCACGCGAACATAATCATAATCAGTTCCTTTTATATACTTCAACACATCACGTTGCAATTCATTTCTGCTTTCAAAAGGTTTCAGACGATATTAATATGACTCGGGTATTGTGAACTGTATGAATTACATTGCACTGACAGTTTGTTAAATTATAGACTGCCATTAACAGAAGCAGTGATATTACTTTTATGATGTTTTCGTATTTGTATTAAAAATTCACAGCAACGTTCAGTGTCCAGGAAATATGAAAGTAACAGCATTAAAAATGGCAACTTCTCAGTTTGCACCATGCCACTCCTCTGTTATTCCCTACTGGCCGCTTGGAGCGCTAGTATCGCTTCAGCTGCAATTTTTTTCCTAGAGAGTTTTTTTCCTAGTCATAGACTGTAACATAAAGGAGAATGCGAACAGAATATTGCTATCGGTAAAACACAAAGCAAAACTGGCGTGAACTACTTCTTGCACAGGGAAAGCTAGAGTGACATTTTGAACTGCACTTCATTTTATTCTGCACACAAAGACACCTCACATTTTGGCATTTCATGTTGCAAATACACCTTTCGAATCCTTGGCCGCTTCCTGTGGATTTAGAGGTAGCTGCCGACCGAAGAGAAGTCTCTTGGTCAGTAACGTCTTCATTTTTCATTACGTTCATTGGACATACGGTAAATTCTTATCTTGAATAGAGCTGCTTCAAGATTCGGTTAGCAGTTCCAAGTCGGTCAAAACCATCTTCCGTCATGTTCAAAACAACCGCCAACGGATTGCGGATGTCACCCCACCCTTTGGCGACATGAGGAATAGGAACTAGCCCAGTGGCATGCAAAGGAGCAGGAGTAACTTTTTTGATAGAACACGTTTTCATTTCTTTGGGGAACCTCAATGTTGAATTTTGATTCAATTTTATTGTCTATATCTTTCTCAATATATAAGCTAACAAAACAAAAATTTTAACTACATAATCTTCTACTTCGTCACCGTCAGCTTCTTTGAGACAATGTCATGAACGTTTCGGTCACACTTTTGACATGTATGAGCACCATTTGTTTCTTTTAAGCAGACACAACGGAAAAAGGAGGGTTTTCCGCAACGACAGATATGGAAGGCTCTTTGATAACCAAGTCTTCTGTACTGTTTTGGTTCCCTCCGTCATGGATGTTATTCTCATCTATGTCTTCAACAGAAAGCTCTGCCTCTTGCATTGATTCACCACGTGTTTCTTTCAGCTGTTGAAGTTTTTGGACGCTTACTATTAATTTTTTTCAAAAACCAAATCTTTGTGAATCTATGGGACTTAGCTACCAAGGTTATCAGTCCCTAGGCTTACAAATTACTTAAACTTCAGCTAACATAAGGACAACACGAATAGACCCATGCCCAAGGTAGGACTCGAACTTCCGGCGGGAAGCAACCGCGCGTTTCGCAGTAAGGCTCGGTCATTTCACCGCGGCTAATTTTTTCCACCTCTCTCTTAGCCTCTAAGTCTTGTTACAAGCTTTTCGGGCAGACAATGAGGCAAAGTATGCAATGTCTAATAAAAGAAAGAAATCTGTCATTTCATATTTTGACGTGCCATTTTAGTCATTCTATAGAATTTCCGGTATAATATACAAAAATAATTGGAAATCTGTAAACTGTTTTAAAAGTTTGTTTCAAATTCCTCCGAAGCTAAACATTAAATCGGAAAAAACCAAGGTTACAAAAATGTAGATCATTAAATTCTGCATAGATTGATTACCAAAACTTTTCCATTTGATTATATTTTCCCAAAAGAACGGGGATTTTTCGCAGTTTCTGGTATAAAACGTATAAAATCGGATGATTAGCCAGTTGCACACAAAATATTATAGGAGAAAAGTCATGGCGCATGAAATTATATGTTCAAATTTCAATGAAAGTGACATAAAACCTTGCTAAAAGGATATATTACCACTGTTCAGTAACATACGAATCATATCGTAACTATCAACAATTATTTTTTCTATCAGTCGAATGATTATTCACAAATTATTTCACATTCCGTATCTGTAATAATTTCACCTGATATGATAGTATCTTTTATCGATATAAACACGCCTCAGCTTATCTGTGCGGTATAAGTTCCAATCCGAGTCAGGAATTCGTTATTATTGACTTCAGGTTTAAGTCAGCTTTTCGTCCGTAATACTATGAGGACATTTTGACTATTTTCAAATGAGAGCAATTCTGGGATCTTCCCACAGACGCTTCTGCAGTTAAGTATTACCATATTAACCTTTTATTTCTACGTTCTGTTGTGCCGAGTGCTGCCCTGACCGGCTTACAAAAATTTTCAAATGTCTGTAAATCTATCGCAGCAAACTGCGTGATCATCAGTCCGTAGCTTAAAAACTACTTAAACCTAGGTAAAGTAACCTACGGACAAGCACACACACCCATGCCCCAGGGAGGACTCGAACCTCCATCATGGCGAGCAACCGCGCGCTCCGCAGCGAGACGCTTTTTTTTTTTTTTTTTTTTTTTTTTTGCTCAATGGGTGGTTCTGTTCATTGCGGACTCTGATCGTTTTTGTTCGTTGATGTTCGAAGTGTCATTGGCTCAGCTTTTTTATTACAGAGGGCGTTGAGCCATCTGACCGGGCGCGCTGAGCCACGGCGTCCGGCTGCTCGGCTACTCCACCGCGGCTGACCGGATTCAGTTAGCGTCTTAATGGGCCTTTGAAGGGATTTTTCTACTTAAAAAATCTACATGTGAACTCCCCACCTATTCCGATACCCTACAAGCCACATCCTGCGTGTAGTGCACGTCTGACTATTCATGGGATCCTACATTTCGCTACCTGGTAGCAGAGGTCGAGAAATTCGCACCCACAGAATCTTCTGAACCTCTGGTTTAAGCCTTCCATTCGGCTGCAAACCAGATGACTGCGATTGGTTCTGGAAACGAAGCTGCATATGTATAGCTCCGTTTCTACATCGCGAACAAGGCTAGCTGTTTTCACCAAAACGCCAGCCGCCTGAAGGAAAATGGAAGAACAAAAATCTGTTACAGCAGGATTCGAAACATAGACTCTACGAATGCGAGGTCAGAACGCTGCCACCTGAGCTCCACCGACAGGCGCTGTAAGTGTTTCATTTATTGGAACTTACGTGTACTTGCAAAACTCCCAAGTCGATTTGCAACACTCCTGTCGGATGTTGAAGCTTTGTAGCCGTTTACAGCACAGTTATCAATATACAATAACTCGGAACTAATATGTTACGCTACTACAAACCTACGCCTACAGAATTGTGCCCCTCCGAGAGGATTTTTAATTTGACCGCGTGTTATCCTAATAGATGAAAGCATCAGAGGTAACCTTCGTTTCACAAAGATACATAGTACCAGAAGAGAAGATAGTGTTGAAACACAAGGACTCAGAAAGTTTTTACCTAAAGAGCAAAACAGCGCTATTTGTATTTTCGGTCGCCAGTCCCTATGGACAATAATTAATTATTTGATTTATGGCCTGAATGTAACTTGCAATAAAAAATGTTTCTTTAGTAAATTAATAAATCGCATTGATAAAACAGACTTTAAAAACAACACTACTTGAAACTGTCACTTTTGTGGGTGTTAGACAACATCACAGCAACCTACACTTGAATACAGTTATTGAACAAAACAGAAGCATCATTCATCCATTTGCTATGGTATCTTAGTCTACAACATCTCATTAAAGTTGTAAATAATGAGATTACTCTTTGGATTCAAAATTAAAATGATAGATATTTCAATTAGGCCTATCCCAAAACACAATGAATTAACTTCAGCAACTCTACTATTCTGCATTAATTTTGTAAAATAACTGCAACAGAAAATCTTTTAAGAAACCTAGTCTAAACATAAGTTAAGCACTGGTATTTTCAGTTTTCCTTTATCTGTAAAGATAAATTCTTCTGTTCATTGGCTTACTTACATAATAATAATAATCTTTCAGAATTGCAAGTTTTTATTTTAATAACAAACACACTTTGAAAATGAGGTACCTTAATCTGATATTCAGTCTTTCAATTAATTCAAACAAGTATACACTTTCTCATTGCAATAATGAAGCTTGAATAAAGATAACAATATGAAGGATGCAACACTGATTGAAAAAAATATTTGTGCTTAGTGGAGATAAAATTGAACATTAGCCTACACTTTACGTTAATCTCCACTATACGATTATGCAATAAAAGTTACTATAACTTCTTGCACTTTATATAATAAAAATGTTATTATTTCAGTGGGTCACTCGGAAGTATTGCATTTTAAATGAGGAAAGGACCCTACACAGGTTAATGGCACAGGACAATAAGAGGTTAACAGCACTATTTACAGTTTATGAAATTGATTATAAAAATTTTTACAAATGTGAGGTTCAGGCTGTTATTACAATACAAAAAAACTGTCTACTTTGCCTGTGGTGGAAGGTTGGCACTGCAGTGCAGTTAATTGTGGCATAACACTTTCCCCCACTGGCTCATGAAGCATGTGGCCAAATGTAATCTTCTTGGCGTCGAATAATTTTAATAATAAGCCACAAATATTATGCCAGTGAACATTTTAAAGACATTCTCCATCCGAGGCCATTTTATATCTCTTCTTAAAAGTACAGCCTCAAGCAGATAGCCACAAGAGACAAGCACTGTTCACTTATCAGCGCCCAAGCTACGACTCTATCGCAACTGGCGTTTTCGCCGCGCAAACCGACAATGTGGCGCGCTTTTTCCACCTTTTACTTCCACGTCATCGCTCTCCTTTGAAGCGGGGACGCCCCCTATCTTTATACATGTACATTATTTACAAAAGCCCTAAGCCAGAACCTCTACAATGTTATTAATTTACAAAATATTTAACATAGTAAATAGTATAAATCACACACTAAAATAGTGAGTGAGGTAAATATAGGAAAGGTTGGGGAAATGCCAGCCGACTATATTATAACCCCATACTGCTTCAACAAGCCTTTCAATATAACAATTGGAAGTAGGGAGCAGTGGGAGAAAATAGTTCGACACCGTACGGGGGATATTATCTGGTTCACTGACGGGTCAAAATCAGACCGAGGGGTATACGGGGTGCAGCCGAGACTGGAGGGCGTCATCTCTCTAGGGAAACTGGCCTCAGTATTCCAGACCGAAATTACAGCCATCAGGGCATGTGTGGAGGAGAATTTGCGTAGATGCTACAAAGACAGTAGCATCTATATTCAGACAGCCAGGCAGCCCTGAGATCACTGGCAGCTCCTGCAACAAGGTCTAAAATTGTTGCATAATGTCACAGGGTTCTGGTGGAGCTAGGGGAAAGCAATAGAGTAAACCTATTGTGGGTCCCTGGCCACTCGGGGATCAGTGGCAACGAACATGCCGACAGATTAGCCAGGATGGGAGCAGAGACTCCATTTATTAGACCGGAACCTGTCTTGACAATCACCAAGGCAATGATCCAATTGGAGCTACGTAACTGGCTCAGAAGACAGCACGTAGAATATTGAACCAAAGTCTACCAACAAAAACATGGCAAGGTAATGATGCCAAAGCCATGTTTTAAAAGAAGCTCTGCAATCCTGGGCCTGAACAGGAGAGAGATTAGACTCATGGTTGGATTGCTGACAGGCCCTGGGAATTTCAAAAAACACCTACATACAATGGGAATAACAGAAGAGGGCCCTAAATGTAGGATCTGTGATGACGGTGATGAAACTGCATCACATCTAATCTTCGAATGCATTGCATTGGAGAGTAAAAGGCACAGAACATTTGGGACAACTAGACCCGAAGAAATTATCTCCAATAAAGAACTGGTAAAGGGACTCCTTGCACTGTTCAAGGGCATTGGTTGGCTTTACTATATATACAGGCAGCGATACCGCACAATAAAGTTAGTTTCGGTGCGGGCAGTGGCGGGTTGGACCGTTTTGGCTTCCCTGAAAAATCAAATCAAATAGTAGAAAGACAACAATGTTTATGGTGTCACAGATTTTGTCGAGCATTTTTGAGAGTTGTATCGAATGGCCTTGGCTGATTGTTATTTAAGGTCTGAACTTCACCTGCCATAAATATAAAGAAATTCTGAAATCCGGTACCCATGTGGTCTCCTGTCTCCTGTCTCCTGTGGCGACTTTCTGAGGCCTTAAAGTGTGCCTTTTAGTTTCTGAAGTTCCCACTGTGAGGTCCTGGCTATTGTTCAGCAGCACAAGGCGCTGTCGCCGCGCCGCCTAGAGTAACGAGGGGGCGGCGGCGGCGGAGCATTCTACAGGGACCTCTCCTCCGGCTCACCTGTTGCCGCTGTTTAACTGCCGCCCCTGAACTTTGCCGTCCTTACACCAAGCAAACACCGACGTGTTCAGTCCTTGCCGCACAATTGCTCTCTCTGAGCGTACCTGTTGCTCCTCCGCAACTGCTAAAGCTCTGGTTTCCGCTACTGTTATTGTCCGTGACCGGCGGACAAACTTCATCTTATCTCATCTGTGTCGAACCTCTACATCTATGCCACCAGATTCATCATCCGCTATCGATGTAAAGCGCGCTCGTTCGATCATTTAACACAACTATTACACACATTAACACGTACGGATAGTCGTAGACGTTCTGTCACTCTTCTGTTGCGTATTGTTTCGAGCAAATTACATTATTTAATTTAGTATACATAACGTAATACACATTCGTAACCAGCACAAAATGAAGCTACGAGAGGAAAAGCAATGGGAAAATGGAGAGAAAATATAAAGAATAATCTGTATTTTACTCGAAGTAGCTGCGTGCTTCCGCATAGCTACTCGAGAGAGTTCACGGTCTCCCTTGCGGCCGTTCAGTATTGATTTCCAATAAGAGCAATAATTTAAGCTGCCAGAGGGAGGTAATAGCACTCAGCTCTCGAGGAATTCTGCAAAAGTGTACGGTTCTCTCTCTCTCTCTCTCTCTCTCTCTCTCTCTCTCTCTCTCTCTCTCTCTCTCTCTCTCTCACACACACACACACACACACACACACACCAGCAAAATATAAATTTAAAACGTATTTAAATATAGGTATTAAACACTGAATTAAAATTTATGCTGTGACCACGATTCGGACCTGGGACCTCTTACTTCTAGATATGTGCATTAGACAACTCAGCTAACATAGCATTGCACCCAAAGTAACTACACGGACTGTCTTAAGGAACGTCTCCCTCCACATGCTATACTTCAATTCTGCCTCATGTTCTCTGTGAAATGCATATTAGAAACATTTCCGGCGCAAGAATATCTCTATTTTGCCAAAAACAGACATTGTGAAACCCGTGGCTGTGGTTCTATAATGTTTAAAATTGAGAACAGCGACCAACCATAAGTATGGTATAACATTGTTTATTTATTTAAACCATTTCTAATTTTTTCGCAAATCCATCTTCAAATGGTTGACATGCTTTCCAGCTGGAGACTCGTTTTATGTGTGTTACAGTTTCGCAGCCGTCTTGCGTGCTTGTCTGTGACGAAATCGTTCTGTATTCCTCTTAAACATTTTATGATTTCCAACAAATGTTTCTTATGAGAAGGTGGGCCACGCTTTGTGAATTCTTATTCCATTACATAACATTTTAGCAAAGTAAAGAACATGCGTACACTGCACGTTCAAAAACATAAAATATTTCAAATACATAAGAGGAATATAGGACAGTCTCGTCACAGACAAGGACGAAACACGGCTGTGAAACTAGCAGACAAAAAAACGACTTTGCATAAGGAAACGAATTTCCTGAACAAGTCTGCGATCTTCATGTTTTTCAATAAGAATAAAAACCAACTAGATCGCTAAAAATACATTTATTGATTACGACGTGGCATGCGTCTGTGCAGATCATCAGCATCTGTGGTATAAATTATACACGGAAGTAATAAGGTTTTGATGTCATACATTTGTTCTCGTTTAATCACACTCGTTAAAAAATATATTCGTTTGTGTCACTTACAAGTTCGCCGCCCTACTGTAGTAATGACGTTAGTAGATCACTGAAGTTGGTAGCAGTAGTAAACATAAGACACGGTGGCCTTCGTTACAGAATAGGCAAGCCTCGCGCGGTACTTAAAACAGTCTGTGGAGCGTGTTTCTGCCTGGAATTCAACAATACTTGTTCATTGTTACTGAAGGTTAGGTGGTGGTTACCTGAGCAATTATATTTTTTTAACTGGCAAGATTTACAGTCGTGAAAATTGTGCGCAACGCTTCCCTAGGCCTCACGAAGGCCACCAATAAGACACTCGAGACAAAGTGTCCCGACAACAAGTAAGAAGCCGAAGCTCAACTACGCATCGATTACAATTTAACAGACTTCTTGGTATCTCTCTTTGTTGGCAAAGTTTTCGGTGCAACTTTCATATTCATTACACAAATTATTGTCAATTTTTAATTTTAGCACAAGTGATAGAAAACGTTCTGGGGGTGGGGTTTGAACCTCCTTGTCCCCCCCCCCCCCCCCAAGGAATCTACGCCACTGAGCTGGGTCCTGGCGCCAGAACCAGCATAATGCTACAGTTTGGCTCCTGGATCATACAGTCCTCGCCATAATACAATTAAGACTCCACGACGCCGTTTCATACTTACAGTATCTATGGAACAGTCACCAGGAGGTCAACAAGCACTCAAAGTATAGTGAATTGTTCGCAGATGTTTTCGCAGTGGCCCTGATACATGGGTACCAAAAAACCTCGGTGTTTTGCAGTGGACAAGTGATAATTATGTACTTTATCTTCCCTCTTTCTTTAAGCACCTTTGTTCTCATTTGCGTGTAACGGCGATTTGTTTGGTTTTACAGAAATTAAGTTGTTTTAGTTTTATCAAGTCACTATTATAAAAAGAGTATGGGAGGACAACAGGCTCCAGCACTATAGAGATATTACGCTGGCTGATTACAATATCGGCAATGCGAAGTAGTCTGATGTGGGACTGGGATCCAATACCTCCACTGTAGCATTCTTGAAGACAATCTCAGTTCTAATACAGTAAATTTTCTTGAGAAAGAAAACGTATATTCATGCATCAGCACGGCTTTAGGAAGCATCGATCGTGCGAAACTCGGCTTTCACTTAATTCTCATGAAGTCATGCGTGTTATGGATGAAGGGCAAAAGGCAGCCTTACAGACAGCTAATGATGGTACAAGCTTATGAAATATGTACCCAAATATGTGCGTGGCTCAAAGACTACTTAAGTAATAAAACCCAGTACGTTGTCCTTGATGGCAAGTGTTCATCAGAGAGTAGTGTATCATCAGGAGTGCCCCACGGTAGTGTGATAGAACCATTATTCAGAATGAAACTTCACTCTGCAGCGGAGTGTGCGCTGATATGAAACTTCCTGGCAGATTAAAATTGTGTGCCGGAACCGGGACTCGAACCTGGGACCTCTGCCTTTCGCGGGCAAGCGCACTACCGACTGTGCTATCCCGACACGACTCACGATGCCGCCTCACAACTTTACTTCCGCCAGTACCTCGTCTCCTACTTTCCAAACTTCGCTTGCCCGCGAAAGGCAAAGGTCCCAGGTTCGAGTCCCGGTTCCGGCACACAATTTTAATCTGCCAGGAAGTTTCATATCAGCGCACACTCCGCTGCAGAGTGAAGTTTCATTCTGGAAACATCCCTTAGGCTGTGGCTAAGCCATGTCTCCACCATATCCTTTCTTCCAGGAGTGCTAGTCTTGCGTGTTTGCAGGAGGCTTCTGTGAAGTTTGGAAAGTAGGAGACGAGGTACTGGCGGAAGTAAAGTTGTGAGGCGGCATCGTGAGTCGTGTCGGGATAGCACAGTCGGTAGTGCGCTTGCCCGCGAAAGGCAAAGGTCCCAGGTTCGAGAACCATTATTATTTTCTATCTACGAGGGTTGGAACTTAAATAGTGGCAACTATTTATTCACAACCGATACAAAAGCGTTACATGTTTGCATCTGTTATTGTCTGTCAAAGTAGTCACCAGCGTTGTGTATTCTGTTGATGGTGCGAATGGAGCAGTCTACTGCCTGTCGAATCTCTGCAACAGTTCTGAAGCGAATACCACGAAATGGTTCCTTCATCTTCCGAATCAAATCAAAGTAACAAGGACTTAAGTCCGGAAGAGTATGGTGGGTGGTACAGTACTTCCCAATCCCATCGACGGAACAGAGCAGTTAGTGCTGTATGCGCCCGCGCATTGTCATGCAAAATGATGGGTTGGTTGCACAGTAAGTGTTGCCGCTTCTTTCGAAAAACTGGTCGCAGCATCAGTAAGCACTTCTTCAGAGACGCTAGGACGTCCTGCCCGATGCATGTCTGCCACAGTTTTCCGACCTTAGTTGGAGGTGTTTACCCATCGTGCCACTGATCTGTACGGCAATGCCGATTCCTAGTACGCCTCTTGAAGACCTTGGCGACACTGTCATGCTTACGACCTCTGGCATATTCAATCTTGATCAAACTCCGTTGTTCTGTTTCGAAACCATAGAGACATCATTACGTAACACGGCTCACTCACAACTCACTGTGTTTCCCTCGATTGTGCGCACGCCGGTGACGTGGGACAGGCGAGTCCATTTGCTCGGAGGTGAGGTGGGTATGTCAACAACGTGTGCTATCAGCGACAATAGTACATTCCATTGTATAGTCTCTCCACAGCAGTGTTGTCACTCTCGTATATAAATGACCTGACGGACAGAGTGAGTTATAAGCTGCGGCTGTTTGTTGATGATGCTGTGGTGTACATGAGAGTGTCGTCATTGAATGACTGTAGTGGGATGCAGGATGACTTGGACCAAATTTCTAGGGGTGTGCGGGATGGCAACTAGCGCTAAATGTAGAAAAATGAAAGGTGATGCAGATGAGCAGGAGAAACAATCCCATAATATTCGAGTACAGCATTAGTAGTGTGCTGGTTGACAGTCTGATCAATTAAATATCTAGGCGTAACGCTGCACAGAGGTATGAAATGGCACGATCTTGATGGAATTTTGCGCACTTGATCTTCAAAACAAGAGGAAGGTCAGTGTCTCCATAAAATTTCTTATGGCGCATGGCGAAGGGTATTTTTACTTTGATGTTGCTGAAATGTTGTTCACTTTCAGCTGGCTACCGTATGGTAAATGGCACAGGATACATTGCAATAAATTTTACACTGTTTCACTGTTCAACGCGAAAGGTGGTAGAAATTTGTGAGTTTCCATAAAGAGGCGGAGGAAGAGGTGACACAGGAAGTGCACCCGCCCCACGCCTTAAATGTAACAAATCCAGTTCCATAGTCAACCACGCCGACCCTGCGAAGCGGGAAAAGGCGAAAAAAAAGGAAAGAAGATACGAGGAGGAGATGAAGTGAAGACGTCGACTTGTACAGCGACAAGACGAGGAGATGGACAGATGGCGGAATGAAAATATGGGCTGAGAGAAGGGCAAAATGAGTAAAACAGAGCGAGGGAGAGGAAGAAATGGACAAAGGCAGAGGAGGGGAGAGGAGATACGATAGTGTGAAATACATCTCTTACTTTGCAGCTAGTTTTACTTAAAGAGATGACACTCATAACATGCGAATACCCACCATACATTCTCTTTCTCTTCCTACATCAATGAGACATAAAGATACGCTTAAATAACAATTCCGACAGTATTCACTAGTATTACATAGAAAATATTTTTTGTGAGCAATTTTGTTTATATTTTCTGCTGATGCCAAAAATTAAAACTTTACCCTCCGTAGCTTTGTGTCTTCGTTACAGTAAAGTTATTGTGATTTTCAAGTACATTTCTGTTGCTACTAAAGAGTACATAACAATGACTTGAAATTTGAACAAAATAGATTTATTAAAAACAAACTTAATATAAAATGAATCTGGCAGTCCTTAATATTTTCGTTCAGATTCGTAACGAGTGGGAAACTACGTAACATTTATTACTTGCTCTGTGCCATGCGAATACGTGATACTATTGGAGAGCAAATGAATAAATAAAAAAAAGGAGGATAGGTATTAAGATTGACATTGATAACGCGAGGGTTGGAACTTAAATAGTGGCAACACAGCTGTGGATATACTATGCAATGGAATCTACTATCATCGCTGATAGCACACATTGTTGACTTACCCACCTTACCTCCGAGCAAAGGGACTCGCGCGTCCCACTTCGTCAGCTTGCGCACAGCCGAGGGAAACACAGTGACTTGTGAGCAACCGGTCTAACGTAACGGTGTCACTATGTTTTCGAAATAGTAGCAACAGAGATGGATCAAGATTGAATGTACTAAAGGTGGTACAGCACGACAGTATCATCAAGGTCTTCCAGAGGCGGCAACACATTCTGCGCATCCCACCTATGATTTTGCGCCGACAATGTGCGGGCGCATACATCGGAAGCCGTGGCCGTGGTCGAAGGGACTTGTAAGTCCTTGTGACCTCGATTTGGTTCCGAAGATGAAGGAACCACTTCGTAGAATTCCGTTCAAAAGTATTCCAGAGATGGGATAGACAGTACACCGCTCCATTCGCATCAACAACACAACAGGGTCTGATAGGGGTATATTGTGCCTCCCACATCGCTGGGAACGGATTCTACACAACGCTGGTGACTACTTTGAAGGACAGTAAGAGGTGCAAAAATGTAACGCTTTTGTATCGGCCATTAAAATTGCTACACCAAGAAAAATTGCAGATGATAAACGGGTATTCATTGGACAAATGTATTATATTAAAAATGACATGTGATTACATTTTCACGCAATTTGGCTGCATAGATTCTGAGAAATCAGTACCCAGAACAACCACCTCTGGCCATAATAACGAGTTTGATACACATGGGCATTGAGTCAAACAGAGCTTGAATGGCGTGTACAGGTACAGATGCCCATGCAGCTTCAACACGATACCACAGTTCATCATGAGTAGCGACTGGCGTATTGTGACGATCCAGTTGCTCGGCCACCATTGACCAGATGTTTTCAATTGGTGAGAGATCTGGAGAATGTGCTGGCCAGGGCAGCAGTCTGTAAGTGTACTGTAGTCAGCGTTTGCATTATCGAACGCTAGCATCGGTAGTCGCACGGTCTGCCAGTCACTTGTTTTTGGAATGTTCCAGCGTTGGTGCGATTACGAGCCCGCGAGCTCAGTTGGAGTTGGGTCTAGGCAGTGACACGATACATATCCGAGGAAATGAGCAAAGTCGTCGTGAAAGAATCTGATCAAGTGTGCTATGAAGTAAAGTGGATCATTTCAGTACCCTGTCGTGTGGAAGTACAAGTGAAACATATCATTATTTCGTTACGTGTGTCGTTCCCGTATTGTTTCTGTGATGTCTCAATCGCGCCACGACGTTAACGGTCGTCGTTAGAATATGTGAAATTGAGCTTATGTTGATTAATTAGTGCCACGGATGGAACCTTCGTATCGCCAACCGCACATCAAGATTTTCGGACAGCCGCACCGCGAAACAGTAGACAAATATGGAATCGCAAAATTGTTGTGAGAAGTGTTGACTGGCTCAACTCGATTATTAACAAACTGTGGTTTTAATTATCTTAACGAGCACAAACTATCGTAGCGCCATCCGCACGCCGGCCGCGGTGGTCGAGGGGACTGAGGCGCTTCAGTCACGGTCTGCACGGCCACTACGGTCGGGGGTTCGAATCCCCCCTCGGGCATGGGTATTTGTGCCGTCTTAGTTCGTAAGTAGTTCATAAGTAGTTTGTAAGTTTAGGGACTGATGACCCTGTAGTTAAGTCCCATAGACTATACAAACATTTGAATTTGAACATTTGCCATCCGCACATCAAGAAAGATCGGGCAACGGCGCCGCAAAATAATGAACTGCCAATATGTGTGAAACTGCAAACTGGACCACATGAGACTATTGTCATCGTTACGCATTCATGGACGTGTCTGTTTAATTTGGGGTTCATCGTCTTTCTATATATAAAGTGATTTATTGCTGTCTACTGGTTAAGCATTTCAGTGTAGCCGTTATTAAATTGTTGAGCGGTGCAACCACGTGTTTGTGTGTATTATCTAATATATGCTGTGACTTTAATCGTGATTAATGTCATATGAGTGATTAATGGTCTCACGGTAAAGATCTGCCGGCGGAATTAGGTGCGCGGTCATTATAACAAACTTTTACGCCTTATCCACTCCGCCGGTAGTGTAGTTATCATTAACAAACATATTCAGTGTAACATTATAAAGATTATGTAACACGGGCGGTTACAAGTCGAACATTTTCCGTCCAGAAAGGCCCGTACAGGACCAGCAACATGCGGTCATGCATTATTCTGCTTAAATGTAGTGTTTCGCAGGGGTCGAATAAAGGGTAGAGCCACGGGTCATAACCCATCTGAAATGTAACGACCATGAGGATAAGATGCCAGTCATCTCGACTGCTAATGATACGAGGTTGGAATGCAGCACGGCGTTACGATTGCCCTCCTGAACCCACCGATTCCATATTCTGCTAACAATCATTGGATCGCGAGCAGCAATGTCGCGATACGATAAACCGCAATCGCGATAGGCTACAATCCTACCTTTATCAAAGTCTGAAACGTGATGGTACGCATCTGTTCTCCTTACACGAGGCATCACAACAACGTTTCACCAGGCAACGCCGGTCAACTGCTGTTTGTGTGTGAGAAATCGGTTGGAAACTTTCCTCATGCGAGCACATTGTAGGTGTCGCCACCGGTGCCAACCATGTGTGAATGCTCTGAAAAGCTAATCATTTGCATATCACAGCGTCTTCTTCCTGTCGGTTAAATTTCGCGCCTGTAGCACGTCATCTTCGTGATGTAGCTATTTTAATGGTTAGGAGTGTAATTGCCACTGTTTAAGTTCCAACCCTCACATTTCCTTTCCAAGGTATCTTGTCTACCAGAATGAAACTTTCACTCTGCAGCGGAGTGTGCGCTGATATGAAACTTCCTGGCAGATTAAAATTGCGTGCCGGAACCGGGACTCGAACCTGGGACCTTTGCCTTTCGCGGGCAAGCGCTCTACCACTGAGCTCAGTGGTAGAGCGCTTGCCCGCGATAGGCAAAGGTCCCAGGTTCGAGTCCCGGTTCCGGCACGCAATTTTAATCTGCCAGGAAGTTTCGTATCTTGTCTAGATTGTCTGTGAGTGTATTGGGAATGTTTCGTTTTGGGTGTTTCCACCTCGGTGCCCCGTCAGCCTGTGTGTTGCGGTGTCTGCAGGAGGGCGTGGCGAGCCCCGAGGCGCAGCGGCTGAAGGCGCTGAGCGCGGAGTCTCTGCGCTCGGTGAGCCCGGGCAGCGACAGCGTCTTCTACTCGGAGGCGGGCGAGCTGTCCAGCAACACCATGACCGCCGCCACCGACACCGCCGCCGGCGTCGTCTGCCACCACTGCGGGCGCGAGGTCGCCGTCCTCTCCGGGCCAGAGGTGCGTGCGTCCACACACCAGATTCTTTTTCTTTATTGATATTTTAAAGCATGCGAAATGCACGATGGGTATAAGCCTTCATCGAATGGAAAAATGCTATCAGTGGAACAGGGAATAGTACCTATGTTTCATAGATCTAGAAAAGGCTTATGACCGTGTTCCTAGGAGGAAGCTACTGTCAATTCTTCAAGATTATGGTACAGGAGGCAAATTTCTGCAGGCAATTAAAGGGCTTTACGTAGACTGTCAGGCAGCAGTTAGAGTAGATGGCAAATTAAGCTCATGGTTCAGGATAGTTTCAGGGGTAAGACAAGGCTGTAACCTGTCACCACTGTTGTTCATACTATTCATGGATCATATGTTGAAAACAGTAGACTGTCAGGGCGGGATTAAAATATTTGAAAACAAAATAAGCAGTCTCACATATGCGGATGACTTAGTTGTAATTGCCGATTAAATTGAAAGCTTGCATACTAATATTTCAGAGCTCGATCAGAGGTGCAAGGATTATGATATGAAGATCAGCATGTCCAAATCCAAAACGAAAGTAATGTCTGTGGAAAAGAGATTTAAACAGATTGAGTGCCAAATAGGAGGAACACAGAACAGATAGACAGTTTCAAGTACCTGGGATGTATTTTCTCACAGGATGGCAACATAGTGAAAGACCTGGAATCGAGGTGCAGCAAAGCTAATGCAGTGAGTGCTCAGCTAAGATCGACTCTCTTCTGCAAGAAGGAAGGAAGTAACAAGACTAAGTTAGCAGTGCATCGCTCTATCTTTCGACCAACTTTGTTGGATGACAGTGAAAGTTGGGTGGATACAAGTTACCTTATTCATAAGATAGAGGTTACAGATATGAAAGCAGCAAGAATGATTGAAGGTACTAACAGATGGGAACAATGGCAGGAGGGTGTCCACAATGAGGAAATCAAAGAAAAACTGGGAATGAACACCATAGATGAAGCAGTTGCAGCGAACAGTCTGAGATGGTGGGGTCATGGGAGAAGCAAGGTTATCTAAGAGACTCATGAGCTCGGCAGCGGTGGGTAACAGGAGTCGAGGTAGACCAAGAAAGTACTTAGATTCGGCGAAGAATGATTTTGAAGTAAAAGGCATAACATCAGAAGAGGCATCAATGTTAGCATTGAATAGGGGATTATGGAGGAATTTTATTAGAGGTACTATGTTCCAGACTGAACGCTGAAAGGCATAATCAAAGATGATGATGATAATGATGGTGATGATGATATTTTAAAGCTACCTGTGGTGGCAGGCTGGCAGCAGCTTCATTGCTGATCCTCAGTCCCGAGAGTACACACCGTTTGTGGAGAAGAATTTAAACATCGATGGAGAAAAATTATCCTGAATTTAAAACAATGCAAAGGAGATAATACTGGAGAATGACAAGAATACATAAAGAACAGGAATACACATATGCTGAGTTGTAAAATGGCCACGATGTTTAAAACAGACACATATACAGTGTTAAAACTTTCGGAGAATAAAATACACTCAGTGGAGGACAGGAGACGAACACGTGAGCACACACCTAAAAGCACAAGACAACTCGATTATTCTGCCTGATTGGCGGCTGCTGAAGTATTGAAACACCAGTTGAGTACGTAGAACAAACAGTGGCACAACACTAAACGGCGCACTGTTAAAATATGTCGACACAGGGCGCCGCAGAGGGACAAGGGGAGGAGGGGGGAAGCGCGGTGGAAGAAGGACAGGTGGGGAGGGGGAGGGGGAGAGGGAGGAAGGGGGGAGGCGCAAGGAGCTGGGAGAGGAGAAAAAATGTGGGATGGGAGGGGGGAGGAAGGGAGACGTACAAATACGGAGATGGGCGGAGGTTGAGGGTTAGACGTCGGGAAAGAGGGCGTTATCCGGGAGAGGGAGTTGGCGGAAGTTACCCTCAGAGAGGTCGCTGAGAGTGTGAAGGGAGTGAGCGATAATAAGGTATCGGGGTGGCAGAGGCCCAGGTGGGAGACGACCGGATTGCGGGATTCTATTTTACGGGACACATAGAGGAGGCGGAGGTGTTCTAGGAACTTCAGAAGGTGAGGACAGGGAATCAACCTGTAAGGATACGCGTGGGGGACGGTAGGCGGATACAGTAAGCAAGGCGGATGGCGTGGCGTTCTAGGATCTGGAGGGAGTCGTAGTGGGCAGGGGGAGCAGAGACCCAGGCAGGATGGAAGCAGCAGAGGACAGGACGCATGACTGAGCGGTAGGTGAAGAGGATGGTGGAGGGGTTAAGGCCCCACGTCCGGCCAAATAGGAGCTTGAAGAGGTCGAGGCGGGAGAGGGTTTTTGCACGGCCGGATTGGAGGTGCGGTTTCTAGGAGAGGGACAAGGGTGTGTAGTAGGAGTAGTAGTAGTTCTAGTCATTGATATGTACATCATATCAAAGTAAATCGATGTGATAGTCAATTTAGTCACTTTACGTAAACAGGTCAATATTCACACAGGTTGAACTCCAGACCTACGCCCTTTTCTATTAATTATTTCCACCTCATTGCTTTTTTCTCTCCAACCGTCCATCATACGTTACTGTCAACAACTCCGACTTCCGCTTGTTCTACCCTTCTGGTGGGGTGCCTCAAGGCTCCTTCCTGTCCCCTTCCTCTATCTTTTGTACCCAGAGGACATGCCCCATCCTGCACCTCCTGTTCATCTCCTACAAGACGCTGATGGCACAGCCTTCCTTAACCTCGTCCCCTCCCTTCAGTACTCCTAACACCTTCACCAAGAGCACCTCTCCCAGTTTTCCTCTTGGTGTTCCCAATGGCTCTTTACCATGAATCCTGATGAATCTCAGGCTACCCTCATAGGTCGGTCCACTCCCTCCATCTGTCTCCATGACTTTTACGTAACCCTCAACTGTCCTTCCCCTTCCTCAAATTGCTTGACTTTACCCTGGACCGCTCGCTTTCTTGGACTCACTCCCCACCTCAAAAACGTACAACAAAAGCTTACGCCCGCACATTCCTTTCCGGCCTGACGTAGGGTCTCCAACCCTCCACCATCCTCTACACCTACCAAGCGCTTATACATCATGTATAGTGCAGCTTCAATCCCTCTTGGATCTCCGCCCCCGCCCTTCCTTCTACAAACCCCTTCAAATCCTGGAAAGCCACGCACTCCGCTCACTTGCCATATCCGTCTCCAATCTTCCAAGGGGATCGTCGATGACCTTATTCGTTTCGCCCACCTCCTGCAGTTCTTCGGAAGCATATGTATCCGCTACAGCGTCCTCATGATTGACTCCCACAAACCCCTTGGTTTCTCCTCTCCTTACTGACCCTGGGCCTTTGCCACGCCCCCACCACCACACCCTCCGTATCCTGTCCCAGGGTAATTTCCGTACCCTCCCCCACCCGGATGATGCACTCTGCCCAGACATCTACCCATCTTATCACCTTTGATCCTTACTCTCTCCCCCCCCCCCCCATCTCGCATCGTCTACCCCTAATCCCCTCCCCTCTCCCTTGAGTTCTATGCTTCTCCCCACTTTCTGTCGTCCCCTTCGTGTGTTCCTTTCCCTTCCCTTCCCCAGACCAGCACGCACACTTTAATTTTTATTGACTTCCGTCAGGCATTCGACAATATTAGTTCTACGTTTATGAAGAAAGTGTTGGTGGCTGTTGGTTTTAATGATGCTGTATGTCAGTATTGAGGCATTTATTGCCGTGAATGGACGACTTGTTCCGGTATGGAGGTGTTATGGTATGATGTCATTTTTTTTTTACTGGTGCTATTCTTTAAGGGCCCGTCATGTAAATACTTATGACGGGTCGTTAAATATCAGAGGTAGGTCTCTCGGCCATCACTCCGAACATATCCAGTGTCTAATGAGAGTGACGTTTCCGTGTTCCACCACGTGGAGGTGGACCTGTTTGTCCTCTGATGTAGTTTTCATTTGGAATTGTTATTAAATCATTAAATAATAGATAATACAAAAAATTATACAGATATACTTTCTGAATACACTAATACAATATAGAAAAAACAATTTGTTATAAACTCTTAATTAATCCAATAGCGGTGCTGACGATTCAGAAAGTTATACTGGTTTGATACAGTTACAGATATAACATATAGTAGCTTCAAGCAATGTGCAATACCAAGTATGACCAGATTAAAATATTATAATTTACAAAAGCGTCAAAAATACTGTCAATAGTAAAAGTAAGATCTTTCAGTTACTTAACTGTGATTTTACAGATATTAAATTGAAAGTGAAATTATTAAAAGTTAAAACAGTAATATTAAAAGTAATAAATTTGAGTCATCACGATATAAAAACTACAATTATTCAAATATTAGGTCAGAAATAAAAACTAAGATCTTGACTTGCTGGTCTTTAATAGTACGATATTTTATTTCAATATGTGTCAATTTTAGAAGTGACAATAAGTTAACTAACAATTGAGATTACAATTTCTGTATTAAAATAATGGTATTAAAATTATTGAATCATTATTAGGATTACATTTATACATATATACAGTCAATATTAGTTAATTTGGCTTTTGGATTATTGAAGTTCAGTGCTTTGATTCAGAAGTATCAATTTAGTAAAAACAAGTTAGGATCATTTACAATTAAAATAACAAGTTCTGTGCTAAAACTGGACAATACTATAATCTTAAATTAATGAAATTGAACCGGAGCTTACGTGACTCCTTGTAAAAAAATACAATTAGTTGCAGTCATATATATATATATATATATATATATATATATATATATATATATATATATATATACTGTTTCTTCTTAGTCCCTTTATTGTATACCGTCTGCTTCTACAGCTGCAGTGCTGTCCACAGAGATACTTGATAGGTCGTCTTCTTCATCACTGCCTTCCTCCGCTTCGATACTGATGTCGTCGAATTACGGTTGATGGCGATGTTGATTAGCCAGTTCTGCAGCCCTCAGTTGCATCCTGGCTTATACTCTTTTAGCAGAGATCTAGAGAACCTATCTGCCGTTGCATTTAATTCATCGCATGTATCTGGGTCCCTCAGTGCGTCGAAAACGTTAACACCAATTTGCTGCATACGTCTATTTTGGTCATGACTGTTGCAGTACAGCACTTTTTTTTCACTGCTGCCTGTGTAATATAGCGGGTCGGTCTCCACAACGGTCTCTTAGCCGCCACACCGGTCGTCTAGACATATTTGGTATAGAGGACCGGTGTGCCGTTGCCCAAGTCCCACCCTGTGGAGGTGGAACTGTGTTGTGAGAAGTCTGCAGTATTTACTCAGCAGCTACTATATACTTTTATTAAAGTAATTACAATGATAAAGAAATAGATATGCTTACAATTATATAAATAATCAGTGAAATGCAATAGCATAGTTAATTATATAAAATTCATTACATACAAAATATACCTAATAATATAAGAAGTATAATTTAACATTTACCTACACTAACATAAAGGTACTCTTCATTATAAGAAGAACAGATACATTGCTTTGCTGAAAACATAAAAGGCTACAATTCTGATTTGAATTCTTTTTCTTTATATTCAATGTATCTTTCTTATAAATAAATAACAAACAAAATATACTTAGTCATGTAAAAAGTATAAATAAATATTTAGGTACACAAATATAAAGGTACTCTTCATTATAACAGGAAACAGTCAGACACATTGTTTGCTAGAATCATGGAAAATTACGATTCTGATTAAAAATATATTGCATGTAGCTGACTTATATGTAGAGATACAATATAATACCAGTTTAATTATAATTTCTTACAATGAAGTAAATTAAAATACATTAGAAATAGAAAATGTGTAAAATAGTCATATCAGTTAAACTACAATCAACAGTAAGTTTATAAGTGTTCAATTTAACTGTTATGAAATTATTTATTTATTTCTTGTAAGCAACCCACTAGTAACAGTTAAATATCTTAGTTCCTAAGCACATAAAAGATATAGTAAAGAACTTATTTGCAACAGTAGCAAATTTTAACAATTAATTACCGTAGATTAATATATATTAGTTTGGAAATACAAAGTTCACATGGTTTTAGTCAAAATCGTAATTCATATGTTATGTTTTAGATATACAGGATGACATTTCTCATGATGTTTTGGATCTGAGAAGTATAGTACCAACATAACTCATAGAAAATCAGAAATTACATTATTAGGACAATTATTACGTTATTTACATAATTAGAAATTACGTGTGTTCTGGGCCGGCCGCGGTGGCCGAGGAGACTGAGGCGCTCCAGTCACGGTCTGCACGGCCACTACGGTCGGGGGTTCGAATCCCCCCTCGGGCATGGATATTTGTGCCGTCTTTAGAATAAGGTAGTTGATAAGTAGTTTGTAAGTTTACAGACTGATGACCCCGTAGTTAAGTCCCATAAGTTTAACAAACATTTGAACTTTTCTTTTTTTAACGTGTTCTGGTGTGCCGACAAGACCACAATGACAAGTGTCTGACTGCTTTAAGTTTATACGATTTTAGGTGTGTTGCATAGGGGAAAGTTGGTAGAAACTGACCTCGGGGAAGATCAGTTTGGATTCAGGAGGAACGTAGGAACCCGGGAGGCAATACTCACTTTACGTCTTATCTTAGAAGATAGATTAAGGAAAGGCAAACCTACATTTTTAGCTTTTGTAGATTTGGAGAAAGCATTTGACAATGTTGACTGGAATACACTCTTTCAAATTCTGAAGTCAGCAGGGGTAAAATATATGGAAAGGAGAGTTATTTGCAACTTGTACAAGAGCCAGACTGCAGTTATTAGACTCGAAGGGCATGAAAGGGAAGCATCAGTTGAGAAGGGAGTAAGACAGGGTTGTAGCCTTTCTCCAATGTTATTCAATTTGTACATCGAGCAGGCAGTGAAGGAAAGCAAGGAAACATTTGGAATAGGGATTAAAGTTCAGGGGGAAGAAATAAAAACATTGCGTTTTGCTGATGACATTGTAATTCTGTCAGAGACAGCAAAGGACCTGGAAGAGCAGTTGAATGGAATGGACAGTGTGTTGAAGACAGCGTATAAAATGAACATTAACAAGAGCAAAACAAAAATAATGGAATGCGGTCTTAGAAAATCAGGCGATGCTAAAGGAATTAGATTAGGTAACGAAATAATGAAGGTGGTAGATGAGTTTTGTTACTTGGGTAGTAAAATAACATGCGATAGTCGCAGTACAGAGGACATAAAATGCATAATGGCAATGGGAAGAAAAGCAGTTTTGAAAAAGAGAAATTTGCTAACATCGAATATTAATCTAAGGGTAAGGAAGTCTTTTCTGAAGGCATTTGTGTGGAGTGTTGCCTTGTACGGGAGTGAAACATGGACGATAAGCAGTGCGGACAGGAAGAGAATAGAGGCTTTTGAAATGTGGTGCTACAGAAGAATGCTGAAGGTTAGGTGGGTAGATCGCATAACTAATGAAGAGGTACTAAACAGAATTGGTGAGAAAAGGAATTTTTGGCATACCCTGACTAAAAGAAGGGATCGCTTGGTAGGACACATTCTTAGACATAGGGGAATTATAAATTTAGCATTGGAGGGAAGTGTGTGGGGTAAAAATCGCAGAGGGAGACCAAGAGACGCGTATTGTAAGCAGATTCAAATGGATGTGGGTTGCCGTTCTTATGAGGAGATGAAAAGACTTGCTCAGGATAGAGTAGGGTGGAGAGCTGCATCAAACCAGTCTCCGGACTGAAGACCATAACAACAACAGCATAGGGGCAGTGACGTGAAAGGAAGTGGTGTGGTGTGGTTGGTTCAGGAGCTGGAGAGCACGGCGGCGGACGGCCCGTCTCCGGACATCGTGCAGCCGCCGGCGGGCTTCGCGGACTCCCCCGAGGGCCCGCGGCAGCATCAGCAGCAGCAGCAGCAGCAGGCGCGCCTCTACAAGAAGGCGGACCGGCGCTTCCGGTCGGAGGAGCGGCACGCCGAGCGCCGGCACGCGCACTCGGCCGGCCGCTACCGCTGCGACGGCGCGCGCGCCAAGTCCGAGGAGCGCGGCCGCGCCAGGGACGACCGCGACCGAGAACGCCTCAGGCTCAGGTCCGTACTCTGCCAGCACCCCCTATAGAAGAAAGCCTGGCACGACGTCACAATATGGCGGCGGTGAGAGGCTTAGTCCCCTGAAAGATTGTAAACATTAGCAGTGCACGCTGTTTATTCTGCGTTCTTTCGTTCAGTAGTGCATTTATTGTGTGAATTAGTGTTATGTACTGTGTGATCGCTACGCTGGAAGATTTGTGTTTGTGAGAACAACGTGTGATATCTTTTTTACTGACAAAATGCCGTTACGGTGTTCCGTGCCGAAATGTAGAGGAAATTACGACTGTGGCCCCAAAGTTACCGTCTTTAAACTTCCGGAGAAGAAATGGATATGAAGAATTCCCAGGATAACTTGGACCCTTCTTCAAGTTAATGAGTAAGTTTTCGTTTTAACGTTATAAAAGAGTTTTAAGTCACGACTGTTTACCGTTGGATATTGCGATTCATTTCATTTTCGTAACCACCCCCATTAGCTTATTCTTCTCCGGACGTTTAAAGACGGTAACTTTGGGGCCACAGTCGTAATTTCCTCTACATTTCGGCACAGAACACCAAACGGCATTTTGTCAGTAAAAAAGAGATCACACGTTGTTCTCTCTCTCACACACACACACACACACACACAAATCGTCAAGCGTAGCGATCACACCGTACACAACAGCAATTTGCGTAATAAATACACTCCTGAACGAAAAAACGTACAATAAACAGCGTACACTGCTAATGTTTACAATCTTTCCGAGGACTCTAAGCCTCTCACCGCCGCCATGTTGTGACGTCGTGCGCAGGCTTTCTTCTATAGGGGGTTCTGAGTCTGCTCGCTGCCGCCTCCTCAAAGAGCTTCAATTTCATACAGGTCCGCCATGTTTGAGGCAAATAGAACTGGCGTCCGCCATGTTATTTTGAGTATCAGCTGACAGCCACACCCACTCGACAATTTTACTTACTTACAGTTCCACGTTTCAAATAAAGACTGACTATTGATTACGGATGTGCATCAAGTTCCGTCAGACTTTTTCGAAGCTGCGAATTGACGAGCCCCCTTTCACACAAGAGGACCGCACAAATGTACCATCATTTGATTTGATTTGATTCTTTCAGGGAAGCCAAAACAGTCTTGGTCTAACCCGCCACTGCCCGCACCGAAACTAAGTTTATTGTGCGGTATCGCTCCATGTATGTCTAGTAAAGCCAACCAATGCCCATGAACAGTGCAAGGAGTCCCTTTACCAGTTCTTTATTAAACACAATTTCTTCGGGTCTGGTTGTCCCAAATGTTCTGTGCCTTTTACTCTCCAATGCAATGCATTCGAAGATCAGATGTGATGCAGTTTCATCACCGTCATCACAGATCCTACATTTAGGGTCCTCTTCTGTTATTCCCATTGTATGTAGGTGTTTTTTGAAATTCCCATGGCATATCAGCAATCCAACCATGAGTTTAATCTCTCTCCTGTTCAGACCCAGGATTGCAGAGCTTCTTTTAAAACATGGGCTTGGCATCATTACCTTGCCATGTTTTTGTTGATGGGCTTTGGTCCAATATTCTACGTGCTGTCTTCTGAGCCAGTTACGTAGCTCCAATTTAATCATTGCCTTGGTGATTGTCAGGACAGGTTCCGGTCCAATAAATGGAGTCTCTGCCCCCATCCTGGCTAATCTGTCGGCATGTTCGTTGCCACTGATCCCCGAGTGGCCAGGGACCCACAATAGGTTTACTCTATTGCTTTCCCCTAGCTCCACCAGAACCCTGTGACATTCTGCAACAATTTTAGACCTTGTTGCAGGAGCTGCCAGTGATCTCAGGGCTGCCTGGCTGTCTGAATATAGATGCTACGGTCTTTGTAGCACCTACGCATATTCTCCTCCACACACGCCCTGATGGCAGTGATTTCGGCCTGGAATACTGAGGCCAGTTTCCCTAGAGAGATGACGCCCTCCAGTCTTGGCTGCACCCCGTATACCCCGGCCCCAACGCCTTGGTCTGATTTCGACCCGTCAGTGAACCAGACAATATCCCCCGTACGGTGTCGAACCATTTTCTCCCACTGCTCCACCATCATTTGATCAACGTATTAATTCCGAAATGTGGGACAAAGCAATAGGTATTTCCGGTGTAGTGAAGCAGCTGAGAGAGCTAAATACGAAAAAGTCTGCTGGTCCGGATGGAATACCAGTTCGGTTTTACAAAGAGTTTTCTGCGGCATTGGCCCCTTACTTAGCTTGCATTTATCGAGAATCTTTAATTCAGCGCAAAGTTCCTAGTGATTGGAAAAAAGCGCAGGTGACTCCCGTGTATAAGAAAGGAAAGAGATCTGACCCATACAATTACAGGCCAATATCGTTGACATCAGTTTCATGTAGAATTTTGGAGCATATTCTCAGTTCGAATATAGTAAATTTCCTTCAAACGGAAAAGCTTCTTTCCATAAATCAGCATGGGTTTACGAAACATCGTTCATGTGAAACTCATCTTGCCCTTTTCTCACATGAGATCTTGCGAGCCATGGACGAATGGCAACAGTCGGATTGTGTTTTTCTCGACTTCAAAAACGCGTTCGCCGCGGTGCCACACTGCAGACTGCTAACGAAGATACGAGCTTATGGAATAGGTTCACAGATTTGTGACTGGCTGGAAGACTTCCTAAGTAACAGAACGCAGTACGTTATTGCCGTGGGCGAGTGTTCATCAGAGACGTATCGTCAGGCGTGCCCCAGGGGAGTGTGATAGGACCGCTATTATTTTCTATTTATATAAATGATCTGATGGACAGAGTAACTTGTAATTTGCGGCTGTTTGCTGATGATGCTGTGGTGTATGGGAGGGTGTCGTCTTTAACCGACTGTAATAGCATACAGGATGACTTAGACAAAGCTTCTAGTTGGTGCGAAGAATGGCAGCTAGCTCTCAATGTAGAAAAATGTAAGGTGATGCGCATGAGTAGGAAAAGCAATCCAATAATGTTCGAATACAGCATTAGTAGTGAGCTTCTTCATGCTGTCGCGTCGTTCAAATATCTAGGCGTAACATTGCAGAGCGATATGAAGTGGAACGAACATGTAAGGACAGTTGTGAGTAAGGCGGATAGCCGTCTTCGGTTTATTGGGAGAATTTTGGGAAGATGTGCTTCACCTGTAAAGGAGACCGCGTATAAAACGCTTGTACGACCACGTCTTGAGTATTGCTCAAGTGTTTGGGACCCGCAGCAGATCAGTTTAAAGGAAGACATAGAGGCGGTTCAGACGCGAGCAGCTAGGTTCGTTACTACTCCGACAACTCAATTGGGGATCGCTGGAAGAAAGACGACGTTCTTTTCGTGAATTTCTGTTAAGTAAATTTAGAGGGCCGGAATTTGAAGCTGAGTGTAGTACGATCTTGCTGCCGCCTACTTACATTTCGCGTAAAGATCACAAACACAAGATAAGAGAAATTAGGGCTCGTACGGAGGCATG
The DNA here is from genome assembly GCA_026315105.1 of Locusta migratoria. Taxonomy (NCBI): domain Eukaryota; kingdom Metazoa; phylum Arthropoda; class Insecta; order Orthoptera; family Acrididae; genus Locusta; species Locusta migratoria. The sequence goes on from CM048745.1 coordinate 506,527,546, forward strand.
TAGGCATTCTTTTTTTCCTCGTTCAGTTTGGGAGTCGAATAGGAAAGGAAATGCCTAGTAGTCCTTCCTGTGTACCCTCCGCCAAGCACCTTACGGTGAATTGCGGAGTATATATGTAGATGTAGATGTAAATTTCCTAAAAATGCGGTAATAAATTATCGCGAACCTGTCATTATCACAGTTCCAATTCGAAGAATAACAGGTATCTGAGGTTTGCAATAACAACGAAAGTGTCGCTGCGAAAATATTTGTGTTGATTTTAATACGTGTACTTGGTCTGAGGGAGCTGTGAAACATACCTTGAACGGTAATTGCTATGACGAATAATCATTACCATTTCTTTGTATCTGCTGTTAATGTGCTGTAACAACCACTTTCATAAAGTCTAGTATAGACTTATCTTGTGGTTACTAAACCTATTAAGTCTGCAAACTTGTAAAATTGCTGTTAAAGGGTTTGGTTGTAAACTTCGGTGGACGAAATTTGGGTACAAAAATGTTCGCCGGCCGCGGTGGCCGAGGGGACTGAGGCGCTTCAGTCACGGTCCGCACGGCCACTACGGTCGGGGGTTCGAATCCCCCCTCGGGCATGGATATTTGTGCCGTCCTTAGGATAAGCTATTTGTTAAGTAGTTTGTAAGTTTAGGGACTGATAACCCCATCGTTAAGTCCCATAAGCTTAACAAACAACAACAAACAAAAATGTTCAAATGTCTGTAGATCTATCGGACCAAACTGCGTGGTCATCAGTCCGTAGCTTACAAACTACTTAAAGCTAGGTAAACTAACCTAAGGACAAACATACACGCCCACGACCCAGAGAGGACTCGAACCTCCACGGCGAGCAACCGCGCGCTCCCCAGCGATACGCTTTAGACCGCTCGGCTACTCCACCGCGGCAATTTGGGTACAAAGACGAAAGTTAGAAATGCGTCTAGCTAATTTGCCACAAAAGCAATCTGCATCGAAATAAGGTGTCGGTAATAACTTTTGCTTGTTGCCATGTTGAAATAAGTAACGTTTGGTACGTGAAATTTGAGTACAAAGACGAAAGTGCCAACAGAATGTTGCAATAAAAATGCGCCTGGGTCAGCTGTCATAAAAACATTCCACACCAAAATAATGTATCATTAATAATTTCGTTGTTTCCATGCTAAAATAAGTGCATATTTGTTTCAAAGAAAATAGAAATACACAAGTGAAAAATTCTGGCTGTCATTACTGCTTCCACAATTTGCACTGGTTGTATGTCAACCATGCTGGATCAAGTATTGTCAACAAGAAAGTGAAATTTTTTTAAAGAAGGTGTAGACAGTAAAAAGTGTGGTTTCATCAACCACAGGAGCGACAGAAGAAGAAATATCTCAAAAACACACCACTGCAGTATAGGTCATCTGAAGGCTCACTGTTACTCTCTCTTTGAGAATAGACAGACTGTGATCAAACAAGGCAAAACGTTTGGTGTTCTTGCATGAATTACTTGTCGTTTATCACTTCGAATTGCAGATGTAAATGCTGAACACACTTTATGCATATTTCGGCAGGAAAAATTGTACAGACAGTACACCCTACATACAATAGACACTAAATACAGCACTTCACGCTCAACAACAACAAACGATAGACAGACTTCTCTGAAGTGTGTTGACCACCTAAAATATGGCGCTCGAGTTTACACAGGTTGCCGCAAAGAGCGCTACAGCTGGTGTGTTAGCTAAAGCTCTGTATAGGGAAAGTATGGCCATCCTTTTCCGCGCCGCGTGCCGCCGTCTGCAGCTCGTGATTGGCTGAAACCGAGTCACATGGTTCTTTCCGCCATCTTGGTCCTACACGTTGCTTGGCTGCCACGAGAAGTCGTGTGAATATTCGTATGTTTTGGTTTGAATAATGTTCTTTTGGGTGTTTTTAAGAAGCGAAGAAGGGAGGGAAACATTATAGAACTTCCATTAGGTATCAGAAATGCAGGATGATGAACAGCCTGGCTGATGAAAATCGTCAGAGAAAACTAGGAGTCCAGAAACGAACTTCGGTTCTTGTGCTGTGATGATTTTAATTCATAATGTAAATTAATAGAGTAAAGATTCACTGACGAATGGATCACGCAACAAATACCTATATATTTTTAACTTGAGTAAATTTGTGAAGAAAATTCCTGCACAATGTCGTGAGGTTAAATTATTCACGCGTCGTTGATTTCATCTGCAGGTAGTTGTCGAAAATACTCTTTTTTATTTTTTTGTTTTTACTTTTTTTATTTTTTTTACGTATTAGTGAGTGAACTAGATTCCCGTTTAGATATGAAATTAACATACAGTTCCTGAAACATGCTTTTCTCATTCGTTTTCATGTGTTAGAGTGTATCATATCAGGAAACAAAGAATTGAAACAAGAAAAATATTCAAATGTAATTGGCTTTGTAAAGACACCTTTAATTTCTGTTCCTGGTAAAAGACATGTAGTGGGTATCTCCTTGCATTTTTCGTAGTTCATGTAAGATATAAGTACATAATAAGCAAGAAAATATTCATCAAAGACTTTTCCATGTCTCAATTACAGTATGCTCCGATGACGACATGTTCGCGATCTATTGAAATATTTGGCTACGGTACAGGTCAATCTGAATTTACATGTGAACTCTTTAGATATACAGCCACAAACCAGTTTTCTTAAAATCTGAAGATAAGTATTTCGTAGAGCCGCCAGGTCCGCATGAACAGAAATACGCGAAGTTCCCGCATCTGTCCGTCGGATTTAGCAGCCTGTATCTCGAGAATGAAAAGAGTTATCGTTCTGATCTGAACCTTAAATAAAATTTCGATATCTTACCTACATTTCGTCCGCAACATTGTATGAGCTAAAATCAACCATACGCAAAGTCTACGCAATGCAACTTTTCCTCTGCAAACTCTTCAAAATTTTGCGCAGTAGTTTACTTAATTTGATATAGCACGGGAACTATAAGTAACAATGAACAGAAATTGAGATCATTATCGAGAGAATGAATCACACTATAACATGTGAAAAAATTAATTTTTTTCATTGAATGGTTTCCTCAAAATCTGTTGATAAGTATTGTTAGGCGCTCGGAACGTTGTAGCGGTCGGCGTGTAAGCAGCAGCGGAATAGGCCCAACATGGCTGCCGTTTGCAGGCTGGCCATACTTTCCTTATACAGAGCTTTAGTGTTAGCCACTCTATGAAATTTAAGCTCGTTGGGCCTTGTGAGGATACAGGGTTTTAGGTTAGCAACCGCTTTGGTAAGGTTTGGCCATTGATCTCTATACTCTCTGGATGTTGAACTTCAGTTTCCCTAGCGTGCCAGCCATAGATATTCATATTTAGTTTCTTGCCAAATTCAAACATGGCTGCTAAGAAGCATTTAAAGAAAAAGAGAAGAAAATATGTTTCCATTCCATTCCCATATCAGCCTACAACATCGAATATTGAATTAAATTCCAAGTCAAGAGGTAAGCAAGCAATTCTTTGTCACGTAATAACTGATGGAAACTCGTTTGCCAAATTTAAACATGGCGGACAATGCGAAATCGTGTGTAAAACATTTGAATGTGCAGGCACGCTGCAATTCAATGATCAGACACCAGAGTTATACATCCAGTTTGTATAGAGATCACTGGGTTTGGCCGAACGATAGTTATCGTTGGCGTGCAGCGAGAGCTGCTGGCAACAATGCTTAGGTTGGAATGTCCTTTGTTTGTTGGCCGGTGTGCGGTAGTCTCCCGCCGACCGCAGAGCGAGGCGGTAGCATGTCGGCAGTGAGTTCGTAACCTGCGTTTAGTGGTGGCTAAAGTTTTTGCCATTCCGTCGTATCGCATAGAGGTTGCAGTTGTATATTGAAATGTTTCAGTGTGGACTTGTAGACATTCATCGTAGTGGCACGCGGTTATTAAATCAGTGTGTTTAAAGGGAAGAGTTTTTTAACATTTGTCGTTCCATAATAAAGGAAGTTAACAAAGTTTACTGTTATGGATCAACCTAGTAATTGTCCGCATCCCATACCGTCAAATCATTGGAACAATTATTAAATGATTAAGCATAAAATAGAATGTAACGGCAACTTCGTCCATCGAGGATTAGGTGGACGCAGCAGTGATGTTACAGCCTCCTGCTTAAAGCCGTTACTCCCAGTGCATGCCGACGCATAAGTCAGTTGCCAGCCACACCGCCAGTGCGTCTGTGACTTCTGTAGCACGTCGTGGGCCGAGTAGTGCGTTCATTTCCTTGACTCGAAGGGAGAGACGTAGAGCGCACACAGCATAAATTGGCCGGTAGATGCGCGCAGACGGCAGGGCAAGTGTGGGGAGAGCGGTAGTGGTGGGGGTAGCGGCTGGAGCTGTGAGCGATCGCTGGAGGGGAAGAGAGGTGGCCAGCTCACTGGCCGGCAGGCGGAATTGGACTGACACGGCCCAACGAAGGAATGAACTCTTGGCGCTTCGGACGAAAACTCGTCTCTGCACACCATCCACTTTATCCTGCACACGCTCTAAGACATTCATTATTCCACATTCGTTATTTATTTGCGGAACAAACAGACAGGATTATTACGAATGTTATATCGTCCCTTTATGGCGTTCGGGTGTTTCTGAAACTATTTTGAGATTTATCCATCATATTGAATGGTAACAACTTTAGAGTTCTCAGTTGAACGGCGTATTTCCCAATACCACGTGAAATAATATCCTACATAAGATGCAAATTGTAGCGTACCTTAGTTTAAATAGTCAGCGCTGACGCACTCGGTTCCTTCGTTTGCGTGAAAGTATCAGTATCTTCTGTCATCTTTCTGCTTATTTTCCTCTTTCGTCGGGGTTACCACTGTAGTTACTAACTAATTAAAAGTAATGGACGATGTTGAAGAATCTGAACTTTTCTTTCGCCGACTACGCTGAACAAATATCACAAAACCAATATTTTCTTTGCTTGCGCCACAGATTCTCTTCTCTTCTTTTTGCACAGTGTCTAATATCATCACATGCTCTTTGACAATAGCCTCAAGTTTTTATTTTTATTTTGGAATTAATAATTATCACTGCTCGTTCATTCGTAAAAAGAACCCTCATAACCTCACTTCACCGTTCAGGTGCGAAACTGCGCAGCAGACAGTTCTACAATTTTCGTGTTAACGTTTGATGGAAAACGACCACTCGAAACAGACGAGACTCAGTACGGCAGTAATACGCCAGGGGCCAGCCACTCGTCTTAAGTAGCCGACTGAGACAGGATAGTTTATAGGGTAAAGGGGCCTTAAGTCGCGAACCGTGAGAAAACAGTGAAACGCCAAGCAGGGATCGCCGAATGCAGTGACCAAGTGCAGTTCAGTTTAGTTTCCCTGTCACTCGCTCGTTTCACAAAGGTGCGTTTTCCAAGGCGCAAAATATTTTAAATAAAATCAGATTTATTAACAGTATATATATTTATTTCTCGACATTTTCTCCCAGCGAGACACAAGTTTGGTGATACCGTCGTACAGAAGTTTGTATTTTTAACGCATAGCCTGCGTGAGGGAGCCACAATTTCACCTCTGGTTGCCCGCTTCATCAGTATCAAAGTGAAGGCCTCGAGGTTGTTCTTTCAAGTTGGAAAACGTATGAAAGTGGGATGAGGCCAAATTGAAATTATATAGAATACTAGCTGAAAACTCGGCGTTGCCCGGGTATTTATTTATTTATTCGAGCCTTGAGTTAGTACTTTTCCTATCCACTCTCTGTCTGTCATCTCCTTTTTTCTATAAACATGTTAAATTTATCAGAGAATATATAAGAAATAAGAAATCACACGTAAAAATGCACTCGTTGCGAAGAATCCAATCCCGAAATTCAACAATAATGTTTGTAATAATATCACAGATCGATCACTTGATGTAATGCGCGAAACGTCAAATCGATTTTTTTAAGAGATGTATTAAAAGAAAATTTCTTTTTTACTGCTTTATCTATTTATTCTTATATTTCCTTATTCGTATGCTTACCCTTACAGAGAAAGAGCTGAAGACATTGTAGCACGCACAGACCAAAGATATGGTCTGTGGCATCACGTTTCGCTGTATCTAACCTCCTTGCTGTAGAGTCGCAAACGTCATCGATGACCTTCAGTCCGAATTTTTTTATAATTTGACGACTTTTAACCACCACATATTCCACCCCCTTATAGCTATCGGCATGGAACTGTTATGGTGTACAACGGGAGACTTCGGGCAACAATTACACACAGACCATTCGTTTGCGTTCTGTAGTTTTCGCTGCAGAGCGAAATATTAACACACATACACACACGTAGAATTTCATAGACACCGATAACTTTCCATCCCAATCTACTCCACCCTTTTCGCATTATCAACCCTCAAGCAACAATGGAACTAATAAAACCATTTTCAAAGAGTAAATATAATTTTCAAAGAGTAATTATTATTGCGTATTACGCGTTATATTCTTCAAATTACTAAATATCTATCAGATCGCTATAAAACCGTTCTCAGGTATAAATTAGTAACTGTATAAATATTTAAGTCTCTGCGTCTTGTCGTTCGGACTTGATAAGCGTACACCGAACAGACATTCACATTAATATATATATATAGATAATTAGCTATCCGATCGCCATAAAACCGTGCCTAAGGCCTTCCCCGGATTGACATTAGTAACTGTACAAATTTTCAGCTCTTTATGTCTTGTGGTTCAGACGTGATAAACGTACACCGAACAGACATTCACATTTATAGGTATAGATGATCGACAATAGTCGGTCGGTCAGTTGATTTGAGACTGGGGGAATGGGTGACAGGGTGCACAAGACACTAGACTGCTGCAGATGTCGCTACGCCCGTGTGTCATCTGCTGAAGGAACACGCTGCGACATACGAAGCCCTGTTACATGTAAAAAGCACAAACTGCTACGTGTAAAAGGAGCATACAGCGAAGACTGTAAATGCACTGAACAGATGGCAGGCGGTGTAACAGCCGCTGCAGTTAACATAAGAAACATTGTCCTCCTAACCTTTCTCCTCATTGTTACTCTCAAGTAGTTCCGTTTTCCTCGCATAGATGATTTTGGTCCTTACATAATTTTTATTTCAAGTTTTCGAGGTACGAATGCAGGAATATTACTTACAGATAAAACCATCACTTAACTCCGTAATAATGTAACATATACGCCTGCTACTGAAAATATTTCTCAGGACGTATAATTTGTGTTCGATTGTGATATTAGCCGGGTTGGTTTTCGATGGAGTGTATTGAACTGTCCTCTGGTACTATAGATGGACGAACATTGGCTGCTCGCGTGTATCGAGTAGAGTTGGCTACTGGGTTGATGTTTCGACTCAGTGAATCTAGTCAGCGAACTCTTCGACTAACTTGAATCGGTACTGTTTCGAAACAACGAATCTTGTGATTCGCGTATCGGACGGTAGGTACCGTTAACCTGCGTTTTGCTGTCCGTCTGCCTGGGTGAGTTCGACACAGCGCCCAGGCGTGCAACGGGTTTGAAATTGTTCCCCCCTAATGCGCCACGCGAGATTTTGAATTATGCTACCGGAACCCTTCAACTGAGGTTTGAAAACTGGGATACCACACAGAAAAGTTGTGAAGTCCTTCAGTTTTTTGCGTGAACTAAGCGTTGTTATGCATTGTTGCTACATCTGTGCCAGGTGAACGCATATTTTCGAAGCAAGGGCAAATAATTTCAGTGAGACGAAATCGCATTCTCAGTAAGATGTCAAAACTAACGTTTTTTAATTTCAATTTAAAGAAACTGTAACTGATTCTTTTCTGTTTGACTGACTAAAGATGAATCTGATTATTAGAATACCTAACTGGAAAAGTTTTAGTTCAGTTTTGTGATTTCGTCACGTAAATTGTGAAATATGTTTCACTGAGTTAATTCTTGTAGTAATATCTGTTGATTCCATTAAATATGTCTAAGGAAGAAATCTTAAATATTCTGTTTATATTGATTGGTTACAAAAGTTATTCATTTCTGGATGCACGTAGACATTTGAACCATGATCTTTCCTGTTTTATTTAAATTTAATTATGGAATTTTGAAGGTTGGAAAAAGTTTCATGACTTTGGAATTTAAACATTACATTTTGTGCTTCCTTTGTTGCAATATTTGTTTGTATGAAAATACGAGTAACTTAGGACACGTTTACGCTTTAACACGACTGTAAAATCGTAGTAGCAAACAAATCCTGTGCCGTTCAATTAAGTCTAGTGAACAACGTATTAAAACCATGTTGATATTCCATTTTCTGCATCTCCCTACTGCAGCTTTCTCGGCTCACGTGAATTAGCGGAGATAGCAGGACGCAGTGTTTTGAGTGCCGAAGTAGTAAGTCGACTCAGTAGACTCAGATGATCCGTATGCTTCGAAACAGTGAAATGATTCGAACTGCCCATCACTAGTATTGAAAGCCAGTAATCTCTACAGATACTCTGACAGAACGGGAAGTATCGAAACGTTGTTTACCGGGACGTATTGCAAAAGATTTTTCGCTCTCCATACATTCCACGATAATTATAACGTGCTCCGTGTAGTCATGTCGCAAACAGTGCAATTATTTACTTCCTTTCTTGCCACTTTTGTACTTTGCTACATGATCGCGTACGAATTTTTCCTTAAGTAAATGAGTAAGTTTCCAGGAACCATTGTTCCGCCACCGTTTTGCTGGGCCGTAATTTCCTCGCGCCGGTATACCTCCAGAACTTTCGTGACGGCGTACTCGCGTGGGTAGTAAGTTACGGCGTTAATCTTCCCTTACAACAGACTATTCACCGCGGGTAACACTGCGGGCCGCAGCTACTGGTCTCATAAATTTTACAGACCAAAGTGAATAATCGCTTGGCTGCGACTTCCGCAATGATTTTAGAAATTCCGATGAAATGTTAAAATTCCCATGAAACGTTATCTTTACCTTCTGCCTCATTTGACGTCAAATCTTACACAGCCCGTTTAAATTCTGAGTCTGATATTGCATCGCGGCTCTGTTTTCCAGATCACTTATTATGTGACTGGAAGAAGGCAAAGGCAACTCCAGTAAAAAAAAAAGGGGGGTAGGGCAACAGAACGGATCCACGAAATTACAGACTTACATCATTGACATTGGTTTGCTGTATAATTCCTGCACATATTTTCTTGAGACGGAAAAGCTTGTGTCCATGCATCAGCACGGTTTCAGGAAGCACCGGTCCTGAGAAGCCCAGCTTGCCCTTCCCTCTCATGACATCTTGCGTGCTATGGGTGAAGGGCAACAGGCAGAGCGCATATTTCTCGATTTTCGAAAGACGTTTTATACGGTAGTATCGCACTACAGACTGTTAACGAATATACGAGCTTATAGATAGGTACCCAAATATGTAAGTGACTCGAAGACTACTTAAGTAATAGAACCTATTCTTCGTTCACCGAAACGAGAGAAGAAATGTAAATAAGTCGAGACGCGTGACCAGGGGTGAGCAAAACGGGAGCGTTCTAATAATAGAATGTCGCCTCGTCCGTTTCAGGTGTAAGGTCGCTGTGAGTTTTGTTACATAACAGTGATATTAGAAGCCGTACGTATTTAAAATTCATTTCTTTCAATCATTTACAAAATTTCCCAAACCTCCATATATGTTTAGGACAGCAAGCACTTTGTCAGTTGTTGGCCATTTGGAGGAAGAAACATCGGGAACTTTTTTTCCTCATCGCATTTGATTTAGTGTCAAACATTGTATGGCCTGATACTGACCTCACACACGATACAGTGAGGCACGACAAACACCAGTAGCTGAAACTGTTTTCATAACAGTATCCGTCATTGACGTCTGGACACAATGGCTTTGTTTTATTCGCTCTAGGAACCTCAGTTTCTCTGAACAAGTTACTAATTTCTTCTTAGATTGCTTCTTGGGTGGACTCAAAATGGGAATGGCCGTGCGGTTCTAGGCACCATGTCAGGGACTGCGAGTCCGCTCCCGCCGGAGGTTCAAATCCTCCCACTGCTAGGGTGTGTGTGTGTGTGTGTGTGTGTGTGTGTGTGTGTGTGTGTGTGTGTGTGTGTGTGTTGTCGTTAAGTAAGTTTAAGTAGATTTGCAAGCCTAGTGACTGATGAGCACAGTAGTTTGGTAGTTTGATCAAATTATGAATGGTGAATGTGATCACAAACTCTAAAACTTACGCCACTATGAAGCAAGTGCTTCTTCAAGATGAAGTTTACAGTGAGCATCTCGACCGGCGTGTAACAACACACTAAGAGTCTTCACACCTGGATCGGATGCGGCGACACTGAGCGAGCGCCCCAGTTTTGTCCACCCCTGGTCGAGTGCCTCACTGTGTTTACAGTCCGTCTATCCTTTCGATGAACGGAGTATAGGACGTTGTACTCGATGGTGAGTGTTCATCAGAGACTAGGGTAACATCAACGGGGGCCCCAGGGCTATTCCGATGATTCCTTGTCCTCAACGTGAAACGCATGGTACTCGTAAAATATGAGTTTTTTCATATCACGGTTGTACACCTCAGATACTTGAAATGTACGAAACGCAATCACATTCCTGGAATTGACCCGTTGAGGACAAGGAATCATCGGAAAATTAATGATCAAGAAGGTTGTTGTGTGTGGGTGAAAGGACGTGGGAATTGTTATAACATAAAGTTTGTTGGAGATTGTGTATATTATTATAGGAATTAAATAAAGTTTATCCCTACCTTTTTCTTATCTTTTTATAAAAATTAAAAAAAAAAACACATTGATCTTGCCAAAAGCCGAGAAGCCATTCTTCTTGGTGTTGTAGGTCTCAGGCGCACTCTGGGATGCACTGTGTGAGGCACCTCTGGGCATCTCTGTGAGCCGCAGCGCGTGAGTTGCGCATGCGCAATACTGCGCTGTAACTCGTGACGTTCAAAGTGTGCGAGAGAGAGAGAGATGATGTTGAAATTACTTACTACCTGACAGACAGAGTGAGTTTCAATCTGCAGCTGTTTGTTGATGATGCTGTGGTATACATGACATGGTCAGCACGGCCACTACGGTCGGGGGTTCGAATCCCCCCTCGGGCATGGATATTTGTGCCGTCCTAGTTCGTAAGTAGTTCATAAGTAGTTTGTAAGTTTAGGGACTGATAACCCCGTAGTTAAGTCCCATAAGCTTAACAAACATTTGAACATTTTTTTGGTATACATGAGAGTGTCGTCATTGTATGACTGTTGTGGGATGCAGGATGACTTGGACCAAATTTCTAGGTGGTGTGAGGAATGGCAACTATTGCTAAATGTAGAAAAATGAAAGGTGATGCAGATGAGTAGGAGAAATAATCCCGTAATGTTGAAATACAGCATTAGTAGTGTGCTGCTTGACAGAGTTGCGTGAATTAAATACCTAGGCATAACGCTGCACACCAATATGAATAGGAACGAGCATATAAAGACAGTCGTGGGAAATCGAATGGTCGACTTCGGTTTTGGGAACGTGTAATTCGTCTGTAAAGGAGACCGCATATAAAACGCTTGTACGACCCCTTTTTGAGTATTGCTCATGTGTTTGGTAGCCCCACAAGATCTGTTTAGGGACATAGAGGCACTTCAGAGGCGGGTAGCTAGTTTTGTAACTGGTAGATTCGATTAATGCGCGAGTGTTACTCAACTGCTTCGGGAACTCAAATGGGAATCGTTAGAGGGAAGCAGACGTTGTTTTCGAGGAACGCTGTTGAAGAAAATTAGAGGGCCGGAATTTTTGGCGGACCGCCGAACGATTATACTGCCGCGAACCTACATTTAGCGTAAAGACCACAAAGATAAGGTCAGAGAGATTAGGGCTCGCCGGCCGCGGTGGCCGAGGGGACTAGGGCGATCCAGTCACGGTCTGCACGGCCACTACGGTCGGGGGTTCGAATCCCCCCTCGGGCATGGATATTTGTGTCGTCCTAGTTCATAAGTAGTTTGTAAGTTTAGGGACTGATGACCCCGTAGTTAAGTCCCATCGACTATACAAACATTTGAACTTTTTTTTATTTATTAGTGCTCGTTCGGATGCATACAAGCATCCGTTTTTCCCTCGTTCTATATGGGAGTGGAACAGGAAAGCAAGTAGCTAGTTGTGGTACTAAGTACCCTCCGCCACGCACCTTTCGGTGGATTGCGGTATAAGTATGTATATGTAGATGTTAGATGTATCGGTATGTGGTCACAGTATTCCACTGCGATGCAGGAAATGCATCTGCAAATCTCCTTCGTGTTTATTTATTAATTTCCTGTTTTTATAAAAGTATTAACAGTCCGTCCATTTATTTGACGCGTCTATTCTCTTTCTGAGGTCTTTGCAGGTCAATGGAAAGCCAGTACTGAGCAAAGAACGAAAATCTGGAACGTTGAAGGCAAGATTTAGAGGAACTTTGCAATGGAAATGAACTTTAGGGCATTGTTATAGAAAGGGAAGAGTAAGTAGATGGAGATGAGGCAGGAGATACGACACTGCGCCAAGAATGTGACAGATCTCTGAAAAGACTTCAAGGTCCCTGGAGTAGACGGCATTCTCCCAGACGTAATGAAAGTTTTTAGGAAATTCAGCCTTGACAAAATTATTCAAATTGCTGTGTAAGATGTAGGAGACAAGGTAAAAGTATCCTCAGAATTCAAGAAGAATGCCATATCCCAATTCCAAAAATAGCAAGTTCAGACAAATGTGAAAATTACAGAATCATCAGTAAAAAGTCATGGTTGCAAAACGCTAGCGCCAATTATTTACAGATGAATGGAAAAATTGGTACACTCCGAATTCGACGAAGATGTGACTGGATTTAAGAGGCGTTTGGGAACCCGTGAGGAAATATTCATTACTTATCGTAGAGGCTATATTAAGGGAAGGAAAACCTACGTTTTTAACTTTTGTAAATTGGGAGAAAGCTATTGATAATGTTTATTGGAATACACTATTGCAATTCTGAAGGAGGCAGAGGTGAAATATAGGGAACGAAAAGTAATATTCAGCTTGTACAGAAACCAAACAGCAGTTATAAGGGACGAAGAACACGAAAGGCATGAAGTGGTTACAGTATGGAAGTAAGACAGAGTTTTAGCCTTTCACCAATGTTATTCAATATGTACATTGAGCAAGCTGTGAAAGAAAGCTAGGACAAATTTAGAGGGAAGAAGAAATAAAAATCTTGCGTTTTGCCGATGACATTGTAATTCTGTCAGAGACATCAAATGACCTGGAAGAACAAATGAGCGCAATGGACAGTGTGTATAAGGAGCGTATAAGATGAACATCAACAAGAGCAAAACAAGGCTAATGGAATGCAGTCTAAGAAAATCAGGCGATGCTGCAGAAATTAGATTAGGTAACGAAATAGCGAAGGTGGTGGACTCGTTTCGTTACCTGGTCAGTATAATAATTTACGGTTGTCGAAGTAAAGATGATATAAAATGTAGAATGGCAATGGGAAGAAAGCGTTACTGAAATAGTGAAATTTTTAACATGGAATTTTAAGTGTTAGAAGGTCCATCCTGCAAGCGTGAGTGTGGAATGTTGCATTGTACGGAAGTAAAACGTGAACGATAGGGGGTTGAGACTGAAAGATGATAGAAAATTTTGAAATTTGTTGATACAGGAGAATGCTAAACAGCAGATTGGTATATCATGAGAAGGTACGGAACGCAGTTGGGGAGAAAAGAAATATCTGGCGTATGTTGACTAAAAGAAGGAATAAATTGGTGGTACACATTCGGAGACATCAAGGAATCGTCAATTAAGCATTGCAGGGAAGTGTATGGGGTAAAAATCACAGAGGGAGGCCAAGAAACGACTATAGTGAGAGGTACAAATGCATGTAGGTTGCTGTTCTTATTCAGAGATGAAGATGCATGCACAAGGCATCAAACTAGTCATTGGACTGAAGACGACAATAACATAGCGTTGCCAGTTGTCATATTATACATTGGTTCAGTTTGAGAGTCCTGTGTTGAGAACATATCAAGGGGACTTGGACGTGAACATGCTGCATTTTCATACTTTGCTTTCGGTGCACATTACTATTGGTCTACAATACGGAGGAAATTGCAATTTTGTACCAACACTAAATGACATTAATTCAAGCTGTAATAGAAAATTTATTGAAATATCTATAATAATTTAAGAATTACAATATTTTGCATAATAGATTTTTTTATTAACGTTCGCATTCTGGAAACATTCTCTGGTGCATCGTCAGACTAATAGCAACTGTGGCAGGCTGCTGTCAACATTCGTAGGAACACATTATGCCTCGCCCTCTTGTTTTGTAGTTTGGAGTGTATCTGAGGAAATAGAAAAACTCTTATTATACTTCATTACTATTTTGTCTATAAATTACCGTTTAAATTATATACAGAATGATAAACGTAGATCATTTCTGCAATATATTACTCATAATACAAAGATACTTTACCATTCTTCAGTTGGGAGAAATTTGGTGGATATAGCTCAAACCTTTATGAAGATATATGTACCTAATGTTCTGAAAATGTAATTTTGAGAATATGAGAATATAATGTTGATAGTGTTCTTGACTCACCGTATGCCTCTTTTAGAACATTCCAGTGGCAAAGTCTTGCTGGCCAGCTGCGTCTTTATCTTCTGCAGACGTTTTCAGGAGTCTTTTCCTTACTCTGGACTCTTTAGTGGTAGCTTCCGCGCCCTTTCAGCTTCAACTAGTCGCTGACGATCTATGGCAGTCAGAGCAGCTACCGTGTTACTTCCTGGTTGGATGCCTAATTTGTCCATTACTTTTGTCCTGCTAATTACACCATCACTGAAACAGATAACAGCATCCATCGCACCTATTTTGAGTACTATCCGTCCAATAAACAATATTTTCGGTACTCGTTGCTACACGCAGCTGTTGAAATTCTCATTACGATTTTGTGTACGGTCATGTAGACATTTGCAAAGTAATTTCTTATCTGCAAGGTCCCTGTGTATTGACTTTATTGTTTCCATGACTGTGGCAGGCATGGAATGTTTATGGTGATATACCTTGCCTGAAGCATTGGCGTCGGCAGTGGGCAGACATTTGTTCAAAGAGAGTTTAAGACTATAATAACTATTTAAAAGTAAATACACCATACATTTTGAAAACGGGAGAAACTTGTCTTTCAGATAGAGGCAAAATTATTTTTCGATTTTTCAGTCATTTTCTCGTCCAGGTCCCCTTGACCGTCGCAAGTAAATGATTAGAGACAGCATGGGACGTGCTGCATAGACCTCATACAAAAATGAAAACAGCTAATAATTGCTTATTTTGTTGATGTGGTGTCTGTTCTTTCGCGGACATGTCCGAAAAAACAGACACCACACCTGCTTCGTAGCCAATTGCATTGGCAAATTAATGATAAAGGAGAGGAAGGAAGTAGGATTAGGAAGGAAAGGATTGGCAGTGGCTGCTTTAGGGCATTGAAATGAAACAATGGCGAAAATGCAATTGGCTGCGAAGCAGGTGTGGTGTCTGTTCTTTCGGATATGTCCGAAAGAAAATGTTCAAATGTTTGTTAAGCTTATCGGACTTAACTACGAGGTCATCAGTCCCTAAACTTACAAACTACTTATGAACTACTTATGAACTACTTACGAACTAAGACGGCACAAATATCCATGCCCGAGGGGGGATTCGAACCCCCGACCGTAGTGGCCGTGCAGACCATGACTGGAGCCCCTCAGTCTCCTCGGCCACCGCGGCCGGCATGTCCGAAAGAACAGACACCACAACATAGTAAGTATTTAGACGCGAAGACGGCGTCAGCTTCAATTATTTCAACGCAAATGCGGTCATACGTTCGACCTCGCACGGGAATCCGAAATGGCGAGTGTAAGAGGACATGAACGATAGGGGCGCTACAGCCACAGCGTGCGATTTGTGGGAATTTGGGACGGCCAGGAGGCGAGCACGGGTGGCCAAGTGGTTAAGCCGACCGCTGGCCAAAGCGGGAGACCCAGCTTCGATTCTCGGTCTGGCTCACATTTTCACTTGTCGCCATTGTTTCATTTCAATGCCCTAAAGCAGCCACTGTCAATCCTTTCCTTCCTAATCCTTCTTCCTTCTTCTCCTTTATCATTAATTTGCAAAAGCTAATAAATGGTTTGGGAATTCAAGAGCCCAACCTCCAGAAAGGTCGTTAACATGTCGTTCTTCTTTAGAACAGTCAACATGTCCCTTCCTTACACCTCACTGTTTCAAACAAACGCAAAGAAACATAACAATAGGAAACAGAGACACAAACTGAATACAGTGAAAAATTCGTATTTTTTTGGAAAAAAAAACTGAACACGAGCGAGAACTGAACGTGGATCCACGCTTCACAGCGCAGCATGGTGAACACATAGTGGCAACGCTGCGGCTCTTGCAGTTTGCTGGATGCTCCAAGTCTTTGGCTTGAACTGTTCACTGTTGCTATTTCGCTTCTTCTTCTCAGTTCCACGCCCATTCCTCTTGTTTTCATGCTTGATCTGTGTGAATCCAGTGCGCCATCTTTCCATTAGACCTGAGAGGATGTAATGTCCTTCCAATTTTTACCGAAATGGACGATTGAAAAGTTTAGTGGTACCACTAATATAGACGCATCGTGTAACAAAAGGTGTGTGTGTATACACTGGTGTGGCGTGTGTTGTGAGCAGACACGTTGGCGTGTTGGCAGGCCGCTGGCGCGCTCCACAGACGCCAGCATGGAGACGCTGCGGCCCGGAGACGCGGCGGCTGGCGAGGACGCGGGGCCACCGGACGGAGCGCCCGCAGCGCCGCCAGCCGAGGGCGACGAGGACGCCGGTAACTACACACACACTGCCACTGCGCGCCTCGCGCCGTCTCCCGCCAGTAGGACTATAGTTGGGCCGCAACATGCTGATCCCTGGCTCCGCCTACAGGGCTGGGAGACCGCCCCAGCCGCGGAAACTGAATGTAGCCATTGCTGTTGAATCTTCCGGGTTATATGGTCGTGGTCGAAGAAACATATCTCCTCCTGACGTTTCGTCCAGAGCTGCGCTGGACATCTTCAGAAGTGCTACTGGTAGCGGTGAGTCTTGCCGACTGACGAGTCGGGCGTCGGAGAGCGGTATAAATACTGTCCAAAAGGGGGCGTGGTCAAGTGTTCACGTGCGCAGCGGAGATAAGACTTGTCAAAGATAAAACATAACTTTCGATAGTCGATGGTCAAAGATAAAAAGCGTAACTACCTACTCTGAAGAGCCACAGTTCATATGTCATTAAGTTTCATTGCTTCTTCCTTTCTATTAAAATTATCCCCATGTTTGTATATTTCGATTGCTTCTCTGTACAGTCGTAGATAATAGTTCGTCGTTGTAGACAAAATTTCCGTTTCGGAAAACTTCATTTCATGATTTCCTGATTGGTAAACATGTTCAGCTACAACTGATTTCTCAATTTTACCTAGTCGGCAAAGACTTTTGTGTTCTTTCAGTCTTGTATTCACGCTCCTTTTTGTAGTACCAATACACACTTTTCCGCAAGAGCACGGAATTTTGTACACCCCACTTGATGATAGAGGAAGGCGTTTGTTCTTTACAGATCGGAGTACTTGACTTATCTTTTTCGTTGGTTTAAAAACGGGTCTGATATCGTGTTTTCGTAAAATCTTTCGTATCTGATTCGTAACTGTTTTAATAAAGGGGAGAGAAACGGTGTTTTGGTGCTGTCTTTTTGTTTACCGTTCCTTGGTCGCAGAACTCTATTTACTTCTTTCTGTGTACGTCCATTTTTCTCAAAAGCCTGCATCAGATGCTGTAACTCGGCATCTAGGTTTTCTGTCGTACAAATTCGTTTAGTTCTGTCAATAAGATTATTAATGACACCTCTCTTATGCTGAGGATGATGGTTGGTATCCTTCTGCAAGTATCTGTCCAAATGCGTGACTTTCCGGAAAAGCTTATGCTTCAAACTTCCATCTGTCTGTCGCATAACTGAAACATCCAACAAAGATATATCATTGTCATTTTCCATCTCTATAGTGAATTGGCGCAAGCATCAGGGATCATCCTATTTCGACCCGACTGTACTATAGTCAGCGTCACGTACGAAGGCACCCCCATTTTCAGCCGTTGTGCGCATCCCCTCCATCACTGCACTGGCAGCCAATAATCTTCATTCTCTAGGACTGTGATTCGCCGCGAGTTACGCAATCTTTCCCCCGGAGGCGCAACTGTTGGCTCTCGGCCGTAGCTCCTCCCCTCCACACTTCCCCTATCGCTCCGCCTCTATGCGCGAAAGTGCCTTCTTACATGACGCCGACAATAGTTGTAGCAGGCGCGTGGCTTACAAGCTTTCTGACACTGTAACCGCTCACTTGTTAATCATCTATCTATATCTATCTACAGCGTGTCCATGAAGTCAGTACCGGACTAAATATCGAGTAACTGGTGAGAGATAGGGATGGGGTCGACATGGATACAAATAAAGAGGTCGGTGGAAACGTTTTGGGAAACCTGTGAGGGGAGAGCATAGGTTCACCGCACTCATCCAAATGTGAGACGTCTTTATGACGTATAGTGCCCAGATTCGATCTTCGATGGTGTATATCGACTGAGCGCCTTGGGGTTACCACGGAGGGAGAGCCTATTTGCACCCCTAACGAACCAAGGAAGTAACGTCAAATGAACGTAGCCAACTGCTCCTGTCAAACATTCTGAGGTTTTATGGGTGCAAGCTCTCTCCTGCGAGACGCTATCTTTCCTTTCGTATTTTCATAATTTTCTCCTTATAACTCACGTCTTGCTATTTCAAAGTAATGGCACAAAGTAATGGCGGGTTTCCTGCCAGGGCATCGCTGGTAATTGCCGAGGAACTCCGACCACCAGGTAGCAGGATATTTCGATTTTCTTTGGCCCGTGGCATGTTGTCCTCCAAATTAACGGGATATCTATAACAATAGGAACAAAGCGTGATTAGTTCTTAGCGTATTGAATGATGAGTTACACATTTTATAACTTTTTACTTATCAAAAATATTGGAATACGGACTTCACCAATTTGTTTCTCGTCAGATTCTACCCTTAAAACATGGATCTTATGACCCCCCTTCAATTGAAGAAATGTGAGCTGAATGAATACTAAGATGGCAAACGGCTCTCACAGGTCCCCCACAAAGTTTCCCCAACCTCTTTGTTTGTATCCATGTCGAGCCCGTCCCTACCTATCATCATTTTCCCTATATTTAAACCGGTTCTGAGTTCTGTGACACCTTGTATATTAATATCTATGTAAATGTTCATTTGTGCAAAAACGGTATCTTTAAAAGCTGTTGACCAATTGCTTTACTATTCTGACACACCTAATTATATAAAACATCATACACACCCTGTATATATGGAACGTTTTGTAACGTTTCCCCAATTGTGAAATTTGCATAAACGCATATATTACTATATTAAAAAGTAGGTACATAATAATGTGCGCGTATTCCAGTGCAACGTTGTGTCAAAATTTCAAGGAATACTGTGAAAAACTTTCGGGGAATTGCGGTTAGGAACATCTACATTTTCTATATTTGTACAAATGTCAGTGTTCGTTTGTTCAAATACTCAAATCTCCGAACGTTATTTACAAATTTCGTTAAAAGATTCACACTTTGTTGCATTTGATTTCACACATGTTTTTAAGAACCCACTGGGACGTCATCTGATATTCGATTAATATAAAGTATAACTAATGAATGGGAAACTTTATAAAAAGTAATTGTTAATTTGTAACTAATCGTTAATCTCCAAAATTTCATGATCGATTGCTTTGAAAATTTGACAAGTAATATAGGATGGTTTTAGTCACCTGTTTCTTTTATATATGACCTACATATATATAACTGTGTGCGATTTCTTGTACAAATTTTTCGCAGTTATAAAATTTATATAAAATATATACAATTAGGTACACTACATAGAAACAAGAGCCTATAACAATGCAATTTTGTGTCAAAATTTTAAAGCTTTCGTTCAAAACATTTCTTAGATATAGGATTTGAACATAACACTAAACA
This sequence comes from Locusta migratoria, assembly GCA_026315105.1. Lineage (NCBI taxonomy): Eukaryota > Metazoa > Arthropoda > Insecta > Orthoptera > Acrididae > Locusta > Locusta migratoria. The sequence goes on from CM048745.1 coordinate 506,547,550, forward strand.
ATACTCTAGGATAGACAGGTTTGTAAGAGTAGATAGAGGAGAAGACGAAATTGACGTAGAGAGGGGGAGGTGTTGGAGATGGAAATAACAGCATGACAATAAGATTGGCAGGAAGATGAAGGAAGTAAAGGTGCACAGCAATAGGTGGAAGGAGAATAGAATGGACAAAGGGGGGGGGGGGGGTGGACTAGATAGGGAGAGGAGCAGATGAACATTGAGAAGAGGAAGAGGATATGGAAAGGAGAGAGGAACGAGGAGAGGAGAAGAAAGAGGAATAACAGGAGCTTGGAGTGAAGGATCCATGATCAATCCCCATTCACAAAGCTATATGAATTTTTTTCTTTTCCATTTAATCTGTAGCAATCCAGAGCAGGGTCTGACCGGATACAGCACTATGATATACATATTCTCTCTCTTATGTAGGATATATCCGAATGAACAGACACCAAATCGGATGCTTCCAACAAGCAATTTCTGTGTTGGTGCTCAAAACGTCCGATCCCTTGCGGGAATAGTTCTGCCAGTAAGCTGAGAATCTGGGCTGGACTGTGAGCGTATCTGGATACCCTAACTGCTTCAATAAAATCTGTGGGAAGAATTCGACGATCAACATAGAACAAGCAAGATACTACGAACTCTCTTGAAAAGGGGTTTCTGCGTGCGTACGTTTATCGGTCTCAGAAATTATGGAACTTTTATTTCGAGCCTTGGATAGTATTGAGAAAAGCGATGTTTTATCACTTTTACGACGCAGGACATAAAGTTTAAAACCCAAGCGCTCGATATTTTCATGTCTCTCCACTGTTCCAATTTGCAAACTTTCTTATCGTTACCGAGTAAAGCCTTCATACAGTCATATTGTTATACCGTTTATTTAAATAGTTCTCTCGGGAATGAGTATAGGGAGTTTTCACCTTCAATTGAAGATCCAAGTCATATATTGTATTATTTTTGTGTCCAGGTGTTTACGCCGAGACGTACAAGAAGGCAACGTGGATCTACATCGGTGAACATGAAGAGGTGCACGTCTGGCAGAAACCGGAATCCAGATCTCATGACAAAGGTGAGTGGCTAAGTCTGTCTTACTCCTGCAACTCATAATTTCAAACACAATCCCTCCACGAAGTCAGTGGCTTGAATATACGTTGACACTTAAAACTCGTGCAATCATTATAAAACAACAAGAAAGTGTACTTTGTTTCTGTTCAGCCGACTTACGTAACTGATATACTCCTTTTGTTAAAAAGAAAGTTGTAGGACAGGTTTCTTTTTATTTCTGGGTTTGTAATACTAACATAGAACAGAAGTTTTTTTTTTCTGTTCTCTGGTGTGTGTGCGTCCTTGAAATGACCTTGGCCATGTTTCCGCATAAGCTCAATAGGTGGTAGGGTTGTGCTTAACAACATTGGTAAAGCTGACACAGTGGAATCTGATTCTGAGCGAAGAGTGAATATCAAGTTCTGGGTTAATCTCGGAGAGAAATCCCTTGTGAAACGTGGACAATGATTAAGGTAGCATATGGAGGCGAGACATCAACGAGACGTCGTGTTTCCGAATGGAACAAAATGTTTGTGGAGGCAGAGCTTCGGTGCAAGACAATCCCAGAGTTGGTCACCCGTCTAGAGCACATACGATGCAAACATAGTGTGTAAGGCAGTTACCGCAAGAACACCGTCAACTAACTGCGTGCGATGTCACAAGTACTTAATACGATACAGCATGTGCGTCATATGATTTTAATCGGAGATTTAGGGAAATGAAAACAATGCAAAACTCGTCACTCATGCACTAACAGACAAACTGGTAGTGGAAAGACGAAGAATTTCTGCTGAAGTACTGGATGGAATCACGTGATCTCACTTTTCCGTCAAAGATTATTGATGTGGTTCTAAGAGTATGATACTCTCATATGATACTCTCACGAAGCTACAAAATCCTGATCACTTACCTCGACAAAAGTCTAACAACGTTCGAGAACAAAGACCAATGTTGATCTCATTATTTGATAGTAAACGAGTAGTTCACCATGAGTATGTTCCTCCAGTTCTAACAGTGAACCATAGTCCTTACATTGTAGACTTGAAACGTTTATGGATAGAGTAAGTTGTAATTTGCGGCTGTTTGCTGATGATGCTGTGGTGTATGGGAGGGTGTCGTCTGTAACTTACTGTAATAGCATACAGGATGAATTAGACAAAATTTCTGGTTGGTGCGAAGATTGGCAGCTACCTCTCAATGTAGAATAATGTAAGGTGATGCGCATGAGCAGAAAAAACAATCCCATAATGTTAGAATACAGCATTAGTAGTGAGCTTCTTGATGCTGTCGCGTCGTTCAAATATCTAGGCGTAACATTGCAGAGCGATATGAAATGGAACGAGCATGTAAGGACAATTGTAAGGCGGACAACCGACTTCGGTTTATTGGGAGAATTTTGGGAAGATGTACTTCACCTGTAAAGGAGACCGCGTATAAAACGCTTGTACGACCACGTCTTGAGTAATGCTCAAGTGTTTGGGACCCGCAGCAGATCAGTTTAAAGGAAGACATAGAGGCGGTTCAGAGACGAGCAGCTAGATTTGTTACCGGTAGGTTCGACCAATGCGCGAGTGTCACGGAAATGCTCCGGCAACTCAATTGGGGATCGCTGGAAGAAAGACGGCGTTCTTTTCGTGAATTTCTGTTGAGTAAATTTAGAGGGCCGGAATTTGAAGCTGAGTGTAGTACGATCTTGCTGCCGCCTACTTACATTTCGCGTAAAGATCACAAAGACAAGATAAGAGATATTAGGGCTCGTACGGAGGCATATAGGCATTCTTTTTTTCCTCGTTCAATTTGGGAGTGGTATAGGAAAGGAAATGCTTAGTAGTGGTACAGTGTACCCTCCACCACGCACCTTACGGTGAATTGCGGAGTATATATGTAGATGTAGATGAATAATTCGACGTCGCAGCCCTGATTTGTGGCATTATGCGAAGCGTTTCTTACAACATGGCAATGCAAAACCCCACACTACTGTACCTGTTAACGATTATCTGGAAATGGTTATTTTCGGCAATTTGCAAACCATTTACTGCCACTCATGATCTTCGGGTTCCCAAACGACGATGGAACATTTATGGCTGGCAATGCAATATTTCACCGATCCAGGATTGTTTCCAATAAGATAACAATCTGGACAATTGCAGCGAATGATTTAGCCACCCAGATCTACATCTACATTCAAACTCCGCAAGCCACTTCACGGTGTGTGGCAGAGGGTAATTTCCGTGCCAGTGTCACTTTCTGCTATTCCAGTCGCGTATGGTGCGCGGGAAAAATGATTGCCTCCGTGTAGGCTCTAATCTCTCTGGTCTTATCCTTGTGGTCGCTTCGCGAGGTATGCATAGTGGGAAGCAATGTACTGGTCGACTCTTTGGTGTTGGAAGTTTGAGAAAAGCGCGTACTGCGATACTGAATGCGTCTCCTGCAACGCCTGCCACTGGAGTTCCCTAGTTATCTCTGTGACGCTTTCACGCTTACTAAATAAGCCCTAACGAAACGTGCTGCTCTCCGTTGGATCGTCTATATATTTTCTATTAACACTACGTGGTATGGATCCCACACTGATAAGCAATACTCAAGCGACGGCAGAACGAGAGTTTAGTAACCCACTTCCTCTTTTGACGGATAACACTTCCTGAAGGTTCTTCCAATGACTCTCGGTGTAGCATCTGCCTTGCCCACGATGACCTTAGATTGTCGTTCCATTTCAGATCGCCCCTTATGTCTACTCCCAGATATTTTATGGAAGTATGTGCTTCCAGTGTGTGTCCTGCTATTGCATAGGTTATATGATAAAGCAGTTGACCTTTGTTTATGTTGAGACTCAACTGCCATTCTCTACTCCATGCTTCAATACGCTGCATTTCACTACGGTTTTCCAGTGTTGCGACTTCTCGATATATTACAGCATCATCGGCGAAAAGACTCAATGAACAATTGATGTTATCTAAGAGGTCATTTATATATTCTACGAAAACCAAAAGTCTTATAACACAAATACCATCGAACATTCAGGGGACCTAATCCATAGGTTTAGATTAGATTAGTTTTCCGTTCCGTAGATCCATGTTGAAGAGATCCTCGTGGATGTGGAACCTGTCAAGAAACAAAATTTACAAGCAGAATAATAGATATTACTAATAATATAAATACAGATACAAACATTTTTAAGATATTATATTAGCTGAAAATATAATAATACTAATATAGTATGAGTACCGATACATGCATCATTTGGTACAATTTAGAAATTCACTAATGGAGTAGAAGGAGTTGGTCACTGGAAAGTCTTTTAGGCTCCTCTTAAACTGATTAAGCGCTTTTAAGTCCTTGTGTAGATCATTTTTGTTCCTAGTATTGTATGTATGAATTGAGCTGTTTGTTGGGAAAAAGTATACATTATTTATGACAAATTTAATTAAGGAATAAATATACAGAGAGGCAGTAGTTAATATACCCAGTTCTTTGAAGAGGCTTCTACAGGACGTCCGTGAATTTACTCCACAAATAATACGTATTACACGCTTTTGGACTCTGAAGACTTTTGAATGACTTGAAGAGTTACCACAAAATATTATACTATATGATATTATGGAATGAAAGTAAGCAAAGTATGCAAGCTGAGACGTCGGTCGATCACGGTACACTTGCGACTTCAGGTAACCCCAAAGCCAATAATCGCACGGACTGAAGTCTGGTGACCTGCAGTTCTGTTGTGTGCTCCTCCCAACTGAATTTATTATCAAGCTGTAATCCCAGAAATGTAATACTGTCAACCTCTTCTATCTGCTCTTCTTCATACTAAATGTATATGCTGGAGGGAAATCTCTTACATGTTCTGAACTGCATTTAGTGAGTCTTTTCAAAGTTTAATGACAAAGTTTAATCCATTTATTAATGTTCATGAAAATATCATTATCAGACCTTTCTATAACTATGCTTGACGTACTTTTTATTGCAATACTTGTATCATCTGTAAACAAAACGAACTCTGCTTCTGGTAGGGTAACTGATGGATCCTTGTGGGATACCGCATGTAATTTCTTCCCAATCCGATGATGACTGTTGGCTTAATGTACTAGTCACTTGCACTGACACCTTTTGTTTCCTGTTAGTGAGGTACGACTTGAACCATTTTGCAGCATTTCCCGTGACACCATAGAATTCTAATTTATTTAAAAGGATGTTGTGGTTCACACGATCAAATGCCTTTGATAAATCACAGAAAATACCTGCTGCTTGCAATTTATTATCTAATGAATTAAGTACATTTTCACTGTAGGTGTAAATAGCCTTCTCGATATCGGAACCTTTCAGAAATCCAAACTGTTGTTATTGGTTGTTTTAAGGGGACTAAACAGCTAGGTCATCACTCCCAATCCAAACTGTGTTCTGGACAATATGTCATTCGTGGTTAGGTGGTTGAGAAGCTGCTTGTACATTACCTTTTCTAGAATTTTTGAGAATGCAGGCAAAAGTGAAATCGCTCTGTAGTTTGATAGTATCTCAGTAGGTCAGTTCGTGCACAGAATCCTGTACGGGCAACACTTTCGTAATTGTCACTGGACATAAGGCAACATGAGTGAAAACTCCTGATGGGGATTCTCAACGACTTTAAGAGGCCATGCTAAGTCAAAGTGCTGCACTTCGCCGGGCGAAAGGAGGTCCGACACGATATGACTTTTATCACCTCAGTGTTCGGTAGACTTGCGCATAATAGTTCGCGATCGAGAGCGCTCCCTTTACTTCGCGGCTCTACCGCAAACTAGTTCGTTCTTTTAGTTCGTCCACTCCCAGTGACGGCTGAGCGGCGTGGTCTGCGCATGCAGGTGGAGGGAGAAGTTCCCCCACCTAGCTGCTTCATGCGCTTGCTGCGTGAGCCGCTAACGATATCACGCAAACCAAAAGGAACCGTTTGTGGATAATTTCTCACGTTTAGCTTTAGAGTTATCTCTATATCTTGGCATTATGAAATTTATTAGTCAGATATTGAAGAGTGCAGAACAAAGCAGAAATTTTGTAGCACTGAACTATGTAACCTAGCAGGCAGACGCTCATCTCGAAATGGCTCTAATCAGCAGAAGGCAAACACGTGATTTTTAATTCTGTTCGCGACCTATCGCGCATATTTTAGTTCGCGACCGGTAGCTCTCCTTTTAGTTCGCAGCTCGGCCGCGAAGTAGGTCACTCTTTTTAGTTCGTCCGCTCGTTTTGGCTTTTGCTACCGTTACTAAAACTACAGCTGAGCTGCATCTCACCTCGAAATGACGGCAACTGGCAGAAGGGAATCACGCGATTCTGCGCGCTCTCGCGTCCTCTCGCTGTTACCCGTCAATCTTCGGAGAAGGAGCGGACGAACTAAGAGGCGAGGGATCTGCGAACTAGTTCGCCTGTGGGGGCGCTCTTCCGAACTAGTTCATTCGCGAACTACACAAGACCAGTGTTTCGCCTTCACCGTCGCGAGTATAAGCCGACTGTTTGCTATTAGTGACCGTTGAGCCAGTCGTAAGACTTACACTTTTGTCCAGTGATTCATATCGCGCTTTTTGCAGCACACATTTTTACAAACACAGAACTTCACCAGTTTGGACCACGACTGCACACTCAACTCTCAACGTTTCAGGGTCGCGCTAACAGGTGATTCATTTTGGCCGTTTAAACTGTTTTCACTTTTTAGAGGGTGTTTCCGACAGCATGTGGTTTCGTTTGGCAGACGACAAGGCCAGCGACGGGACGAGTGAACGGCGGGACTCGGTGGAGTCGACCATCTCGGAGCGGGACTTCCGGCGCAAGTACCAGGCCATCACCCACCGCATGGTGCACAGGAAGGCCACCGTCGAGATGTACCGCCGCCTCGCCAACGACGCCTTCGGTGAGTACTCGACAGCGTGTGCTGCCTCCTCTCCTGCGGAAGAGCGCTCATCGGCTTCCAGGATTCTCCTACTGTTACAGCTGAGTCCCTGACCTCGATTCAACTGAGCATCCCAGGCTTCTTTAGGTCATATTCGTCCATTGGAGTAATGCCTATGACGTAAAATCACAATGGGGCACAATTAAGTGTGGGGCGCCCCAGGGGTCTGTTTTGGGACCGTTGCTGTTTCTTATTTATACAGGGTGTTACAAAAAGGTACAGTAAAACTTTCAGGAAACATTCCTCACACACAAAGAAACAAAATATGTTGTGTGTCGGAAAGGTGTCCGGACACTTGCCACGCCGGACACTTGCCACACTTTTGCCTGCTCCGAAGGGTCGAGTGCCCCTGTCTCCTCCTCCTCCCCCTCCTCCTCCCCCCCCCCCCCCTGCCGCCGGCCCGAGAACTCGGTGGACGGTGTCCCGACATATGCACACTGGTCGCTTCCGCATTTCGTATTACGACCGTCAGTATGGAAGTTATTACAACGGCCAAGGACAGGCCTTTTTCCTACTACAATGGTTACGCGATAACAAGGTGTGGATGTGCTTACGCCTAAAACAGGATCATTGCAAAGGAAAGCTGCTTTTGAAGAACGGAGACCTATTGAACGTAGAGAACACGAGTGAGGACCACCTAACGATGCGACCTTTATAAGATGTAAAAATAAAAAGAGTGTATCAGACGTCAGTATCCTTAAATAACTTAATGGTGAAGCTAGCTGGTCACAGTTCGCTTAACTAGCGTTTAATCAATACGCGGTGAAATTTGACTCAACGAATCAAATACATTAAACATCACTCAAATGACCCTCCTGCAAACAGAACATATAGTTAAATCTACCGCTTTTCAATTTGCAATTTCCTATTTAGGTAAAAACTGCTACAGTTGACACGTTAAGAGAATTTTTTTCTACCTTCTAATGTTATCGCCATGCCGTCAATGATTGTGAGTTCTAAAATTATTCCTGTAACTTCAGAGCTGCAATTAGCTCCCAAAAATATCATTTTTGTTAAACTGATAAGGTACACTTTATGTTTTAAAAAGAATCTGAAGTTTAGAATTGCACCTAAAATACACAACTTAAAATAGATCTGCTCTTAAGATTGACAAGTTCGGCAGCTGTAGTGTTGAAATAATTCCCATATCTCCAAAATTAGACAAGGATAGAAATAACATAATAGCAGATGTAGATCTCATGAAGTACATTTAGCTATAGTTCTTAAAAATTAAAGTTTCTCACCATGTTGTTGATTATCTTTAATCGGGCCAGTAAAAGCTTACCGTTTAAAAATAATTGTTACAAAAGAACATCATAAACAAATGTATTAGACGTATTTTTCTTACGCATTGGAAACTTTTGAAAACATATTTGATCATTTCGTCTGCAGCATCACTTATTTGATAGGGTGATTTGCTTTGGATCAATAAGGGTATTTACTTTTATGTTATGTTTGCAGCAGTTCTCATTTCAAATTGTGGAGTATTTACTTCGTCTTATTGGATGAAAGAATTTCTGTAAACTGCATTTAATAACTCCGCTTACTGGCACTGTTCTCAGTAACATTACCGTCGCTATCGCGCAATAAAGGCATTCACTTAATTTTCCGCTGCTGTAGATAACATAGGACCAGAATCTCTTTGGATTTTCCGCCACATTTCTACGAAGATTTTCGTTGTGAAAAATATTAAACGAATGCCGCATTGAAGGCCACGCTAAATTTCGTTCAGTAAAACATCTGCAATCTTGGGGATTTTGAATTCGTCTAAATTTTTTGCAAAAGATTTCTGTTCTGTTGTATGTACAAAATGTTAAAATGTTTGTAAAGCTTATGGGACTTAACTACGGGGTCATCAGTCCCTAAACTTACAAACTACTTATGAACTACTTACGAACTAGGACGGCACAAATATCCATGCCCGAGGGGGGATTCGAACCCCCGACCGTAGTGGACGTGCTGACCGTGACTGGAGCGCCTCAGTCACCTCGGCCACCGCGGCCGGCTGTTGTATGTACCACGGGGGACCAGTTCAGTTTTATTTGGCAGGAATCCCTCCAATGCTGTTAAAACAATTCCTTTGAATGTAAGCCACATGTGGTCTTCACTTACATAGTGAATTTAGAAAAAATGAAGACTGTCTCCTAGGAAGATGTCAACCGAAATTTTATCTTTTTTTTAGTAGACGTATGTAGCGTTTAGTTTTGGTTAAAATCTTTGTTACAGATTTGAGATCGCTACAACTTTGGGTTCACTTATCCCTGTATCCATTGTGATGTTCAGGAGTATTTGTGAGTAAGAGCTCAAGTGTGTTTCCGAAACCATTTACAGTTTTAATGGACTCGTGAACTAATTGTTCAAAATAATTTTTAAAAAAGCAGTTAGATCAATTTCGAAAGACGTATCTGCTCAGAAGATGTGTTTTTGTCAACATACGGATGGTAGACTTAAGTCACCGCCAACTATAATTGTATGAGTAGTGTACCTATTTGTGTTGAGACTCAAGTTTTCTATGAACTGTTCAGCGGCTGCATTATGAGAGTGCCGGGGTCGGTAAATTAAAATGTTCAAATGTTTGTTAAGCTTAAGGGTCATCAGTCCTTAAACTTACAAACTACTTAAGAGCTATCTTAAACTAAAGATGACACAAAAATCCATGCCTGATGCGGATTCGAATCCGCGACGGGGAACGGCCTCGCGCATCGCAGCATAGCGCCTCAATGTGCTTGGCCGCTCAGCCGCGGCAGTTATTAATTTATGCCGATCTGCTCACACTGATAGGAACTATCGAATTCAGTTTCGCTTGTGAGCTAGTACACATATTACATTATGTTTTTTGTTTCTTTTGTAGTGCAGATCATAGGAATTATCGCATTTCCATTAAAAAACTAGGGTATTTCCTAAGCAACTCAGCTAAACAATGTAGAACAATAGTGTACTTTACAAGCATAGAATTCTATATTCCTTCATTTCTTTAGTTCAAATCTGTATGTCGTTTTTAGGTGATCTATCAAACATAGACGCTCTTATCCATATTTTGTAAACGTATATTCTGTCATTGATTTGAACATTGTCCCAATTCACTTTATTAACTAATATTTCGCCACAAAGGAGTAAATATAATGAAGTGTATCGTTCTTCTTTCCTCTTTTTTTTTTTTTTTTTTTTTTTTTTTTTTTGTCACACAGTTGCAGCAGTTAATATATGTACAAATGCTGTGATCAAACTTGAATAATAAGCGAACATTCGAATTACCTTTATATCGTTCCTTTCAAGTTACTTCCATGCCGATGGACTGTTTCTATAGCAATCAGTAAGTGTGGAAGAAAGCAGCCGTACAAACGGAGGGAGAATGGATCCATATTTGTGGTTGGAAGAACTAATTAGACAGTGATATAGCCGACGGTATTGCTTTCGTTTACCAAAAGTTATAAATATTTCCATTTCGGGATATTGAAAATAAGTTGTACATTTCGGCGAGATGTCGAACAAATATAGCTTTTTAGTATTGGCTGTATCGTCTAAGATCGGAGACGGGGGTTTGGAAGCAAACAGCAGCAGTACGGGGAAGGGCGTCCCTTGCCTGAGGGGCCGCTAATCCGACTACCTGGCGAAGGGGCAGGTGTGGCAAGTGTCCGGTGTGGCAAAAGTCCGGCGTGGCAAGTGTCCGGCATCCTCCGGAAACGCTTAATTTCCATTTTAGAGCTCATTTTATTACTTCTCTTCAAATCACATTAATCATGGAATGGAAACACACAGCAACAGAACGTACCAGCGTGACTTCAAACACTTTTTTACAGGAAATGTTCAAAATGTCCTCCGTTAGCGAGGATACATGCATCCACCCTCCGTCGCATGGAATCCCTGATGCGCTGATGCAGCCCTGGAGAACGGCGTATTGTGTCTCAGCCGTCCACAATACGAGCACGAAGAGTCTCTACATTTGGTACCGGGGTCGCGTAGACAAGAGCTTTCAAATGCCTCCATAAATGAAAGAAAAGAGTGTTGAGGTCAGGAGAGCGTGGAGGCCATGGAATTGGTCCGCCTCTACCAAACTATCATCTGTTGTTGAGAAGGGTACGAACACGTCGACTGAAATGTGCAGGAGCTCCATCGTGCATGAACCACAAGTTGTGTCGTACTTGTAAAAGCCAAGCGTTCACAGAAAATCTGTGTTGATGACGTGATTGCACAATTGCGTGTGGATTCTCGTCAGCCGACACATGTTGATTGTGAAAATTTACAATTTGATCACGTTGGAATGAAGCCTCATCCGTAATCCGAAATACTAAAATGAGCTCTAACATGGAAATTAAGCGTTTCCGGACACATGTCCATATAACATATTTTCTTTCCTTGTGTGTGAGGAATGTTTCCTGAAAGTTTGGCCGTACCTTTTTGTAACACCCTGTATAAATGATATGCCTTCGAGTATAACAGGTGACTGTAAAATATTTTTGTTTGCTGATGATACCAGCTTGGTAGTGAAGGATGTTGGTCGTAATACTGACACAGTATCAAATAATGCAGTTCAAGAGATAAGTTCATGGCCTGTAGAAAACAAGTTGATGTTAAATCATAGTAAAACACAGATTTTACAATTTCCAACACATAATTTGACGAAAGCTGATATTTTGATTACACATAATGGGCATATGATAAGTGAGACTGAACAGTTAAAATTTCTAGATATTCAGATAGACAGTAAGCTGTTGTGGAAAGCTCATGTTCAGGATCTTGTTCCAAAACTAAATTCTGCTATATTTGCCATTAGAACAATATCTGAAATAAGTGATTTTTCAACTACGATTTTACCGCACACACTTCCTTCTGATTTGTTTGCCACTGTTTGCTCAAGTGACGAGTGTGTGTCTCGTTCCGTGTGTGCCCGTTTGTTTAGTAGGTTTGCCATTTTATCTGTTGATTTATTTTTGGATGTTAGAATGTACCATTTCATTTTATTACTAGTAAAGTGAGTGATACTATTTTATGTGTCTGTGTGTACTGCTTTGCTTGTATTGTTTGTTGGGATTCGTCGAACACAACTAGAGCAACACAGCGAAAAGTGGAAGCGAAGTGTGGGAAAAATGTGATTCGAAAGAGCTGAAAATCGTCCTTCTGGAGTAAGAAAGACTTGCAGGACGACACACATGGATTATCAACATCATAAATAGTAAGTAACACCAAATGATAGACCATCAGGAAACCAGAGACTACAATGGCACAAGTCAAGAATGTAATTAATGACTAAATCGATACCAGCAATAACTCACTGATTATCTCAGTTACAAACACAATAAATATCGAACTATACACAGACCCCACAACGAAAACAAGAGACTGATGGTAAACACACAATGAGAGTTGGCAACACAAACTGTATACACATGTATTCAGAAGACAGCGGAGAGCGAAAGTGAAGTGTTGAAACACTTGGGGCGCAAAATCGTCCATCTAGCGTATACGGACCTATTGTGGAGGGCGACAGCTATGCACGACAATACGAATTGATGAACAACATCATAAATCAATTATAAATTAACCTCACGAAATTTGTGCAGCAAAAGTGGTTTGCCACCGGATGAACAAGAAATTATAATGTAGTAATTCATTTGTAACTAATACATAACGCAAGTATTATATAGATGAAACAAAAATTGTATACAGGTCAATGAAATGCTTCACAAATAAAGATAGCAAAATGCCTATCATTTATTTTCAAAGACAAAACATATCACCATGAATTTTATATTTTTATTGCAAAAAATAAATTAAGAGAGGGAGGAAAGGAAATTAAATTTCGTCTCGGGCACACTAAGCAGTGATTATCTGTGATATGTTTTTGATTTGTAATAAAGATAACTTTCATCATTTCTTAACATAATATAGATCTTAGCACTCTGTGTCATTGAGTGTTTTTAATTTAAAGATATTCAAAATGTTTAGAATACATTTTTCTTTCTCTCCGGTTTGTATCGTATGTAGATCATCTAATTGTCCTTTGAAGGTTGCGAGTGAGATAGTCAACGCTGCTAATCCATGTAATGTTCCATGCAGGTTCGTTAATAAGCGTGGATGTCAGGCGGTGAGCATAGGTTTGGAGAAAGTTGGCACACTTTCAAATGGGATGAGTCCTGACGCAGGCAGTTTCGGTACGCAGATTCCGCCACTGGGTTTGTGTGGGCGGTGAAGGAGGAGAGCGAATGTCCGACGTGGTGGAATGGCGCCAGGCAGGATATTAGGGCACGTTTTACTGTCCGCTCCAGGTGTATTGGGTTAGTATATGTAGGAAAGCCAGTCTGGAAGTGTAAGTGAGACCCACAGACTGACAAAATGATTCTCTACGTGAACCAAATCAAATTACGTAGTTGCGGTATATCGCCCCAAATTTGCGACTGGACAGGGGATTTCCTCTCGCAGAGGACACAGTTCGTAGTAATCGATGGTAAGGCATCGACTAAAACAGAGATGATATCGGGCGTTCCACAGGGTACTGTTACTGGTCCTCTGCTGTCCCTTATTTACATATACTATTTGGGAGAAAATCTGAGCAGCTCTCTTAGGTTGTTTGCAGATGTCGCCGTCATTTACCGTCTAGTAAACTCATCTGAAGATCAAAACCAACTGCAGAACGACTTGAATAAGATATCAGTATGGTGTAAAAATTGGCAGTTGACTCTAAATAATGAGAAGTGTGAAGTCGTCCACATGAGTACGAAAAGAAATCCCTTAAATTTTGTTTACAAGATAAATCAATCAAACGTGAAGGCTGTAAACTCCACTGAATACCTAGAAATTGCTATTACTTCTGACTTAAATTGGAAAGTACACGTAAATAATGTCGTGGGAAAGGCGAACCAGAGATTGCGTTTTATTGGCAAAACCCTTAAAAGATGCAACAGAACTACTAAAGAAACTGCATACACTACGCTTGTCTGTCCTTTTATGGAGTATTGCTGCCCATTGTGGGATCCTTATCAGGTGGGTTTGACGGAGGACATCGAAAGAGTCCAGAGAAGGGCAGTTCGTTTCGTATTTCCACGATACAGGGGAGACAGCGTTTAGGAAATGATACAGGATCTGGGATGGGAATCATTACAACAACGGCGCTTATCGCTGCGGCGTGGGCTACTTACGAAACTCCAATCGCCAACATTCTCCTTCGAATGCGAAAATTAATTGTAGACTCCCACTTACATAGGTAGAAATGATCATAGGATAAAATACGAGACATCAGAGCCCAAACGGAGAGATTCAGGTGTTCATTCTTCCCGCGCGCTATTCGAGAATGGAATGGAGATAAAATAGTATAACTGTGGTTAGATGAACCCTCTGCCAGGCACTTAAATGTGATTTGCAAAGTATCCCATGGAGACGTAGAGCCGCGTTCCAGCATTCAGATGGTAGAAAAGGCACCTCCGTTTGAAAAGGCGTCGAAAATGCTGAAGATAAAATTATGAAGTTGCTTCTCGAAGTGGAACCCAATCTTCTCTTAATTATGTGATTTGACATTTACCGCAGATTTGATACTTAAGTCTTTAAATTTCCAAGCTTACGTCCAAGACAGAGGTAGCTGCTAACGGAGTAAATCTCATAGCGAGTGGATTCAGACTCCCTAAACAACAGCTGCTGTCACACGGATGCTGCCTCTGGGCGTCTGCCAAGAGGAGGAGTTATTCTCGAGGCGTTGCGTCGGGAGTGCTGTTGGAAGAGGCGCCACGGATCACAGGAAGACTCATTCCACCTGGCACCCAAAACTACTGCCCTTTGTGCTGTCTCTGGCGCTGTGGGTCGCCCGTTTGGTTTCCCACCCAGATTAAAGGCTGAAATATATGCGCAGTTATTCTAGGGAACTAACTAGTTTTATCCGAGAAAACAGTGCAATGCTAAATATACGACTGGTACATGTTTTTACCATATTTTGCATTTATAATAAAAATGTTAATAAATAGATAGGAAATATGATACTGCGAGAACAATTTCACAGAGCGCTGAAGGACATGAGTCGAAACAAGGCCCTTGGAGTAGATGATATTCCGTTTGCACTGCTGATATCGGTAGGAGAGCCAGCCGTGAATAAATAGTATCACATGGTATGCAAGATGTATGAGACAGGGGAAATACCCTCCGACTTCAAGAAGAATATCGCAATTCCAATTACAAAGAAAGCAAGTGCGGACAAGTGTGAAAATTACAGAACTATCAGTTTAATAAGTCATCGTTGCAAAATACTAACACGAATTATTTACAGACGAATGGAAAAACTTGTGGAATTCGACCTCGGTGAAGATCAGTTTGGATTGAGGAGAAATGTAGGAACACGGGAGGCAATACTCACATTACGACTTATCTTACAAGATTGGCTAAGGAAAGGGAAACCTACGTTTTTAGCGTTTGTCGATTAGGAGAAAGCTTTTGACAATGTCGACTAGTATACACTCTTCCTAATTCTGAAGGTATCAGGGGCAAAATATAGGAAGCGAAGAGTTATATTCAACCTCTACAGAAACCAGACAGCGGTTATTTGAGTCGAAGGGCAAGAAAGGGACGCAGAGGTTGGGAAGGGAGTAAGACAGCCTTTCCCCAATGTTGTTCAATCTGTACATTAAGCAGGCAGTGAAGGAATGTAAGGAGAAATTGGATAGGGCATTAAAGTGCAGGGAGAAGAAATAAAAACATTGCGGTTTGCCGATGACATAGTAATTCTGTCAGAGACCGCAAAAGATCTGGAAGACCAATTGAATGGGATGGACAGTGTCTTGAAAGCAAGATATGAGATGAACATTAACAAGAGTAAGACGAAGGTAATGGAATGCAATGTCAGAAAATCAGGCGATGCTGAAGGAATTAGATTAGGTAATGAGACAATAAAAATAGATGAATTTTGTTATTTGGGCAGCAAGGTAACTTCTGATGGCCGAAGTAAAGAAAATATAAAATGCAGAATGGCTTTGGGAAGAAAAACGTTTCTAAAGAAGCGAAACTTGTTAACATCTAATATTAATTTAAATGTTAAGAAGTCCTTACTGAAAGCATTTGTCTGGAGTGTAGCATTGTATGGGATTAAAATGTGGACGATAAGGTGTTCAGATAAAAAGATGATAGAAGCTTTTGAAATGTGGTGCTATAGACGAATGATGAAAATTAGATGGGTAGATTACTTAACTAATGAGGAGGTGCTTAATGGAATCGGGGAGCACAGGAGTTTCTGGCATATCCCAAGAGAAGGAATAGATTGTTTGGGCACATTCTGAGACATCAAGGAATTGTCAACTTATTATTAGAAGGAAGCGTGTGGGGTAAAAATCGTAGAGGGAGACCAAGGGACGAATATATTAAGCAGATTCAAAAGGATGTAGGTTGCCGAACGTATTCTCAGATGAAGAGACTTGCACAGGACAGGGTAGCATGGAGAGCTGCATCAAACCAGTCTACGGACTGAAGACAAGAACAACAACAATTCATATAAAAAAGATTTCCAATTCATGGCGTCATATAGCACCAGTGAAATTATATATTTCTGCAATAAAAGCCTTCTTGGCTGCACAGTATTTTAATCCGTAGTCCTTACACGTCGACGGAGCAGCACACTACGTCCGCCCACCAGCCGTGAATGAAACTTTAAACATGGGCTTACCTTGTATCTACAGGTACCACCACTCCTTTAAAGGGCTACGAAAGGAAATTCGGAAATGCAGGAAATGTTCAGATACCGCAAACCAACGAAGGCTTTTGACACCGTACCTCACAAAAGGCTTTTAATCAAATTGTGTGGTTATAGAATATCGTCACATATTTGTTACTGGATAGGGGATTTTCTGTTAGAGAGGACACAGTTTGTAGTAATCGATGGTAAGGCATACACTAAAACAGAGGTGATATCGGGCGTTCCACTGGGTACTGTTATTGGCCCTCTGCTGTCCCTTATTTACATAAACTATTTGGGAGAAAATCTGAGCATCTCTCTTAGGTTGTTTGCAAATGACACCGTTATTTATCGTCTATTAAAGTCATCTGAAGATCAAAAACAACTACAGAACTATCTAAATAAGATATCAGTGTGGTGTAAAAATTGGTAGTTGTCTCTAAATAATGACGAGTGTGAAGTCGTCCACATGAGTAAGAAAAGAAATCCGTTAAACTTAAATCAATCAAATGTGAAAGCCATAAACTACACTAAGTAGATAGGAATTACTATTACATCAGACTTGAACTGGAAAGAACACGTAGATAATGTCGTAGGAAAGGCGAGCCAAAGATTGCGTTTTATTGGCAGAACGCTTAAAATATGTAACAGAACTACTAAAGACACTGCATACACCACGCTTGTCCGTCCTCATTTCGAGTATTGCTACCCAGTGTGGGATCTTTATCAAGTGGGTTTGACGGAAACCATCGAAAGATTCCAAAGAAGGCCAGTTCTTTTTGTATTGTCACGATACACGGAAGACTGATACAGGATCTGGGTTGGGAATCATTACAACAACGGCGTTTATCGCTGCAACGTGGTCTACTTACGAAACCCCAATCGTCAACATTCTCCTGCGGTCAACTGCTGTTTGCGTATGAGAAATTGGTTGGAAACTTTCCTCATGTTTGTAGGTGTCGCCACCGGCGCCAACCTTGTGTGAATGCTCCGAAAAGATAATCATTTGCATGTCACATCATCTTCTTCCCGTCGGTTAAATTTCGCGTCTGTAGTACGTCATCTTCGTGGTGTAGCAATTTTAATGGCCAGGAGTGTAAAGCTAGAAAATTTTGTATTTCGGCGCCCACCCTATTCCAGCTGCAGTTGCATTGGAGACCTTTTGAGACGTGAGTGTGTAAGTGATTTATCTAGTAGGCAACGTCGTCTAGAGTTGACGGCGTTCGACCGGGGTGTCGTTGTCTGTGTCCGAGGGATGGGAGTTTCGACTTCGGTTGTACTACAGGAATTTGGCTCCACACATTCGGCCGTGTCCTGGGTGTATCGTGAGTGGTTGAATGAGCGAATCGAACCTGTGCCCGATCTTTCTAAACATTACGTACTCTGCAGTACACGACATGATCAAATAGCACTGACAATTAAAAAAAAGGAAAAAGCTACATAAAAATGTTAAATAAAGTATACGACAAAAGATGTCTGCTTTGAACTGAGCTGTACTGTATTTCAACAAAGGTGGGCAACAATTTTTACAAAAAAAATTTAAAAAAAATTAAACTTATGAAACGAATTCGGAAATTAAATCACAAAAGCCTTTTACCACGAATATCCTGGAAACAAAATTGCGGCCACAACGCCTATAACAAGAAAAAATCAACTGTGTTACCTCCAGAGGTTCTTCTTCTCCGACAACAACTCAACAACAATTTCCCTCTCGCTACTAGTGATTATTAAACTACCGGACACTGTTTGCTAACTTTTGATGGCTGCAGTGGTGCATGGTTATCAAAATGTTGCCGGCAACTAAATGAGGCAATATTTGTTGTGACCTATACTAGGCGGAGATTTATAAATTTCCCTTCGCGGAGCGGGTCTTGTTATTGGTCTATAGTAGAACGACACTTTCTCGATCGGCATTTACTCCCCAGGGGGAGCTGTCATTAGGCGACAACATTTCTTTTCTTTTTCCCTTTGTTCTTCTCTTTAAATTGGCAACACTTTTGTTTTACGCAGTCATTCTTATGTTTTTGCTCCTGCCATGATCCTTTCATCTACAGGCGGTCATGATCCTGATCGTATATCTTCCTTACTGTCGTAGGTAGTGAGGACCATTATTAGTATTAGTTTTATTTGATCATTGATTTTCGAACTGGGGACTTTCGTATTAATTAGAAATACTTCTAGTTTCCAATTTCATTATTCTAAAGGGAGCCTTTATTTCTTTTTGTTTTATGCATATGGTTTTATTTTTACCCCTTACATTAACAGACTGAACGGTCTCTTAGTTACCATATTCATCGGAGACATGACCTTTTATACACACAACTGGTTCTGTTTTGTTACAGACAGCAAAGGACTGCAATAGGTTGTCTTTTTTAGGCAGAGGTGCAACTTGTTTCGAAAGTATAAGAAAAATTAAAAAATAAAAATAAATAAATGGAAACTGGCGTCGCAGCGCCACAGATTCAAATACGCGCAGCTGAGCTGCTCAGATGTTATTAGATAGATATTATCGTTCACAGATTATCACTATTATCTCTTACAGTGACATAAAGAAGAAAAATAATACATTTCAGTAACATATTGTGTAGAACGGCTTATGATGTTCTCACTTTATACACGAATTAAGGAACGACCGAATATTCGTTTTCGGTTTCAGCCAGTTATGTCCAAAATATTGGTTTCGGCACAGTTGCGGTTTCGGCCAAAAATCAGCCGAATCTTCTTCGGCTTTGCCGAAACTAGGTGTCTTGAATTGACTGACGAAGTGAGGTCGCGTTCGGGATGGATTCAGTCAACAGCAACGCTTTAACTGCTAGGAGGGTCTCCTCGCACCTAAAAATTGTGGGTATTTTGTTATTAACCACAATATAACGCAATCGTATCTTATAGTGATATTCCTAGACTAAATTATTTACAATTTCACTCATTCAATATTGTGCATAATGGAGCGTGTTATCATAAATTGTTATGCTGAAAAGTTTTATTAAAGTGAATATGAAAGTGAAGCAATGAATTAAAATTTGTGATGCGGCCAGGAATCGAACCCGCAGACGTCTTACCGTTAGATCACCGCACCACGCCTCGGAATAGTTTAAGCACGACGTCCCTCCACATCACAAACTTTAATTCAGATTCTGTGTTCCAAAGGTAATTGCTACTACCGCGTAGTAAGCATGGAGGATGGGGTTCGATTCCCGGCCGCATCACAAAAATTTTAATTCATTGCTTCACCTTCATATTCAATGTCTTGGACATATTCGAGGCGAAAAAACGTCTCATGGTATCTTAATTTATAATTAAATTTTGTTAATGTGTTTCCTTGAAAGCAAGGAGTTTTTTAATAACTAATATGTGTTTAGGAAACATTGATTATGTGGTATACTGCTTTTCGTAATTAGTATGCGTAAATTTCTACTGATATCAATCATTCTGTTGGTCGGAACTGTGACATATTTCGAAATACTTTCTGCAGAACTGATTGAAGCTGATTTATTGACTGTACCTTATATGCATTAAGTATTTAGCAATGCCAGGAAGGAGATATGTAAGGTTCTTTATCGATTGCTAAAACGGAAGTAAAAATGGCAACAGAAAGGTAGTGCTCTCATGGATTTTTTTTTTTTTTAACTGCTGCTTATGGAAGCAAACAAATTATTAATTTCTGTGTATTTTGTATTGCGGTAGTCATGTGCAGGTTCTAGCATTTCGTAGTATCTACTTGGTAACTAAAGAGTATCTGCTTACAAGAAGATATGCAGGACAGTTGATTTTTTTGTGATAGCTATAGAGTAGACTCTCGTTAATTCGAAGGGAACAGGACCGGAACCACCTCGAAATATCGAAATTTATGGGCGAAAAAGAGGTAAATCGACCCTGAAAAGAATACATGTATCAATAATATGAACTTTTTTTAAACAAAGTAAATAGGCAGTTACATTAGCAGCCTAAAGGTTTTAAAGTCTACTAACTATTTACTTCGCGGTATAATGGTTTTTCAGTGAAGACAGAATGTACCCGCAGCTTTTATTTTGTTTTATGACGCTCGGTTTTATGGGAAGCTCGTAATTCCGAGACTCGAAATAGTGAAACTCTACTGTATGTGGTTCAGATTACTTTTTCTCTAAATTACTTTAATTTTTTAGATAGAAAAACAATGAGGGAAAGAGAATCCAATTTGCAATTACTTTAATAAAAGTATAGTTCATTTGTCTAAACCTGTTTGCCTTCCATGTTATCTTCTAACGAATTCTGATTAGGCCTGTGCTTTCCAAACTTTCCCGTACGGCGACACCCTTTTATAGCTTACACTTTTGCGCGACACCCTTAGGTAGAATTTAGATGGTTCTAGCGGGGGGGGGGGGGGGTCGGAAATAAAGTATCGCTTAAATGTAATTTGTAAACAAAACTGAAATCCTCGTATGCATTGACATGTTTAATGTTGATCCTGACTGCAGCAATTACGTACACTCATCGCAAGAAAAGGAAACATTAGGAAGTACGGAGTTGTACAACAGAGTAACACCGCAGACAACAATGCCTAAATCACACAGTAATACTTACTTCTTCCACATGCCACCCAACTTCCGAAACACGAAAACTGAATCTCGGAAACAGTTTTTCGCTGTCGTGTGTACATGTCAGGGGTAGATACGGTTTTGCTGGATCGATTGAAAACAGCATCTGAAAATTAGCTGCTCGGATGTCTGATTTAGAGAGCACAGTGGCTGTCGCCTTTCAGTTCAATATTATTACATTATTTTCAGAATTAGCGAGGATGCATTTATGACAAGTGATGAATTATTATTTACGTTCTATTGTTAGGTTATTACTTCACCATGACCTCGTAAGTCCCGACATATTCAGAAAAAATGGATAAATATTTGTGACAAGTAAGAATATGAATGTCATTTCTGGTCCCAGAATCTGTTACATACAGGAAACGGAGAGAAAAAATATTAACGCACAACAGGGTTCGAACTAACGATCACTGCATTTAAAATACTCCTCTCCGTTAATCACCCGGCCATACTCCATACTAAACATCGCTACTGAATAGCTTTAGTCAGTGGACAATTGTGACTGCTTGTACAATCTGTGACAGCTTTTACAGCCACTGTGTCATTGATTGACATTTAATTGTAAGAAACGCTACCGAGAGTGACGTGGCTTTGATAAATCCATTAAAAAACGCCCAGGTGCTGTTTTTTGAGAAGGAAAGCAGACTACAGTGAAGGTTCGTTCAAGCAGCAACCAGTTCTAACAAACTGCGCACAGGAAGAGCTGTTATCGAGTATCAGCAGCAGCTCTGCTGGAATCTTGCAACTGGCAGCTGCTTGAACAAACCCCGAGTGTCTACTGCTGCTGAAGCAGAGCAGAGCTGCCGCCTAGCGACTGAGCACGCAATTAATGAGCACCGGTCATTCCTTTAATACGTGATCTGTGGTGCACTGAATGAAGAGAAGGATGATTAGCTGCAGGCAAGTCTTCGGGGTAGTATGAAGAGGAGGATATTTTGTGTTATTTTATGACAAGTTTTTTTGTTTAGAGTCTAAATTTGTCTCACGACAGCCTTGATACTACTACGCGGCACCCCAGGGTGTCGCCACACCCATTTTGGATAGCTCTGGGTTAGACTTACAAACACCCGAGTAGGCTTAATAAGCGGAAGGGATCTTTCAAAATGTGGAGAAACGTGTGATTTGTGGTGTAATGTAAATTTAGGTGAAATTTTAACTTAATTACGCAAGTTTTGGTTACGGCCGAAACTAGAAGAGGAGCCCAATATTCGGTTACTGTTTCGGTTTAGATTGCAAATCATGTTTCGGTCGGTCTCTAATAGGAATCTTTCACCGTATCTAGCCCACCATAGACCAAACGTAATGAATAAAAAGCAAATGATTTGCCCCATTTAGATGGGCTACAGGACATGTGTAATATTTCAATTTTGACCCTTACTGTAGAACAGCTAGAGTATCGCCATTCTTCTAATATGTATACAAATGATCACAAAGCCATGGGCTATCCAAAACATTTCAAAAACATAACTTTAAGGCTAGTCTACACGACGACACCAGGTTGCGACACTCGTTGCGTTAAATGAATTGCACGCAACTGGTTTCGAGTATGTCTGTAGACACAGCGCCAATACTATACACTACAGTTTCGTTGTTTCGTTGTTTTGTGAGTGCTGTAGTCACCGTAGAATGAAAGTTTTGGTAGTTGTAAGACCTGTGGCGGAGCTATTGCTTCTGTGCGAAGTCCCTGAATATGACTATATATAAAAAGAACAAGAAACGTGCTAGCATTCGCGACTGGATTAAAAAAAGGACGTCAGCTAGGTTGCTCAGCGACCTTGCTGAAAGAAATTGTGCTTGAAGACCCTAGAAGTTATTTTAATCCGCTTAGTCACCAGACTAGTTCACGTTTCTTTTGAACGGAGTTAGTAATGCAATAAAGAAACAAGATACTTTTATGAATGAAGTATTCTTACCAGAACTGAAATTACAAATTACGTTTATTGTCAAGTGGAGATTCATATTCGTTTCTACTGTATCTGTACCGTGTTCCAAAATCCACAAATGCCGTAATTCGTTTGTATAGGTATTTCGAATTGAATGTATTTTAGTCTGCAATTAACTGATCGTTAACACAACTATATTTAATTCACGAATAATTGTTTCAAGAGCACCAACACGCCGCTGCTTATTCCTGGAATTTTCATCGTTAAAATGGGACAAACACCTATGCATCGCATATATGTATAAAAACCGAACTATTTCTTCCGTCCCCCCCCCCCCCCCATTTTTAAGATATCGGCCTGTGAAGAAACTTAGTTTCACACATGGCGTTTTCTAATATAGTAATCGTACTGCAAACGATTTGGTGTCACTGTGTCCACGGGAGAACCAGGGACTTCTTGCCTGAATTTTGTGGCGTTTTCCTGCAGTCCACTGGCCCAGAGGAAGCTCCGTATGTACGATGGGCGTTTGAAAAGTCCGTGCAAAAATAAAAAACTACTGACGTGTTGCGAAAAACCATTTTTATTTTTCGACATAGTCTCTTTCCAGATTTATCACTTCCTAATTTGTTGATCCCTTCAGAATAATAGAAATTGTCCAAGCCTGCTAAGTAGCTATTGGTTTCTGCAGTCACCACCTCGTTTGAATGAACTCCTCGTCCCACCAGCAATTTCTTCGAATTGGGAAACAAATAGAAGTCCGATAGAGCGAAGTCTGGAGAATAGGGGGGATGTGAAACAAGATGGAGCCCTGCTTCCAATAATTTAGCGACCACAACGACCGATGTGTGTGCTGGTGCAGTGTCGTGATGGAAAAATACTTTTTTTTGTGGGCGAATCGCCGGAGTTTTCCTTGCATCTCGGTTTGCAAACGGTCCAATAACGGTGAATAATACGCGCCTGTAGTAGTTTTACCCTGGTCCAGATTGTCGATGGAGATTATGCCTTGCGAATCCAAAACGACCGTCGCCATAGTCTTTCGGCACGAAGGACCGGTCTTCGCCTATTTTGTTACATATTCTCCCATTGTTCAGATTGTTCTTTGATCTCAGGAGTACAGTAATGTATTCAGGTTTTGATCCACAGTGACGAAACGATGCTTAATGTCCTGCGGTTTCTTTCTGAACAGATGCAAACATTCCTTGCAACATTTCACACGATTCCGTTGTTGGTCAAGCGTGAGCAATCGCGGCACCCATCTTGCGGATAGCTTTCTCATGTCCAAATTTTTAGGCAAACTATTACGTACCCGTTGATTCGAGATGCCCACAGCACTAGCAATCTCACGCACCTTAACTCTTCTGTCATCCATCATCATAGCGTAGATTTTATCAATGATTTCTGGAGTCATAATCTGCATTAGTCGTCCAGAACATTTAGCGTCACTTGTACTCATATGGCCACACCGAAAATTTTGAAACCACTTATAAACTGTTCTAATCTAAGGTGCAGAGTAACCATAATGCTTATCAAGCTTCTCTTTAGTGTCCTGAGGCGTTTTGCCTTTCATAATGTTTAATCACCACACGAAATTCTTTTTCGTTTATTCCTTGACAATCATTAGACTTCCTTGATTCACATGAATGCCGAACGTAAAGAAATAATGTGGCTGTAACTTGGTGTGCGTTCTTTATTGACTTTAAGGTTGCATACGGCAGCATAAATAGAAACCAGTTGTTTCACGCCTTACAGGAGATGGGAATACATGGAAAGCTTCTGAGAATGGTCAAAATGATGATGTCCGATGTAAGAAGCAGCATTCTAGTTGAAAGAAATTACTCAGACTCCTTGGAAATAAAAAATGGGCTACGTCAAGGAGATGCATTAGCAAGCTTATTATTTATTGTAGCTCTTGAGGAGGTGATTACGAAAGCAGGCGTACAGACCAGGGGTACCATCTTCTACTAGTCGGTGCAGATATTAGCATATGCAGATGATATAGACATCATAGCACGGACAGTACCAGTACTGAAAGAAGCTTTCACAGCCTTAAGTCAAACAAGTAAGAAAATAGGTCTTATGATTAATGAAGACAAAACTAAATACATGGCATGTGGGAAAGCATATCAACCCAAAATGCCGTCAACTTTCAGTGTTGACGGATACACATTTGAAAGAGTTGATACCTTGGTTCAACAGTCACTTGCTTTAATGACACCTCAATAGAAATTAAGATCAGACTGACATCAGCAAGCAAGGCATATTTTGCCTTGAGTAATTTATTCCAGTCAAGACTTCTCAGCCGCCCAACAAAATTCACTATTTATAAAACTCTGGTTAGACCAGTTCTCACTTATGCTTCAGAAACATGGTCGTTGACGGAAACTTATTCAAGGCTGCTCGACAGATTTGAGAGGAAAGTTTTGAGGAGAATAATTGGTCCCGTGTATAATGGAGAACAATGGAGGAAAAGGTACAACGCAGAATTGTACACTATATATGCCGATGCTCCTGTAAGAAATATCATACGATCAGGAAGGATAAGATGGGCAGGTCATGTGGCAAGAATGGAGGCGTCTGAGGTGACAAAGAAGATTCTCTTTGGAAATCTAGGTGGCTAGAGAGGACGAGGTATTCGTCGAGCAAGATGGCTGGATGGAGTGGAAGAAGACCTACGAAAGCTGGGATGCAGAAACTGGAGGAGGGTAGTATATGACCTTGATGAATGGCGGAAGCTCGTTGGGAAGGGCAAGGTTCACCCTCGACTGTAGCGCCACAAAAGAAAAAAAAAATGTTCAAATGTTTGTATTGCTTATGGGACTTAACTACGGGGTCATCAGTCCCTAAACTTACAAACTACTTACGAACTAGCTAACACTAAGGACGGCACAAATATCCGAGGGGGGATTCGAACCCCCGACCGTAGTGGCCATGCAGACCGTGACTGGAGCGCCTCAGTCTCCTCGGCCACCGCGGCCGGCGCCACAAAAGAAGAAGAATGATTAATGACCACACGAAATTCTTTTTCGTCCATTCCTTGACAGTCACTAGACTTCCTTGATTCACACGAAAGCCGAACATAAAGAAATATACTAATATCGTTGAAAGTTGGTGTGCGTTCTTTTCAAAAATGCTACTAACTAAACATGACCTCGATACTGGTCGGTGATGCCATATCTCGAGCTTTGCACGGACGTTTCAAACACCCCTTGTAAGTAGTACATGTGGTGGTAGTCACATCTGGAGGTTGGTCGTGCCAGTGACACCACACGTTGGCGCCGACTTTTGGGAGTTTGGTGGGCCGTCCGCGGTGGCCGAGGGGACTGAGGCGCTCCAGTCACGGTCTGCACGGCCACTTCGGGGGAGGGGGGGGGTTCGAACACCCCCTCGGGCATGGATATATGTGGCGTCCTTAGTGTTAGCTATTTCATAAATAGTTTGTAAGTTTAGGGACTGATGACCCCGTAGTTGAGTTCCATAAGCTATACAAACATTTGAACATTTGGAATTTGGTGGCGGCGATTCCCGCGCGGGCCGCTGGGGTTCCCTGCGGCCGGCGGCGGTGCGCTGACGTGTCCGGACTGAATCGGGCGGGCGGCGGCTCTGAGAATAGCGGGCAAGGCCGCCCCTCCGGCCCGCTCCTAGCTGGATGGCGGCCAGCTCCGCCGCCTCAGTCCAGTGTAGCGACGCGGCGCGATTCACGAAGCCGTTCTCTCCGCCGGCAACGACCGCTCCGACACACACGCCCACGCCGACGCCGAAATGGTCGCCGGTACGTACGCCGACGCAGCCAAGGCTTGCTCACCAGACGTCCCAACTGCTGCTTCCAAAGCGCCCCACTGTACGAAGCCGGTCGTTTTTTGTACGTAATGAAACAGTCTACATCTACATCTTCATGGGATACTCTGCAAATCACATTTATGTGCTTGGCAGAGGGTTCATCGAACAACCATTATACTATTTATCTCCCATTCCATTCTCGAATAGCGCGCGGGAAGAAAGAACACCGCAATCTCCCATTCCAGCTCTGATTTCTCGTATTTCATTCTGATGATCATTTCCACCTTTGTAAGTGGGAGTCAACAATATATTTTCGCATTCGGAGGAGAATGTTCGCGATTGGAGTTTCGTAAGTAGCTCACACCGCAGCGATAAGCGCTGTTGTTGTTGTAACAATTCCCATCCCAGATCCTGTATCATTTCCGTAACGCTGTCTCCCCTGTATCGTGACAATACGAAACGAGCTGCCGTTCTTTGGACTCTTGCGATGTCCTCCGTCAAACCCACCTGATAAGGATCCCACACTGCGCAGCAATACTCCAAAAATGGACGGACAAGGGTAGTGTATGCAGTTTCTTTTGTAGTTCTGTTGCATCTTTTAAGGGTAAAACGCAGTCTCTGGTTCGCCTTTCCCACGACATTATCTACGTGTTCTTTCCAATTTAAGTCTGAAGTAATAGTAATTCCTATGTATTTTGTGAAGTTTACGGCCTTCACTATGATTAGACTCACAGATCGAAACCTCAAGTAGTACTGATATACCCATATTAGCAAGTGATGTAGCCTCCACGGGTGGCAGTTCAGGCGCTGCTTCTGCCATCCATTCGGTCATACAGACGGCAGATATGTTTCGGGATACATTATTCCACGTCTGCTCAGTCTGTTCACTCAGTTCTGCAACAGCTGTGCGTTGTCGAATCTCACGTTTAAATTGTCTTCCCACCACTTCTCCTATGAGCTCGATTGGAGACAAGCTAGTACTTTTTTTTGCTGATGATACAAGTATAGCTATCACACCTGACAAACAGGAATTAACTGATGAAATTGTAAATTATATATTTCAGAAAGTTATTAAGTGGTTCTCTACAAATAGGCTCTCATTAAACTTTGATAAAACCCAGTATAATCAGTTTTATACAGTAAATGGCATGACACCATTAATAAATTTAGCCTTTGAACATAAATCGGTAGCTAAGGTAGAATATTCAAAATTTTTAGGTGTTTGCATTGACGAGGGACTGAATTGGAAGAATCATATTGAAGATCTCCTGAAACGTTTGAGTTCAGCTACTTATGCTATCAGAGTCATTGCAAAATTTGGTGATATACATCTCAGTAAATTAGCTTACTACGTCTATTTTCATTCACTGCTTTCATATGGGATCATATTCTGGGGCAATTCAACATTGAGTAAAAAAGTATTCATTGCACAAAAGCGCGTAATCAGAATAATTGCTGGAGCCCACCCAAAAGCATTTTATAGACATTTATTTAGGGGTCTAGGGATCTTCACTGTAGCTTCACAATATATATATATATATATATATATATATATATATATATATATATTCACTCACTCACGAAATTTGTTATTAACAATCCGACCCAATTCAAAAGTAATAGCAGTGTGCATAGCTACAACATTAGGAGAAAGGATGATATTCACTATTCAAGGTTAAATCTAACTTTGGCTCAGAAAGGGGTGAATTATGCTGCCACAAAAGTTTTTGTCACTTACCAAGTAGCATCAAAAGTCTGACAGATATCCAACTAGTATTTAAAAATATATTAAAGGAACTTCTGAATGGCTATTCCTTCTACAATGTAGATGAATTTTTAGATAAAACTTAAAAACAACAACATCAACAACAAATGTAATAAAACATCCTTAAAATATTGATTGTCAAGTGTAGGCTACATTTACTAGACTGACACGTTCCACATCATTACGAAATGTAATATTTATGATCTATGGAACAAGTATTAATCTAATCTAATCTAATCTAATCCGGAGATTGTGCTCACCACGGAAGTTACTCCAAGTCTTGCAGAGCACTTTGGGATTCACGCGCAGTGCTTGGGCGAGCATTATCCTCTTGAAATAACATATCACTTTCCTGTTGCACGAATAGCAAAAGAACGAGTCTTGCGACGTAGCTCGAGCTGATCGGCGTTCCTTTCACAAGCACCAAGGGTGTAGCTTATCGCACCTCAGACCATAAATGCTGGGGTGGAGCCAGGGTGTCATGAACGAATACACTCTCAGCGCCCGCCAGGTGTACACCGCACGAGCAGAGGACCATCACTTGCGTGCAGGCAGAGTCTGCTTTCATCGCTGAAGACCATGCTTCTCCTCTGTGACATCCCCAGTCGGAACAGCGCAAGTCGTTGCTGTGGCATGCGTGGAAAACGGTGTAGAGGTGACCATGCCGTAGTCTCCCTGCTAGTAACCGGTTAGAAACCGTTTAGGACTCAAAAAACCCTCTTACCTGTGATGTGGCAGCTGCACGATCTACCACTTCTGCCCTTAAATACGACGATCCTGTCGGAAGTCTGTGCAGCGTGGGCGTCCAGAACCGTGTCTCCGTGTCTATGTTCATGTCACCATCGCAACCACCATCGTTTCTAAAAGTCCAGCTTCTATGTCAATTCTCCAAAAGGAACGCCACAATCGCGCCTGTTTCATTGCCGCTCATTTTGCTGCAATAAGCAATAGTGAGTCTTTGTGTCGTGGCGCCTTTCTCACGTTGATATCACACTGAGCCTTATGGCTGTAAACAGTCCCTATTAAATGGTATATACAAATTACCCTCTGTCAGCTATGTCAATAGGTCAGGCGTGCCCCAGGGGAGTTTGATAGGACCGCTATTATTTTCGATCTATATACATAATCTGATGGACAGAGTAACTTGTAATTTGCGGCTGTTTGCTGATGGCGCTGTGGTGTATGGAAGGAAGTCGTTTTAATTTACCGTAATAGCACACGGAATGATTTAGACAAAATTTTCTAGTTGGTGTCAGGAATGGCAGCTAACTCTAAATGTAGAATAATTTAAGGTTATACACATGAGTATGAAGAAAAAATCCCATTATGTTCGAATACAGCATTAGTAGTGAGCTTCTTAATGCATTCGCTTCGTTCAAATATCTAGGCGTAACATTGCAGAGGGATATGAAATGTAACGAATATGTAAGGACAGTTGTGAGTAAGGCGGACAGCCGACTTCGGTTTTATTGGGAGAATTTTGCGAATATGTACTTCATCTGTAAAGGAGACCGCATATAAAAGTCTTGAATGACTACGTCTTGAGTATTGCTCAAGTGGTTGGGACCCGCAGCAGATCAGTTTAAAGGAAGACATAGAAGCAATTCAGAGGCGAGCAGCTAGGTTTGTTACTGGTACGTTCCACCAATGCGCGAGTGGCACGGAAATGCTTTCGCTGGAGGAAACACGTCGTTCTTTTCGAGAAATTCTGTTGAGGAAATTAAGAGGGTCGGAATTTGAAATTAGGCGTAGAACGATCTTGCTGCCGCCTACTTACATTTCGCCTAAAGATCACAAAGACAAGATAAGAGAAATTAGGGCTCGTACATAGGTGTATAGATATTCTTTTTCTATCGTTCTATTTGGGAGTGGATTAGGAAAGGAAATGCCTGGTAGTGGTACAGTGTACCCTCTACCACGCACTTTACGGTGGATTGCGGAGTATATATGTAGATATAGATGTAGATACGATATATCTTGGCGGTCTACGTTGAAACCATTGTCTACTATCTATCGTCAAGAGATCAAAATCGACGTCGCGTTTCCAGGTGTACTGTATTATAGCATCTTATATCTAGACTATTTATCGTTTCGAACTTGTGGAAGAAATATGTTTAACCAGGTGGCGTCGGCAGGAACCAGTGCCTCAGAGCTTCTTGTCCCCGACGTATACAGGAAAGCCATTACCCTGCAGCTAATCTGTCTTCCAATACCGCTTGAGCTATCAGGGAGCGTGAAGTTTGTGCTGAAAGAACTTCAGTAAAAGCAAGCGGGACCACTACCACTTCTTCTGTTCTTGACGCCCACCTGGTACTAGTATTATTAATCTAAAAAAACTTGCCTCTGATTTAATCTCTCAAAATACACACGCACGAAAGAACAGACACCATGTACACGACGAGTCACTTAAAATATTTTATTTCTGAAACCGTATAATATGTCGGCAAATGCTATTATGCCTTTAACAGCCACATCATGAACTTTTCATAACTGCTTTGGATACATGATAGTAAGAAAATTGAAGTGCTAAAGCACTTATTAAAAAAATTCGAGAAATGGGCTGAAACTGGAATGAAAATATGCCGAAATTGTCTTTTGCTGTGAAAACACCTCCAATCTGACAGCAGTGACAATCCGAAAGCAGGTGTTCTACCTTTAAGAATCATTAAAGCATCTCCTGACAACGACAGGACACGTAATTTTGTTTCCCATCTTCTAATATATAAAGCAGAGTGTCCGTCTGTTTGTACGTGTTGCATACAAATCTATAGTTTTGTTCCAATCGTTATTAAATTTTGTACACGTAAGTTTCAATCCATGAGGACGGTCGCCGTAAGTGCAAGAATCACATACGATATATAGTTCACGAGATATGATGTCATAAACAATGAGATGCGCGAAAAACTACTGCATTTTGCGACAATGCTGCTCCTTTTCTCCTAAACCATTGACCGATTTCAACCAAATTTGGTGCACACATTCCTTGCCGTGAGGTAACAATTGCTGCATGGTTAAGAATCACATACGGCACATGGTTCACACGATATTACGTCATAACCAATAGAAATCGCAAAAAATGACATATAATACGGCGAGACTTTCGAAATACACTGTATGAGAATGACAGTACTTAGCGACTTGCAACAAACTGTAAAACGTAATTTAAAATCTTTATTAAACTTTTTCACGCTGGCAACCATAGTAAAAAAGTTTCTTGCTTACTACTTTTCCGCTGTTTATGGAGTGAAACTGCGGTGTTCGGTATGACGTTACAATTTATAATTTCTACACTACAAATTGTAGCTGCAGGAAATTTTACAAACAGTATACACGCATATAGTTGAGAGTACCTTCTAAATTGTATCACAGTACGACACGTAGCTCATGAGAT
Source organism: Locusta migratoria (assembly GCA_026315105.1). Classification (NCBI taxonomy): domain Eukaryota; kingdom Metazoa; phylum Arthropoda; class Insecta; order Orthoptera; family Acrididae; genus Locusta; species Locusta migratoria. The sequence goes on from CM048745.1 coordinate 506,579,544, forward strand.
ATGAGCACATAAACAGTAACGTTCATGGAAAACCGCCCCATCATGCACTAAGTTTAATCTATTACTTCTTTACTACTAATTGTATTCCCAAGAGATTTTATAGACATACCGCCCTTATACAAATGGATATATACCTGAAAAATGGCAGGAATAAATAAATAAATACCCGGACAACGCCGGGTTTTCAGGTAGTGCCTAATAAAGTGAATTCATTAGTTTCTTTTGTTTGTGAATAGGAGTGGCAGTCGTTATGAAGTATGTACGGTCGACTTTTCTGTTCCGTCTTGGGAAAGTATGCAGCAGTGATTGTTTAAATGAAAAATTTCCTGACGAAACTTCAGTGAAATCCACAAAAATCTGGCAACCGACGCACATTTCAAATAATTTTCCTAAACGCCGTCTGATGTGCTAGAAGCTATGTAGCATATGCCACAGTTCGATATAGCATAGACGATCTTCAGTTGGTGTCGCATAATAAGTGAGATGTTTTCTCAATTCCTGTCTTGCTGCATTACAACGGAGCTTGACCTGACAGCTACTCTTGGCGATGTTTACACGGCAACAGCCCAATCTGGCGCATTGCTTTCCGCTTTTACAACACATCGCGAATGTTTTGCGAAAGGTTTCGACGTCAATATTAACAATTCCTTCCAACAACTATTTCAAAAAATATTCAAATGTCTGTAAATCTATCGGACCAAACTGCGTGGTCATCAGTCCGCAGCTTACAAACAACTTAAACCTAGGTAAACTAACCTACGGACAAACACACACACCCATGCCCCAGGGAGGACTCGAACCTCCACGGCGAGCAACCGCGCGCTCCGCAGCGAGCTGTTTTAGACCGCTCGACTACTCCACCGCGGCCAACAACTATTTAACCTAGTAATTGAAACTAGCGGAGGGTTAGAGGAGTCGAGGTAGACCAAGAAGACTTAGATTCGGTGCAGAATGATTTTGAAGTAAAAGGCATAACATCAGACGAGGCATCAATGTTTGTATTGAATAGGGGATCATGGAGGAATTTCATTAGATGTACTATGCTCCAGACGCTGAAAGGCATAATCAGTCTCTAACGATGATGATGATGATGATAATTAAAAGTAGATGTTTACATTTTTAGAAACGTACTTCTTTAATATTCCGATCAATGCAATAGTTAGATTCTTTATCACATACCAAATTTTGTGTTGGTCCGGGAAGCGAACCAGATACCTGCGTAGTGGAGCCTAGCAAATAGGAGACCTGGGTTTGATTGCCGCTCCTGCACATGGTTTCAGTTTCCCCATTGATATTATTCATTGCATCTAGCAGAAAATGTCTGTGATCGTTTGTGTCTTAACCACATATATAAGAGCAAAACTGCCTCGAGAGTCAGGTGATAATTTCAGTCCACTTGCACAAATAACATGAGATCCGGGTCGTTGGCTGTGCAGTTCAAGTAGTGGGGAGGTGTGCTGGCCCCGGTCCAAGTTCGCCCGTCGGATTAACGCGTGGGTCTGTGTGTTCGCCAGTCTGGGTGTGGTTTTAGGCAGTTTTCCACATCCCATTAGGTGAACAGTGGATTGGTACACAAATAGCACCTCAGTTACATGATTCGGAAACACTTTCACACTATAAAACACTTCATTCACCCAAGATCGCAAAAAATTTATCTTCGTCCCTTAACCGGTTTCGGTGAGCTCAGACACCATCTTCAGAAAGTCCAGTACAATCACTGCAAAAAGTTAGTGGTGCCAAAACAAAACAATATGGATGCAAATTCAACTTCAAAGAAACATAGTACTGTGAAGTTACGAAATCCTATGTTTGTATAGTCTATGGGGCTCAACTACGGGGTCATCAATCCCTAAACTTACAAACTACTTACGAACTAGGACGGCACAAATATCCATGCCCGAGGGGGGATTCGAACCCCCGACCGCAGCGGCCGTGCAGACCGTGACTGGAACGCCTTAGTTAGTCCCCTCGGCCACCGCGGCCGGCTATATATATATATATATATATATATATATATATATATATATATATATATATATAACTTCACAGTACTATGTTTCTTTGAAGTTGAATTTGCATCCATATTGTATTGTTTTGACACCACTGCCACCTAGTGGCAACCTGTAGCAACTCTGTTGTGCAATGTTTTCCTGTTTGCTTGGGCTAAGACTACATTTTATTCATTATTACGAACCACCCTGTGATGAAAAACTGTAACAAGATGTTTACGTGTGTTAGAAGGTTATGTTTCTATTTTTACATATGACGCTAAGGTGTGTATATGTTTTGTTAACTGGCATTTTATATGTATACCACAATAGCTATGCAGTTTGTAGACATTGCATAACTCTTTGCAGTGATTGTACTGGACTTTCTGAAGATGGTGACTGAGCCCACCGAAACCGGTTAAGGGACGAAAATATATTTTTAGCGATCTTGGCTGAATGAAGTATTTTATTTTAACTGTTGATCGCTCTCCACTGGCGTAAAATGCCTTTTAACTATAACTTTCACACATATAACACTAGACTCAGACAGTTGGACTACACATATTTCCTCCCAATTGGAAGAGAGGGGGGGGGGGGGGGGTGGGCATCCGGTCACAGCTTAAAGTAACCGCACGAAATCCGATCCGATTTACTTACGCCGATTCTCTTAAGGACTAAGACGAAAGAAAAAGTCAAAAGGTGTATCATCTGGTACAACACCTTTCCCATTGTCATAGTGCGGACCATGTTTGCGTACTTGGCGATTTTTTAAAAATAAACGTAATCCGAATATTTTATTATAATTAGAAAGAATATTTTCGTGTAGAACATACTAATTTGTATGTTAAGAATGTGATACTTCTATTCATCTGACCGAATTTCTTTTTCTGGAATCGATCCCGGTGGAAACAAAGGCAAACGGTTAATTACCGATACTTTTGAACCCGGATAGAGGAACTCAATAACATACAGTGACTCATTGAAATGTGTCGATCTGTTATTAGAATATGCTCCACAAAATGTGTTTGACTCTAAGGATGTTATGACGCGTAGGGAAAGTAGAGCCGGCGTAACAAAAAAGTGAGTAAAAATAGAAGCAGGAAAGTTGTTTCCCGAAAGTAAAATTTAAGTGTGTGATCTAAATCACTTTGGAAATACCAAGTAGTTCAAAGTAGTAGGGCGTATGTATTATTACATTTGGACTTTAAGTGTGACATGTAGCATGTTTTACTAACAGAGTCGACAGCAATTCCCGGCAAAAGAAATTGAGAGTATAAAAATCTTTTCCATGAAAAAACACATATATGTGCTAAATTTCATGTTCAAAATATATATGTCGTACCTACCGTCAGTTGTGATCGAGATTGCAATGAAAAATTTTGATATTTCGATTTGTTCTAATTTTTCGACTTTTCTTTGTAACTATCCCGCAATGTTTTCCCTGAAAACGTTTCCTAACGATCAAAACATAAAAATAAATTATGCATGTATACATGTTTACGAACATTTTTGTAAAACAACTAGTCAAATCGGTCAACTGATGCGGTCACAGAAGAACAGATTGCAATTTTTATTTATACAAGGTGTTTCAAGAGGTTTAGTAAATATTTTAGCAAATGGTAGTATAGACGAATTACATTAAAATGCCATACATCAAGTGTCCAATTTTTATTGAGTACAGAGATATAGCTGGTAGAATACAACACACAAAAAACTAAAATAAAGGCAATTGAAAACGTTAAAGGTTTATTTTCAAAAATTTCAGCAACTTTAACATACTTTTGACTTCTCTTTACAATACCACGTCTAGCTTTTCTGAGATCGTCTGCACAATTCTTAATCCGAACGTTCAAATCGGCCCCTGTGTTCACTTTTTCTTTGTAGTGTTCACCTTCAACCATTCCCACAGACAAAAAGACAAAGGGGTCATGTCCACGGACCTTGGTAGCCTGGAAACGTGACCATATCGTCTATCATCCTCCGGGGAATGTTAAAAATCAAATGTTTGTATAGCTTATGGGACTTAACTACGGGGTCATCAGTCCCTAAACTTACAAACTACTTATGAACTGGCTAATCCTAAGGACGGCACAAATATCCATGCCCGAGGGGGCATTCGAACCCCCGACCGTAGTGGCCGTGCAGACTGTGACTGGAGCGCCTCAGTCCCCTCGGCCACCGCGGCCGGCCCGGGGAATGTTAGTTTTATGTGATGTGTCAGCTGACGACTATATTCTGCAGGAACCCAGTGATGCTAGAAGGACACACGCATTCTTGTAGCCAAAAATATCTCTGCGACTAATACTGGAAGCTTATTTTTTTAAAAAGTGTAGATAACGGGGTTCTGTAAGACTATGCTGTAACACAAAAGGCCCAGTCAACTGATTGTCTGTCAAACCATACCATACATTTACGAAGAAACGTGTCTCCACACCGACCTTGAGCTTTCTTGGGACCAGTGTTTTGAATTATGAGTGTTATTGATGCCGTCGCGAATGAAAGTGGCTTCATCAGCGAGGAGTAAAATTGGGATTACTCGGTGATTTTGAAATATCCAACGACATAAATCGAATCGTCTATTTTCGTCTACTACTGGAACATGTTGAATGACATGTAAATGATACTGATAGAACACGTCAGTGATCTCTATAAAACCTGGAGATATAGCTCTGGTGTCTGAGCATAGTACTGTAGCGTATCTGCACATTCATATATTTTGCTCACGAATTTGCATTGGCTGCCATATTGTAATCAGTCAAACGAATTTCCATCAGTTATTAAGTGACAAATAATAGCTAGATTACCTCTGAATTTGAAATTTATGTCAATATGCGAAGTGACAGACTCGCGTGAATTCGTAGTCGAAACATATTTCCTTTTAGTTTTCTTGTAATGCTTCATAGCAGCCATGTTGTAATTAGTCAAGAAACAGGTTACGAACATCTTTGGCTGGCACACTCAGAAATCTGAAGTTCAATATCCAGGTAGTATAGAGATCATTGGAAAACGTGCATACATATTGTCCACGATACTCTTGTACATGGAACCCCGATATGTGCAGTAATGCTAGATGTGCTTGTTGAAATATCTTCTACATCATCCACAGTTGGTTCACTTACGTGTATAGATGCAATATGACTACTCGGCACTGTACCAATGTGTACTGAACACAAGAGTAAACGCTCTTGAATCTCGAAGCCTGCGGCTAGGAAATCGCATGCCGTATTCCCTATAAGCAGTATCAGCTTTTCCTTTACAAACTTTACATAAATACCATATTGGCATACTCAACGTATTTAAATACATTCGGCGTGTTTACACGCTACAGTACAATAGGCATGGTCAACAAATCACAATGAAAACTCCAATATAAACCAAGTAACGTCTTCACGACTTGTACATCAATACTACTGACAATCATAAATACACCTAAAGTAATCCATAGCAACCAGTGTAGCAACACACGAAACGATAATGCTTTGAACTCTTCTGTATCTCTGCAGTCAATAAAAACTGAACACATACTGTATGGCATTTTATTGCAATTCGTCTATATTACACTTCCTAAAATATTTATTATTCGTCCAGAGCCGCGGCAGATTAGCCGTCCGTACTGGAGCGCCGTGCTGCGGTGCGCCCGGCCGTTCGTCGTCGGGTGTTCGAGTCCCCCTTCGGGCATAGGTGTCTGTGTTATCCTTAGGTTAGTTTACCTTAGTTTAAGTAGTTTGTAAGCTACGGACTGATGACCACGCAGTTGAGTCCGATAGATTTACAAACATTCGTCCAGAAATAACACTTTATAGATAAAGACCCTTCCTCGGCTTGTTTACTTTAAATATTCAGACTGACGGAATCTAACCTGTTGCAGTTTATTCCATCATTCTAAATTATCTGAGATGCTCTTCAGCACGAAGCCAAAGCTGCATTTCCGTCATCTTGTAACTGTTTGAATGAGAAAATGAGTGATAATGTTTACGAAACACGTGACTGATGTGAGAGTGGTGACTGGTGTTGGTTGCGCAGCCGACCCCCCGGCAGCGGGGCGCACGTCGCTGCGCCGCAGCCTGGAGGAGCTGCTCAAGACGATGCTGCGCGTCTGGGCCAAGCAGGTGGCCGCCGTCTCCGCCACCGCAGGACGGCCGTCTGGTAAGGCGCGAGCCTCACATCGACTGCCTAACACCAGTGTCCAACAATGAGAGCCTAACAGGTGTCTTGCACTGAGTGCCTAACAACAAGTGTCTAACATTGAGTGCCTAACACCGAGAGCATAATTCCAAGAGTGATCACCAAAAGCCTAAAACCCAGTGCCTAACAACGAGTGCCTATCACTGAGTGCCTAACACCGAGTGCCTAACACCGAGTGCCTAACACCAAGAGCCTAATACCGTGGGTCTAACGCCGAGTGTCTAACGCCGAGTGCCTAGCACCAAGGTTCTAACACTGAGTGCCTAACGCTGTGAGTCTAAAGCCAAGGGTCTAATGCCGAGTGCCTAACGCCGAGTGCCTAATGCCGAGTGCCTAATGCCGAGTGCCTAACACCGAGTGCCTAACGCCGAGTGCCTAACACCGAGTGCCTAACGCCAAGTGCCTAACATGAGGGTCTAACACCGAGTGCCTAATGCCGAGTGCCAAACACGAGGGTCTAACACCGAGTGCCTAACACCGAGGGTCTAACACCGAGTGCCTAACACCGAGGGTCTAACACCGAGTGCCTAATGCTGAGAGTCTAAAGCCAAAGATCTAAAGCCGAGGATCTAACACCAAATGCCTAACGCCGAGTGTGTATCACCGAGTGTCTAACGCCGAGTTCCTAACACCGAGTTCCTAACGCTGAGTGCCTAATGCCGAGTGCCTAACGCCGACTGCCCAAATGAAGGTCTAACACCGAGTGCCTAATGCCGAGTGCCTAACACCGAGGGCCTAACGCTGAGAGTCTAAAGCCAAGGGTCTAAAGCCGAGGGTCTAATGCCAAATGCCTAACGCCAAGTGTCTAATGCCAAGTTCCTAACGCCGAGTTCCTAACGCCTAACATGAGGGTCTAACACCGAGTGCCTAACGCCGAGTGCCTATCACGAGGGTCTAACACCGAGTGCCTAACGCCGAGTTCCTAACGCCGAGTTCCTAACGCCGAGTTCCTAACGCCGAGTTCCTAACCCTGAGTGCGTAATACTAAGTGCCTAATGCCAAGTGCCTAATGCCAAGTGCCTAACACCGAGGGTCTAACACCGAGTGCCTAACACCGAGTGCCTAACGCCGAGTGCCTAACGCCGAGTGCCTAACGCCGAGTTTTTAACACCGAGTGCCTAACGCCGAGTGTTTAACACTGAGTACTTAACACCGAGTGCCTAACGCTGAGAGTCTAGCGCCAAGTGCGTAACGCCGAGTGCCTAATGCCGAGTGTTTAACACTGAGTGTCTAACACCAAGAGCCTAACACCAAGATCCAAACACCGAGAGCATACTAAAAGCGTAACACCAAAAGAAATCCAAGAGCCTAACACTGAGTGCCTCACACCAAAAAGCTAACACTGAGAGCATAAAGTGATAGCACAACACCAAGAGTCTAATATCAAGTGCGTAAAACAGTGAACCTAACTCTGCCTTACACTGAGTGCCTCACACTGACTGCGTAAGTCCGAGAACCTAACAGCAAGAATATAACACCGAAAATATAACACTCAGTGTCTAATGCTGTGCTATTTGTGATGTTCTACTAACACTGTTGTAACCGCATGTGTCAGTGTGTAGATTGAGCCTTTTATCTAGGTGCCTAATTTCACAGCTTGACGTGAAAATCATTTGATACGTGTTTTTTGTGCCGTCCAGCGTCTCCAGTACAGGTCACTCAGCCGAAGGTTCAAGTCCTTCCTTGGGCATGGGTTCAGATATTTGGAAACTAATGCTAGATGAATATTTCTTTCATCCAGTGATTGCTTTTGAGCGAGAAATATAGGACTGCCTTTAAGTGTGTGTTTACAAAATTTTTGAGACACTGTCGTTGTCCATAACATATATTAATACAGTTGATAACATGCTGAGCCAATTCAAAATTCTGAGATGACAGTGGATTAAAAGCTATATTCTTTACATTCTTATTTTGATTTCTTCCCGTAAACCTTGGTGATGTAAGTGAGAACGCGATGAAATATTTCTTCACAATATCAGGGACATGGAACAACGACACCAGAGAACTTAGGATGATGAGCGACTACTCCTGGATTCCTCACCCTGAACACAGAGAAGTACCCCATAAGAGGAAAAGCGTGGTCGCACAATCACAACTAAGAAACCACGGAATGAATTAAGTTCATGCATGCTTTGTTCCATATTCCCTGAATGCATCAGCGCAAATTTTTACCAAGACCGGAACTCGAACCCGGGTCTCCTGCATAGTAGGCACAATCGCACCGACTTGGCACGCCGCCCTCCTCGATCCAAACTCTCACGTCTGCGTCAGTTTACACTTTACTCTCCTTACACTCGTACAACATCCCAAAAGTGCTCCAAATCAAATAGAAAATTACCTCCACACAGAACAGAGAGGGGATCCTGTCTCAAACTCAGGCGCAAGCGTCTATCTGCAAAGCATACCAAATGATTCAGAGCCTTTTATTGGCCAATATGCTTTATAGAGATGCTATTTAATTTATTTAGAGAGCCTTATGTTATTCGCCGTGGGGTTATGCCAATCAACTATGCCATGTTGGCGTAGTGGAAAGCGCCACTGTCCTAAGCAGGAAACCCTGGTTCGAATCCCGGATTTTGTAGAAATTTTTACACGGTGCTTCGCTCTGAATATCGGATAGAAGTACCAGCCTAAAGAGGAAGGAACACGGGTGGTGAGGCAGTTCTGTTTTGCAATTCCTCCAAAACTTACAAAAACTAACGGTGGTCGAAGAAAGGTGGAAGGTACAGTAAGAATCATAACCTGTGTCAGACAGATCGAATGCTTCTGCAGCTCAAAACCAAACAACTCTAATAAATGTAACACTTCTGTACACGTCGTGTGCTTTAAACACAAGAAACCTGTAGTATGGATCCCAGAAAATGTTTCTACCCGTACTTTTAAGTATTGTGTATGGTCTCCTCTGCTATTACCTCCTCCACAATAAACACCGCTCCCAAAACCTTTTCCACTTTCGGAAATGGTCTTGGGCGCCTCCTCGTGGATCGCGGAAAGTGCAGTCTGCGAATTTTCTTTTATCTCGTCTGGCGTTACAAAGATAGTTACTTTCTACATTGTTTTCAACTTTGGAAATTAAAAAAAATTAGGGCCAGGATGGAGCGTACGTTTTTTTGTGAAATACTAACGTGCCAACAGGGGCGAATGTGATGGTGGATTATCGTGAAGCAAAGGCCATGAATCGTCTCGCCACATTTCACGCCTTTTCTTCTCACATTTTTTTCGCAGGCGTCGAAACACGTCTCCACAGTACCATGGAGTAACAGTTTATCCCTATGGCACGAATTCAGACTCGAAGAAAATTATCAGCATGGCTTTGACATTTAACTTTCGTCCGGCTATATTTAAGTTGCGCGAAGCATTCAGACCACCAAGAAAGGCTTAAACACTCATGACTATAGGCTTCCTGCATCATTTGACGTGTCTCTGTAAATGTTTTCTTGAGTTTCAAGCAAAATTTAATGCAGACGTGTTGTTCCTCTAACTCAGTCTCTAAATTCGCTAGCTGTTCGACACATCGTTCTACTCAGTGCAAAGCTGAACATTAATTAACATATTCATCATTTTCTCGATTTGTAGCTCTTGTTTCTGCCGTGTTTGCAGTAAAAATTTTCTGGGTATGAGGTCCGCCTGATATACAAAACACTGATTTATTACACACCCAAACTAGTTTCAGCACCTCTGTACCATCATCAGTGGGTTTTCCATTTATTTAGTTCTGTGAAAACAAATACATTGATTTTACTATTTTACTAGCGTAAATTTAGGCCTAAAAAAGTCATCAGTCTTATTTTGGTTTTTTATCTTATTTCACATTCTGAGGTCATGTGTGACACTTTCTACATATTTAAGTAGTGATAGCGTTGTCATCTGCAACCAAAATTATCTCTTTGAACCTTGTGAGGATTTTTACACTATAAGTAGCGTTTCTTAAAAATGTTCAAATGTTTGTAAGTCTTATGGGACTTAACTACGGGGTCATCAGTCCCTAAACTTACAAACTACTTATGAACTACTTACGAACTAGGACGGCACAAACATCCATGCCCGAGGGGGGATTCGAACCCCCGACCGTAGTTGACGTGCAGACCGTGACTGAAGCGCCTCAGTCCCCTCGGCCACCGCGGCCGGCAGCGTTTCTTAAAATATGGTAGAAACCAAAATAAGACTGACGGCTTTTTTAGGCCTAAATTTTCTCTAGTACAATAGTAAAATCAATGTATTTGTTTTCACAATATTAAATAAATGGAAAACCCACTGATGATGGCAAGAGGTGCTGAAACTAGTTTGGGTGTGTAATAAATCAGTGTTTTGCATATCAGGCGGACCTCATACCCAGAAAATTAACTAACAGATATAACAATAATGAAACTTCCGGCAGTTACACATTCAACACAGTCGTATGTCAACGGTACTTCTTTCCAACACTTCACTCGTGCAAAATTATGAATGTTCCGGGTAACTTTTTAAACCTCTTACACCCGTGAAAAAATAGTTACATAACTTTATTTCTTACTAGGTTTAACTTTACATGTTAAGCATTTTTGTAAAAATATCTGCAATGGACTGCGTGATAATATGAGAACCTGTAAAATAGATACACTGCATACCCTGTAACCTTATTTGAGTTTACTTGTTAATTTTGTAAGAATTGGACTATAAGCTGCAGTAGCGTCCCACACAAAATAATAAATATAATAAGGAAAATACAGTACGTGTTGCGAATCACGTGGGTATGAAATGAGGGTCAATGGCAAGAGAAGGCTAGACGCAAGAGCGTCCCCTTGAAACACTTCTAGTGCGTCGTAGACGGAGGAATGTTGGCAGAGGGCGGGTGCCAGCTGTTGTCGTAACCCACTCACCGGCTGCTCTGACATCACACATCGCTTTATAGCGTCCAGGGCGGCCAAGAATATACAGGCCATCAGAATGACGGCAGTTTCTTTGTCACATTTGTAATACCTCATCGATTCCACAAACTACGATGCAAACAGAGACTCAGATGTAACTTCCTGTAGTGAAGTGAGCAGTGACGTAAGAGTCCAGCGAGCTTCAGTGAATACGAGCGCTGTTCATAATTGTAAAAACCTCGACTTTTAGACTTTACAGTTATTCAAATGTTCAAATATTTGTAATTCTTATAGGACCAAACTACGTTGGTCATCAGTCCCGTATAACGACACAGCTGCGTCCACCTAGTCCTCGATGGGCGAAGGTGTCGTTATATTCTATTTGCTGCTTAATTAATCCTTGATCACTTAATAATAATTGTTCCAATTGTATGACTGTATGGAATGCGGACAATGACTGGGTTGATCCATAACACTTAACTTTGTTAACTTCCTTTATTACGGAACGACAAATGTTAATAACTCTTTCTTTAAATACACTGATTAAATAACCGCGTGCCACTACGATAAATGTCCACAAGTCCACACTGAAACATTTCAATACGCAACTGCGAGCGAAACTCATATGCGATACGACCGATGGGCAAAACTTTAGCCACCGCTAAACGCAGGTTACGGACTCACTGTCGACGTGAGACTGCATCGCTCTGCGGGAGACTGCCACACACCGGCCAACAAACAAGAAACGTTCATACCTAAGCATTGTCGCCCAGCAGCTATCGCTGCATGCCAACGATATCTACTGTTCGACCAAAACGTACCAAAGAGGTTACTAAGCTAAAACCCTGTATCCTCACACCCTAGACTTACAAACTACCTAAACTAACTTAAGGACGACACACACACACATCCATGCCTGAGGGAGGATTCGAACCTCCGACGCGGGAGACCGCGCGATCCGTAACGTGGCGCTCCAGACCGCTCGGCTTCCCGCGCGGCTTCTTATTTATTATCTTGTTCTATTATTACATCTATGTACGTACTCCGCAATGTCCCTAAAGGTGCGCGGCGGATGGCACTTACTACCACTACTAGTTACTTGCTTTCCTTTATCATTCCCATACAGAATAAGAGAAAAACGAATGCTTGTATGCATCTGTACAAGCCTGATCTTATCTTTCTGCTCTTTACGGAAAATGTAAGTTGGCGGCAGTAGAGTCGTTCTGCAGTCCGCTTCAAATTCCGGCCCTCTAAAGTTCTTCAACGGCGTTTCTCGAAAAGAACGTCGCCTTCCCTCAGGCGTCACCCCTTTGACTTCCCGAAGCAACTCAGTAACACTCGCGAATTGATCGAACCTACCAGTAACCAAACTAGCCGCATGCCCGCCTCTGAATTGCTTCTATATCTTTCCTTAAACCAACCTGGTGAGATCCCAAAGACTTGAGCAATAGTGAAGACGGCGGGGGGGGGGGGGGGGGGGGGTTGCCGAGAAGCGAGGGCGAGGGTTCTACTTTGAGAAGATGGGTTGTCCAATTGAGGAAAGCGTCCAGGGTTAGACCAAGATATTTCAGGGTGGTGATGAGGGTGTTGAGGGGGGGGGGGCAGTCTGGCAGTCTGCGAATATCAGCAGTCTAGAGGAGATGCGACAAAGGCAGAGCCCTGGGGTACACTATAGATGGATAGAAAGTGAAGGTGATTGTGGACCGTGACGTAGGAAGCTAGGTGAGAGAAGAAGTACGTGATAAAACACGTAATCTTTATGAACGGCGTGAGTTTGCAGTTTGAAGAAGACCGGAATGCCATACAAGGGAATATACATTCTCGAGGTCGAGGGATACAAATATAGTGACGGGAGTTGAGCTGGAGAGAGAGGAGTTGAGTGAGTCCAAGAAATTGGTCGTCAGCAGAGAAGGGCAGTCGGAACTCACATTGGATTATGGAGAGGACGCAGTGTTGGATGTGGCGATGGATGCGGCGGGAGATAATGAACTCGAAGTCCTTGCTGAATATCGATGTGAGGAGATGGTACGGATGATAGTTCACAATGTGGCAAGGGCGGTTGGGAACGAGAAGGGCAGGCCTCGAGATGGCGGCATGTGATGCGGTCGTTGCGGGAGCGGTGTTACGTTTTGTCCTGAATGTGAATAGTGTACTGTGTGCCGTGAGGGTATGTTGAGATCAGAGGATAGAATGTGACCGAGGAAGATTGGGGCGAGCTGCAGGAAAGAGGTGTCGGTCCCTTAGTGGACAGTGGGACAGGTAACGGACAGAGGTTTACCTCGTATGGAGAAGATACCGTAGAGCTACGATGCGAAGAGGTTCATCTTATTACGGTTATTGGAGAAGGGACGGTCGTCAAGCAGGAGAGGGTATTGGGTGGTGAGGTTGATACCAGGAAGGCGATGGAAGGCATTCCAGTACTTGGATGAGTGTATGGGTAGGTAAGCGTTAAGCTGTGTGCATGTCTATCGCCATTGCCGACGTTTTTGGCGGTCAGAACATTGCGAATGTGTCGCTGTATATGCGGGTGGCGTAGGAGTGTGTCCCAGTCACGGGTCCGAAGAAAGGAATGATGTAGCTGAGAGTATTCTCGGAGAAGTACGGCCTACAGGAAGGGAGGGTGGAACAATGAGGGTAAGTTTATTTGGTGAGGATGTGAGTGGATAGGCGATCAGACAAGGCCTATTGGAGTCGTATTCTGCGTCGTCATCAAAGTTTTGAATAGAGTCGTCCAAGGCATTTAAACTAGCAAATGTTTCCTGCAGTCGACCGCTCATTTCTGGGTTGGAGTCGCCAAACAAATCTATATGACTGACATCACGTGTAACTCCAGCGTTGCTAGCACAGGGCAGCACTTAATAAGCCTAGAGGTCACCTATCCGCTTGTAAGTTTGCGCTGTGCTATGTTCTTAATGTACTCGATCTCATCAACCACTCAAAGCACAGACCAAGAAAATATTAGTCAATGGTAACTTCACTTTCTCGTCGTAGGAATGATTAATGTTCTAAATTAATTTATACATCGTATAATAAAAGGTAAAGACATATCTTCAAATGCTATGCCGTCACATCCGTCTGGTTGTTTCTATTCTAAATTGACAAGGTTTTAGAATATTTGGTTAGTTAAGAACCTGAGAGTACAGCTTAAATTGCTAGTAGTGAAATGAGCAGCAATCATTTCTTACAGGGCCACAATTTTAGAGGGTGAGTTACGTAGCTTAAATTGTAGCAACCGAATATTGGAAGCGAGCAGGATTTTAAAATTCACTGCAGCACTTTACGAGAACAATTAATCTATTGAGGGGAAAAGAGCACATTGAGATTCTGTCAACCACACAACAGGAATAGTGGTAATTAATTTCCTCTTCTACACGAATTGTCCGCTGTTTTTCTTCCAGATAAATCGATAATTTCGCGGACTCTTAAGTTCAAATGTTTCTCGCGTCACTCGTCTTCACGCACCGATAAAATGGTAGTGGCTTTTCAGGCTCTTTGGACCTTTTGCTCATTTAAGTTGGTATGCTGTGTTCAACACTGTCGTCTCATCTTATTGGCTGACAAAAGCACATCGCCCAGTGTAACTTCCATTCATAGTTCGCATAGCTCTCGCGCCATATTTAGCACAGTTCGTATTTATACTTCCAGCATAATGAAAAAAACTCACTCCATTTGAAACACCATGTCAAACATCGCCACCTAATAAGCCACTTTCACCGCGGGTTTTTTCTTTTTTGTGTGCTAAAGAGTCCAACAATGAGATACCGATGAGTAAAACTGTCACCTTATTATTTTACGTACTACTTAAAAATTACTCCATCAACTAGAATACGTGCAGTAAGCTGATACTTTACATTGGTGAATGCACGTTAAGCTGAAGGTTTTAATGAATAAATTACTTACTGCGTGGTACGCTATGCACGAAAAATTTCCGCCGTGTAGTCGCTCGGAATCGATATGCAAATCCTCTCGAAGCAAACTAGACGTTCTAGAGACCCCAGAAGTTTCCGTCTGCGTCGTCTTCTACAAAGTTTCAGCACCATAAAACGTGTGGACTCGATTATAAAAGTGATTTTAACCTCAAATATAATATAAAAACTTTATTTGCACAGAACATAACTCATATCAAAGAAGTTACATAGTGTATGTCTCTGATCTGTCGTCACCAAACCAGAGACACAACACAAATCTAAAACTGTATCGCATATTGCCATAAATTTGGAAGCAAAAGATGAGCAAGCAAATATTTATCACGTACTAACGATGGAAATTCGTATACCTAATAACAACATAGCGGACAATGCAATATCGTGTACAGAACATATGAAAGTGCAGCATTGTACCACAGTCTAACGTATACAGTTTCGACACTTACCAACAGACAGTTGCAAAGAGTAATGCATATTTATCATTATTTTTCTACGGAATTAACGAAATACTTACAATAATTTTTGCATGACAAGCAATATTAAAATATCAAGAGACATATATAATCGGGAGATTAATGGAAAATAGCCGAATTTCACTGATTCACTGGTTTAAAGATCAACATATTTATGAAGAGATAATTACGAGTGCTTGTATATTTTTACTTTATATCGATGAAAGTAAGTAGAATATAAACATAAGAGAAACATATTTTTGTTTATTACAGTCTGTTGTTAGTATGACAGTCAGTTTTTCGACACGGATCAATTCGGCATGGAGTCTAATGATTCGCACAATTTTACATTTCACTCGTCTTTCTCATATGCGATTATACTTCTGAGTGCAATTACTTTTGTTTACAAATCCATTGCATAGGAGACTATTGCCGTTTATGTTTCAGCTGTAGCAGCAATTGTGGATTTGGTTTCTTCTTTGTTGAGAAGCAGTTTGATTGCTTTTGCGGTTTTATTGCAACGTCTCTTGATTTTTTCTTCAGCTGCAGCTGTGGTGGCTGATAGGTACATTAAAGTAATGTAGCTATTGTGTTCTATATAAGATTCCTACGTTCCACCCCACCGACTTTACTGTAACCTTTGTGAAGAAACCTTAACGATCGTGAGTAGAAAAGTGACGTCTTTCTGCCAAATAACAAGTCTTCTGGCTTTTTCTAGCCAGTTCTCTATTTTTAACAGAAAATGGAACTCAGTAAAAACCTGTAGGAAACAAGATAATTGTAAATAAACTGTCTTGTAATGTACCGTTTCATACTATGCCAGGGATCTTAGAATATCTAAGAGAGACAAATGTCTATTTATTTTGTAATTAATACCGGTTTTATAGCACTACTTACGTTCCCTTTTGTAAAAAGTAGTTTATAATGAATAAAAACGATTCTGTTCACACTCATCCAATACCGTATTCAAAAAAAGTAGTTTGCCGGCAGGTTGGAGCGCTGTTGTGCATAGCAGAAATCATTGGGAGTGTCGCAACTGTTTACGTTAGACTGTAACTGTACAATTCTAGAGTGTGACTGTACAATTCTGTGTTCAGACTCCAGAGTTGTATAGATATCACTGGTTCTCCCAAAGATATAGATTACCGACACGGCAAAATCGCAGATGTTACTAAAGCCTGACGCCGATGCTTTGCCTTACAAAACGCCAGAATATTGTCTATTGGACCGGTACTTATACTAACTTATGCGACTTTTTGAAGAGAAATGACCTAAGTTTTTCGAGGTGGTTTAAAGAAGTGCTACGGCAATTGAGCTAATATTTGCGTAATACTTGATTTTAATGCATAACTGTAAAATCGTGCTATGAGACTAATATCAAGTGACATATAACACATTTAAAGGAGACTGCACTTTTCATAAGGACAAAACGTTATTGTTATTAACGAAAAACAGCGCACTCTACGTACAGAAGCATTTTCGTAGCGAGCAAAAGATTAAGGTGATCCAAAGAGATAGCGTCAAAATATATCGCATTTATTTTACATTGGGCCAAATATCGAAAGTTGCAGTAGTTATATTAGTGGTTCTTACACTCCTACCCATTAAAATTGCAGCATCACGAAGATGACGTGCTACAGACGCGAAATTTAACCGACAGGAAGAAGCTGCTGTGATAGGCAAATGATTAGCTGTTCAGAGCATTCACACAAGGTTGGCGCACATGGTGACACCTACAACATGCTGACATGAGGAAAGTTTCTAACAGATTTCTCATACACAAACAGCAGTTGCTCGACGTTGCCTGGTGAAAATTTGTTGTGATGCCTCGTGTAAGGAGAAGAAATGCATACCATCACGTTTCCGACTTTGAGAAAGGTAGGATTGTAGCTCATCGCAATTTCGGTTTATCGTATCGCGACATTGCTGCTCGCGTTGGTCGCTATCCAATGACTGTTAGCAGAATATGGAATCGGTGGATTCAGGAGGGCAGTACGGAACGCCGTGCTGGATCCCAATGGCCTCGTATCACTAGCAGTCGAGAAGATAGGCATCTTATCCGCATGGTTGTAACGGATCGTGCTGCCACGTCTCGATCCCTGACTCAACAGATGGGGACATTTGCAAGACATCAAACATCTGCACATCTTGCAGCAGCATGAACTATCAGCTCGGCGACCACGTCTGCGGTTACCCTTGACGCTGCATCACAGACGGGAGAGTCTGCGATGGTTGTACGCAATGACGAACCTGGGTGCACGAATGGCAAAACGTCATTTCTTCGGATGAATCCAGGTCCTGTTTACAGCATCATGATAGTCGATCCGTGTTTGGCAACACTGTGGTGAATGCACATTGCAAGAGTGTTTTCATCATCGCCATACTGGCGTATCATCCGGCCTCATTGTATGGGGTGCTATCAGTACACGTCTCGGTCACCTCTTGTTCGCATCGACGGCACTTTGAACAGTGGCCGTTACATTTCAGATATGTTCCGACCCGTGGCTTTACCCTGCATTCGATCCCTGCGGAACTCTACATTTCAGCAGGATAATGCACGACCGCATGTTGCAGGTCCTGTACAGGCCTTTGTGGATACGGAAAATGTTTGACTGCTGCCCTGGCCCCAGCACATTTTTTGTAGAGAAAGTTGAGGATAAATTCGGCGAGGTGGAGGGCATGTCGAAGACGCGATCTGGCTCTGTCCTTATTACGACCTCATCCCCAGCTCAGTCACGAGCATTGCTTGCCTGTGACAAGCTTGGTGATGTTACCATAACGATCACTCCTCATAAGAGCCTCAACATGGTACAGGGAGTTATATTCCATAAAGATCTTCTGTTGCAGACTGATGATGAGCTTTGTAAGAACTTGGTGCGGAGAGGAGTCCACTTTATCCAGCGAGTCCATAGGGGTCCGAAGGACAATAGGGTCGCTACCGGTGCATTCATCTTGGCCTTCGAGGGCTATTCCTTGCCTGAGAAGATCAAGGTGATGATATGCCGTTGCGATGTCAAGCCCCACGTTCCTCCCCCTATGCGCTGTTTTAAGTGCTGGAGGTTTGGGCACATGTCCTCCAGGTGTACTACCAACTCCACCTGTCGAGAGTGTGGACGTGCGGAAACCCCCAACGTCCCTTGTGCACCTCCTCTATTCTGTGTGAACTGTGGGCAACACCACTCCCCTTGCTCACCCACCTGCTCTGTTCTGCATAAGAACGTTCATGGGATATAAAACCCTTGATAGGCTGTCTTACTCGGAGACAAAGAGGAAATACAAAAAACTGCATCCCATCAGTATGAACTCATCCTTTGCTGCAGCCGTGTCTTCGTCTACAGCCTTATCATCTGTACAGTCGGTCCTAGTTGGCTCCCAGGCCTAAACATCCACCTCTGCCCTCTTGACCGATGGAGCCACCTCAACTTCCATCGTCCCCAAAGACCCTGCTTTGGGAGCGGTAACCCCCAAACCAAATTGTCCCCGCTCCAGGATCATTGGTCCCCGCTCTGGCTCCTTGCATTAGGAAGGGGTCGCTTGGATCCCTTCACTCTAATGTTTCTCCCGCTGAATCAGCGGATGCCAGTGGATGGCGGAAATTACCGCCAGCTGGTCGTAGGGCTTCATGCCACTCCTCAATCCCGAGGACTGAGCTGTCAGGACCCTCCCAGCACGAGAAACCTAAAGAGAAGCGCAAAACAAAAGAGAAAAAAGAGAAGAAACCACCCTAGCCGAAGGACACCTCGGTGGCCACTGTGCCACCACACCCCTCCACCTCTGCTTCTGAGGACGAGATAGAGATTCTTGCGTCCCCCAAAGACTTGGCAATTGCTGACGTTGAGGTTCTGCCTCAAAAATCGGCAACGGCAGAAGATAAAGTGACGCCTACGTCTGTATCGAATTCGGCATGTCCCAGCGACCAGAAGGCGCTCTCATCCTCCAGTGAAACTGTGGCGGCTTTTTCCGCCATTTGCCAGAGTTGCAGCAAATGTTGTGTCGCTTCCCGGCGTTTTGTGTAGCCCTGCTAGAAACCTGGTTTCCTGCTCAAAGGACCCTAGCCCTTCGTGGCTTTCGGAGCTACTACAAAAATCGTACTACATATGACAGGGTCTCTGGAGGTGTATGTATCTATGTTCTTGCCACTGTCCCTAGTGCCGCTATGCCTCTCCACACGACTCTCAAAGTGGTGGCTGTTCGAGTCCGGGCTATGCAGGAACTGACAATCTGTTCTGTTTACCTTCTTGCAGATGAGATGGTTTCGCTTACTGACCTTGCTGCCCTGGTAGCACAAATCCCCCATCATTTCTGCTTCTGGGGGACTTCAATGCACACCATCCCTTGTGGGGTGGCACCCAGACATCGGGTTGTGGTAGGGAAGTCGAGACACTCTCAACATAGCTGGATGTATGCCTCCTGAATACTGGTGCTCCTACACACTTCAGTATGACAAATGGCACATTTTCGGCCATAGATCTCTCACTCTGTAGCCCACGCCTTCTTCCCCAACTCAGTTGGAGTGTACATGATGACCCCTGTGGCAGCGACCACTTTCCTGCCCTGCTCTCTCTGCTTCCGCCTCAACCAACGGCCAACCTGTCCCGATGGTCTCTCCACAGAGCCAACTGGACAGCTTATACCTCGGCTGTTGTGGTTTCTGCTTCACTTCCTGCTGAAGTTGATACAGCAGTCCACCAGCTTACTGTGGCCATTGTTTCTGCTGCCGAGGAAAGTATTGCATGCTTCCCAGGCACGTTAAGGCGCAAGTCAGTACCTTGGTGGACGTAAGAGATAACCAAGGCCATCCGGGATCATCGGCGAGCACTGCAGCGCCAACAATGTATTCACACAGAATGGAGGAGGTGCACAAGGGACGTTGGGGGATTCCGTAAGTCCACACTCTCGACAGGTGGAGTTGGCAGTACACCTGGAGGACATGTGCCCAAACCTCCAGCACTTAAAACAGCGCATAGGGGGAGGAACGTAGGGCACTTGACAACTTTCAAACGTCTTCAGGCTTATGCTCGACGACTGATCCAGCAAAGTAAAAAGGACTATTGGGAGAGATATAATGCCGCTATCGGTTCTTGCACCTCCAAGTCTCGGGTGTGGTCACACATCCGGCGACTCGTTGGTTACCACCCAACAGTAGCAATACCTTGTCTCCTCATTCAGGGAACCGTCTGTACAGACCCCAGTGCTTCTGCCTGTTAAAATGTGGATTGACGGTGTTTTCCCGTCTCAATGGCGGGACAGCTTCGTCATCCCAGTGTTAAAACCAGGAGCTTATCCGCAGGTAGCTAATAGTTATCGTCCTATTAGTCTGACCAACGTCATGTGCAAGCTCCTTGAACGTATGGTTAGCCGGTGGCTCATGTGGATCCTTGAAGACCGGGGTCTCTTGGCGACGCAGCAGGGGGCCTTCCGTCAGGGTCGATCCACTCTTGACAACCTGGTGTCCCTAGAATCAGCCATTCTTACGGCCTTCGCTCGGCGAGAACATCTCGTTGCCATCTTCTTCGACCTTCGGAGGGCATACGACACCACTTGGCGTCGTCATATTCTGGCAACATTGCACGAATGGTGTTTACGGGGTGCTCTTCCCATCTTCATTCAGAACTTCCTCTCCCTCCGTATTTTCCGTGCCAGGATCGGTACCTGTTGGAGCTCCCCTCACATTCAGGAGAACGGAGTCCCGCAGGGCTCTGTCCTAAGTGTGCCCCTCTTTTTGGTGGCAATTAACGGATTAGCAACAGCAGTAGGTACATCTGTATCTTGCTACCTATTTGCTGACGACTTCTGCGTATACTATAGCTCTATGGCTACAGGGTGCAATCCGAAAAGTGTACTCTTGGGCAATTGCCCACGGTTTTCAATTCGCCACATCCAAGACCAGCGTGATGTACTTTTGTCACCGTCGTACGGCTCATCTGCATCCAGAGCTTTATCTTGCTGACAGACTGCTCCAGATAGAGGAGACGCACCGCTTTCTGGGAATGCTTTTCGATGCCCGCCTTACTTGGACGCCTCACCTTCGTCAGCTCAAACAAGGGTTCTGGAGACACCTCAACGTCCTCCGCTGCCTCAGCCACACTGATTGGGGGGCTGCACGAACGACTCTCTTGCAGCTGTACAAGGCCTTATTCCAGTCCCGTCTCGACTACGGAAGCATAATCTACGACTCGGCAGTGCCTTCAGCTCTGTTCATACTTGACCCGATACTCCATTGTGGCGTTAGACTGTCAACGGGAGCCTTTCACACTAGCCCGGTGACGAGCCTTCTTGTCGAAGCAGGAATTCCTCCCCGATTCCGTCGCCAGAAATTGCTAGCGTCATACACCGCCCAGGTTCACGCCACGCCAAATCATCCGAACCGCAGGCTTCTCTTTCTGTCTTTTGTCCCCCCTTTCCCACGACGGCGACCCAGGTCCAGCCTTCTGATTGCAGCCCGGGTTCGCTCTCTCCTCCCTACCCTCGAGTCACTTCCCCTCCTTCCTTCCAATGTCCATCCCAATCGCCTCGGTCGCGCCCCCACCTTCGGCTCTACTTGGACTTGGCATGTCAATCCAAGGTTTCAGTTCCACCAGCGACACTTCGTCGCCAGTTTGCGGCACTTCTGGACTCATTCCGTGATGCTGAAACGATCTACACTGACGGTTTTTGTGTGGACGGCCGATCTGGATTTGCTTACATCCATGGAGACCACATTGAATGCCATTCCCTGCCTAGTGGTACCAGTATTTTCGCTGCAGAGCTGGTCGCCACACATCTTGCTCCAGTGCACCTCCACTCAAGCCCCGGGGAGTCCTTTGTCATCTGCAGTGACTCCCTGAGTGCCTTGCGACCACTGTTTCAGCAAACTACCTTTGGTGCAGAGTATCCAAGACTCTGTTGGCTCTCTCAATAGGTCTGGTCGCTCAGTGGTCTTTGTTTGGACCCCAGGGCACATCGGCATTCCTGGCAATGAAAGTGTAGATAAGGCCACTTCCTCACGCCCTCTTGAAATTGGTCTCGTGGAAACGAACCTTAGGTGGACGCTAGACCGGAAGGTGCGAGACGCCTGGAGTTCGGAATGATCTGCACTGACTGCGCAAAACAAGCTTCGCACGATCAAACCATTCACAGCCACATGGAAAAAGTCACTGAGGCCCAATTGTCGAGATTCCGTTGTGCTATGTCGACTCCGTATTGCGCACACTTGATTGACTGATGGCTATTTACTTCGCCGTGAGCCACCGCCCACGTCTCGCTGTGGTGTTGCTTTGACAGTAGTTCACCTCCTGATGGACTGTAGTATTTTAGCCCCCTTGCGGCAGTCTTTTAATCTTCCACCTACCCTATCCTTAGTGCTGGGGGACGATGCCTCCACGACTAAGTCTGTGCTATGTTTTATCCGTGCAGCCGGTTTTTACTATTCCATTTAATGGAGGGTGCTTTCTCCTGACTTTAAATCGTATTTTAGTGTTTTATGTTTTCTGACTAGTAGACATTCGTGTGTGCTACGTGACTGGCTCGTCCATTATTATCCCAGTGACCAGCCAGCCAGTGATTTCCGTTGAAACACTTTATGATTGACCGCTCTGTTTTATTGTCTCTTGTGCTGTTGCTGAAAGTTCATTGTTAACATGTACCCCTATTTGGTATCCACTCTGTCTCCAGGTCCATACTGCCATTGTTTCCAATCCACTGCACGTTCTTTGTTAGGAACAGGGGACTGGTGACCAAGTAGTTTAGTCCTCTCTAAACAACAATAACAGCTGCCTAGTAAGCAGAAGGGCCCGGGTTGGAGTTCCGGTTACGACACGATTTTTATGTTACCAGTTTGTATGTTTAAGACACATACTAGCACGTGAAATTAGTGGAATACTATTCGGTAGCGCTGTCTGAACTTCTATCGCCATCTTGACCCGCTACGGGTTTCGGGTTAAAACTGACGCTTGTCTTCTCAGCTTGCTCCGTCTGCAGGACAGTACCTGTAGTAGTTTCTATGCGCCTACGACTTGATAAACGATAGGATACTCAGAAATGGTTCCAATAACAGCCGGTCGACGGTAGTGGACGCTATGCGCCACAAGGTTAATGTAGTTATTAGAAATTCTTTTCTGAAGATGTTTGGAGTGTAGCCATGCACGGGAATGAACCGTGAATTGTAACGAATTCATATAAAAAGATGATATATTTTCTTCAATATTTTCCTGCAGTACCAATTCTCAAAAGCTTCTGAGTTTATCGCGTAACTAATGAGGAGGTAGTGAACAAATTTGGACAGAAAAGAAATTTCTGGAATATCTTGATTTAAAAAAGGGATTAATTGGTAAGACACATTCTTAGACATCAAGGAATCGTTAATTTAGCGTTGGAGGGAAGAGTCGGATGGAGTAAAACTCGAAGAGAGAGACCTAGATACGAATACGGTTGGCAGGTTCAAAGGAATATAGGTTGCTCTTCTTATTCAGCTATGAAGAGACTTCATCAGGAAAGAGTAGCATCAAAAATGTCTGTAAATCTATCGGACCAAACTGCGTGGTCATCAATCCGTAGCTTACAAAGTACTTAAACCTAGGTAAACTAACCTAAGGACAAACACACACACCCATGCCCCAGGGAGGACTCGGAACCTCCACGACGAGCAACCGCGCGCTCCGCAGCGAGACGCTTTAGACCGCTCGGCAAAGAGTAGCATCCAAAACCAGTCTGAAGACGACAAGAACAAAAATTTGACAAAAGGCAAAATTTGTGCTTGTAAGACTCAGGGCTACAGGAGATGAAGTTTAGCGGCAGTAATCCCTGAACAAATGGGGAGTTGGCAATGTAACATCTCTGGAAAGGTCGCGTGTGTGAGCAGAGCGCTCACGTGGGCTGCTGAGGCGACAGCCTTTCTCTCAGTCGCTCTCCGTCGTTGGTTCTTTTTTTTTTTTTTTTTTTTTTTTAGTTAGCAAATGAGCTACAGTTTATGCCAGTTTTGTATGGGCCGCGCGTGTTGCGCACTGATGGTTACTTGCTATTACAATATTATGTTCTCAGTTTCAGACAGTAACTAACTGTACTTAATACTCTCCTGTTCCAATACGTGTTAGCCCTTCCTGGCCCTCGCCCCCTCCCTTGCCCGTTCCCAGGTTTTGCTCCAGTCCCACCTCACCGAGTTCGCCTCCTGGTGTAACCGGTGGGTCCTCTCCGTCAATCCCGAAAAATCCCAGGCAATAGTCATAGGTCGTACCACCCGCTCCTTCCGCCTCCACGATTTCTATCTTACCCTTCACAACCGACCCATCCGTCACACCCCCACCCTCAAGTACCTTGGCCTTACCCTTGACCGCCAACTGTCCTGGACTCCATACCTCAAATCCCTCCGTGAGAAAGCTCTGTCCCGCCTAAACCTCCTAAAACTCCTCACTGGCCGGACGTGGGGCCTTCACCCTTCCACTGTCCTTCACACCTACAAATCAATCATGCGCCCTGTCCTTTGTTCCTTCCACCCCGCCTGGATATCAGCCCCTCCTACTTTCTACAAATCCCTCCAGATCCTAGAACGCCACGCCCTCCGCCTCGCATACCGTATCAGACTCCCTTCCCCCACGCGGATCCTCTATGACCTCATCCCCTTCCCTCCTCTCCTACAACACCTTGAACATCTCCGGCTCCTTTACACATCCCGCAAAATAGAGTCCCAAAACCCTCTGGTCTACCCTATTCTTACAAATCCCGGGCCTCTGCCACGCCTCCGACAAACCGTCCCTCCCGGCCTTCACCTCCATACGCTCCGTATCCTCTCCCAAGGCAATTTCCGCACCCTTCCTCTACCGGATACCGAACTTCGTCCCGATATCTACCCCTCCTACCAACTCTGATCCCTTCCCCGTAGCATCAGCGCCCCTCCCCTCTCCCCCGTCCCTTTTCCTTCCCGCCCGCTTGGCTACCCCTCTCCCATGCCCAGAGTCTCGTCACTCCTTCCCTCCTTACGCTCTCTTCCCTCCCCTTCTCCCCCTCCCCCGCACTTCCCCCGTCCCTGCCCCACCTCCCCCCTCCATCCCCTCCCCACTCCCTGCGGGGGCGTCTCGACTTTTTATCTACGTGTTCAGTGCAAGTGTCTCCAGTGTCGTGTGTTTTACTCAGTGCCTCCATAATCGCCGTCCCCATGTTTTATTCTATACGTCATCCGCTGTCTCCATGTGTGAACTTCGTGTCTCCGCAATGTACTTTTAAACTTGTCACCGTGGCCGGTTGTTTTTTACTGACTGTGTGTGTGTTTTATCACTACTCGTCTGTTTTTTTTTCCTCTGCCATATGTTTTGTCCCATTTGTACATGTCCGTTTTAGTCTGTCGAAAACTCTGTCTGTCATTGTTTTTAATTTCCGCAATTTTGTTCATCTTTTTTATTTTTTATCTCTTCTTTGTCGAATGTTTGTATATCACATGGCTGAAGAGCAGCCACCGCAGCTGCTGCCAGCCTGCCAGCTGTTTCTACAGCTGGCTTTAAAAAACAATAAAGGAAAAAAAATACGTGTTAGCCTGTCCCGAATCCATGGCATCGAACCTGCAATTTTATTAATCACCGTGCTAAATATGGGCTCAGTGGCATGGAATTGTAAGGAAACGGTGTTGTTGCCTTCCACATGTAACTGATAAGGTAATTATGTATTTTTACGGAAAAAGGGGTGTTATAGCAGGTAGTGGAGCTTTGCGGCCGTGCTGTTGCAGACTGCGACAAGACGGTGGTGGTGCGGCGGCAGTCGGGGGAGTTCGGCTTCCGCATCCACGGCTCCAAGCCGGTGGTGGTGTCCGCCATCGAGCCCGACACGCCCGCCGAGTCGTCGGGGCTGGAGGTGGGCGACATCGTCATCACCGTCAACGGACACGACGTGCTCGACGCCTCGCACTCCGAGGTCGTCAAGCTGGCGCACGCAGGTCAGTGGCCGGCTGCTCTGCCAGAGGTACTACACAGGAGCACATAACACAAGAGACAGAGACAGTTAAGAGGCGCGTCCACAAAGTAAGTTCCGTTTGGTAATAAAATGAAATTGTACACAGATACAGAAGAAATTTTTATTGCACAAAATTCTACAACTCTTAAACTACTTTTCCACATAACTGCCGAAATTTTGTAGGCACTTGTCATAGCGTGCCACAAGTTTTTGCATGCGTCCTTCACAGAAGGTTGCCGCCTGTGTATTCAACCATATGGTAACAGCTCTGTATCATCGTTGAAGTGTTGACCCCCAAGGACACCTTTTAGGTGTAAGAAGAGATGAAAGTCGCTAGGAGAGAGATCCGCAGTGTATGATGATCAAACAGATCCCATTGAAATTTCCGTAAGAACTGTTTGGTCACATTCGGTGTGTGAGGACAGGCATTATCGTAAAAAAAAAAAAAAAAAAAAAAAAAAAAAAAAAAAAAAAAAAAAAAAAAAAAAAAAAATAAATAAATAAATAAATAAATAAATATAAATAAAAAAACTTTTGCCAGTAATCCTCTTCTTACACCTAAAATCTGTCCTTGGTGGACAACAGTTCAACGATGATGACGAGCTGAAAGAACATGTTACCACATGGTCGAATACACAGGCGGCAACATTCTATGAAAAAGGCACACAAAACCTTGTGCCATGCTATGACAATTGCCTACAAAATTTCGGAATCTTTGTAGAAAAGTAGTTTAACAGTTTTATATTTTTGTACAATCAGTATTTTTTCTGTATCTGTACCCCTTCGTTTTATATAACCAAACGGAACTTACTTTCTGGACGCGCCTCGTATATCCGTGAAGTTGCAGTGTTACGTCACTGAACACATAAGAGCTCCGAAGAGTGAAAGCACACATTCAGCGTTTTCGGAATATTTGGTAAAAGACAACCACCATCCCACAATTATCGAAACTGACCTACAAATCATGAGAGACAGCAATAGCCAAAACCGAAAACTCGCGACAGAAGAAAATTATCACATTCAACAGGTCGTAAAGGAAGGTGAAACAGTCCCGCCTTTTTTTCTCCGGTACGTAATATGGTTACCGTCACTGCTAATCCAGAATCAATGCTGACCGTGCCTACAGGATAAAGCTGTCGGTTATGATTTCGCGGAAGCAGTTCCTACCGTATAGATAATAACAGAGGCTACATACTAATTGTACATACAGTTCACAGTTCAAGGTTGTTGAGTAAATAACACAATTTGCACTGATAAAATTGTTATATACTGTTTTAAGTTGCATAAATGTGAGTTGTTCACGGCTTTTCTCTTACAGTTCTAATTGCGGTTACTGCTCATGTTACAAACATTGAAGTCATTGGTCGCCATTATACTGAATCTTGATGCTTTGTCTACGTAATCCAAGTAAGAAAACACATGACACCGACGCGGTTGACACGGTCGTCGTACTAATGACACACTGTTGCACCTTGAATAAACCTTCCACTGTATAAATCTGTACTGGGTGTCCTCCACGACGACTGGGGACACCCGCTCCAGTCGGTAATGTATTATTTTCTCCGCTGTTGCAGGCAGTACACCTGTACTCCACGCCACCTCTTCACGCGCCAACCACCATACACACACACCAAACCACAGTCTCCTCGAATTCAAGTGACGCGCTCGGCGCCTGAACACTCGATATATTGCATTCACACTATCGAAAGTGAATGGTTCTGCCGTAAGGGGTCCTGTCCCCTTACAAAGGCAAAAACGTAATGAACGAATACACATCACTTTGCAACAATAAAATCTTCACTGCTTTAGATGAACTAACATAGAACAGTCGGCGTCAAGAACACACACACACCGTACCACAACACTAAGTATCAAAACCAGCTATCAAAACTCGCGCCACAGTTAAATAATCTCGCGATATACATCTCGCGAGTAGCGACACACACAAAAATGCTGTAAATTTCTATCTGCCAGAAGCGGAATAAGTTTCCTTGTGACGCGAGAGCTTTCTATCAAGCCTATCCAGAGGACCGATCAACGAACGTATGTACGATTTTATATTGTCACAAGCTAATATCGGTACCCTCACAAAGTTGAATAACAGCTGAAAACAAAACCGAGGGATAAGCGCACAGAAACTTTTTGTAACAACAGCCGCTCATACTGTTGACAGTCTATACGCCGCATAAAAGCCAAAACGCGCTAAGGAAGTGTAAAATAGCCTAATGATGAAAAATACAGAAGTTAATGTTTATACAGTGATACTACGAAAAAGAAGTGTACACCTTATACTACAATATATTTCATATTTTTTGACGACCTTACAGCGCTCATTTTAATGAAATAAATCGCAATTTGCGATCAGTTTTGGCTTCACTGTACCAGGTTTAGATGGAATCTCAATGTGCGGCGAATGAAAATTTGTGCCCGGCCGGAATTCGAATGCGGGATCTCTTGCTTATTAGGCAGACGCGTTGACCACACCGCCACCGAAGACACAGCGAGCAGCCCGACTGCAGAAGACTCTTCCCTGCACGTCTCCCGTCAAACCCAAATTTCCATACGCCAATTAATTGTGTCTCGATACCTCACGGTCTGTTCTCCCTGATGCGGGAATACAGTATTGTGGCTGCAAGCATCACAGAACAAATGGGCTGTGGTAATAGGAAAGAGACAGCGTGGCGAATGGAGATTTGGGTGTGGCGGGAGACGTGCAGGGAAGAGTCCTCTGCAGTGGGGCTGGTTACTGAGTCCTCGGTGACGGAGTGGTCGCCGGGCGCCGGGGCTCAGCGCGCCCGGTCAGAGGGCTCAACGCTGAGCCAACAACAGACCGAACAAGAACTAACATAAACGATCAGAGTCCGCAACGAAGAGAACTACCCGTAGAACCAAAAAAAAAAGAAAACTGATCAATGCGTATGCCTAGTGAGCAGGAGATCCCGTGTCTGAAGCCCGGCCGGGCACAAATTTTCATTCGCTGCACTTTGGTATTTCATGTAAACCAGAGGTGGGCACAAATCGGCTCAATGAGCAGCGCTACGGCTCAGGCCGGAAAAAGAGCAGCGTTCGCGCTCGGCTGGTAGTTATCCTAGTTGTCGCTAGAGGCTTTACCGCGCCGATTTGACTAGCCATTTCAACTCGACAGCGTACTGTACCATAACGTAATATCATAGATTACAACGAAAACCCTTAAGTACAAAATTCTAACTAACAGTTGGCACTGTTACTGGTGTCTTATGAAACAAAACAAAAACAAAAAAAACAAAAAACGCTCTTATCTGTATAAGATATTTGCCGGCTCGACTTCACGTGCTGAACGTTTTAGAGAAGAGTTTCCAGTATTATGTTTATAGTTACTTACTTATAAACATAATAGCATTTTTCAGGAGATAGCTCTGGCAGTGGAATCTGTTCATTCGAGTTTGCACTATTATCTTTATAAGTTATTTTATAACGCTCTCAGCCAGGTGCATTTCCGCGGCTACGTTAGCGCGTTGGCTATGCATGACGCCATCTAGTCTTTTCAGCAGGAACCACGTGGTGGACGCCAGCTGCTCGCGGCTCTGCTCCCGCTCAGGCAGGCGGCTCCGAGAGCGCGTCTCGCTCATTGCCCACCTCTGATCTAAACCTAGCACAGTGAAGCCATAACTGATTTATTTCATTTCATTTCATTTATTTCATTACAATATATTTCAGTTTTGTAAATATGTTTTTCTGCATTATTTTACATTAAATATAAAAACCCACCTAAACTAGTTTGCGTATGAAAATAATGTTTTGCATCAATGCGGATCCACAAGCCCACATTTGTAACTCAAACACGGAACAATAGGAGAGATTCAAATCACCACGATTGCTTCTTGCCTGTTGTTGCTATTACCGCGCCATAATGTTGTTGTTAGTGTCGAGACTTTGGCTGTCTGTGTGACACTGGCTGTTGCCCGCAGGCTCTGAGACGCTGAAGCTGGGCGTGGCGCGGACGGCGAACGTGCTGACGCCGGTGCTGCGGGAGCCGGGCGCGGGCAAGGCGCTCTACTCGGGCTTCCTGTGGCGGCTGGGCGGCGCCGGGGGAACCACCTGGGTGCGCCGCTGGTTCTCCCTCAAGAGGGACCACTGCCTCTACTACTACAAGACTGACGCCGTGAGTCTCGCCACCGGCCCACCATCAAGTCTCTTCAAATCCCTACACTTCCTGCCAGTAACAGATCTAATAGTGGCCTTGAAATCCCTACAGTTCCTGCCAGTGACAGATCTAATGGTGGCCTTGAAATCCCTACAGTTTCTGCCAGTGACAGATCAAATAGTGGACGTGAGGGGGGGGGGGGGCGCAGAGGGGGCAAGCTGCGCTGGGCCAACAGTATAGGAAAGTGTGTGGGGGGGGGGGGTGCAATAATTGGCAGATGTGTTAAGCCCATTTTACTCGATGAACTTTCTTGTCTCAGTTGACTACTCAAGACGAGCGTGTTCACTGCAGCGCCCCTGGCGTGTGATACCCGTACTACGTCTCGCAAGTCTCGAGTAGTCATTTTTGTTTAGGCCGTGTCCTACATAGGCGACAAAAGGAAGCGACAAATCTCAACCGCATGTATGGTTACGGGTATTGCTGCTCGCGCCGGTCGTGATCCAATGACTTTTAGCGGAATATGGACTCGGTGAGTTCAGGAGGGCAATACGGAATGCCGTGCTGGATCCGAACGGCCTCGTTTCACTAGCAGTCCAGATGACAGGCAGTCTTATCCGCATAGCTGTAACGGATCGTGCAGCCACGTCTAGATCCCTGAGTCAAGAGATGGGGACGTCTGAAAGACAACAACCACATGCACGAACAGTTCGACGACGTTTGCAGCAGCATGGACTATCAGGTCGGAGACCATGGCTGCGGTTGCCCTTGACGCTGCATCACAGACAGGAGTGCCTGCGATGGTGTACGCAGCGACGAACCTTGGTGCAGAAATGGCAAAACGTCATTTTTTCGGATGAATACAGGCTCTGCTTACAGTATCATGATGGTCGCATCCGTGTTTGGCGACATCGCGGAGAACGTACATCGGAAGCGTGTATTCGTCATCGCCATAGTCAGGTATCACCCGGCATGATGGTTTGGGGTGCCATTGATTACACGTCTCGGTCACCTCTTGTTCGCAACGACGCCACTTTTAACAGTGGCCGTTACATTTCAGATGTGTGACGACCCGTGACTCTACCCTTCATTCGATCATCGCGAAATCCTACATTTCAGCAGGATAATGCACGGCCGCATGTTGCAGGTCCTGTGCGGGCCTTTCTGGATACGGAAAATGTTCGACTGCTGCCCTGGCCAGCACATTCTTCACATCTCTCAGCAACTGAAAACGTCTGGTCAATGGTGGCCGAGGAACTGGCTCGTCACAATACGCCAGTCACTACTCTTAATGAACCGTGGTATCGTGTTGAAGCTACATGGGCATCTGTACCTGTACACGCCATCCAAGCTCTGACTCAATGCACAGGCGTATCAAGGCCGTTATTACGGCCAGAGGTGGTTGTTCTGGGTACTGATTTCTCAGGATCTATCCCCCCAAATTGCGTGAAAATGTAATCAGTTGTAGTATAACATATTTGTCCAATGAATAGCCGTTTATCATCTGCATTTCTTCTTGGTGTAGCAATTTTAATGGTCAGTAGTGAAGATTGTAAGCCTAGGCAGCAATGAACAAAGTAGCTAAGTTCCTTAAATTTACAAACATTGAACAGTTTCTTCTGGCAGAGTGCCGGTGTGAGTGGTGGTGATGCTGGCCACTGTCGTAGGAGAGCGTGCCGCTGGGCGCGCTGATGCTGCACCGGTACGCGGCGTCGCGCTGCGAGGCGGCGGGCCGCCAGCACTGCCTGCAGCTGGCGCGCAAGGCCGGCCTGGGGCTCACGCTCGCCGCGGACTCCGAGGAGGCGCTCACCCGCTGGCTCGCCGTGCTCGAGCACGCCATCGAGCGCAACAACCACGTGAGTCTCACAGCCGCAGCTCTGCACACCAACTCCCACTCCACTCCACCGTGGATCCTGTACTTGGAATAGTCGGCAGCGTTCCTCGAGCCTAAAACTTCGGAGACTGCGTGTTGTGGATACTGTTCGATAGACTTGCGCATAATAGTTCGCGATCGGGAGCAGAGCCGCGAACTAGTTCGTTCTTTTAGTTCGTCCGCCCCCAGTGACGGTTGAGCGGCGTGGTCTGCGCGTGCAGGTAGAGGGGGAAGTTCCCCCACCTAGCTGATTCATGCGCTTGCGGCTTGCGCCGCTAACGATATCACGCAAACAAAAAGAAACAGTTTGTAGATAATTTCTCGCGGTTAACTTTAGAGTTACGTCTATATCGTGGCATTACGGAATTTATTAGTCAGATATTGCAGAGTGCAGAATACATCAAAACAGAAATTTTGCAGCACTGAACTATGTAAATCTAGCAGACAGACGCTCACCTCGAAATGACTCATCAGCAGAAGGCAAACACGTGATTTTTAATTCTGCAACGCGCCCTCTAGCTATTGCCCGTCGATCTTCGGAAAAGAATCCAACGGACTATGAAGCGAGATAAGTTTGGCATAATCGTCCGCTGCTCCTAGTTCGTCCGCTGCTCCTAGTTCGTCCGCTGCTCCTTGTTCGTCCGCTGCTCCTAGTTCGTCAACTGCTCCTATTTCGTCTGCTCCTTCTAGTTCGTCTGCTCTTTTTGGCTTTTGCTACCGCTACTAAAGTAGCTCTTTTTTATGACAGCTTTTTTATATAATGAATCAGTGTTGCCAAAGCGTATGCCCTTACCGGTATTTTTGGGCAATTTTACATCAAATACCTAGGCAAATAACCAGTTATTTACACTAATGGTTGATACAATGGTATTCAACTACTTTGATTACAGAGTACTAGTAGTACTTCATTTTTAAAATAGATTTCTTGTGCCAGTGAACTACGAAACTACAGCTGAGCTGTATCTCAGCTCGAAATGAAGGTAACTGGCAGAAGGGAATCACGCGATTCTGCGCGCTCTCGCGTCCCCTCGCGGTTCCCCGTCAGTCTTCGGAAAAGGAGCGGACGAACTAAGAGGCGAGGGATCTGCGGACTAGTTCGCGTAGTTCGCCTGTGGGAGCACTCTTCCGAACTAGCTCGTTCGCGAATTACACAAGACTACTGTTCGATATTGAACGTGCGTTGCATAAGGTTTTCGCATTCCGGGCTATACCTCAAGATCACGATCGACTTCTCACCACAATTTGTTAGGCTAATACCCAGTTTTGCATGACTGGCTTTCAATGGTCAAGGACAATGATGAAAAATCTACACCTTTTACTCCAGTTCTCGGAGTCCCTCAAGGGGCGATATTATTACAAACGTAATAGAGACTATTTACAAATTCGAAATATTTAAACATTTCGACCGTATCAAGGCAGTCAAATAAATCCAACGGCAAAGTAGAAAATTAATACTCGACCGGGATTTGAACCCAGATTTCCCGCATCGGACACGTCCAAACAGAACGGACACCATATCAACAACTGTATGCAGGGTGTTACAAAAACGTACGGCCAAACTTTCAGGAAACGTTCCTCACACACAAAGAAAGAAAATATGTTATGTGGACATGTGTCCGGAAACGTTTAATTTCCATGTTAGAGCTCATTTTAGTATTTCTCTTTAAATGTAAATTCAAATAATTCGTGCAGACAATTGTCAAAATACCCAATTGTTTCGTTAGTATGTACTGTACTTCCTCGATTCACGTCATTAACACATATTTTATGTGAACGTTTGGGCAGTAATTGTTGGTGATGTCTTGATTGGGCCTCATGTTCTTCCACCTATGCTCACTGGAGCACATTATCATGATTTCATACGGGATACTCTACCTGTGCTGCTAGAACATGTGCCTTTACAAGAACGACACAACATGTGGTTCATGCACGATGGAGCTCCTGCACATTTCAGTCGACGTGTTCGTACGCTTCTCAACAACAGATTCGGTGACCGATGGATTGGTAGAGGCGGACCAATTCCATGGCCTCCACGCTCTCCTGACCTCAACCCTCTTGACTTTCATTTATGGGGGCATTTGAAAGCTCTTGTCTACGCAACCCCGGTACCAAATGTAGAGACTCTTCGTGCTCGTATTTTGGACGGTTGTGATACAATACGCCATTCTCCAGGGCTGCATCAGGGATTCCATGCGACGGTGGGTGGATGCATGTATCCTCGCTAACGAGGACATTTTGAACATTTCCTGTAATAAAGTGTTTGAAGTCACGCTGGTACGTTCTGTGGCTGTGTGTTTTCATTCCATGATTAATGTGATTTGAAGAGAAGAAATAAAATGAGCTCTAACATGGAAATTAAGCGTTTCCGGACACATGTCCACATAACATATTTTCTTTCTTTGTGTGTGAGGAATGTTTCCTGAAAGTTTGGCCATACCTTTTGTAGCACCCTGTATATGCCCCCAATAGGTAATTGACAATTTCAATGCGGACGCATTAATACGCTCGATCCCTTGCGGGAATGCAGTACAGACTGCCGGCAAGACGAAGTAATGGGCAAGGGGCACTACCATCGTAGTGTGCTACAAGGTGAGAATTTGGGTTGGAAGGTAAGCCTGCCTGGATAGCCTAACTGGTTAAGGCGACCGCTGGCCCGAAGCGAAAAATCCGGGTTCGAATTCCGGTCCAACACGAAGTTTCTAGTTTCCTGTGAGATTTATTTCAATTCCCTGAAACTGTCGAAATGATTCAATATTTAGAATCGTAAAATTCCGGCATTTAATGTCAATAAATTGAGTCCCATCTTTCAGACATATCCGAAAAGAACAGACACCATATCAATAAGAGACTATTTACCCTGGGATTCATAGGTTTGAAGGTATTTTACACGAAGAAGACATCCTTCAATACCTTAAACATCCTGGAGAACAATTTATTTTACTCAGACTGACAGATTTTATCTGGGAGGTTTCTCACTCAGTTATAAATTATATACTGGGTTATTTTTGTAAATGATACCTCCCCGGAAGACAATAATGAATTTAAACGGAACTTACTTTGTGGACATAACTTGTATCTTCCCTGGCACAAACTAACCAAAATATCATCGAAAACGATCCCGCAATCCCCATCATGAATGGAATGAAAATTTAAAATAATAAAACTCCATTACTACCATAAGGCACTACAGCCGTAACTACCTCCAGGTACTCGCTACACGCCGTTACAGCGTACTACAATCTGATTCATCCTTTCTTGTCACTGAATGTACAGTTAACATCACTTTCTATTATTTCTTTTTTATAGCGAGTATTTGCAACATAATTGCCTCTTCTCGCATCCTAAGTGCCACCGGTCCTTCTCTATTGAAACTCCTTCATACAGTCCTCCAATCTCAACAGTCACAACTGGAAAAAAGAGACAAGGTTGTAGGATTGTGTATTATATGTCTTCACGTTAAATATTTTTAATAATAAGAAAGTAAACTTTAATTGACAATAACACTAACAACACACAGAATGGAAAGTTGTTGTCAAAGGACACTTTTTGACCTCCTCGTGGCCAGAACAGGCAACTGCACGACGTCCATGAAGCTAATAAACTTCCGGAAACCTGTGACCACTGAGAGACCAGCCAACATTTATAGCTGCGGGCCATCGGCAATTCTGTTCATTTAGAACAGAAGTATCGTTGTACAAATGAAAGAGTTTGATCCGTTGAGTGTTGTTAGGTCAAAAAGATCTGCGTACCTTAATTAGAACCGAAGATATCGTAAAACAAACCGATTAAAATATTCAGCGCAAGGACAGAAGGATACCGCGGTTAAATAAAGGATGGAGAGACTTAAGTTAATTCCGATACTTGATGACAATTCTGAATGAACACCTTTCGTTCAAAAAAAAAAAAAAAAAAAAAAAAAAAAAAAAAAAAAAAAAAAAAAAAAAAATGAAGGAAATCGGCCTGGTACTTTGGTCTGGCCGACTGAGTTTAGTTTTCGTAGATTCTTTTAATATACAAGGTTACCTCCGGAGTTCCTACAGTTCTGCTAAATCCAAACTGTTCTTTACCAAGGTCGGATTCAAGCAGTTTTTCCACTCATCTGTAAATAATTCGTGTCAGTATTTTGCATCAATGACTTATTAAACTGATAGTAGTGTAATTTTAACATTTGTCTGCAATTGCTTTTTTTCGAACTGGAATTGTTACATTCTTCTTGAAGTCGGAGGGCACTTCATATTTCTCATACATCTTGCATACCATGTGGAACAATTTCTTCGTTATTGGCTCTCGTACAGTATCAGCAGTTCAGATGGAATATCTCTACTCCCGGGGCCTTGTTTTGACTCTGATCTTACCGTACTCTGTAAAATTCTTCTCGCAGTATCGAATCTCTTATCTTTCTGTACTTTCTTTTACATTTCCGCAATACGCCCGTCAAGATTATTTTCTTTGTAATAGGTCCTCTATATATTCTTACCGTCTTTGAGCTTTGCTTTCCTTGCTTAGTAATAGTTTGCCATCTGAGCTACTGATCTTCATGCAGATGTTTTTCTTGTCTCCAAATGTTTATCTTCCTGCACGTGTTACCTATCTTTCCAATCGCGCGGCCTCCCGCGTCGGAGGTTCGAATCCTCCCTCAAGCATGGATGTTTGTGCTGTCTTTAATATAAGTTAGTTCATAAAGTTTGTAAGTTTAGGGACTGATGATCCTGCAGTTAAGTCCCATAAGCTTTACAAACATTTGAACATTTATTTTTCCAAAAATAAATGTTCATATATCATTGTAAATAGAAATTAACAAACCCTGAGACTGTTTTTCGTCTCAAAGACGTCAAAGACATTACAGATAAAGGTGAAGCATTGAATTAAAACTTGTGATGCGGTCGGTAATCGAACCTGGACCTCCATCCTTACTAGGCAGACGTTCTACCGCTAGACCACAGCATCACTAGCGATTAAGGCGTCTCGGAATATCTAGTCACGATTTCCCTCCACGTCACAAACTTTAATTGAGCTTCTGTGTTGCCATGAATTATTGCCACTATTGCCAAGGCTCTGCATGCAGCGAAATAGCACTTCGACAATGGACATATTAGGAAATTCTTGCTTTTCACCTTAGCCTAAGGTTAAAGGCAGGAATTTTCCAATATGTCCATTGTCGAGGTGCTATTCCGCTGCATGGGGAGCTTTGGCAGTAGTGGCAATAATTCATACGAACACAGAATCTGAATTAAAATTTGTGACTTGGAGGGAAATCGTGCTTAGACAATTCCGAGGCGCCTTAATCGCTAGTGATTCGGTGGTCTAGCGGTAAGACGTGGAGGTCTGGGTACGATTCTCGGCCGCATCACAAATTTCAATACAATGCTTCACCTTTATCTTTAAATGTTGATATGTTAGCAATGCTAAGGGACTTCTGTGCTTATTAGCCCCGAGGCTTACAAAGTGTTTAAAGTAAGTGGCGAGCAACCGTGGTCTCCGCAGCCAGACGCATTACAGCGCTCGGCCACTTCACCGCGACGTCTATTTTCCCTGAGAGTTACATTCTTCTACACCCTATGGTCTTTCATTTCATCTTGAGCTACTCCTGCTTAACCAGCCTGGACTTCCTGTCAATATCATTTTTCAGACGTCTGTACTCCCTTTTGCCTGCTTCACTTGCTCCATTTTACTCTACTTTCATCAGTTACGTTATCTCCTGTGTTATTCGGGGATTACTATTAGGCATTGTCCTTCTGCTTGTATGATCCTTGCAGTCTGCTCTACTCCATACTCCATCTTTCAGAGCTACCCATTTTTCTCCTACGGCGTTCCTTTCCCCCGCGTTGGTCAGTGCTTTCCTAATGCTCCCTCTGAAACTCTCAACGTCCCGTGGTTCCTCCATTTTGTCCTGGTTTCATGTCCTTTTTTTTTACCTTTTTGCAAAGTTCCCCCATTCCTGACAGAATCCTGTCAAGAGCTTCTCAACCACCTGACCACGAATGACATAGTGTCCAAAACACAGTTTGGATTTCTGAAAGGTTCCAGTATCGAGAAGGCTATTTACACTTACAGTGGAACTGTACTTAATTTATTGGATAATAAATTGTAAGCAGCAGGTATTTTCTTTGATTTGTCAAAGGCATTTGATTCTGTGAACCATAACATCCTTTTAAGTAAATTAGAATTATATGGGGTGACGGGAAATTCTGCAAAATGGTTCAAGTCGTACCTCACTAACAGGAAACAAAGGGTGTCAGTGCAATCGACTAGTGAATTAAGGCAACAGTCATCATCGGATTGGGAAGAAATTACATGTGGTGTCCCATAAGGATCCATCTTAGGGTCATTGCTTTTTCTTGTGTACATTAATGACCACTCATCAGTTACTACCAGAAGCAGAGTTCGTTTTGTTTACAGATGATACAAGTATTGCAATAAAAAGTACGTCAAGCGTAGTTATAAAAAGGTCTGCTAATGATATTTTCAAGGACATTAATAAATCGTTTCAAGCCAACTCAGCGTCATTAAACTTTGAAAAGACTCACTGCATGCAGTTCAGAACATGTAAGAGATTTCCCGCCAGCATATGCATTAAGTATGAAGAAGAGCAGATAGTAGAGGTTGACAGTATTAAATTCCTGGGATTACAGCTTGATAATAAATTTAGTTGGGAAGAGCACACCACAGAACTGCAGAAACGACTCAACAAATCTATATTTTCAATACTAGTGTTATCAGACATAGGAGACATAAAAATAACAAAGCTTGCATACTTTGCTTACTTTCATTCCACAATATCATGTGGTATAATATTTTGCGGTAACTCGTCAAGTCAGTCAAAAGTCTTCAGAGTCCAAAAGCTTGTAATATGTATTATTTGCGGAGTAAATTCACGGACGTCCTGTAGAAGCCTCTTCAAGGAACTGGGTATATTAACTACTGCCTCTCAGTATATTTATTCGTTAATGAAATTTGTATAATATATCCCTTTTCGCAACAAACAGCTCAGTTCATACATACAATACTAGGAATAAAAATGATCTACAGAAGGACTTAAAAGCACTTACTTTAGTTCAAAAAGGGGTCCATTACTTAGGAACACACATTTTCAATAATTTACCATCAAGTATAAAAAATTTAGCTAGAAATAAAGATCAGTTTAAGAGGAACCTAAAAGACTTTCTAGTGGCCAACTCCTTCTACTCCATTAGTGAATTTCTAAATTGTACCAAATGATGCATATATCGGTACTCTTACTGTATTAGTATTATTATATTATCAGCTAAAAAAACTTAAAAATATATGTATGTGTATTCATATTATTAGTATAATCTCTTATTCAGTTTATATTTTGTTTCTTGACATGTTCCACATCCACGAGGATCTCCTCAACATGGATGTACGGAACGAAAATGTGACATAGTCTGGTGTGATCCGGCTGTGGGCAGTACGCTATACACTGTACACTGCCCTGGTTGCAGGCGGACGAGTGGCTGGAGGCGACACAGCGCGCGCTGCGGCTGCCCGCTTCGAGCGTGCCGCAGCCCGACTGCGCCGGCTACCTCACGCAGATCGGGCCCAAGTGGCGGCGCCGCTACTGCGTGCTCAAGGACGCCTGCCTCTACTTCTACCAGGACAGCACCGCGGACTCCGCCATCGGTGAGGCACACCGGCCGCTAGCATTTTGCAATGCTACTCTGTTCTGGCGCCATCACGCAACTGTACTGTACTATGTATCTAACCAATTCTCGCACCAATTTTCATTTATATAAAAAAACTAGCTTAAACCCGCGGTTCCGCTCGCGTGTTGGTTGATTATCATAGATAAGCTATCTTTCAATAGTGTGCTATGAGACTGGTTTTGAGCGATTAAATGAAATACAATACCTTCTTTAGCAACAAATATTTTTAATCAACATTCAAGTAAAAAAAATTAAATTATGTGAAGTGCTTGATGATGTATATCTATAAATCTGAATATTTGTTCCGTGTACGTTTATCCGAGGCATGTTGTCTGGCCGGCCGCGGTGGCCGAGGCGACTGAGGCGCTCCAGTCACGGTCTGCACGGCCACTACGGTCGGGGTTCGAATCCCACCTCGGACATGGATATTTGTGTCGTCCTTAGGATTAGCTAGTTCATAAGTAGTTTGTAAGTTTAGGGACTGATGACCCCGCAATTAAGTCCCTTAAGCTTTACAAACATTTGAACATTTTTTGAACATGTTGTCTGATTGTGATCTATTAAAAATAGATGTACTGTTGTAATATGTGTAAAGTAACGCAATGCATATTTATCTACGAAGTATAAATAAAAATTAAATCAATGTAATTAATTTCACTCGTTCTTAAGGATATGTAGCTGATAAAGCGGAACTGAAAAATATTCCTATAAGATTGCAGAAGCCTATACACTTACCGTTTATCATGAAAGTAAGTATTATAGATCCAATCACGAAATTCAACAATAATCATTCTAATAATATCACAGATCGATCACTTGATGTAATGCATGAAACGTCAAATTGATTTTTTAAAGAGATGTATTAAAATGCATTTCTTTTTTTAGTGCTTTATTTATTTACTCTTATATTTTCTTATTCGTATGCTTATCTTTACAGAGAAAGAGCTGAAGACATTGTATCACGCATAGACCAAAGATATGGTCTCTGCCATCAGGTTTCGCTGTATGTAACCTCCTTGCTATAGAGTCGCAAACGTTATCGCTGGGCTTCATTCCGATTTGTTTAATAATATGACGACTTTAAACTACCATATCTTCCGCCCCATTATAGCTATCGCCATGGAACTGCTATGATCTACAACGGGAGACTTCGGACAACAATTACACACAGATCATTCGTTTGCGTTCTGTAGTTTTCGCTGCAGAGCGAAACATTACCACACACACACACACACATACACGTAGAATTTTATATACACCGATAAATTTCCATCTCAATATACTCCACCCTTTTATCATTATCAACCCTCAAGCAATAGTGCAACCAATAAAACCATTTTAAAAGAGTAATTATTGTTCCGCATTTCGCGTTATATTCTTCAAATTACAAAATATCTATCAGATTGCTAAAAAAACCGTGCCTAAAACCTTCGTCAGGTGTAAATTAGTAACTGTACAAATATTTAAGTCTCTGCGTCTTCTCGTTCGGACGTGATAAGCTTACACCGAGCAGACATTCACATTAATATATATAGATAAAAAGCTATCCGATTGCCATAAAACCGTGCCTAAAGCCTTCCCCGGGTAGACATTAGTAACTGTACAAATTTTTAGCTCTTTATGTCTTCTGGTTCAGACGTGATAAACGTACACCGAACAGATATTGACATTTATAGATATAGATTGTCAGAACGACATGTTTCGGGACCAACGTTATCCCATTCTCAAGTCCTACAAGAAAAAAGGAAAGAGCGTAAAATACCACTTAAAAACACACGAAACAATTATCGTTTCTAGGATAACTTACCTAAAAATTAAAACGAATAAGTCACAATGCAACGTCCACCTTAAAATATATGCAGCATTGGTGTATTGTCCATGCATGTTGTCGGTTTGAAGAACCACTATGAACTGCCGGCTAGCTACGACGTTGTTTCACCGATATAGTAGGCGTCATGCAGCGGTGAACTGAGGGGCCATTGGGGGGGGGGGAGGGCAGCAGGGCCGGACCGCCCCGGGCCTCCTGTCTATGGGGGGGAGGGGCCTCCAAATACCTAGAGAGCACGTCCTTGGCCTCTCGTTCTCTGGCCTCCAACAAGTCTTGAACGCTATTCTTTTCAGACTGTCCCGTGCCTTTCGTCCTGGGGGGGGGCGTCCCAATCGCATAAGTTACTTTTTTTTTATAGTAGTACATGTATTTCCCAGTGGACAGGGAGCCTCATTTTCTTTTGCCGCCGCCCCGACATCCTTAGTTTGCTACTGGCGACATGTAGGAAGGCGCTTCCGCGCATAGAGGTGGAACGATAGGGGAAGACTGGAGGGGAGGAGCTACACCCGAGCGCCACGTGAGTTGAGCCGGAGTAGGATGATCCCTGGTGGTTGCGCCAATCGGCTTTGAGCGCTGGCTGCGGCGGCAGACCATTGGTATAGGGGTGATCTATTTACACTTCGGTAAAATCAGACGTGACGTCATTATGACGTATCCACACTATCGAAGTCGACTGGAGCCATGATCGACTTGTGTGGTCGTTCTAGACGCAAAACTGCGGTTGCAATTGTAGCAGATGAATTAAACGAGTAGCTGATAATATCTTCAGTTGGTAATGGTATATTCATTACAGTTTCGGAAGCTATAACTTTGCTTTATTTTTTGAAAGTAAGAAGGTATAAACTTTCCGAAAAAGGACCTACACTGTGAGGTCTGAAACGTTATGCAGCCAAATCTGATGTTGTCATCGTGGCCCATTTGTGAAGGTTGTGTTTAAAACTAATGGAAACTTTTTCTCTAAGCGAAAAATGCTACCGAGTTGCATTGTAGTACGGAGTCTACGTTAAACTAAGAGGACAAAATACTGTTACCAGGCTATGAAGCGACAATGTGTACTTGGACATGTCAAAATATGCGACATACGAAAACAACGTATAGTCGCCGTAGGTATATGTATGTTTTCGCCGAAACTATAAATCAAATGAGCTGGATATTAATACAGTCATTTGTTACAGAGGCTCTGCGAACATCAGGTAAAACATTTCGTAAAACTGGGTACTCATCTACGGCCAAGTTGCTGCAACATGCTAGTTGTTTTCTTTGAAAATGTGTGAAGTTTGTCGTTCTCTACGGCTCGGTCTGCGTTATTTCTGACCTAATTTTCAATATACATTTACTGAAATTTCCGTCAGTGCTTTCCAAAACATGATACCAATATTAAGTAAGGCCTAGTTTTGTCACTAAACTACGAAGGAAAAAAGTATGCAGTTCAGAAAGAATGTCGAATTAAGCATGTTATCCCACCAAAAACCAGCGTCTCGAACGATCGCAAAAGTCGATGCGTCGCTCTTCTGGACGTCGATAGTGTGGATACGTCATAATGACGTCACGTCTGATTTTACCGAAGTGTAAATAGAATCACCCATTGGTATAAGTCAAACGCGAGCTTTGCTCTGCGCATGCGCGCGTTCGGCGGCGCTCTGCACTGTTGCCAGTTCTGTCAGACAGCACCGACCGTTAAGCTATACTGTCATGCAGCGAACCAACTACTTGCAAACACGGCTGCTTTCAGTTTCCGCGGCTGGGGCGATCTCCCAGCCAAGTAGGCGGAGCCAGGGATCATCTTATACTGGCCAGACTATAGTGGAGTCTGAGGGAGAAACATTGTTGTTGCTCACAGCCAACCACGCAGCTAGAGAATGAATATTATTAGCTGCCAGTGCGGTAATCGAGGGGGATGCGCAGAACGGTTGAAAACTTAAGTGATGCAGAGTATATTCT
Organism: Locusta migratoria; assembly: GCA_026315105.1. Classification (NCBI taxonomy): domain Eukaryota; kingdom Metazoa; phylum Arthropoda; class Insecta; order Orthoptera; family Acrididae; genus Locusta; species Locusta migratoria. The sequence continues at coordinate 506,623,285 of CM048745.1, forward strand.
ATGAGCAGCTACTACTAAAAAAACTGATGGCGTGACTCTCACGGAAGGGGCCAAGTGTGTTCCAATAAAATTATTTAAGAAGGCGCTAAAAAGGTCTGAAGCATGACTGAAACGCCGAAGCCCTATAATTGCCCCATATACGTTTTGTTATTTCTCCAGGAGGACATTATTAAAATGGGCCCAGATATGCCCTTTGGACAGGTCCAGCTGTTCATTTAATACATTGTTTGACTTTTTTTTGCGCAGAATATTTCTTTCTCTTCTAAATTAGACAGCAACCATCCTTTGTTTTCGTAGTGTAATACCCTCCTACTATCATTAATGTTCCCCATGGAGCGTTGTTCTCCCTTCAGGTGCTTAGACACCGCCGATGAGCCATTCACACTGTTGTGCTCATTGAATCTGGAGAAATAGAAATATTTATATGCCAAATACACATCTTCAGCTATTCAGTCATGCTTCAGACCCTTTTTAGAGCCATCATACATAATTTTATTGGAACACACCTGGCCCAGTCCGTGGGAGTCACGCCGTCACCTTTGACTTGCAGCTGCTCATAGATTATTGCTGAAACAACAGTGCAGCTAGCCGGCAGTTCATAGTGGTTCTTCAAACCGACAACATCTCACATTATTGCATGACATTACACCGATGTTGCATATATTTTAATGTGGACGTTGTCTAGTCAGTTATTCGTTTTAATTTTTAGGTAAGTTATAGTAGAAATGACAATTGTTTGCCACGCGGGAGTAGCCGAGAGGTCTGGAGCGCCACGTTTCGGATCGCGCGGCCTCCCGCGTCGGAGGGTCGAATCCTCCCTTGACATGGATGTGTATGTTGTCCCTAGGTTAGTTTAACTTACTTTAAGTAACTTCCTGGTAATTAAAATTGTGTTCCGGAACCAGACCCGAGGACCTTTGCCTTTCTCGGGCAAGCGCTCTACCGACCGAGCTATCCCAACACGACTCACGATGCCGCCTCACAATTTCCGCCAGTACCTCGCCTCCTACTTTCCAAACTTCACAGAAGCTCTCGTGCGAACCTTGCAAGACTAGCACTCCTGGAAGAACGGATATGGTGGAGACATGTCTTAGCCACAGACTAGTGGATGTTTCCAGAATGAAAATTTCGCTCTGCAGCGGAGTGTGCGCTGATATAAAACTTCCTGGCAGATTAAAATTGTGTGCCGGAACCGGGACTCGAACTTGGGAAACATCCCTTAGGCTGTGGCTAAGCCATGTCTCCACCATATCCTTTTTTCCAAGAGTGCTAGTCGTACAAGGTTCGCAGGAGTGCTTCTGTGAAGTTTGGAAAGTAGGAGGCGAGGTACTGGCGGAAGTACAGTTGTGAGGCGGCATCTTGAGTCGTGTCGGTATAGCTCAGTCGGTAGAGCGCTTGCCCGCGAAAGGCAAAGGTCCCAGGTTCGAGTCCCGGTTCCGGCACACACTTTTAATCTGCCAGGATGTTTCATATCAGCGCACACCGCTGCAGAGTGAAAGTTTCATTCTAGTTTAAGTAGTTTGTAAGTCTAGGGACTGATGGCCAACGTAGTAAGGATTACAAACATTTGAATATTTAAACATTTTGATAATTGTTTCTTGTATTCGCATCTTAATTTTTAAGTCTATTTAACGTGCTTTTTTTGTTTCTTGTAGAACTTGAGAATGGGATAACTTTGGTCCCGAAACATGTCGTTCTGGCAATTTTATATAACTGACAACTGGTGCGAGAACTGGCTGCATTTTGTAATGAAACGTGCATTACCGGTTTCACCTCTCTTTAGATGCTACAAAAACAAATTAAAAGCTTAAATCAAGACCAGAAGCGACGCCTACTTCTGATCTAAATAAGTGCTATTCACAAATATTTGCAAATCTATGTGGCCAAACTACTGTCATCATCAGTTTCTAGCCTTCAAACTACACTGGTCTAAACAATTACTGGATCAGTTGAGATATCTGGATTCTTTGAAGTATAATAATCGGCTGAATGACCTAAAATGGTTCGAAACCTTTCTGTCCTATAGAATGGAAACAACATCTTTAAGGCAACCGAGATAGTGGTAACGATAGAAAGTTGCTGCAGGGGGGGGGGGGGGGAGTTGGTGTTGACTTGTGTTTATTCTACCAAACGAATTAAACAACCAGTTGGATTCAGATAGTGTAGTGAGCAGGTAGTGCAGTGCAACAACAACGTGACTTACCCGAAGTTACGGCATGGAGAGTCATAGGAAGGTTAGAAGCGAGACAGACACAGATGGGGCTAGCTGCAGCTATTAGAGTGTCGTGAATTTCTAGGAACCGTTAAAAGAAAGTAAGGCTAAGGTCGTCCAGGGGTTACATCAGCAAGATCTAACCATTATCTCCAGTTAACAGCCCGTCGAGACAGGGGTCTGAATGCAACTCAGCTGCAACGCACCCTCCAAACAACAGGACGCGAAGTATCAACACAAACAGTCCGAAGTCCCCTCCAAGCACGGAGGCCTATTATGTGTATCCGTTTTAAACCACGAAATCGTTAAGCCCACATAAACTGGTTGGAGCAACATCAGGTTCGTGCGAATGGCGCCTAGTTCTGTTCACCAATGAATCAAGAGTTTGTGTTCAGCCGGACAATCGCCATTTCTTCATCTGGAGAGTATGAGGAACTCGGAACAATCAAATCAAAAATCAAATGTTTGTAGAACTTATGGGACTTAACTACGGGGTCATCAGTCCCTAAGCTTACAAACTATTTACGAACTAGCTAAGACTAAGGACGGCACAAATATCCATGCCCGAGGGGGGATTCGAACCCCCGACCGTAGTGTCCGTGCAGACCGTGATTGGAGCGCCTCAGTCCCCTCGGCCACCGTGGCCGGCTCGGAACAATCCTGCTTATGTACAGGACGAATGATGGACGAATGATGTGGGCAGGAGTCAGTATTGGCGGACGTAACGACCTGCATGTCGTTCAGAATGGCACTTTGACAGCTCAGAGGTATAGAGACGAGATCCTTCGACCATTTGCTGTGCCCTACACTGGTGCCGTAGGAGTTGGGTTCCTTATGATGGACGATAACGCTCGTCCCCAACGAGCTGCGCTGGTGGACAACATCCTTCAAAATGATGGAATTTAACGATTTGAGTAATCAGCTTGTTCACCGGATTTAACCGGATTGAGCACGTCTGGGATGCACTTGGCAGACGCATTGCAGCCAGACCAGCATCCCCAACAAAGCTTATGGAGCTGGATATTGCACTCATGGGAAATTGACCAAATATCGCTCAAGGGCTGGTTGATAACCTTATACTGTCCATGCCACGCAGGTGTACAACTGTACTGGCCGTCCGAGGAGATAACACACCATATTAGAGAGCAACGAGAATGACTTTTTCACTATTATGATAGTCCCATGGTACCTCGCTCTAAATACGTCATGTAAATCTCAAGTAAAGAGTTGAGACAGAAAAATATCGTACTGTATCACACAAAAATTACAATTGTAACCAATTTCTTAATAAAATATGTTATATATGTAGGGGAGAGTAGTATACACTGAAACGCGGTTCACAGTGAAACATTCCATTTCAAATGTTTCTAGAAAATAGTTTTCGATAATCTGGTATCCCTGTATGTTTACCATGATGAAATACATATTTAAATGTGATGGTGGACAGTTCTGTTGATTATTCTCGCTTTTATACGTTGTAATTTGTTTTTGGTGATCAGAAGTTTCAATTAACATCTCTTTGTAAGTCGAAAATTTGCAATAGCATATGCAGCTAAAAGAAATATTGTTGGGATTTTTTTTCTTTTATTTTTTTTAATTATTTTTTTAGTGGTCTGGTGTACAGCTTTAGCTATATATTGATCAGTTGTACATGTGGCAAATATGTAGATTAAGATTATATCTCATTTATTAGTTTACTAGCAAACCCGACAATGCTTCACAATAGCTAATGTGTATGGATTATATACCCCAATTTCTCCTCTTCTTCTCTCTATGTCTATCCTTTCTTCCCTCCTCTATTTTCACATCGCCTCCTACCCGTCTTTTTCCATCACCTTCACACCACTCCCTCTTATCCTACACCATATCCATCTCCTCCCCCATCCTATCATTCCCCCCTTTTTAAATACATTTCATTCCCAATCTAAATCTCCTCCTCCACCTCTCTCTGATCTTATTTATTGTTATTGGGGCCCTAATTGGTAATATAAGTCAAAATGGATGGGTAAATCAATTGGAAACGGGTTATTAGAGAAACCTTTCGAGTTGCCCAACTGTGATGTTAGTAGCTTTAATAACCGTACTTTTAATGATTTTATTGTACGAAAAGGCATGATTATACATTTCAGTATAAAAAAACTTTCCTGTTTCATGTTAAAAATGACTGGAAAAAGGAAAACAAGACCGCACATTTTTACAGCACAGCTTAGCAAGTTTTTCTCGCAGCGAGCAGAATAGAAATGCTTTTTATAACTTATTTATACCTTCTTGAGAGCCTGTGAGTTGAAAACAAAGTAATTATAGCATGTGTTTCGGAATTCTTTGTGTTGCCTTCATTGTAACTCTTGTTGATGAACGATATTTTTTGTCTTTCCGTCCGGAGAGTAAACGAACAGTGCAGATTGTTTACCAGTTCTCGAACACGTCACGTATAACTGCCCATGTGAAAAACATGGCGATTCAAGATTTAATCCACAAACTTCCTACGACTAGTCGTGCGCTTTATTGATCGTCATTGCGAATGCAAGGCGAACGGTAAACTGGACACGCTTAAATTGAAACAGCAAGTCGGTTGAAATCAGTTGTATTCTTGGAATCAGAACATCCTCTCCTTTCAACTTTCCTGTGATTATCGTTGCTTCAATCACATTGTCCATCAGCTTCTTCTCAGAGAGTCTTGTTCCATTGCACAGTTTCGGTTGGCTTAGATTGCGTAACATGTTTATCACTGACCCAACCTTGATTTGCAAATCGTGCGGTGGCATTCCTAGCAAATCCAATGAATTCAGGAATGTAGTTGGATAATTGACGACTTGAACGGGATCGGAAATGGAAACCATCGAAGTAAATGAATGCAAATATCAACAATATAATACATTTCCTTGAGACGATATTAATAAATGTATGTTATTGGCCAGCGATTTGGCTTTGAATTTTTATATTCAAATCGGCTACGTCCTTATTTTTCGCTGCTAAAATGGCTAGTTCGCTCAACCAGATAGTATGGTTTTTGTAATTGGGAGCAATATTCGTATGTTTGTTTCCTGACCTGTAAGTGAATAATGAACTCTTATAAGGAATCTAATTGAAACACGATTAACAACATTGCTATATACCGGTAAAATTTTACAATCCGCGACACAGGCGTAGTATACCTATGTTGGCAACAGCTGCTGGATCGTGGGAATGAAGCTGACCAATCGCGGCAAAGCTTGAGATAGCCAATGAAATTTTAGATGGCAACAGTTGTTCTCTCTCCATAGTAAATAATATTATTTTGATAATCCGCATAATAATTTAGTTTCAGACACATTACACTTACCGAGGAAGATGATGTTTCTCATGTATTCTCAGCATTGATAACGCCGTCTCCCTTTAATCTAACCTCCTTGGCGTATTTGTTTGCTCCGATGCAGCGTATTTTGTCGCTAGGTGAGTAACGAATGAATAAGCCGATTCTTGGAAAATCTAGAAAATGATTGGATCTGAAGCGTACTTTCAGTTTTATGTCACGTAACACGTGAACGCGGTCGAACGGGACAAAAAGTATCTTATGTCCGTCTCCTGCTTCTAAGCTACCTCCCCACCAATTTTGAGCCAAATCGGTTCAGACGTTCTTTAGTTATAAATAGTATAACTGACACGACTTTCTTTTATTTATATAGATGGTGATTTTGGTACACAGTGAACCACTGGTACGTGGCACACAGTGAAACATAGGTTGAATATGTAGGCTTTGTATTCAAAACAATGTTATTAGTAACTATAATGAAAAAGAAGCCATGCACACCTATACCAATATGTGGGTCTGCAGATTGAGTTGGTGAGAGTTTTAAGACAGTGACACAACCAAATGTAAGAACTGCATTCATGAAAAAGGGAATTAATCCCCTTAATGTTGACATCTTTGATGAGTCAAACTTCCTTATGTCTGCAGTTTCCCACCACTGTATAAATGACGGCGAGAATGTGTTAAAATCCAGTAGAACCATTGGCTTCAGATGGATGGATGTATCCTCCAAACACTTTGAAAGGTAATATGCTTATGTAATTTTGAGGCAGCGAAGTCAGTAAAACATACATTTCGGTAAAAGTTTAACCAAAGCTCTTCCCAGAAATACAGCTGGACATCATCTATTGAAGAGACGACTTTAGGGAAGAAAAGGAGAAAATAACTGTGAAAGATTCAACCAATAAAAAAAAAAAAATAAGCAGAGCAGATGTAAATGGAACAAAGTGAGAAAGATGAAGTGCCATTCATAAAACAGAGATAAGTTTATTATTAAATCTTTTGAACTTGAAATAGAATGTTATGATGGAGGACTACATTTTGGGGAAATTTCCAAACGATCTATATTTTATAGCTAAATCTTGAAGTCAATTGTTTGCAGTGATGAGTATGAAGTTTCATACCTTCCTCACTCACAGAAGACATAACCTGTGTATGTCAACATAAAGGCACTGCAGTGATTCTGCCACCAGTGTTGCCCGCTGGCTACTAAGGAACTGTCTAGGAATATTCGTTTTCCAATCAATTTTTATAGACTTAATAGTCGCAGGACAAAATGTTCTGTTTGTTAATGTTTGTAATTGTAATAAACAAACTATTTATGTTGTATAAGTAACTCACGAATTAATAAATGTGAAAATTCACAACTGTTTCACTATGTACTGCAGATGGTACACAGTGAAACATTTGCAGAGGTTTTTAAAAATTGTAATTTCACTCGCTAGTTAACTCCAAATATATTATTTTTTATTTCACAATATTTAAAATAAGTTTTCTTTCTAGTAAACAAAAAACATTTGCTGTGTGAGAAGTATTTTACACAAAATCATCAAGAGTGTAATTTTTGTTTCACTGTGTACTACTCTCCCCTATATTGTGTATGATATCTCACCCGATCCCCCAATTGTTTTAAGCAGTGTAGATGACATAATTTCGTGACTCATCCTCTGTTGATTTTCATTACTTTCTCTACACATGAAACTCCTTTCACTTGACTTTGAGTCAAAATCAATAATAAGTAATATTATGAAAGCTTTTTGGTACAAGAAAATCGCCATTGTATCTACTATAAGCTCAAACTTTTGGGGGGATGGAGCATGTCCGCTCCCCCCTGAGTGCGGGCCTGCAGCCAGACAGTGCCTACTTGTTTGTGTGCACAGGCATGGCTTGCCTGCACGGCTACCGGGTGCAAAACTGCGGCACGGGGGAGAAGCGGCTGTCCTTCGAGGTGCTGCCGCCCGATTCCCGCCAGCGGCACTTCTACTTCCACGCAGAATCCGAGCTCGACAAAAAGAAGTGAGTACACGCCCCGATCACTACGCTCAGCTCAGTACACATACGTCACAGCCAGTGGCGTATCCAGGGGAGGGGGGGGATGCCTGGCTACCAAGACCATGATGTAGCCCCCTCCAGACCCTCCCTTGAAGCCACCCAGACCAAGCTTAGGCAAATAGAAAGGCGCAATACTGCACGGGGACTGGCGACTTTTTTTTTTAAGTAATCAAGTCAGTTCGGATTGACCTCAGCCCCCACGAGACCACAGACCACGATCCTGGATACGCCACTGGTCACAGCCTCTTGCACACCAGACTTTTGCTTTTACATTTACCAAGTAGTTCATGCAGGAGCACGTGTTTCTCGTTGTCGTTATTGTGGACTTTAGTCCGGAGACTGGTTTGATGCGGCCTTCCATCCGATTCTGTCCGGAGAAAGCCTCTTCATCTCCTCATAAGAACGGCAGCCCACATCCATTTGAATCTGCTTGCTGTAATTTTTTTTTTTTCTTTTTTCTCCCTCTGCGATTTGCACCCCACACACTTTCCTCCAATGCTAAATTCACAATTCCTTCTGTCTAATAATATGTCCCACCAATCGATCCCTTCTTTTAATCAAGGTACGACAGAACTTACTTTTCTCCATAATTCTGTTCAAAACTTCTTCATTAGTTACGCAATCTACCCACCTAATGTTCAACATTCTTCTGCAGCACCACATTCCAAAAGCCTCTATTCTCTTCCTGTCCGCACTGTTTATTGTCCATGTTTCACTCCCGTACAAGCCAACACTCCAACACTCCACACAAATGCCTTCAGAAACGACTTCCTTACACTTAAATTAATATGTCCTACCAAGCGATCCCTTCTTTTAGTCAACGTATGCCAGAAATTCCTTTTCTCCCCAATTCTTTTCAGTACCTCCTCATTAGTTACGCGATCCACCCACATAATCTTCAGCATTCCTCTGCAGCACCACATTATCAAAAGCCTCCTATCCTCTTCCTGTCCGCATTGTTTATCGTCCATGTTTCACTCCCGTACAAGGCAACACTCTACACAAATGCCTTTAGAAACGACTTCCTTACACTTAAATTAATGTGTCCTACCAAGCGATCCCTTCTTTTAGTCAAGGAATGTCAAAATTCCTTTTCTCGCCTATTCTGTTTAGTACCTCTTCATTAGTTATGCGATCTAACCACATAATCTTCAGCATTCTTCTGCAGCACCACATTCCAAAAGCCTCTATCCTCTTCCTGTCCGCACTGCTTATCGTCCATGTTTCACTCCCGCACGAGGCAACACTCTACACAAAAAGCACTCAGAAAAGACCTCCTTATACTTAAATTTACATTCGATGTTAGCAAATTTCTCTTTTTCAAAAGAGATTTTCTTCCCGCTGACAGTCTGCATTTTATATCCCCTGTACTGCGTTATTCTCTGAACAAGGTTTGTTTGAAACAAAACTGGAATTTTTAAAACAACAAAGTGCGTTTTTCAATGTGACCCTGCGTTTTTATTGCCTAGAAATCTATAGTTTTGTTCATATATTTATGAAATTTTGCTCTCTCTATGTTAAAAACAAACAAATAAATAAAAAGGACAGGAATATCACTGTCTGTATAACACTTCGTTCGGTGCAAGGGGGAGGGTACTTAAGGTATGGATTTTTTGCACACAAGACCTTTAAACCAAGAGGAAGATCACTGAGTACCTTGCAGAAAACTTGGCCGAGAGAGGGAAAGGTGGAAAACAACAGAGATATGGGAGAGAAAGAGGTGGATGCAGAGAGTATGTATCTGTCGTGGGATCATAAACTGTGTTCGCATTATTTTCTGTCACGTACTAGATCCAAATATGAGTGGCTTGAATCTACTTAAGTACGTTGCCCTCGCTATTATTTTCTATCTATATAAATGATCTGACGGACAGAGTGAGTTGCAATCTGTGGATGTTTGCTGAAGATATAGTGGTTTTCAGGAAGGCGTCTTCATTTAATCACTCTAGTATGATGCAGGATGACTGGTACCAAATTTCTAGGTGGTGTGGGAATTGGCAGCTAGCTCTAAATGTAGAAAAATCTAAGGTGATGCAGATGAGTAGGAGAAACAATCCTGTAATGTTCGAATACAGAATGTAGTGTGCTGCTTTACAGAGTCGCGTCACTTAAATATCTATGCGCAACGCAAAACAGCGATATGTGATGGTAGGCATAAGGTTGACTTCGGTTTATTGGGAGAATTTTACGAAGACGTGATTCGTCTATGAAGGAGAGCGCCTATAAAACGCTTGTTTTGAGTATTGTTCAAGTGTTTGGGATCCCTACCAGATCGGTTTAAAGGAAAACACAGAAGCAAATTCAGTATCTTGAGTTGGAGGCGTGCATAATCCATCGAGTTGATTTTTGGTAGAAACCCACCATCGCAGTTCTTTCAGGGATAACATATTCGGGTTTCTTAAGTATACATTGTATTTAAAACTTCCAGAATTCGGACCCTTTCTTCATTAAAATCTTCTTTTCCCATTGAAGACAGCGTCAAGAACGTCTCTTCAGCTTCCATAAATGTATTAAAGAAACTTGTTTTCGTTTTACCATAAAATGATCCAGAGGGCCGGCCGCGGTGGCCGAGGGGACTGAGGCGCTCCAGTCACGGTCTGCACGGCCATTACGGTCGGGGGTTCGAATCCCCCCTCGGGCATGGATATTTGTGCCGTCCTTAGTAATAGCTAGTTTATAAGTAGTTTGTAAGTTTAGGGACTGATGACCGCGTAGTTAAGTCCCATAAGCTATACAAACATTTGAACATTTTTGAATTGATCAGTCCCTAAGAGAGAGTGCCCATCAAAGAATCAGCTCGCTTGTGACCTAACGCTTGATATACCATACGAGCAGAAATCTCACGTGCCTTAGCTCCTGAGACAACAAATTAAGTATCCTTTGGGAGTTGAGGATAGGAATTCGTCGCTAGCACTACGATATCAGTATCAGAAGAAAATGTTTTTAGAGTTTCTGCTCCATTCACACTTGCGAAGAATACACGTAGTATTGTTTTGTATCGGCCTCTTCTTGTGTTGTTACTAGAGCTTCGACACATCGGTTGGTAGCAATAGCCTGATTGCGATAGGGTACTACAATGTTTTTCCCAGTATCCATGCTGCTTTCCACTATAGCAATACTGAAAACATCCGTTAGTCTATCCTTGTGTTTAGCATGAGAAAGAAGCTTCTTCAAAGGAATATTTTTAATATTTGTGTTGGATTCTATCTTGTACATGACAGGAACACTACCTTGTTGTCTTCGATCTCTTATTGCATATTTCAGAAAACTGTCTATACTTCATTCACCGAAACGAGAGACGGACTGTAAACACACTGAGACGCGTGACCAGGTGTGGACAAAACAGGGACGCTCGATCAATTTCGCTGCATCGGTTTCAGGTGTAAGATCGTTGTGTGATGTTATATAGCAGTGAATAGGCGTTGACTGTCAACGTCAACTTGAAGGACCAGTAGCCGAATACTAACGTAAATATAACTTCATACAATGTAAGCTTTCACGGCCGGAGTCAACTTCATTTTGTCTTTACAGTAACATAGATCATTCATAGCCTGTGCGTCTCTTTTTCTCTCTACTTGTATCACGTAAGAGTAACCTCATTATGTCACCCTTCAATTTGAGTCCATCCAAGAAACGTTAGTGAAGAAGTAATAAAGTTCTTTAGAGAAACATGTGGTTCTTAGTGTGTATAAAACACAGCTGTTGTGTCAAGAAAATTATTATGATAATAGTCAATAGAAAGCCACACACTCTTTGAAGCCTACAAGGGGGAAAAAAGAAAATACAACAGTAGCTTTCTGAACGTTTTGATGACTTTAACTGAAATGCGATACGAAGAAAAGTTTTTTGTAATAAATTTCCAACATTTATCAAAGTGCTTGCTGTGGTAAGCGAAGATGCAGATTCGGGAAATTTTCGGAGAAAATCACTTTTTATAAAGTCTTAAAACAAAAGAATTTTAAATGTTTCACTTCTAATAGCACTGCTATATAACAAAACTCACAACGACCTTACCCCCGAAACGGGTGCAGCAAAATTAAGAGAGCGACCCTGTTTTCTCCACCCCTGGTCTCTCGTTTCGGTGAACGGAGTATAGATATGTGTCAAAGACAACAAGAATTTCAGAAAACTCGCCATACCTTGAAAAATAGTTTTGCAGAACTGATTTGTTAAATCAAAAATTGTTTTCGTCTCCTTTCGTACTTGCAAATTGTGGACCTCTGCCATTCCATTAACAACTGACTGAAATTTCTTTCCTTCAACACAGCTTGCCCTTTATTCACATGAAGTGTTAAGTGCCATCGACAAGGGATCTCAAATCGATTCCATATTTCTGGATTTCCGGAAGGCTTTTGATACTGTACCCCACAAGCGGCTTCTACTGAAATTGCGTACTTATGGAATATCTTCCCAATTGTGCGATTAGATTCACGATTTCCTATCAGAAAGGACGTAAGTCATCGAGTAAAACAGAAGTGATATCTGGCGTTCCACAGGGAAGCGTTATAGGTCCCCTACTCTTCCTCGTGTTTATAAACGTTTTAGGAGACAATCTGAATAGCTCCCTTAGACTGTTCGCGGATGATGCTGTCGTTTATCGGTTAGTGAAGTCAACAGAGGATCAAAAGCAACTGCAAAGCGATTTAGACAAAATTTCTACTTGGTGCGAAAATTGGCAATTAACACTAAATAAAGAAAAGTGTGAAGTAATACACATGACCACTATAAGAAATCCACTGAACTTCAATTACGCGATAAATCAGTCAAACCTTAAGGTCGTAAATTCTACCAAATACCTAGGAGTTACAATTACGAACAACTTTGACTGGAGAGAACACACAGAAAATATTGTGGGGAAGGCGAATCAAAGGATACGTTTCATTGGCAGAATGCTTCGAAGATGCACCAGCTCCGTCATAGAGACTGCCTACATCACACTTGTGCGTCCTCTCCTGGAGTACTGTTGCCCCTTGTGGGACCCTCACCAGGTGGGACTGACGGAAGATATTGAGAAGATTCAGAGCTCGTTTTATTTTATCACGTTACGGGGGGAAAGCGTCACGGAAATGTTGCACGAATTGGGCGGAATTCATTAAAAGAAAGACGTTATTCATTGCGGCGTGATCTGTTTGCGAAGTTTCAATCACCGACTTTTACTTATGAATGTGAAAATATTTTGTTAGCACCCACCTACTTAGGGAGACATGACCATCCCAATAAAATAAGAGAAATCAGATCGAAAACGGAACGATTTAGGTATTCTTTCTTCCCGCGCGCTATTAGAGAATGGAACGGTAGGGAAAAGTTTTACGGCATCTACAGCGAAACTGTTGTGAGCGGTAGACCTCTTTTCGTTTCATCATTTTTTGTGGGTGGGGGGTGGGGGGGGAGGGGTCAGTTACAAAACGCTTCGTAAACGTCCAAAATTACATGCAAACTTTGTTGCAGGTCCCCAACTACTCCCATTTACCAATAATTGATGCATAAATGTGGGTATTATCACGCGGTGACTTCTCATTATTTATGACGGCATATCTCCTGAGCTATGTGTCGTGCTCTTTTGTTTTTGGGTCAGGTACCTACGTGGGCGTACAGTGAGCAGTTCACCAGTTCACCAAAGTTTCATTGTAATGGTTTATGAACACATAGAAGACATACAGACAATATATTACGATGTTTAGGAATCTGCCATCATCGGATCGAAAAACCTCTGAACTTCGCTGGATTGTCCACCTTTGGCAGTGACGCATCTTGACATGCAAGTAATGACGCCTTGGTTGGACGCTGGAGGGAGTTGGAACCTCATTTTCCACACAAGTCATCCAATTTCCGCAAATTCCGTAGAGGATGACAATGATCTGTGACGCCGCGTTCAGTCACTTCTCACATGAGTTGAACCGGGTTCACATCTGGCGAGTTGAGAGGCCACAACATCAGTTACAACTCGCCACTGCGTTCGTCGAACCATTCCATCACACTCGTGGCCTTGTACATGACGCATTATCTTGCTGAAAAATGCCACTGCCGCTGGGAAGCATGATCCTCATGAAGAGGTGTACGTGGCCTGCATACAACATATACGACGTGCTTGTCATGGTGCCTTGCACGAGTTCCACTGGACGCTTTGATGCCCACATAAATGTTTCTCAGAGCATAATTAAGCCATCATCAGCTTGTCTCCGTTCCCCATTAGAGGTGTCAAGGAGCAGTTCGCCTAGAAGATTTGCACCTTTACATCGGCGTGATGAAGAACTGCGCGGAAGTCCAGTAACAATGATCACGTGCCCATTTCAGACGTAGCTGTCTGTGTCGTTTGTCATTGGCAGATGTACAAGTGTCGGCTGCGGTGGTCCATTGTTGACATTTCTATGTCTACTTTTGCAAAGATACTCTGAAAACCACTTTTAAGTGCCTGGCAGTGGGTTCATTAAACATTTTCATAACTTTTGTCTACCGTTCCATTCTCTAATAGCGCGCGGGAAGAAAGAACACCTAAATCGTTCCGTTTTCGATCTGATTTCTCATATTTTATTGGGATGGTCATGTCTCCCTAAGTAGGTGGGTGCTAGCAAAATATTTTCACATTCAGAAGTAAAAGTCGGTGATTGAAACTTCGCAAACAGATCACGCCGCAATGAATAACGTCTTTCTTTTAATGATTTCCACCACAATTCGTGCACCATTTCCGTGACGCTCCCCCCCCCCCCCCCTAAGGTGATAAAACAAAACGAGCTGCCCTTCTCTGAACCTTCTCAATGTCTTCCGTCACTCCCACCTAGCGAGGGTCCCACAAGCGGCAACAGTACTCCAGGACAGGACGCACAAGTGTGATGTAGGCAGTCTCTTTGGTGGAGTTGGTGCATCTTCGAAGTGTTCTGCCAATGAAACGCAACCTTTGGTTCGCCTTCCCCACAATATTTTCTATGTGTTCTCTCCAGTCTATGTTGTTCGTAATTATAACTCCTAGGTATTTGGTAGAAATACCAGACAGCAGCAGACAGTTATCTTTCTTGTGAACTTTCGATCGTCGTGGAAACTAGGCAAAAGTGAGTGTTTTGAACAAACAAACATGGCTGCCGACCACACCTATCGGCTTCAAACAGAAGTACAGCACACACCCATAGAGTCATTGTCTGCCACTGTCCTACACTTGAGTCAGGCTGTATGTTAATGGCCTCGGTGATTGCAGTGCAATTTCTCTGTTAACCGAGATTTTCATTTGTCAGTGCCTGGCCCACGTTTCTGTGAGGTGCATCCAGTGATCTCAATGATTAACACTGGATACACAACTGTAGTGCTTTGAATCTGTGAAAATCGTGACACACTATTTTTGTTAGGTTGGCAGCACCGTACATATAGGTCGTGTTGTTCTTTTGTATTCTGCGTCCTTTGAAAATAAGATATGAATGATTAATTACTTTAATAAATATATTATACTAAAGTTCGAGTCGTTTATGCTTGAAGAGAATTCAAAGGAAATGAAGTAGAGTTCAAATCCATAGATGAACTATATTTTAGCCAGTTCCTATCATAATGAATTTAATGAATAAATGACACTGTTGTAGACGCTACTTCTCGTGTTCATTTCTCTACTTGCCTCTTGTTTATAATGCTTTTGGTTTGAGACCACCGACTGGAAATTACTGCATGAAAAATAACGCTTATATCAGACACCTCTAATTGATCGGTTTTACACCTCCATTTATCTTTCTACAGTAAAACAATTTATCCATTTAACGCAATATGGTAGAAACACTACTTCTGAATAAAAATATAACTGACGTACACGTTTTAAAAAACCCATGTCGACCGGGGTGGCCGAGAAGACTGAGGCGCTCCAGTCACGGTCTGCACGGCCACTACGGTCGGGGGTTCGAATCCCCTCTCGGGCATGGATATTTGTGCCGTCCTAGTTCGTAAGTAGTTCATAAGTAGTTTGTAAGTTTAGGGACTGATGGCCCCGTAGTTAAGTCCCATAGACTATACAAACATTTGATGTTTGAAAAAACCCATGCCGTTTTCTGTTGTTTCGTTTCATGAGTATACCGTTTATTCTATGTCTCAACTATTTTGTGAAAAGTATTATAATTTTCATAGGTAGCTGCCTTTGTATTTGAGTTACTTTGTTCGGAAAGCAACTAGAACAAAGGACTACAGATGTCATAACGTTAAATTCGGTGTACGCAAATACTACTAACAACTAGACAGAGACAGATATACGTTCACCGATGTGGCGTCGAGCGTCACGCTTTTGTAATACCACAGAGTAACATATACAGAGGAGCAGCCCCCTCTAAACCACTGTCCTACGCTCCCATCGTAGTTCCGTAAGATGCTAGCAGGTGTCAGGCGGTTCGCTGGCTTAGGGTGCCTCTTGCACATCAGAGGGTAGCGTGGAGGGGAGGCTGAGGGGAGAGCTCGTGCCGCCTGCCACGCTTGCTGGCGTTTGAGGGGAGGTGGTGGTGGGGACAGCTGCTACCTGCCGCCTGCCCTGGCCAGTTTAAAAGGCTGCTTCTGACCGCAGCGCTATCACGGGACATCTTACGGAACTGCTGGAAACCCTCCCTCCCCGCACCCCTGAGCGTAGGACCGGGCCCTTACGGAGGTTTCCCGTCTGTATATATTAGTCTGTGGTAATACACAGTACTGACTCCAGATTATCTTTGAGCTCACTGGGTGCGTCGCTTGCAGGTGGTTGGCGGCCCTGGAGTACTCGATCGACCGGTGGATCCGCGTGGGCTGACGGCGGTGCAACGCGTGCCGGCGGCGCGCCCGCTGCCGCTCGCGGTCGCGGCTGCTGTCGGAGGCGACGCTCGCCGACGCCGAGGCGGACGCGGAGGCAGAGGCCGAGCCGGAAGCTGAAGCGGCAGGCGACGCGGACGCCCGCCAGCGCCTCTGACGGCGAGCGCGCGCACTGTCGACCGGCAGCCCGCGCCGCCGCCGGCGCCGCCGCAGGTTGACCGCAGCGCCCCTGCCGACAGCTTCGTGTACCGCGCACCAGCCGCCAGGGGGAGGAGCGGAGCCAGTGTAGCCTTCTCGACGGGAGCTCAGTGCTGCCAACGTACCAGACTGTAGCAGCACTCTTACTGCTCTCCTCAGCAATACGCGGATTCGGCGCGACCGAATAGTTGAACGTCACTGAGCACTTTGCTTACAATCGGCGATCGTAAACGTAATATGTAAATGTCAAGATACCTGCTACGATCCAATCGACATTTTACAGACTGTACTGTACTTTGGCAAGTACTACAATGATTTGAGAAATTACACATAAAGGCCAATTCACACTGTCCGTCACATCACGTCGCGTCACCGTCCGTCAGAACATTCCTGATGCATTTCTAATGGCGGCATTCACACTGTCCGTCACCGAACCGTCACGTCTCGTCGAGCTTTCTCGACAAGAATGTTTTGCCGGAACGGCCGTCTGCTAACATCGGAAGTCAACCTATTTTTGTCACGCGAATTACATATTTCAGTCGACGATTTCACCG
Source organism: Locusta migratoria (assembly GCA_026315105.1). Taxonomy (NCBI): domain Eukaryota; kingdom Metazoa; phylum Arthropoda; class Insecta; order Orthoptera; family Acrididae; genus Locusta; species Locusta migratoria. The sequence continues at coordinate 506,640,332 of CM048745.1, forward strand.
TTTATATGCAAATGTGTCTTATTCATCTTTATTTTGTTGTTATACTTAGTTGTAGGGGTAAATCTCAAATGTTTCATGGTGACTTAAATATTTTTGTCAGTTGAGTGTCCTCCTAAAAACAAGGTCAGATATCTGAAAGCAAAAAATGGTTTATGTTACTTAACATTGTAACAGAAAAGACTGAAGCAAACTGTCTATTTGAATAAGATTTTAATTTGATTACGCATTTTTCCTTAAATAACGTTTGAAATGAAAAAGTCCGTTCTAATTAATCACAAAAATTCAGTTGTTGTAATGGATAAAGTATACAGGCGCTATTTATGCTCTTATAAATATTGTTTGATGTTTTCGTATGTTTATTTTTTTCTCTTGAAAATAGATGTCAATGTTTTGAAATGTTGTTTCAGTTCCCAGTAAGTTGGCCAAAAACATACTATAAAGTTTTATTTGGCTGTCAAAAACATTTAGCGTTGTTGTTCCCTCATTTCTAGTATTAAACTATGACTATCTACATAACAGATCGCCACTCATAACCTCACTTTCAACATCGCATATTGAGATGGGCGAATTGACGTGACGGACACGGACAGACAGTGAGAATACAACTTGACGTTACGGTGCCGTGACGTGACAGACAGTGTGAATTGGCCTTAAGAGCCCTCCTATGTATATAGAGCACTGAATTGCATACATCTCAAATTCTATAACAAAAAGAAATTAAAAATTGAAGAGGAACAAAAGCGCTCAAGAAAAATTTCCAATTGTCTCTGATCAGCAGAGAATATAGTTTTAAGTCGTTTCTTACCACCAGATTTTCCAATACGTGCACTTTTGTTACATTGTGTGGATGCGGTAACACAGACCCCCCTGGAGAGGGCTCGGGTTCAGTTCCCAGTCACGTCAAAAAATTTATTCACACAGGAACAGTGTGTCATTTTCTCTTCATTATCATCAACGTGCAATAAAAAAGGCACGAACTCGGCGACCAAAAAACCCCATATGGTATACTCTGACAAATTATAAACTTACTACCCCACTTCCTTTGGATCATAGCCCAAGAGTTGGCACCATTACTATCATAGCTACAAGAGTAATCGGTTTTGTTAGGGATCCACAGCCTCTATATATTTCATAAATGAAAACATGGTGCGTAATAGGCTGTGTTACAATTATGTTTTCTTTCTGATTAGCTTCAATGACCAATCACAAAATAAAGGAATCATGTTTACATTTGTGAAATAGCTACAAGAGGTGTTACAAGTCCACTTCCAGCGAAAGCAATTTATGTTTCTTGTAGTATTCGCTGCAAAAGCTGGTATCGATACTTTAAATCGTTTTCTAATCTATTTCTCATGATTGAACTCCATCTCTGGTGAATTACTCACCAATGATATTTGAAAACTTAATCTTCTTTCATTCCGAAGAAGATGATTCAAAGTCGACAAAGCGTTTCAAAACAAATATTGAAGTAATGCAACGAAATTGTCAAATCAACATAGAAAGTTTATTATTGCATCCATCTGTCACAAGAAAAACGAGACTCTCCTGCAATTGTATTTTGATTGTTTTTCTGCATAGAAGAGAACATAGTCGCCGGTTTCATTCAATAAGTAGTCATCATACGACAACTCCTACTTAGTGAGATTTTAAATCTTCCACTCTGCTGCTTAGGGGCCATTCCTCGGACTGTGAATGGCCAGCATCTAAGGGCAGGTGGACTGATTTTGAAACATGTAACAATGAGACTGTTCTTAGTAGTCAGTTACTGAAGGAAGCATGATGTTTCTCATTGTCTATGCTATTATAGGAAGGGGTGCACCGAGAAATCAGTAACTGGTATTTTTACACACACCAGAATTGCGTCAACTTTAATGACATGTTATCTACAGCATACTTCATAAATGTTTAATGCATTTTTGTGAGATTATGCGAAATATATTGTCATTACCTTTCAAGAAATGAGAGATGTTTCCTTTACATGGCACAGCGTTTTAACTATGTTTCGAATGAACAAGAAATGTTTGAAATAGATAACAAGACCTCTTTTGATTCTGTGGCAGAATACCTGATAAGGTAAAACAGCTGATTGGTGGGTCTACATTGTCACACAGCTGTAATACCTACAAGTTTTCTACAGCGATTTGTCCTATCTTATGTTTGCTGTCACAGATTACTCAAGGAATATTTCCAGTACTCAACCAATTCTGTTCCAAGCACTGTTTACAAGCAACATTCATCAGACATGCACAGAATTAACAAAATACATAGCCAAAGATTTCTAACACAAACAATCACTTTTTTCATATGTGATATAAACATCCATGTGTATTTTTATACACACAGCTGATGTGTCGAATTCGTACTGTTGCCCATAATGTGGTTTCACAACAGTTCACACTCTGTGAACTTCTGTGAAAACCTTTCTGTCACTTACTTCATGCTTTACTTAGGTTCTGATTGCTCAAGAACTAAAACGAAATAATAGTCATGTTTTGCTATGATAGCTTTGTTTGGCATTTCTTGATCTTTATCTGGATCACTGCTATTTGTAATATGTCTATGATTTACCTTGGCATAAAAGACAATAAGTGTCATTCTGTCTATTAAAACAGCTGCAGACCAAGTGATATGTAACTGCTCTTTTCTGACATTGATATTATTCATTTATTAAAAGTTTCATATTACTTTTCTACAAAAATTGGTGTTATTTTTGTTGATGTGAAATATGACTGATAAAATTGGTAGGCTTCGGACTCCATGCATGTTATTTATTTCTGTGGGCCAGCAAAACTTTCAGTAACAGATACTTAATTTAGCAAATAAATATGAAAGCCTGCCAATTACATCTTTGAAATCAATATTTTGCTTGCATACCTCACAAATAAGAGTTTCAAATTGTAGGCAGTACAAAAGGTAAAAAAGTTCACTTTTAAGATGATTACTTTTATAAAAATTCAACTGTGGTACAATGAAAACTGATTATCACACACATCTGAGCTACATTTAAATAATCGTTAGTTAAGTTACTTTCACACAACAATGTTATTCAAAATGCTTCGAAATGTTATTGCATGAGCAAGGAAGCAATTCAGAGCTCTGTATTGAAACAAAAAACGACTTAATTTTTAATTTCACGACATTGAATCTGTGTTAGTTAACCTAAGATCTTAAGATCTCCTCTCCTAAATTACATTCATTTCTGTATTTCTGATTTCGTTTAATCTAAAGTCAATGACAGCTTGTTTAATCTGTGCAAAATTTCTGAACTCCCTACAACACATTGTTACTTCTGGAATTAGACATTGGATAAAACTATAAGTGAATATATAAAGGTTTCTTTCGTTTTACAGTGATAATTAACTACTATTGTACTTGAAAATGGTAAGTAAACATACAGAATTTACATCTTTTACAATAAAAAAGTTTTACAGAAACTAATACACTGATATTGAAAAACATGCAAGGGCTGAAATGGAATATTGTGGTGCTACATTTCCCAAAATTTCAGCTATTTTTTTCTCTCCTTATTCACACTAATTGTACAATATTCTATCATTATTACTATTAAATGCTTGCACACATCTAAAGAAATAACCAAATTGTCTTTCTATTGTGTGAAATAATTGGTCTCTTGCCAATTATTTAATAGTAATGCATACTTATTCTCCAACAGCAACAAAACATGTGAAGTTAATTAAAAACAATCAAACTTCTCAATTAATATTTAAAATCCAAAATTCAGTTTATTACCATTAACAAGGCTACTGTTCAAACTAAATCACCATTCATGAAGAACATGATACTCAACATATATCCAACACACTTTCAGAACATTCACATGTAATTTATTTACATGATGCTACTGTTATCATTTTATATTGACATTGGTTGACAGTGTATGACAGGGGTCAAAATGACCCAGACATAAATATGTATTATTGACATCATCAGTGTCAAACATGTTGAATTTCATGGAACTGTTCTGATGTTACTTGAATTTTATGGCACAATTATCACATTGTATGGACTATTGAATACCTATCTGTTTTTGTAAGACAATTTGCTCATGTAGTACTTCATGTTACAGTCAATAATGAACAGAGTAGGGAAAAAAAACTATGAAGGACTGATATGAATTCAATTTAAAAGCAAATAATTATTTATAGCTCATATTAAGCCAACAGAAATTTGCAACATGAAAATCTTTTTGTTACTCATTTCTTTTATTAATTTTCATACCCACTAATCTGTAACATTGTAGCTTTCAGCCATGTTTTCATGTGATATTCATGCAGAGGGAAAGATGAAATATAAATGCAAACAATTACAATCCCAGTTTTTCTCAAGACTGTACTAACAAAGTTACCCTGAGAGCTCATATACTCTACATACAGACAATTGTAAGTAATCATGTGTACTCCACAACCAAGAAACTCTGATGTTTATTATGTCATAAGTTGTTTATTACAAACTGCAAGAAATTTTACAGAATGCTGAGGACATTTTGAAACATATCAGAGGTATATTTATGCATGAATGTGAAAAAATCATATAAACATAACAATTTTTATGTGTTTACATGTTGAAGTACAGAATTCTGTGAGTTTTGTCTAGACAATTTCTGTAGTTAAATGTTCCTGAAAGTAAGCAACAAATAGAATACAGCAGTATGTGACCTCTCGTAATGTAAATTCCCATACTTTTGAAGCAAAACTATCTGTGGCTTTAGAAGATATTAGCTATAGACTGTGGAACTGTAAGCTTCTATTAACTACATACATTTATGTTATGACCCTATGTAATTTTTAATTTAATGTTGTGACAAAACAGAAAAGTATGTGTTATAAAATTTTATAAATAGTTGTCCCATTCACTTTTAATTTATTGTGATGTTATCAAAGATTTCTATAAAGAAAAATGAAGACAATATTATGTATAATCAGCTTTGCTAATGTATTAGAAATTAAGCTACAGCATGTCTAGAGGTGCTAGGCAAAATCATACATACATTTGTTATGGGACTTGTCCATTCTAGATGGAGCAGCCCATGTGGAACTCAATGTACTGGTACAAACTTTGAAACGTTTCCTTTCCACATATGTATGATACACCAGTAATGTTTTATGTGTGCTGACTATCTGAATCTTCAGTGTCCCAGTAACTTGTAGCAACATGAGAGACAACCTCATGTGGTGCAGATAATTCAGACACAACATTTTGCAGAGTTGCTTGTCTGTTACAGAAAGTTCCAATTTGTATGTGACATTAGTCTATAATTGTGCTATGTGGCAACTGCTTTCTGTATGGCTGAATATCTGAAGTCAGAGTAGGGGGTATAGATTTTTTGATGTGAGAATTAGAAGTACAGTTGAAAATATTAAATGGGAATATTATTGTTGCTGTTGTTAAATAAGGAAAATCATAAATTAATGCAAATGTTGTATAGATTTTAAACACAGATTTTAAAAATACCAAAGTGCTTGCTTCATGAAGAAGAAGCAACATAAATAGAACGCCAGTAATTTACAGAAGTAGTAAGATGTTTAGAATGAGTGAGCACTGATAACAGAAGATGCTAAAAATAAATTTCTAGTTTTGTCTAGAAAGAATTTAATTGTTTCTAAAAAGGAAAAGCTCATATAAACTCATAAGACTTGATATAATAAAGCGGGTTGAAACGAAACTAATCAAAAATTTAATAATAATAAACTAAGATGTACTTTAAAATAAAGGCTCCTTGTCTTTATTCCAAATTACTGCATAACCCATCCATTTTGGCATGGTATCTGTAATTTGTAAGCAAAGTATATTTTTAAAGAAATTACTATTTAATTGTTTAGAAGAATAAACCAATATTTATAAGACATTTGTTTTTTGTTTGTTGAATAAATGTTTGAAATGAATAATTTTTTTATAAATTGAAGCTAAACTTTGTTTTGTAAAACTCATTATGCAATGCACATGTTTCAAAGGCAAAGACATACCGTTTCAGATGACTGTCTTCTTGAACATGTAGCTTTGCATTCCTTACTGGCAGTTGTCTGATGCTTACTTGATGTCTCATATCTTAACAGGGATACCAACTTACAGAAATATACAGATATCAGATGCCATCCTGAAATGCTGTTTATTAGTGCTTTCCGAAATAAGGACACTTCTAAAGCATTTTCCTGTCAGAGAAAGCTTTGAATGTTTATTGTACTCATAGTATGTCACCACTTTTCATAGGTTGGCATCATTCATTAACATATATGTTGTTTATTAATTTGTATGTGAACATTATATTGCTTATAAAACTCATTATTGTGCTCAAAGGAAGCATCCTTAAATGTCCAAAAAAGAGCTCTTCTGTTACTCTCATACAACATAATTTTGAAAACATATATTCCATCACAATGTATTCATTATTTTCACTCTTAACATCAGTTTGTTTCTTGTCAACACAAATGCATGAACTAACTTCTTGTTTTTACATTCATACAACAGATATTACAATATCATTTGTTTATATTTTTCTCTGGTGTGGACCTAGATGATTACTAAATTGCACAACAGGTTTGGAAACTAGGCATTGTGAACATATTTAAAATGTATGACTGCAGTTATTACTTAAAGTAAACTCTCAGTACCCACAATACATTATTGGATTGCATTCTCTAGAAGGCTCATCACTATTACCTCTAATTCTTGATTAATGAGGTTTAGATTTATAGATTCCACAGATACGTCAGTTAAAAGTTGACTGATGACAAGTAAAGTTCTCTGGTTAAATTCTAAGACCACTTTGCATGGACATCTAGTACAGACCTGGGAAGAATATAAACATGTTTCACCAGATAAACTTGGACACATTTCCTGAAGATTGATTACACCTCAGTTATGTTATGAAATATAAACAACAAACATTAAAACACAATCGAATATCTCTAAACAACAGGCATCCAATAGTCATACATGAGGGTTGGAACTTAAATAGTGGCAAGTTTTTTTTTCAGCTGATACAAAATGTTACATGTTTTCAACTGTTACTGTCCTTCAATGTTGTGTAGAACCCATTGCCAGCGATGTGGAAGGTGTAGTATACCATCAGCAGAGCCTGTTCTGTTGATGGTGTGAATGGAGCTGTCTACTTCCTGTCGAATCTCTGGAACAGTTCTGAAGCAAATACCATGAAGTGGTTCCTTTATCTTCAGAATCAAAGCAAAGTCATAAGGACGTAAGTCGAGGGAGTATGGTGAATGGTACATTACTTCCCAGTCCCAGCGATCGAACAGAGTGGCCACAGCTTGCTCTCTATACGCCCATGCAATGTCATGCAAAATGATGGATGAGCTGAACAGAAAGTGTTGCCGTTTCTTTTGTAAAGCTGGTCCCAGGTGATGCCCCAAAAACGAACAATAATACTGTGCACTGACAAACTGCCGTGGAGGAATGTAATGCATTATCAAATATTTTGTTGTATTGAGCCACGGTCATACAGTACTGATAAAAGATTGGACCATCATTTGACTGTAAGGTATTTTATTTTCACAATCCGGATTTCGGCTTTTAGGCCATTATCAAGTGTACAAATAGTCCAATTATGTGGATGATCAAAATGTCAATTTTCGATATGTGCTTGCATATACGTAAAGATGCAAGTTATCATTAAGTAAAGCATCAAAGTAACAAAACATATACATATTGACGCAAAATGGAGCATTGCTGTAGTGATCTTGTGACTTTCCATCATGCAACATAATTAGACTATTTGTACACTTGATAATGGCCTAAAAGCTGAAATCCGAATTGTGAAAATAAAATACCTTACAGTCAAATGGTGGTCAAATCTTTTAATCAGTAATGCATCATGTTAGACTGTGCATTCACAAGTGACTGTGTTTCCCCTGATTGAGCGCACGCCGGTAATGTGGGACAGGTGAGTCCATTTGCTCAGTCGTAAAGTAGGTATGTCAACAACGTGTGCTATCAGACAATAGTAGATTCAATTGCATAATGTTTCCACAACAGTGTTGACATTATTTAAGTTCCAACCCTCGTATTTATTGAACACGTTCATTGCACTATCAGTATCTAAATGATAAATTCTTTGGACCAGAGCACACAAACTGTGATAAGTCACCGTTTAAATTGACAAGGAACTAACATATAATACTGTATTCTGTAGATTTCCTATAACACCCATTTAGGAACACTCTGATTTAACTACATATTTCATTTATATCATCAGTAGCAAACTGCAGTGAATGACACTGTCCATCATGTTATGGCACCGTCACGTCAAGTTGTATTCACACTGTCCGTCAGTGTCCGTCACGTCAATTCCCCAATCTCATTACACGATGTTGAAAGTGAGGTTATGACTAGCGATCTGTTATGTAAAAAATCATAGTTTAATACTAGAATTGAGGGAACAACAACGCTAAATGTTATTGATGGCCAACTTACTGAGAACTGAAACAACATTTCAAAACATCGACATCTATTTTCAAGCGAAAAAATAAACGTATGAATACATGAAACAACACTTATAAGAGCATAAATAGCACCTGTTTACTATATCCATAACAATTTGCCCGTTGACATTGTTAATACTGTCGTAAACATTACATTTTTGTCTTTCGTTAGAACTGACTTTTTCATTTAAAATGTTATTTAATGAGAAATGCGTAATCAAATTACAATCTTATTCTAATAAACAGTTTGCTTCAGTCTTTTCTGTTACAATGTTAAGTAACATTAACCATTTTTTGGTTTCAGATAGCCAACCTCGATTTTAGGGGGACACTCAATTGACAAAAACATTTAAGTCGTCATGAAACATTTGCGATTTACCCCTAAAACGAAGTATAACAACTAAATAAAGGCGAATAAGACTTATTTGCATATAAATAGTGCAATCATCGACTGCAACATTTAATTCGCGAGACGAAAATAGGTTAACTTCTGTGTTAGCAGACGACCGTTCCGTCAAAACATTCTTCGCGAGAAAGCTTGACGTGACGTTGACGTGACTTGACGGACAGTGTGAACGCCGCCATTAGAAATACATTGCGGAATGTTCTGACAGACGGTGACGTGACGTGACGTGACGGACAGTGTGAATTGGCCTTAAAGCTTCACAAAGAAACTGTAGGAAAGTACTCAGACTTTAGAGCAAAATATGTAAAATGATTTATCAGAATACACAGTTTTTCGTTACATCTCTTTGATCCTAAATGGGCAATAAGTAGTTATTAACAACTCACACAACTAATGGCAACTGTTAGTAGATATGTGAGGTGTTAGCTACTATTATAAGTGATCCTCAGAATCCAGTTTTATATTCTGATGCCCAGATGACTGAATGGCTTGTTCTAGTTCATCTATAAGGAATTGAAGAAAAAGTGTTCAAAAAATATAAAACTATTTGATATTTAATCCTTACAAATCAACTATCTGCAGTCCGAGTTACACAAAATTGAATTTCTTCTTGGAAACCTATAATACGAAATGCACAGACTGGCATAAGTAATTTTCTATTGTATTGGATGTTGATACCATTTTCTGTACAGAATTAACTGTAAAATATGTACCTCAACATAAAACCTTGGCCAACTTGGCGTTATTAACATGTCCCATGACTAATTCCCAGCATGTATCAATTTGGGATAAATTTAATGTACGTATTTGTGAAATTTACTAAGGAACAACTTTTAGGATATTTTAATATTTGGTATGTACATGGTGAGCTTCATACATCCTATATCAAAGTAGTGCTCGCTGCTACCTGGTTAGGAACTTTAACACAATTACCAGTTAATTAGAAACTACTTGAGTTCCAGTTACTTGCATCAAAGATTTTTATCAGCGTAGAAAAACTTTAAAAATGTTAAGTTTTCAAATTATTCAAGCTTCTAGAGCTTAACAACTTTTACTCTATCATATGCATACCAGGATATCTCCTCATACAAAAATGAACTTAGTACTACTGAGTCATGAGAACCAAGTTCTTAGAATCTTTCTAAAATATTTCAGTAACTGAATTTATTATGTAACATAATTCACATTTAACCTAGTGACATACTCAGACTATTTTAGCCTGTGGCAATTATCGACAGTCAAATGTTATGCAAACACAAAAAAAAAAAAAAAAAAAAAAAAAGAAAAAAAAGAAAAAAGTAATAGTTTTGTTAACCATACTGGAACGATAGGCTTCAAACCAAATTTTTAAAGAAACTGAGGTACAATGGGAGTGAATGCTGAGTAGATGAAGAAGTTTAAAGGAGAGGTAAGCCATATAATAACATATCCCACCTAGATAGCCACCCATGATAAAGCAGGGAAGGGCAATTGCATCATCCCGGTTCGAATATGCATAGTCGATTAATGGTTTATGTGCCAGCCAGCAGGGATATGGTTTTTAGACAGTAGGTGAATACCGGTACTGGACTAGTACCAAAGTGCTGTGTCAGTTACATAATTCTTGAACATTTAGAAATCATCCACACACTTTCTAATGTATGACAGTATACAAAGACTATTGGAAACACATGTCATCCCACGAACTAACAGAGTGACAGCAGAAATGACTTTCTACAATGACTTAAAACTAGCATGTCAAACCCAGAAGAAACAATGTTGAACTGACATCAATGCAGGACAAGGCAAAAGAGAAAGAGAGAGAGGTCTTTCAACTTACGGAATTACCATTTACTTACCAATGACTGCATTTGCGGCATCGATCCTGTGATCGATAGCCGTTTTATGTAATCTTTGGTGATGTTCTTTGGACTGACTGGGAACTTTGGGCAGTTGGTCTCTTGTATCTGAAGTGTTAACCTCGCATCTGTACCGATATAGAGAAATAAATGTATTAAGTGGAGACCGCATTCATAACTGAACTGCACCATCCCCTCACATTTCAGAACGTTTGTTGAAGATATACTCAAAAGTACTGAATTAATAAGGTTATTGCATGTCAAAAATGTCACATTTGACCCACTGATAAATTCATTGCAGTTCAATTAAAATTACTTTATAGGTTGTTGACAGTTCATGCAATGGACCTGGATTCCTCCAATCACAGTCCTCAACGTCACGTTCTGATCATTCACTTTTGCCAGTCTGTTACAATAAATGGTAATTTCACTTTGAAATTCTTGTCATGCTTTCTTTTCTTGGCGTGGTCTCATCCTGAATCATAGGTTTGCCCCTTTATTTCGATTTTCATCATATATGATAACCACTGCAAAAACAATACATACATAATTATGTTAACAGAATACATATATTTCATATAACATTAACAACACATTACTGCATCCAGATCATCTTCCACAAGACGTGATTAGCATAATGAGTACAGTAATTACACATATGTGGCGTCTGCTCCGAAAGAACAGGCGACACTTCTGATCCTGCAGTTGTTATTCTTTCAAAGCTGCCCATTCGCAATTGATGTCATATGTTCTGTGAATATGAAAGAATAACAACTGCAGGAACGGAAGTGAAGTCTGTTCTTTAGGAACAGACGCTAAATGCACATACACACACACACACACACACACACACACACACACACACACATATATATATAGGGTGAGTCACCTAACATTACCGCTGGATATATTTCGTAAACCACATCAAATACTGACGAACCGATTCCACAGACCGAACGTGAAGAGAGGGGCTAGTGTAATTGGTTAATACAAACCATAAAAAAAATGCACGGAAGTATGTTTTTTAACACAAACATACGTTTTTTTAATGGAATCCCGTTAGTTTTGTTAGCACATCTGAACATATAAACAAATACGTAATCAGTGCCATTTGTTGCATTGTAAAATCGTAATTACATCCGGAGATATTGTAACCTAAAGTTGACGCTTGAGTACCACTCCTCCGCTGTTCGATCGTTTGTATCGGAGAGCACCGAATTAAGTAGGGATCCAAAGGGAATGGAGATGTACCTTAGGTACAGAAGAGACTAGAACAGCACATTATGTCCACATTACCATGAGGGGTGAGGTACACGTACACCGTTTTCAATTACGGGATGGAATAGAGTGTGTCCCGATATGTCAAGTCAATAGATGTTCAAAATAGGGTTGCCATCATTTGCCGCACACAGTTGCAATCTATGGCGTAATGAATGTCGTACACGCCGCAGTACATCTGGTGTAATGTCGCCGCAGGCTGCCACAATACGTTGTTTCATATCCTCTGGGGTTGTAGGCACATCACGGTACACATTCTCTTTTAACTACCCCACAGAAAGAAGTCCAGAGGTGTAAGATCAGGAGAATGGGCTGGCCAATTTACGCGTCCTCCACGTCCTATGAAACGCCCGACGAACATCCTGTCAAGGGTCAGCCTAGTGTTAATTGCGGAATGTGCAGGTGCACCATCATGCTGATACCACATACGTCGACACAGTTCCATTGGGACATTTTCGAGCAACGTTGGCAGATCATTCTGTGGAAATGCGATGTATGTTGCAGCTGTTTGGGCCCCTGAAATGAAGGGAGGACCAATGAGGTGGTCGCCAATGATTCCGCACCATACATTTACAGTCCATGGTCGCTGTCGCTCTACCTGTCGAAGCCAGCGAGGATTGTCCTCGGACGAGTAATGAATTGTTCCGTAGATTCACTGCCCCGTGGTTTGTGAAAGCCGCTTCATCGGTAAACAGATAGAATTGCAACGCATTCTCTGTTAATGTGCATTGACAGAATTGAACTCGATGATTAAAGTCATCACCATGTAATTGCTGATGTAGCGACACATGAAACAGGTGAAAGCGGTGACGATGCAGTATGCGCATGACACTACTTTGACTCAGTCCACCGGCTCCCGCAATGTCCCGTGTACTCCTGTGTGGGTTCACGGCAAGATCAGCTAACACACCAACTGCACCCGCTTTTCCTGTGACGGGCCTATTACGGGCCCGTTTGCACGCTACGACCATACCTGTTGCATATAGTTGGCGGTAGATGTTTTGAAATGTGCGGCACGTTGGATGCTGTCTGTCCGGTTACCGTTCTGCATACACCCTGCAGTAGGAATGGGAAAAACCAACCGGTTAAAACCGATACCGGTATTTTAGTTTAAAATAACCGGTTTTTTCGGTATTTATTTGGTGTCGATTGTAACCGGTTTTTTTAATTATTACCAAGAACCGGGTAAAAAAAACGGTATGACTACTTTCTGTAGTAGTGGTTCAAAATGTTTTTTTGTAAATAATTTTAAAAAATTAAAACTAGTAGACCCTAATATTTAGGGCTATTCCTAAAATTTTCACTGCTGTGAAATATTAGGTCATCGCAGAAACTAAGAAAAGCGATCAGTGATAATTTAAGAACAATTCCGGCAGTCAGAAATGCGTGGCATAAGAACTTAAGGACTGGTGCAGCTATTGAGAAATCGATGCACTTGTTGCCGTGTGGCGTGGCCTATTCGACGATGCGCGTGCACCGGCATTGTACAAGACTTGCCTTCGTCTGGTTGTGCGGCAGTTCCTTGCTGTCGTCGCCAGACATCGGTTGTGTCTTAAATGGCACCATCCCGAATGTGGAATTACTTCACGAAGTACGGGAGCAGTAAGGTACAATACAGCATTTGTTTTAAAACTCTGAAAACGGGTGGAAGTACTACAAACTGCTGTGTCATTTAAGGATAAAGCATCCAAAATGTTCCTTCGAAGAGAAGGTAAATTCGATTCATATACCTATTATGTTAGTGATGTACTATAAGTTTTGAATAATAACCAACCCCTTACTTTTGTGGCTGCTTCAGGGTGCAAAATTGATTACAACTGAAAACGTAGGACGATGTAGGACCTAGTGACCGTACGCTCTCGTCATCGCCGTGCCCGTCACCGTCACCTTCGTCATCTTTGCTGGAAACGACGACACCGATTTCCACTACAGCTTCACCTCCATTTCGATCCAGACCTCCTACTCATTCACCTTTATTAAGGCAGAGCACTAGCTCTTTACTCAAACAAAGTGATGGGTGCTATCGACAAGGGTTGGCAAATCGATTCCGTATTTCTTGATTTCCAGAAGGCTTTTAACACCGTACCTCACAAACGGCTTTTAATCAAATTGCGTGGTTATGGTATATCGTCCCAAATTTGCGATTGGATAGGTGATTTCCTGTCAGAGAGGACACAGTTCGTAGTAATCGATGGTAAGGCATCGACTAAAACAGAGGTGATATCGGGCGTTCCACAGGGTAGTGTTAAAGGATTTACGGGAACATCTAAGTAGCTCTCTTAGGTTGTTTGCAGATGACGCCGTCATTTACCGTCTAGTAAAATCGTCTGAAGAACAAAACGAACTGTAGAACGATGTGAATAAGATATTACTATGGTGTAAAAATTGGCAATTGATTCTAAATAATGAAAAGTGTGAAGTCGTCCACATGAGTACGAAAAGAAATCCGTTAAACTTTGTTTACAAGATAAATCAATCAAAAGTGAAGGCCGTAAACTCCACAAAATACCTAGGAATTACTATTACTTCAGACTTAAACTGGAAAGAACACGTAGATAATGTCGTGGGAAAGGCGAACCAGAGACTGCGTTTTATTGGCAGAACCCTTAAAACATGCAACAGAACTACAAAAGAAACTGCATACACTACGCTTGTCCGTCCATTTTTGGAGTATTGCTGCCCAGTGTGGGATCCTTATCATGTGGGTTTGACGGAGGACATCGAAAGAGTCCAAAGAAAGGCAGCTCGTTTCGTATTGTCACGATACAGGGGAGACAGCGTTATGGAAATGATACAGGATTTGGGATGGGAATCATTACAACAACGGCGCTTATTGCTGCGGCGTGGGCTACTTACGAATCTCCTATCGCCAACATTCTCCTCCGAATGCGAAAATATATTGTTGACTCCAACTTACATAGGTAGAAATGATCATCAGAATAAAATACGAGAAATCAGAGCTCGAACGGTGAGATTCAGGTGTTCTTTCTTCCCGCGCGCTATTCGAGAATGGAATGGGAGATAAATGGTATAATGGTGGTTCGATGAACCCTCTGTCAGGCACTTAAATGTGATTTGCAGAGTATCCCATGTAGATGTAGATCACCCTGTTCGAAAACCAAGAAAGAACTTCTAGCTATCAGAGTAAGTCATAATTTTGTCAACACGATGAGAATAAAAGTTATAGTCAGACTTTAACAAAATGTCTCAAACGTAAATATCCGAAGATAGTAACCGTATGCAATGTGTAATATATACAAACTTCTTCGTAGAGGGTGGTAAACGTGACGCTGAGCTTACCAATGCATTGGTTTTTATGGTTTGCAAAGACAACTTTCCTCACTCTCTTGTGGAGAAAGAGGGTTTTTTTTCATTTCACCAAAGTTGCAGTGCCCATGTATAAGCTGCCCAGCAGAAAAAATGTAAGTAGTTACAATTTTATTTACGCCACTAAAGGAAAAGTATTATTATATTTATTTTTCGGTCCTGGGCAAATTCAATTTGTTGCAAGTTGCCTCCCAAGCGATGCTTAAGTTACCTGTGAAATCCCAGGCAAATTTACCAAGCCGTTTAGTTTTGGACATGTGTGTGCAGACTAAAGACGGTTTTACAGTTTTCTTATTCGTATAGACGAAGAATAGATGTATAACGGGACGTTTGTCTCATTGTCTACTCACAAATTGTTTACTTTGCATAGAACTGACTTTCACTAACAATACTGAACGTCTTCCAGGTGACTCAGATGGTTAGCAATAACTATACTGCAGCCATCCAGATAGTTAGATCGACATTGGCCAATATGATGAACTTTTCGCTATCTGCGGACTGTTGTACTCTGGCCAATTCGTCAAAGGCATTTTTGGTGGTTACAGCACACTTTAAAGATGAGTATTTGTTATTACCTGTGTAAAATAGACGCGTCGCATTTAAATTGAATGACGAAGAGGGGATTATTAATTATACTTCGTTGTTACAGTTCCTTGCGAAAACAATAACAAGTCACACTCAATAACAAGACATACTGGCGACTATATTGCTGCAGCAATAGAAGATCTCCTTCAAGTATTCGGCATACCTAAGTCAAAAATAGTTGGTAACTGAAGGGCACAGCAGAGGGTACCAACAAGGTGGACTTACACATACCTTCTGTTGGAAAGATTTTTAAAAATGTCACCATTAATTGCACAGGAGCTAGCCAGTAACCCCATAAAAAGCGCACCAAGGATGTATTTTGGTGCAGACATAGAATTTTTGTCCGAAATACTGGATATTCTAATGCCTTTTGACGAGGCCACAAAGGCAATCTCGGGCAGTGAGTACATTACAAGAAGTCTTGTTATTCCCCTTGTGACCATTCTTGAAAATGCATTAAGGAATCTTAACCTTAAACATAGTGCAGCCAAAGTCCTATCTCAAAAGCTGCTGAGCAGCCTTAAAGGCAGAAGTGCGAAAGTACTACAGAACCCTCTGCTGTGCAATTCTACATTTTCAGATCCACGGTTAAAAAAAAAATTACATTGACCCCAGCATAGCCAGCAAAGCCCTTAGAAATTTGACCCAAGAAGTAGATATTACTTGAAAGAAATTGGCAAAGTTTCGCTCTTAGTACAGACGGCCCAAATCAGAACAACAGCAAACCCTCTTTGGTCTTCACATGATCTGGAAGTAATAAAGCGTGGTCTAGTGGAGACTGAAAGTTTCTTTGCAAACGAAATAGAGGTTTACATTCAGCAGCCTTTATTGCCAATATCAGTTATCCTTTCAGGATTCTTTTTTTTGGGGCTGGGGGGAAGCGTGGAGCAGAATGAAAGGTGTATGCCAGGCTTGTCACCTGTAGCCCAAAAATATTTATCATTGGTAGTTCTGTGGTTTCTGAAATATTGGTATTGTCACTGAATGATATAGTTTCTGATGAAAGGAGTCGACTTACAGATCAACACATTATAGCACGTATGTTTATGAACAGATTGGAAAATAAATATTGGCCAGTGGATTAATTCATTACTGAAATTTTAATTTTTGCAGTGAAGTTCTTCCTGGTAAACTATGTATTTTGTTTACTATATAAACTGTTCATATGAATTTTCTGAAAGAGTTTTTACAGTTTTGTCAGCAAAAATCAATTTTAATGAAATACCTGTTAAAAAGGAAATAAATATCTTGGACTAAAAACAGTTTTTTTTTTCAATCTATATTGCTAAGAAAGAAGAATGCTACAAATTTCGTGCTTATTATTTGTCTGCCGTTTCTACGAAATAATACCAGATAAAGGATATTATGGTAACAGTAATAAATTATAAACTCAAGAATTCATACATAGTTTATAATATAAATAGGAAAATCAAGTAATAAAAAAAATCAAGATCGCAAAATATCTCATTTATTAAAATGACCAGTTATGGCGCACTTATTCGGCATCTTCAGACAGAGAGCACCATTTGGTTGGCGATGGCGCTCTTAATCTGATGATGACTGACTCAATGTGCCGAAAGCGGCCATTTTAATAAATGAGTTATCTTGGCTGTTTGTACTATTGGATATTAAAGAACAGTGTTGTTAGCTCCTCAACACGTTGGTTAAAACTTCAAATGTATTATCATATTGTTATGCTAACAAGTTTTATTAATGTGATTCCTTGAAAGCGAGGGGATTTTTTAATAACCAATATGGGTTTAGGTAACACTGATCATGTGGTGCCTCCCGAGGTAGCCGTGCGGTCTGAGGCTCCATGTCACAGACTGCGCGGCTGCTCCAGTCGGAGGTTCGAGTCCTCCCTCCTCCCTCGGGCATGGGTGTGTATGTTGTCCTTAGCGTAAGTTAATTTAAGTTAGATTAAGTAGTTTGTAAGTCTAGGAATCGATGACCTAAGCAGTTAGGTTTCTTAAGTACTCAAACCCATTTGAACATTCTTTGATTATGTGGTAATTTGCGTAAATTTACACTGACAACAATCATACTGTTAGTCTGAACTGTGACTTTATCTTTCGAAATACTTCTACAGCACTTATTGAAGTTCATTTACTGACTGTAACTTATAAATATTGTGTATATAACGAGATATTCGCATGCACTCGCTCACAAGTCCAACTTAAGGAGTGGTTGGGTCAATATTCGCAACTGCCGGATGGAAATACTAGGCCAGTAAATCTGTATGCTTCGTATATCGTCTTCTACAGACTCCTGGCTAGGCCTACACACACTCAAGAAGGCGTAGTATTGGGAGGGAATCTAGCAATATATGGAAAGACTAGTGATTTGTTGTATAACGTAAATTTTAACTAAATTTGTACTAGAAGAACCGAAAATTCGATTACGGTTTCTGTTTCGGCCGCAAATTATATTTCGGCCGAACTCTACTGGAAATAATAGCAATAAAAAACCGAAAACCGGTTATTTAAAAAACCGGTTATCTTGAGCAGTTTTTACAGTGTGGTTGAACTGGAAATGAAAAGAACTGGTATAACCGAAAACCAGTTGTTTCAGCGATAACCACCATCTCTACGGCCTGCAGGCTTCAGCTGCATTTTGTCGACACTCGCCATAGATGAGTATTATCTCCGCCTTTTCAGAGTTCGAATACACCATGGTCACAATTCCTACAACACTACACTATCATAGACGTCTAGTAACACAGTGTACTACAGTTAGTCTGTGTGCAAAGACAAATGCAGAATAACAATAGCAGCAAGCGCTACATGCGGACACTGCGACAGCTAGACCAAACCACAACAGTGCACTACAGCCACACTCGTAAACATGGTCATCATCGTAAACATGTCCCTACAGATGCTGCTCGCCGACCGTGGCCCGTATTTGTTACAACACGCAACTGAATGTCGGAGGTTTCAAGCGTCAACTTTAGTTTACAATATCTCCGGATGTAATTAATGTTTTACAACGCAACAAATGGCACTGATTACGTATTTGTTTATATGTTCAGATGTGCTAACAAAAATAATGGGGTTCCATTTAAAAAAAAAACGTAGGTTTGTGTTAAAAACATACTTCCATGCATTTTTTTATAGTTTGTATTAACCAATTACACCATCCCCTCTCCTCATGTTCGGTCTGTCAGTAT
The DNA here is from genome assembly GCA_026315105.1 of Locusta migratoria. Classification (NCBI taxonomy): domain Eukaryota; kingdom Metazoa; phylum Arthropoda; class Insecta; order Orthoptera; family Acrididae; genus Locusta; species Locusta migratoria. The sequence continues at coordinate 506,659,388 of CM048745.1, forward strand.
TTTATGTGGTTTACGAAATATATCCAGCGGTAATGTTAGGTGACTAATCCTGTATATATACAGGGTGTTTCACTAAGTGTGTTTGCCTGTGTAACTTATAAAATAATAGGTGACGGGAAATTTTAGTGTGATAGGTCAACGCAAGAAACGTTACACTTTCTGCGGAGCTATGAACAAAATTTATTGTATCATTTTCCAATGAGTTACAGCACAAAGATATAATATTTAAAGGGAACAATAGTTTTTTCTACCATGCATTGGAATCGTTGAAATCAGCTGCGTCCAAATCAATTTAAACTACATTCCTATCACTGGAATGGAGTACAAACGTCTGAAAAATGAGATTGGCAGAAAGCGCAGACTGGCTAAGCAGAAGCGTAGAAGACTGCATAACTAGGGGAAAGATAGATACCGCCTACAGGAAAATAAAAGAGGTATATGGAGACAAGAAAAGCAGCTGTATGAATATCAAGAACTCAGACGGAAAACCAGTACTAAGCAAAGAGGGGAAAGCTGAACTGTGGAAGGAATATATAGAGGGCCTATACAAAGGAAATAAACTTGAAGGCAGTATTCTAGAAATGGAAGACGAAGTGGAGGAAGATGAGCTAAGTGATATGATACTGCGAGAAGAATTTGACAGCGCTGAAGGACTTGAGTCGAAACAATGCTCCTGGAGTAGATGATATTCCGTCTGAACTACTGATGTCGTTAGGAGAGCTAGTCATGAAAAAATTGTATCACCTGGTATGCCAGATGTATGAGACAGGGGAAATACATTCCGAGTTCAAGAAGAATATTGTAATTCCAATTCCAAAGAAAGCAAGTACAGACAAGTGTGAAAATTACAGAACTATCAGTTTAATAAGTCGTGGTTGCAAAATACTAACACGAATTATTTACAGACGAATATAAAAACTTGTGGTATCCGACCTCGGGGAAGATCAGTTTGGATTTAGGAAAAATGTAGAAACACGGGAGGCAATACTCACATTAGACTTATCTTAGAAGATAGACTAAGGAAAGGGAAACCTCCGTTTTTAGCGTTTGTCGATTTCGAGAAAGCTTTCGACAATGTCGACTGGAATACACTCTTCCAAATTTTGAAGTTATCAGGGGCAAAATATAGGGAGCGAAGAGTTATATTCAACCTATACAAAAACCAGACAGCGGTTATTAGAGTCGAAGGGCAAGAAAGGGATGCAGAGGTTGGGAAGGGAGTAAGACAGGGTTGTAGCCTTTCAACAATGTTGTTCAATCTGTATATTGAACAGGCAGTGAAGGAATGGAAGGAGAAATTTGGAGAGGGCATTAAAGTGCAGGGAGAAGAAATAAAAACATTGCGGTTTGCCGACGACATAGTAATTCTGTCAGAGACTGCAAAAGATCTGGAAAAGCAATTGAATGGAATGGTCAGCGTCTTGAAAGGAAGATATAAGATGAACAGTAACAAGAGTAAAACGAAGGTAATGGAATGCAATGTCAGCAAATCAGGCGATGCTGAAGGAATTAGATTAAGTAATGAGACAATAAAAGTAGTAGATGAATTTTGTTATTTGGGTAGTAAGTTAACTTCTGATGGCCGAAGTAAAGAAAATATAAAATGCAGAATGGCTATGGGAAGAAAAGCGTTTCTAAAGAAGCGAAACTTGTTAACATCTAATATTAATTTAAATGTTAGGAAGTCCTTTCTGAAAGCATTTGTCTGGAGTGTAGCATTGTATGGGAGTGAAACGTGGACGATAAGGAGTTCAGATAAAAAGAGGATAGAAGCTTTTGAAATGTGATGCTACAGACGAATGATGAAAATTAGATGGGTAGATCACATAACTAATGAGGAGGTGCTTAACTGAATCGGGGAGAAAAGGAGTTTCTGGCATACCCTGACTAAGAGAAGGGATAGATTAGTTGGACACATTCTGAGACATCAAGGAATTGTCAACTTACCATTAGAAGGAAGCGTGTGGGGTAAAAATCGTAGAGGGAGACCGAGGGATGAATACATTAAGCAGATTCAAATCAAATGTTCAAATGTTTGTATAGCTTATGGGACTTAACTATGGGGTCATCAGCCCCTAAATTTACAAACTACTTATGAACTAACTAAGACTAAGGACGGCACAAATATCCATGCCCAAGGGGGGATTCGAACTCCCGACCATAGTAGCTGTGCAGACAGTGACTGGAGCGCCTCAGTCTCTTCGGCCACTGCGGCCGGCCAGGTTCAAAAGGATGTAGGTTGCCGTACATGTTCTCAGATGAAGAGGGTTGCACAGGACAGGATAGCGTGGAGAGCTGCATCAAACCAGTCTGCGAACTGAAGACCATAACAACAACATATGCCAGTGACGGGCAATGATTCTTTCATTAGGGGAAGGATGGGTAAATTTGGGGCACTTACTCTTACGGGAATTAGTTTCTGTAACTATGAATTTGAGTACTGTGGGCAGGGTAAAGCTGTGGATTTGTGTCTGACAGTAGGCGTGCAGGGGCATTGATCACTATGTCCTCAGTGGGTTAGGCGCCGTGGCTCAGCGCACCCGGTCAGGGGGCTAAACGCTCTCTGTAATAAAAAAAAATAAAAAAAGCTGAGCCAGATATTCAATGATCAACCAAGAACGTATTAAACTGATGACCGCAAAAGCAGAGAGCTACCAGTAAAAAAAAAAAAAAAAAAAAAAAAAAAAAAAAAAAAAAAAAAAAAAAAGCGGGTGTAAAGGTCAGCGCAACTGCCTAGAAAGCGGGAGACCCCGGTTCGAATGCCGGCTGGGTACACATTTTTCAGCTTTGCCCATTCGCAGTTGATGTCATGTTCTGTGAATATGACAGTAATTATAATCTCAGAGGCTGGCATACATTAGATGAGCTTCATACACCTTACATGAAGACGTACTTTTTTAAGGTCACAATTCATCGTTACAACTGTGTGGTTAGAGTCATGTAAAGTGAATGTGTTTTGTGCCACCACAGTGGATGGTATAGTGTAAGGGGATGGGGCTGGGAGATTGGGGTGGGGAGTTGTGACATGAACCTTGGTGGACATCGACCAGTACGCACCTCTCCAGTGCCAGCACATTTTCAGTTGTAAGTGAAACCGGCTTCTCTCTAGAAGTTACATATTTTGACTTTTCAATGCGCTTTCCCTTTAGTTCATTAAAGTTATTGTGTGCTCGCGTTTTTATTTGATTTATATTCACGTTAAATATCTGGTTAGCGTATTATTCCGATGTGTGAATCACGTCATGACAGTCATCTGTCTTTATTTTGTGATTAGAAGCGACATATAGTCTTATGGTTTTTCGCCTGCGCATTCTCGTTTCAATTTGTAAATGTATACTGTGTTCTCGTGCATATTAGATTCAAATTTGCGTTTTAACAGTGTAGTCTTCCTTTGAACACATCGCGACTGTAGTTTTTGTTTTTGTCAGCACTGTAATCATGTTCAAAATGAAAATGTTCAAATGTTTGTGAAGCTTATGGGACTTAACTACTGGGTCATCAGTCCCTAAACTTACAAACTACTTATGAACTACTTACAAACTAGGACGTCACAAATATCCATGCCCGAGGGGGGATTCGAACCCCCGACCGTAGTGGCCGTGCTGACCGTGACTGGAGCCCTGTAATCATGAATAGGGACTGTGGCTGCTATGTGCGGATGCAGTCGGAGCTGGTGACACTTCGCTCCCAGCTTCAAGCTGTGTTAACCTCAGATGCACAGTTGGAAGCTGCGATCGAGGGGCGTTGTTGTTGTTGTTGTTGTTGTTGGCCGGTAGTGGGGACCGAACGGACTCCCGTCATCTCCACCGATCGGCCAGCGCCATCGGCATGCCCTGATACTGCTAGAAATGAGGCAGACACACCATCCTTGGTTGCGTGGGAGGTTGCTCCAGTGCGTGGCAGGAGGTGCAAGATGTTCCGGGGGACCGATTGTGAGGCCTCCCCGGTTCGTGTTGCGAACAGGTTTCAGGTGCTATCTGTTCAGGACAATATTCCTGACTCTGATGGTGTCTCTCATCCTGAGATCACCATCCAGCCTGCAAGATCCGGGCTTTCACAGAGGGTGGGTTTGCTTGTAGTTGGGAGCTCCAATGTTAGGCGGGTGATGGAGCCCCTTAGAGAGATGTGGAACGAGTCCTTCTGGATGCCATGAAGGGTATGGGGTGCAGCCAACTGCAGGTGGTGGATCATGTCGGTACCAATGATGTGTGTCGCTTCAGATCTGAAGAGATCCTCTCAGGTTTTGAGCGGCTATCTGAAATGGTAAAGACTGCCAGTCTTGCTTGCAAGATGAAAGCAGAGCTCACCATCTGCAGCATAGTTGACAGGACCGACTGTGGACCTCTGGTACAGAGCCGAGTGGAGGGTCTGTATCAGAGGATCAGACGGTTCTGCGACCGTGTAGGCTGCAGGTTCCTTGACTTGTGCCATCGGGTGGTGGGTTTCCTGGTTCTGCTGAATAGGTCAGGAATCCACTCAGGAAGCGGTTACATGGGTAGTGGGGGCTGTGTGGTGTGGACTGGACGGTTTTTTCAGGGTAAAGGGCTTCAGGGAAAAACAAAATGGGCAATCTCAAAGGGTGCAGGTGGATCACAGGAGAAATGTAGATCTGGGAACTATCTGGAAAGTTATTTGCTGTTGACAATGTCATGATCCTGCCATTGAGAATGAGAAGAGTTCCAGTCACAAACACAGATGACTGGTTAAATTATAAAGTACTTGTCGATAGTAAAAAGTTTATTAGGCTCACAAAGGAAATTTAAATACCAGTGGCTATCATAAGCATTAACGGTGGTCGAGGAGAGATTTGGATCACTAATTGTCATGAGCAGTCACAATGTATCCCCAAAGGAATATGTATCGGGACAGCTGAACCAATTCAGGATGGTGAGCTCAACGTCATCTGCTGTTAGTATAGACAACACGCTGGAGGAAGCAACTGTGGGACTGCCAATATGGCCTGGACATACCAAGGAACAATGCCAGCGGGTGTTAGCTATACTACGCTAATTTTCGAGTGCATTAACCCAGCAGGAGAAAAGTCAGATGAAATGGCCCACAATAAGGCATTGTATTAATACTGCGGACCATCCACCAATAAGCCAGCGTTCGTATGGTGTGTCACCAGCTGAAAGGAGGATAATTCGGCAGGAAGTGGGGAAGATGTTGCACGATCATATTATTCAACCTACGGAGAGTCCTTGGTCGTCTCTGGTGGTCCTCGTAAAGAAGAAGGATGCCACGTAGCGCTTCCATGTCGACTATCGGTGGCTGAACAAAATCACAAAGAAAGATGTCTACCCATTGCTATGTATTGACGACACCGTAGACTGCTTGAAAGGAGCTACATACTTGTCAACTATGGACATGCAGACAGGTTACTGGCAAATTGAGGTTGACGAAGCTGATAGGGAAAAGAAGGCTTTTATTACACCTGACGGCCTCTATGAATTCAAAGTAATGCCATTTGGATTATGTATTGCTCCAGCCACATTCGAACGTATGATGGACAACTTGCTTCGACACCTTAAGTGAACGACGTGTCTTTGCTATTTAGATGACATTGTCATTTTCTTGATAACATTTGAAGAACATCTGAGTCGCCTGTCAACTGTATTGAAGTGTGTTCAGGCTGCAGGACTCCGCCTCAATCCAAAGAAGTGCCTCTTTGTTGACAGAGAGATAAAAATCCTGGGGCACCTAGTCAACGGAGATGGTTTCCTTCCTGATCCAGATAAAGTAAGGGCAGTCGCAGAATTTCCAATTCCTCAGCACATCCATGATGTGAGAAATTTCCTCGGGCTGTGTTCATACTACCGACGTTTCATAAAAGGATTTTGTAACAAGGCACGTCCATTGCAAGAATCTCTACAAGTACATGTTTACATGTGCCATTTCTTCTTCATTTTGCTTCTTCATGGTTTCTGAAACATGTCATATTTGTAGGTTTCCGAAAATTGACAATGTTTTCCCGGTGCCGATACACCATGTATAATAGTTTTTTATACTACATTAAAACCACATTTTGTATACATCACCTTGTTGTTTCAGTTGTTCAGTAGTAGATCTAATTGTTTTAGTAGCTCGCTTGCCTTTAAATAATTATGAAAACATCAGGATGACGGATTCTTGGACGTCAAGGAAACTACCATGCTACATTTCAGATTATGTATTTTTATTTATAATCTTGATGAAGCACACAAACAGAAGTTAACATGATATTGACTGAGTTATGTACATCTTTAAGACTGTTTGTTGAGTACATAATGACTACTTGTTACTGACTGCTTTACAACTCAGTGACTAACTCATTACTCCAAGTAATACTAACTCATGACTGACTTAATACTCTCTCTAAGACTGACTGACATATTACTTACTGTGTTCTACATATTGACTGCTAAAGTAATACTCCCTGAGTTCGCTCCAATTTGCGTGTATTAATACTTATTGTAAGTCCTAGAGTATTCTAGAATATGCAAGTTACAAGATTTTAACAAGGATCTACATGGTATGTGCCATGGTGGTGGAATGCGCAATGAACAATAAGGGGATACTGCAAAAATGTGTCCATTACAACTAACCAGTAGGTGTTCAAAAATCGACATGGAACCATTCGCAAAGTCGAGTGGGGAAAAGCAAAGACTGGAAGATCTGATGGGGCACCGCAAGGTTTGCCTTACACTGGGGGCACTAGTGGACCAAGATTTTGATAGCTGTTGTCATGCTGGGCCAAAAGGCATGACAACAGGCAAGGGCCTTGGTGCAGACTACACCCCAATGCTTGTGAAGGAAATCCTTTTTGCAGAGCAGAGGGAAGAAGGATTGACAACACAGGGTTGTGATGTGGCTTTGATGGGTAGAAGCACCCCACTGACAACCACCAACTGGTTGCACCTGAATAATAGAAACGGAGGTTTGGTTAATCATGGGGTGGCGGTTATTTGACCCAACCTTGGATAATAGCCACAAAACTGTTTGGACGAAAGACTCGGCTGTGGTCACCTCTGCCACTCAAACAGTCATGACAGGAGGGAATTCAGTACATCGCAGTTGTCATTGTCTACTTGAGAAATGAATAGTTCTTATACCTCAACAGTATTATCTGGGCTGCATAGGAAACATGAGCCTCATATTTCAATGAAATAAATAAATATGAGAAGGAACAATTCCCAATGTTGGAGCCAATGAGCAGTTATTGTCGGTAGTGGTAACAAAGGTAAAAAAAAAAAAAAAAAAAAAAAAAAAAAAAAAAAAAAAAAAAAAAAGTTCCATGAAGAGGTTTGTGGTCCGTCACAAGAAGCTAAAAAGGCCCCTACAAGTAAGGGAAAAACTTTTTGTAGGCGAAAACAATAGCCAGAGCTTCCTTTTCGATTTGTTAATACTTTATATGTGCATCAATAAGGGATTTGGAGATGTAGGCAATGGGTCAATCAGACCCATCTGAAAGTCAGTGGGAAAGGACAGCAACCTATCCATAGTTCCAAGTCTTTTTGGAGGTCACATGCAAAGAGGTGGGATGGATGTCATCTTGGGAAATGATATGTCTGAGGAAGGTAATAAACGAGCAGAAAAAAAATAACATTTCTCGAAATTACACTTCAGACCTGTGCCACAGCGAAGAGTACACAAGGAGATGGAGGTTCTTGAGGTGTTTCTCCATGGTGACACCAGCAACGATTACATCATCCAGGGCATTGATGAAAACCAAGATAATCCTGAAAGAATTTGGGAGTGCTGGAGATACTATATATGAGGTGGAGTAATTTCAAAAGTCAAAGAGTGTATTGATAACTGCCAAACGTGAGAAAGGTGTGTCTCAGTAAGGTTGTTTTGGTAAAGAAGTGGCTGCCATAGAGTTTGCAAAATACATAGTCCAGTCTGGAGAGAGGGTAATCTTCCACCAGAAGTTGGGGGTTCAAGGTATATTTAGAATCTTCACATAATCAGAGGTGGCCATTAGGGGTATCCCATTGACAATAGTTGATCAGTTCCAGTATACCTTCTTTCATGAGGCAGTCTAATTCTCTGAAAGGTTGCTGAATAGCAGTGACTTCAGCTCAGTATGAAAACATTTTGGCCAGAGTGAGGGCTTGAGTGTGATGCTGGCATTAAAGTCCCCAGTGCAGCTAATGCCAGGTAAGAAAAGGTCTTGAAATTAACCGCATAAGGTGTCCATCACCATGAATAGCCCAAATAATCAATTAAATTCAAGTTGTTATCAATGGTGCAGCCAAAAATCTTGATGGTATCAAGGCCAAATAAGTCAATAGTATTGGAACTGTTGACCACTAAAAAAGTAACTTCCTGTTGAGCAGATTTGTATCTAACTTTGGCAGTAAATTTTCCCAATAAGGCTATCACCTTTTTATTTTAAGTGAGGAGAAGGCACAGAGTTACGAGTGATATCCTTAATCTGACATAAGAGTCAGTCAAGGAAATGGCTACACCTGTGTCCACTTGCATAGTGAGTGGATGACCATTAATGAGGACATCAGGCATCAGTTTCTGCCGATTAACAATTGAGGTCTGTAACTGGTTTATGTCCGTGGGCATAGTGACCTGCATGTTGGAAGACAACATTTGTGGGGCAAAAGGATTTCACCCAACAGACTGAACTGAGGTGGCCACAATGTGAACAAGAAGTGCTGAACACCAACTTTTTTCTATCATGTGCATGATAACAGGTGGGCTACGATGGCAGCTGCAGGAGAGGCCAGCACAGTAGGCGAGTACAGCCTCTCCACAACATGTGGTCTAGGTGTGAGGTGGAGGGACTCTGCACCAGGAGGCCAAAAATTTGAGGTGACGTAGATGTCAGTTAGCAGCAATGTCACTTAAAACGTTTTCATGCTATTTACGTAATTACAGTTCATTCTACCACTTTCAAACAGAATACTCAGCTTTTCAAAATTACAATGTATAGGGGTTCTGCTTGCTGCAACATTATTCTCCTGGGACGTCGTGATAGAAATAAATACTCGTAGGTACAATTTTCACTTCTTTAATTTGAACCAAACTTCTTTCCCACCAAAACATTACAAATTCAAAACATCCACAACACATCAGAACTTAGCTGGTAGTACTTGCATTTTCATAACGCAGAGTGACATAGCTTCCGGAGCACATGACAAACGACTAAAACTCGAACTCCCTCACGCAAGGCGGTGAGGCAAATATATAACATCGACAATAATGACGTTACATTACCCATTGTTCATAACAATTGAATATACTAATTTACAATTAACAAACAAACAAAGAAAACATTTCATGTACACAAAAATAATCACAATATAAAATGAAAACTATACATACAATAATTTTACATGGCACTTTTTTTTTTTTAAGTTGAAATCTCTGATGACAACAAACGGCAATGTTAAATGTAAATTAATTAGTTAATGAGTACATCATACATGTTCCTAACATATATTGAACTATCAAATATCTTCACAAATCTGAAAATAGGTTCAAAATCTCACGTCGGTCAATCTATACAATGAATTACAATATTGGAATTTTGTCTTTTACATTAATTGACACAATTAGCTGGTCAACACAATTTGTTTATGAGCCTGACATATATACAATGCTATTTATTTTAATGTCTTTATGTGGATACAAAAGTTTTTACCATTCGTCTGTCTGTCTATTGAAATAACATACAATGACAAAACTATTGTTTATAGAACTGTCTGGAAAGCATTTAAACAAATCTCTTAATTAATGAAATCTATCACTTGTTTTAATCACAGTATCACCGAGACACTGTCCTACACTGATTCCTAGGCTTGCTATTTCGTTTTAAACTAACTTCACACGCAACATGTACTACTATTGAACCACACGATTCCGGGTCCGACGCAGGCGGTATCGCACAATAACATTGAGATGAGGGGGCCAGCAATATCATCACACACTGCAGACGACAGAGACACAGTTGGCCACTGCGAAAAAGGAGGCCGCATTGTGGGAGTCCTGGGTAGAAAGATCTGTTACATGAGCCCAGGACTCTAAGCAATGGTCTGCTACTGTTCAAATTTCATATATAAACATAAACATGATCGCAGCCTGTCTCACCACTGAATCCTTTAGAGTCATGAGTGTGGAAGTGACACTTGCAACTGAGGCCTTGTAGTTCTCCCAACCATTGGCAGTATGTCACTTGGAAAAGAACTAGTTCTGGTACACACTCCAGAAGTCAGAAACTGACACAAAAACTTTTCTAAGTTGCACAAGGTGTCCACAACAATATATAGTAGTTAGTACTAAATTTGTAATGTTTCTATGTGCTGCGCATCCTTACATCTCGACTATACATTCCAGGCACTACCAACTTGACAAACAAAACTCATACTGACCTGAAATAAAATTCTATTGCCAAGGACATAATTCTTAATATTTTTACATTCTATTTGAACTTTGATGTTTCACATATAAATACCTTGAAGCTTACATTTTTATTTATATAAACTTCCGATCATTTATATCACATTACTAGATACTGTGCTAAGAACTGTGTAAGAACTGATTATAACTACACACTACACTGAATACAACACATTAACACACATTCATAATTCATAATGTTTCTCTTTCCTCAATTCTTTTGTGGTCGTACCTGCAGGCACTTCAGTTGTTTTGTAAGTATAGAGTTAGAACAATTGGATACAGCCTCCCTTATATAAAGAAGCCAAACTTGAGTGTACTTTGACATTTTATGATTTGAAGGGTCAACAAACTCCAATTATCATTAAACAAAGTGATACACTTATTATAATTGATCAGGTCATGTAATAAGTTTCTTAAATAAATGGCCTCTAGATGAGCTTCAGGAAGAGCCACATATTCAGCTTCTGTTTTAGAAAGAGCAAGTCTTTTGCTTAGCACTCTTCCATGACACTACAGGACCACATAAATTAAAACCAGTGTAAGAATTTCTGTCTAAAGAACAATTTGCCTGATCTGTATCAACATAAACATGTAATTCTGAATCTCACTTTTTAAATTTTAGAACATATATTCTTGGTTTCCTTCAGATTCCTTAAAATTCTCTTTGCACATATTCTATCTTTCTCAGTGTAAGAGTTGTTGAACTGGCTTAAGTAGTTCACACTGGAAGAGATGTAACGCCTTGTGAGTACTGATAAACACATTACACTACCTATTAAGAGAATAAGCTACATCATCAGTTTTGTTCTCTTTTTTCATTTGAAAAATCAAGTTTAGTTTCAATAGGAGTATTTGCAGTTATCATATTGAACCCTTTCAACAACAGATCAATATAGTTCACTTGACTTAAAGCTAACACTCCATTTCACTTATCATATTTGATCTCCATTCCTAGACAATTTTTTGCCATTCCGAAATCCTTTACTTCAAACTCTGAACTTAACTTACTTTTCAAAAACTGAGTCTCATTTGTGTCATTTGACAATATATATGTCATCGGTATATAATACTATCATAGTAACTAAGGCTTTCTCCTAATGTTTTGTAAACAAACAAGGTTCTAAATTAGTTCTTTTGTATCCCAGACAACTTAAAACATCATTTACTCTTTCATTTCACACACTGAATGATTGCTGCAATCCATACGAAGCCCTTTTTAACTTTAAAACTTCTCTTTTATCATTTTAAAGATTTAATCATACATGTTGTTGCAGGAAAATATCCTTCTTGAGAATAATATTTTAAAAAAGCAGTCTTAACATCAACATGAGTAATGTTCAAATTTAGCTCAACAAATAAATCCATCAAAAAGTCTAAGTGTTCAATGCCTTACCATAGGAAAAAAGGTTTCATCATAATCAATTCCAGGTTTCTGAGTAAATACTCTTGCCACCAGTATAGCATGGTGGTGCACTTTACCTTCACTGCTGATATTTCATTTGAACACTCACTTACACTGCACAACACTAACAGTTTCTGTGAGATCTACCAGTTCCGAAGCATTGTTGTCTTCAAAAGCTTGTAACTCTTCATCCATGGTGTGTATATTTTCTTCTGCATCAGGTCTGCTAAGGGCCTCTCCCATGGTAGTTGGTTCCTCGAGTTGATCTGAAGTTCCAGCAGAAAAATAAATCTCATAATCATCAGATCTTCTATTTGTCTAATAATAGAAAGTCCAAGTTGGACAGTTTACAACTCACTGCAAAAATATGACAACAAGCCCAAACAGGCACATAAAAAAGGTACACACAAGCAGTACTTTCAGGTATCGGCCATGGCTTGCTTCAGAGATAGGAAACAATCACACAACACAGTCACACAACCGTCATCTCTGGGTGCCACACTTTAATCACACTCTGTGGTTTGGAAAGAGGGTAGTGGTGGGGATGGGGGATAGCAAGGTTGCTACACACACACACACACACACACACACACACACACACACACACACATGTATAGTGCTCAAAATAGGAGAGGTTTAGGATAGAGAGGTGGGAACTGTTGGGTACAGAAAAAAGGAAAAAAGGGGAAGGTATTGTAAGTTGAGGCATGGATAATTTCGGGATCAGAGAATTTACTGTAGGAATAACTCCCATCTGTGCAGTTCAGAAAAGGTGGTGGTGGGTGGGAGGATCCAGATGGCCCAGGTTGTGAAGCAGCCATTGAAATCGAGCACATGCTCTGCTAAATGTTATGCCACAGGGTGGTCCACCTTGTTTTTGGCCAAAGTTTTATGGCACTGTGTGTGTGTGTGTGTGTGTGTGTGTGTGTTTTGGTACGCGTGCGTTTGGTGCAGTACACATGCATTCACTTTATTTTATTTTCCACCACTCACCCATCTCCCCATTCCATCCCTAAGCTGCAACTCGTTCTTCCCATCTATATTCAGCGTCACCTATGAAGGCGGCCCAGTTTTCAGCTGTTCTGCACATTCCCCTCCATTACTGCAATGGCAGTCACTAATGTTCATTCTGTAGGCGCATGGCTGGCCGTGAGTTACTCATTGTTCCTCCCGCAGGCGCGACTGTTGGCACTAGGCCGTAACTCCTCCCCTCTTTCTTTCCCCTATTGCTCTGCCTCTGTGTGCGGAAGCGCCTTCTCACATGACGGCAGGTATAATACATACATACTCTGGAGGCTGTGCTGCATCCATCCCCACCACCATGACGCAACCATCCTATCCCCCCTTGCCTCCCCTCCCCTCTTTCCACACCACAGAGCATGATTCAAAGTGCGGCAGCTGGAGATGACAGTTGTGTGACTGTGTTGTGAGCCTGTGTGATTGCATGAATGTTCCTATTTCTGAAGATGGTCATGGCCGATAGCTGAAAGTGTTGTATGGTGTTCCTTTTTTATTGGCCTGTCACAGCTCGCCATCATGTCTTTGTGCTGAGTCATCAACTGTCCTATTATATATTGTTAATTCCAATCTGGACTTCTCATTATTAGTCACACAACCGTCACCTTCAGCTGCCACACTTCGAATCACACTCTGTGGTTTGGAAAGAAGGAAGGGGAGCGAAGTTACAAATGATGGAACATGGTGGTGGGGATGGATACAGCACAGCCTTCCAGAGTATGTTTGTAATAGATGGGAGGAATGAGATGCAGCTTAGGGATGGGGTGGGGAAGCAGGTGAGTGGGGGAAAATAAAATAAAATGAATGCACACATCCCCCCCCCCCCCAAACACACACACACATACAACACTTAAAATTGGAGAGTTTTAGGATAGAGAGGTGGGAACTGTAGGTTGCAGGAAAAAGGGAAGTTATGATAAGTTGAGGCCTAGATAGTTTCAAGATTGGAGAACGTACTGTAGGGATAACTCCCATCTGTGCAGTTCAGAAAAGCTGATGGGAGGATGCAGATGGCCCAGGTTGTGAAGCAGCCATTGAAATCAGGCATATGCTCTGATGCATGTTGTACCATAGGGTGGTCCACCTTGTTTTTGGCAAAATTTTGGCGGTGGCCATTCATTTTAATGGACATGCCAATATAGAAAGCTGTGCAGTGATTGCAGCACAGCTGGTAAATTAAATGGCTGCTCTCACAGGTGGCCTGGGCTCTAATAGGGTAGGATAAGCCTGTGACAGGACTGGAATAGGAAGTACTGGCTGGGTGGATTGGACAGGTCTTGCAACGGGATCTTCCACAGGGATATGATCCCTGTGGCAGTGGGCTGGGTTTTGGGGTGGCATAGGGATAGACTAGGATGTTATGGAAGTTGGGAGGGTGGAGGGAAGGATCTTGGACAGTAAATCTTTCATTTCTGGGCATGAGGACAAAAAATCAAAACCTTGGCGACGGATGGAATTTATTTGTTCAAGTACAGGGTAGTACTGGATGACAAGGGGAGTGCTCTTTTGTGGATGGTCACTGGTGGTAGTGGGAGGATTTGGGATGTGTGCAGATACGCCACAGGAAATCTGTTTGTGGACTGGGTCTGTAGGGTAGTTTCTGTCTGCGAAGGCCTATGTGAGACTCTCAGCATATTGAGAAAGGGAGTTCTTGTCACAGCAAATACGCCAAGGTATAAGAGAGGATTTTTTATGTGGAATGGACGGCAACTGTCGAATAGTAAGTACTGATGGTGGTTGGTAGGTTTAATATGGATGGAAGTGTGGATGGAGCCATCAGTGAGGTGGAGGTTGACACCCAGGAAAGTGGCATGATGGGTCGAGGAAGACTAGGTGAAGTGGATGGGGGAGAAGGAGTTGTGGTTTTGAAGGAGAGTAGGGTGTCCTGGCCCTGAGTCCAGATCGTGAAAATATCATCAATAAACCGGAACCAGGCCAGAGGTTTGGGGTTTTGGGATGTTAGGAAGGATTACTCCAGATGGCACATAAAAAGGTTGACATAGGAGGGTGCCATGTGTGTGCCCATGGCTGTGCCACAAATTTGATGGTAGACATTCCCCTCAAAGGAAAAGTAGTTGTTAGCTAGGATAACATTGATGAGGGTTATGAAGAATGAGGTATTGGGCTTGAATTCAGAGGGACATTGGGAAAGGTAGTGTTCGAGAGCAGCAAGACCAAGGGCGTGTGGGATGTTGGTGTGTAGGGAAGTGGCATCCACTGTGACAAGTAAGAATCCAGGAGGTAAAGGTGTGGGTATGGTGGAGAGTCAGTGAAGGAAGTAATCAGTATCCTTAATAAGGAAGGATATATTTTGGACAATTGATTGAAGATGTTGGTCAACGATGGCTGAAATTCTTTCAGTAGGAGCAAAGTAACTGGACACAATCGGGCATCCAGGACTGTTTGGTTTGTGGATTTTGGGGACCATGTAGAAAGTGGGTGTGCGGGGTGCTGCTGGGGTGAGGAGGAACATGGATTCTGGGGAGAGCTTCTGATAGGTGCCGTAGGATTTTAACAGGCATTGGAGAGCTTGTTGGAGTTTGGGGATGGCATCATTCCGGCACAAAGTGTAAGTGGATAAGTCAGGGAGTTGGCGGAACCCTTCTGCCAGGTAGTCACTATGATCCATAACTACAGTGTGGAACCTTTATCTGTGGGAAGTATGATTATGTTGGGATTTGTTTTAAGGTTGTGGATTGTTCTTCTTTCTTCTGCTGAAAGGTTTGAGTTCTTAGGAAGGGACTTGGGGAAAGATGGTGAGGCCAGGTTGGAAGTGAGAAATTCTTGGAGGGTAACCAGGGGGTGGTTAGGTGGAGTGCAGGGGGATCTCTGTCGGATGGTGGTATGAACTGGGATAGGCAAGGTTCTATGTTGGGATTGGGTTCATTAAAGTCAGAGGGATTGGTGGCAAAGTAGCGTTTCCATTGTAGGGATTGGGAAAAGGAGAGTAGGTCTTTGATGAGACTAACATGATTGAATTGGGGTGTAGGGCTGAAGGTAAGACATTTGAATAAAATGGAAACTTCAGAGGGGTTGAGGTTTTCTGTGGACAGGTTAACCACAGTGTTCAGGGGTTGTTTTGGCATTCAATGTTGTGGAGTGTTTGTAGAGTGTTTGGAGGGATGAAATAGGTTCAAGAGGTCAGCTAAGGAAGGTCTGGATGCTATTAGTGTTACACAAGGAGGAACACTGTGGTTCGGATAAGGATTGGATATAGGTGCTCCAAGGCAGCAATATGGTAGTATTTTATTTTATTTTATTTTCCTCCACTCACCCGCATCCCCACTCCATCCCTAAGATGCATCTCGTTCCTCCCATACATACTCTGGAAGGCTGTGCTGTCTCCATCCCCACCACTGTTATGCAGCCTTCCTAACTCCCCTCTTTCCACACCACAGAGTATGATTCGAAGTGCAGCAGCTGGAGATGATGGTTGTGTGACTGCCTGAGTGTTTCCTATTTCTGAAGAAGGCCATGGCTGATAGCTGAAAGTGTTGTATGTGTGTGTCTCTTTTTTGTGCATGTCCTATTAGTATATTGTTAATTCTTCTATTTGGTTAGACCTGCCTTTGGGAGCTTCTGATATTCTTTGCTTCGTCTGCTGATACAATGGGTTTTTTATCAGTGACTTTCTCTAATTTAACTGCATCTTTTGAGACATCGTGTAAAGCCTCCCTTGATATAGTATCGAACATGTCATTTTTATCTTCATCCCTACTGGTGATTTCTTCATGATTTCTGTTTCTAAATCAGCAATATTTTTCATTATAGTCACATCTTGGCTGATCACGCCATCATTTGCTTCAGGATCATAAAGTCCATAGCCTTTTGTAGTATTGCTTTATTCTACTAAGATCATTTCTTTTGCCTTCTTCCACTTTGTTCTCTTGACTTTGGGAATACACAGCATGACCTTGCTTCCAATTATCCTGAAATGACTAATGTTGGGTATCTTGCAAGTCCATAGTTCATATGGTGTTTTATTCCCTAAACTTGAACTCATTGGCCTACGTTGCAAATATACTGCACTATTTACAGCTTCAGCCCAAAATCTCTTATCAATTTTGCCATCAAATAACAAACACCTTACTTTTTCTATTAAAGTTTTTGGTGTAACCAACCACCGCAAGATCTTCTCTGTTATATCAGTTATGTTTCCTTTTTTATGGAATATATGGTAATTATAGAATAGAGGCCCAGTATAATTGTTCCTCTCAAAGCAGCTTCTTCTTGATTAGGCTCAGACCATCATCAAAGAAGGTATCAGCTGGATAATGAAGAAGGAGACTTGCATCTATGTATTCATCAATTCATTTTTAAATAAAGACTCTTCAAATGTTTAGTGCTGAATAAAAAATAAGCCTTTATTTTAACCCAAACTAATATATTTTACAATGACTAGGCTGTTTAACAGCTCTCAAACATCTCCTGATTCTACATCATTTCTGAGTCCATAACTCAATACAACAATCAATAAAAAGAGAGAAGATATAAACATCATCAGATATGCCAAGTTTGAAAAGAAGCTTCAACATAAAAAAAATAAAAAAATAAAATAAAATAAAAAAATAAAAATAAACCACTGTCTGATGCGTCACTGTAACATTGAAAAATAATTGTTAAGCCACTAGAAGGCAATTACTAAAAAATAAATACATCTCTGGCACAGTATACGTGACTTTATAAGAAACAATTACATTGAACTTTACATTTGTTGGCATATGTTTGAAACAGACTAAGAAAGTGTGAGACTTCAGTGCTACTCAATAACTGATTTTCACTTACTAACAACGTAACAGAAGGAACATTTGTAAGCTAAATTGCAACCTAACTACAAGTGGACTAGCACCTGCAGTACTGAAGTTATTGCGGCAACACTTCAGTGTTTGTGTATATTATATTGTTCAGAATTGTGTTGCTTCAGAAACCATACTACTTCATAAAATGATGCTACAAAAAACATTGTTGCCAAACTACTAAAATAAATATCGAATTCCGTAATGTTAGCACAGGCTCCCGTAACACCATAACTGTTGGCTATAAATCATGATGATTATGAATAAATTGCAGTACTTGGCATGTTTGTATCATGTCCATGGATCTCACACAGCACTCATATATATATATATATATATATATATATATATATATATATATATATATATATTTCTTCTTGGTAACAGAGATTGTGCCTTGTGCAGATCCACTTGCTCATTATCTCTGACACTTGTCACATATCTGCCCGGACGTCCACCTGGACAAACAAAATATCTGGGACAGTACTTGTCTAAATTCCCCCATAAATAAATAATTTGGTCATCTTGGGTTGTTCAGGAGGAATATAGGTAACTTGTTACGCTACAAATTCTATTAAACCTTTCTGCCAAACTATTTTGTTCTGGTGTATAGCTGTTGGTTAAATGATGTATCATACCATGTTTCTTCAATCAACTGTCAAAATTCATGCAACAGAATTCTTTTCCATTGTCTGTTCTCACTGTTTTGATTTCCCTTCCTTGCTGATTCTCTGCCATTTTTTGAAATTCTTGGAATTTTTCTGAAGCCTCATCCTTTGCCTTCAGAAAATGTACAAATCCTATTCAGGTATAATCATCTTCTGGGATGAGAAAATATTTTGCCCCACCTAATGACATCCTTCATTGGACTACACAGATCTGCATTACTACTTCAAGTGCTTTAGAAGCTTTAGTGCTTCTATGTGGAAAAGGCAGTCTTGCCTGTTTCCCTTCATTGCATACTACACTATTTTGTTTGCTACCATCAATGTTAATGTTTTCACATAATATTCCTTCAACAGCACTATTTTTCATTTTTATAAGATCCTTTGCATTAAGGTGACCTAACCTATGCCAGTGAGATGCTGTAATCATTGTAACATCAAAGAAGTTCACTCCAACCACTGTTCTTAAATGAACTTCTTCAGAGCACAACATTTGGATTTCTGTTCGATTTGTAGCCATAATTTTATTCATATTAACATTATTAGTCTTACATTTTATTCACTCTTCATTCGCTGTGAAATGCACGCTAGCACCTGAATCTATATACCACTACTTCTGTTATAAGAGCCACTTATGAACACAGCACTATGAAAATTTGAAGTTTTGTATTGCCTCATATCATCACTGTTAGGGCACTTATGTTCAAAATGTCCTGGTTTCTTGCATTTATGGCAAACAATATCCTTACTTGTTTTGGTTTCCAATTGTACTTCCTTTCCTGTGAGAGAACATATGTTTATTTTGCCAACTTTTGACTCTAAAAGCACTAACCAGTTGTGGTGACCTCTTCTTCCAAGTCAAGGAGCTTGCTCTTGATTGCGTCTGTGGTGATTGCAATTCCAGAATGTTCAATTGCCATAATCATTGGAGAATATTTCTCTGGCAAACCTGCTAACAATAGTGATCCAATCCACTTGTCATTAATATCAAAACCAATTCCACATAGTTTTTGACCATTGTCTACTATCTAGTTCACATAACTCGTCATGGAACCATACTTTTCTAGATGTGTTGATATCAGCATTCTCAGTAAGTTGATTCTTCTTGCAAAACCAGAGGCATCAAACATTGATTTCAGTTTGTTCCATAAGTTCACAGTCATTTTCACTTCTCTTATTCTGCACATATAATGATAGATCAATTGTCAAAATTATTTTCCCTTTGTCTGTTGAATCCTCTGCTGAAACTACGAGGCACATCCAGAAAGTAAGTTCCGTTTGGTAATAAAATGAAATTGTACGCAGATACATAAGAAATTTTTATTGCACAAAATTCTACAACTCAAACTACTTTTCCACATAACTGCCAAAATTTTGTAGGCACTTGTCATAGCGTGCCACAAGTTATTGCATGCATCCTTCACAGAAGGTTGCCGCCTGTGTATTCAACCATGTGGTAACAGCTCTTTATCATCGTTGAAGTGTTGACCACCAAGGACAGATTTTAGGTGTAAGAAGAGATGAAAGTCGCTAGGAGAGAGGTCCGAGCTGTATGGAGGATGATCAAACAGGTCCCATTGAAATTTCCGGAAGAATTGTTTGGTCACATTCGGTGTGAGAGGTCAGGCATTATCGTAAAAAAAAAAAATTCTTTTGACAGTAATCCTCCTCTTAAACCTAAAATCTGTCCTTGATGGACAACACTTCAACGATGATGACGAGCTGAAAGAACATGTTACCACATTGTTGAATACACAGGCGGCAACATTCTACAAAAAAGGTACACAAAACCTTGTGCCATGCTATTACAATTGCCTACAAAATTTTGGAAGCTATGTAAAAAGTAGTTTAACAGTTGTAGATTTTTGTAGAATCAATATTTTTTCTGTATCTGTACCCGTTTGTTTTATATAACCAAACGGAACTTACTTTTTGGACGCGCCTCGTACTTCTGAGACACATTTCGCTAATCCTTCTAGTATAAGAACATTCTTGATAGTGAATTCCCAAACTCCTGAAAAGTTATTCCTCGTATGATAGTAGTAGCCCTAATTCGTATGTAGATTAAGTACTACAGTTCTGTGGAATTATTATTATGTTATTATTGTAGCTATAAAAGGAAATACTGTCATGTTTGCACTTTATTTTAGTGCAAAATGGAATAACATGAACACAGTCATCTATGAAAAGGTGAAACTACATTAAAAACGCATACAGAAACCACGCCAAAGAAAATTATTTTAGCAGGTGCATTGATTCTAATAGGTGACTCTCAATGTATCACAAAGAGAGAGAGAGAGAGAGAGAGAGAGAGAGAGAGAGAGAGAGAGAGAGAGAGAGAGAGAGAGAGAGAGAGAGAACCAAGGCAATTTGTTGCAATGTATACACTTCAGTATCATTAAGAAACAGTTGCCACAGAAATCTAGTATTTAATCTATATATTAAAATAGTTGTACCAGAATGTAGTTTACAATATTCATTGTCACAGTATGTCCTCGGTTTATGTGCCTGTCCATGTTTGCAATTCTTTAGTACATATTTCATGGCATGTTGTCGAAATAGAACAAACACATACTTCAGAGGGAGAGCTCTTACATGCGCACACCTCTCAATATCACAGAACATAGCTTTATTTAATAAATAAGAATGCCCGAAAACCATTTAGGACACCAAGTGAAAACAAAAAATATTGTCGGTGGTGGGTCGC
Organism: Locusta migratoria; assembly: GCA_026315105.1. Classification (NCBI taxonomy): domain Eukaryota; kingdom Metazoa; phylum Arthropoda; class Insecta; order Orthoptera; family Acrididae; genus Locusta; species Locusta migratoria. The sequence continues at coordinate 506,680,370 of CM048745.1, forward strand.
GAACCGTAGTCCACATGGTATCCAATACACTAAAACAGATAACACAGTAGTCCCAGACACTCTTGTCATTAAAGGTAAATGTTATTTGCTAATGATTCAATGATGTACAAGTGCTCTCTAAACAGACATTTAAAACCAAGAGGAAAACTCGTGAAGCAATTGAGATTAGTAAACACCCCAACAATATGAACAGTGAAGATGGATAAAACTCTCACAGTCTTGGCTACCGGTTTTGTCAGCACAGTGACAGTCATCGGCAAGTGGTACAAGAATCCCTTTTCCTGCAGACGGACACTCCTGACAGTGTGGAAGTGACGTCACTGCTTAGAAGAACTAAGCCCACCAGGAAACTTCAGTTATCACTGTTGTTGGCTAATTACATGCATAACCCAACAAGCGTACACATTCCTGTTTTCCACCTATCAGAACCATCGATGCAAACACCAATAAGTGCATTCTCCTCCTGTATTTCCACCTATCAGAAACAAGCGCAAGCACCAATATAGTTATTCCTTCCCTTCCTGCTATAAATTTCAAGCAATCAGAACTACCCTTAGGGACAAACACCAGAGGAAACAAGTCAGTATTCCCTGAGGAAGGCTCCTGTAACGGATCCAAAATGTTGGAAATATATCATCATGATGTGGCAAATAGCTTAGAAGAATTTCAATTTTTGGTAAATTTAGTTTGACTTGATATTTGGTAGTTTTGCTGTACATACAGGTAATATTCTGTCACTGAAGTACTAAAATGCATTTTGTGGCAAAATTTGAAAAAACTCGTACAAAGTTTGAAATATCATCTGACATAAAATGCTGAAGTGACAAGCTATCTCAGCCAGTAAAATGGCATACTGCTGGTTGTCAGTTCCTGGTTGAATGATGTTTCACTGTGACATGTTTTTCCTCATGCTCTATTTAATCTGAGCATTATTTTTGTATATAAAACTAACCCAACATACTATTGTAATAAGCATTGCTAACAAAATATGTAAAAGATTTTGCATCTGTAATCATTATGTTGACACAGCAGTGTTATAAATTGACTTTCTTAACTAATGACTGAGCTTTTACATGTGAGAATAAGCATTCTACAATTGAAGTCACAAAAGTGTTTAACTATAGTTTGGATCAGCCATACTCAACCTTTTTCCTCCTCGGGCCACATTCTCAAAAGTTTTATTTCAATTGGGCCACAACATTATCACAGGGCAAAGTAACACTGCAAAATAACTACACCCATTTGATTTATCATCAAAATCTATTTTAATATATAATTGTTAATAGAAGAGTACATTGACTTTTTTAAATATAGCTGAACATATTGTTAATATAATTTTCTTGCCGGCCGCGGTGGCCGAGGAGACTGAGGCTCTCCAGTCACGGTCTGCACGGCCACTACAGTCGGGGGGTTCGAATCCCCCCCTCGGGCATGGATATTTGTGTTGTCCTAGTTCGTAAGTAGTTCATAAGTAGTTTGTAAGTTTAGGGACTGATGACCCTGTAGTTAAGTCCCATAAACTATACAAACATTTGAACATTTGAATATAATTTTCTTAGCTTTTTAGAATGTATACAGTTGTTCTTTAGACAAATCGTACAGTACTTAGTTTCAAAGAAAGATATGTAAGAACTTAAAAAGTCTGAATGGCCATCTGAAACTCTACTACAACTTTTTGACAACCATTTCCAAGCAGTTACTTTTTGTTAAATACCTTTGTTCATAATGTATGTTAATGAATGGAATATGACATTTAATGATTTTTTTTTTTTAAGGCAGACAGGACGAGGGATTACTGTGAACTGTATTATGGTACTTGCTAGAGCCGGACAGCATTAACCAAAAAGTTAACTTCATTAATCATTAATCTGTTACTAAAGAATTGAACTTGATTAAACATTGAAGCATCACTTTACGGACAATTTAATGGAAGTTGATGTTAATCATTAACTCCAAACTGTATTGAGCAGCCGTGAAATCTCACCTTCAGTCTCTGAATTTATCTTCGTGTGTTGTCGTACCACTGAAGTAGAGCAAATTAAGTAAAACATATTACCCTACCTGATATAAAAAACAAAATTTTTAGAAAAATTTTTATTCATTACTGTACCCTGTGATCTTAGTGCTGGAAAGAACTGAAGACAAAATATTATGTAATGTGTATTAATCAACTTTGGGCCAGCAGTCGCCTTAAATTCTTGTCTATCCAAAGCGCGTCTCCTGTCTGCCCAAAATTCTCACTAGTCCCATGCTCCAAAGTAGAGTCCCTCGACCATATTCATCAATGTTCACCATCAGGGATTCCCACACAAGGTCCAATGATTTTATTGCATTAGCGATGAAGCCTGGAACCCAGAACGCCATTGTCATATGTGAATACTACTTATATATTGGCGTGATGCCTGTTCTTTCGAAAGACATCATAACAATAAGTATTTACAATTAATGTTGATTGTGTGACAGAGTTTTGTATAAACAGTAATTTCAGTATGCAGGCTGAGTATGTGTGTGTGTGTGTGTGTGTGTGTGTGTGTGTGTGTGTGTGTGTGTGTGTGTGTGTGTGTGTAGAAGGAGACCTTCCAGGTAGGAAAATGGTATAAAATAAAGATTTTTGACTTACCTAAAGTACAGGCTGGTCGAGAGGAACACTAAACACACACAAAAACACACAACCATTCGAGCTTTCGCCACCAGTGGTGGCTTCTTCTTACCTGTACTTTAGGTAAGTCAAAAATCTTTATTTTATACCATTTATATATATATATATATATATATATATATATATATATATATATATATATATATATATAAACTTTCCTGGTGGGAAAAATATGTATAAAAATAAAGATTGTTTGACTGACCCAAAGCACAGGCTCGCTGATAGAAACAAAAAACACAAATAATAACACACAAACATTCAAGCTTTCGCCACAGCTGGCAGCTTCTTCAGGAAAAAAAGGAAAGAAGGAGAGGAGAAAGGGAAAGATACGGGTATTAAGGAAGTGAAAAGGAGTCATTCCAATCCCAGGAGTGGAAGGACTTACCTCAGGGGAAAAAAAGAAGGTAAACAAATACACACACACACTCACACATATCCACACTCAAACACACCTACACAGACATTTTTAGAAAGCAAAGAAGTTGGACAGAGATACCACATGAGACAGAGGATCTGTACACAGAACCCAGGCAAAGATATTAAAGATGGTGGGCGGGAATTTGAATTTAGCGGAGGTTGAGACCAGGTGGGCAACAGAAGGAGAGAATAAGCTGAAGGGCAAGTTTCCATCTCTGGAGTTCTGAAAGGTTGGTGTCGGTGGGAAATATCCAGAATCCAGATAACATGGACGGTGTAACACTGCACCAAGATGTGCTGAGCGTGCACCAAGGCATGTTTAGCCACAAGGTGATCTTCATTACCAACATACACTGTCTGCCTGTGACTGTTCATGTGAATGGACAGTTTGTTGCCGGTCATTCCCACATATAATGCTTCACAGTGCAGGCATGTCAGTTGTAAATCACGTGGGTTCTATCGCAAGTGGCTCTGCCCTTGATCGTGTACACCTTCCAGGTTACTGGACTGGATAATTGGTGGTGGAAGGGTGCATAGGGCAGGTTTTACGACGGGGGTGGTTACATGAGTAGGAGCCAGAGGGTAGGGAAGGTGGTTTGGGGATTTCATAGGGATGGACTAGGAGGTTACAAAGGTTAGGTGGGCAGTGGAAAGACACTCTCGGTGGACTGGGAAGGATTTCATGAAGGATGGATCTCATTTCAAGGCAAGATTTAAGGAAGTCGTTTCCTTGCTGGAGAGCCACATTCAGAGTCCGATCGAGTCCCGGAAAGTATATGGTAACAAGAGGGGCACTTCTGGGGTTCTTCAGTGGAAGGTTCTGGATTTGGGGGGATGATGAGGTGGCTCTGGTAATTTGCTTCTGAAGCAGATCAGGAGGATAGCTGTGGGATGTGAAAGCTGTTATTAGGTTATTGGTGTACTGGTTCAGGGATTCAGGACTGGAGCAGACTAATTTGCTACGAAGACCAAAGCTGTAGGGAAGGAAACATTTGATGTGGAATGGATGGCAGCTGTCATAATGGAGGTACTGTTGTTTGTTTGTTGGTTTGATGTGGATGGATGTGTGAAGTTGGCCGTTGGACAGATGGAGGTCGACATCGAGGAAAGTGGCATGGGATTTGGAATAGGACCAGGTGAATTTGATGGGACCAAAGGAGTTGAGGTTGGAGAGGAAATTCTGGAGTTCTTCTTCACTGTGAGTCCAGATTATGAAGATGTCATCAATGAATCTATACCAAACTTTGGGTTGACAGGCTTGGGTATCCAAGAAGGCTTTCTCTAAGCATCCTATAAATAAGTTTGTGTACGAGGGGGCCATCCTGGTTCCCATGGCTGTTCCCTTTAGTTGTTGGTATGTCTGACCCTCAAAGATGAAGAAGTTGTGGGTTAGGATGAAGCTGGCTAGGGTAATAAGGAAATAGGTTTTAGGCAGGGTTGCAGGTGGTTGGCGTGAAATGAAGTACTCCATCGCAGCGAGGCCCTGAGCTTGCAAAAAATGTTCAAATGCTTGTTAAGCTTATGGGACTTAACTACGAGGTCATCAGTCCCTAAACTTACAAACTACTTATGAACTACTTACGGACTAGGACGGCACAAATATCCATGCCCGAGGGGGGATTCGAACCCCCGACCGTAGTCTCTCTCTCTCTCTCTCTCTCTCTCTCTCTCTCTCTCTCTCTCTCTCTCTCTCTCTCTCTCTCTCTCTCTCTCTCTCTCTCACACACACACACACACACACACACACACACACACACACACACACACAATGCAACAGTGCCCTGTTATTGTTGTACATTATTGTAGCTTACAATGAAATGATTAACAGGCACCAAATCATAGTATAGCAAAAATAATGTAAAACATACATATATTCACAGCTACTGTTTAAGATATACTCAAGAATTAAAAAATTAGTAAAATTCTTGCTTTGATAATTTCATAGAGCTTTTGACACTCACCTGCTCATGTTTCAAAAATAAATAAATGACAGTGTTTCAGAGGTTTTTTTTTTTTTTTGTACTTAAATTTAACTTTTAAATCTTCTACTATGGATGTTGACAGCTGGTTTTTATTTAGAACTCTACAACCTAGTACTACCTAACTTGATATAACTGTTATTCATTAAGTAGTATATATCAAGAGAGAATGTAGGCAGTAAATATTCTTACTTTACCTGGATGCTGAAATTTAAATGGCTGAACAGACTTTTCATGGAAGGTAGTTTGAAGAAAAAAAAGCTGTGCTTTCAATTCAGATCTACAATACCACTGACTTACAACACCTCTCAGTTTGTATTTGGGGTTAATAAGAAAAACAGTTTTTAACTGAGGGAGTTCTGGCATCCCTGCACCACATCTAATAGGGGCAGTCCATGTCAGTTCACAGTGATGTATCAATTATCACAACAGAAAAATGTATATCTCTCTGGAAGATGGTCCATGATTCTTGGCACTGAATTATGAATTAGTTGTATTTCGTGATCTACATGGCACATAAATGTGGAGAACACTGTTACTACCTGAGAAGGAACGTGAGAGGGAGATTGTTTACCTATCCTTCTTACAGGCAGCTGATCAGCTGCACTATAAATTACACTAGTAATGCTGCATAACAGTGTATTACATAAAATCGTTTATCTTCTTCTCCTTGATGTATATGATATTACTGAGGTTGGTACCACTCAGGACATAAGACATTCGACTGGAAGTTTACCAGTCACTCTATAGGCCATAAGATCAACCAAGTTACGATAAGTAATCCAATAGAATGAAAATGATATGTAAATTACTTAATACCATATTTATTACACACAGATTAATGATATCATTAAAATTGTGTAGGCTACACTTTGCAACAATCTTTTCCACATTAGGTTTACGATTCCTGCATGCTACTCATAAGGTGTCATCCGCATTATAATCAGTGAGCCGGTTTCGATATATATTTTCTGCATACTACATTTTAGAATATGACGATTCACAAAGATAAGTTGATGGAAAAAATATGAAAAAAAATTGTGCACATGTTTGTACAGTTCTGTATTGTCCAGGCACAATTTTTCAGGATTCGGCATAATCCATCTCTGCCCGTTTTTCTTTAAATGTAGCTCCCAAATGTGTGTTTTTCTTGAACTTTATTGCTGTGGCCGCGCCCCACTCGAATTGCCTGCCGCCCGCTGGCTTGCCACATACGGCGCTGCCCTCAGCCGCAACTAGCGCCACCTAGGCGACCGGCCTGGCGGACGAGCGGGACGCAGCGTAGTTTCAGATGAGTTTTCGAATGGAAGATGTATCTCACATGTGATTCAATAAAGTGCTTTTGAGATACAACACTAAATGATGATGAGTTAAGGGATATTCTACGACACCTGCGTCAGTGAAAATTGTGACCAGGGCCACTATGGAACAGATACTAGCTCAGTTGATGGAACAGCTCAAGGCGCAAAAGACAGCAGTTCAAAAGCTGCTCGTCTCATTCCAGGCTACTCAACAGTCAGCGTTGCACGTGCCAATGTTTCCTCCCTATGACGAGACTGCAGAACATTGGTGCGAGTATGAAAAGCGTCTTTGCCAACACTTCCATGCATTCAGCGTTGACGATCGATATTTATGTAAGTCTCTTTTTTTGTCTTGGATTTCCCTAAAGTTGTATCATCTTATGACCCAGCTAGTGCCGTTGAAAGAACCTTCAGCCCTATCTTTTGACGGCCGAATTGCAGGGCCTTAGCAGAAAATGCCACTTTGTAATGGACAAACACAGAGAATCATATGCACACCATATGGTTAGGGATGCCATTCTTCGTTCCGCGCTGGATAGAGACGTCCGTCAAAAGGCTCTTCAATTGGATAACCCTTCTTTAGACGAGGTGTTGCACAGTGCTCAATCATTTGCAATTACTAAAGCGGCGGGTGCACAAATCGAGTCTTGAGGCGATGTTTGTGATGTTCATCTTGATAAGACACACTTTGACGGCGTTTCGCGCGGTGGAGATGAGGAAGTTGCAGCAATACGCACGCAGCCTCCCATAAACGGGCCAAACAGGGCCACACTCACAGTAAACAAGGCAATAAACAGTCTTCGTTAACCCCTTGCCCATGTTGTTTGTCACAACACGCTAGATATGACTGCCCACAACGCTGGGCAACTTGTGACAGTTGCAAAAAGCTAGGACATATATATTCTGTGTGCAAATCAAAGCTAGTACAAGTAGTTCAGGCGATTGAGCGAGACAACTCTTCTATTCTTTATGTCAACACTACTTAAGCTGCTTCTAACAAAATTTACATTGAAGTCACAATTTTGGGAAACCAAGTTCCCATGCAATTAGACACTAGATCAGCGGCAACTCTTATCACGTCAGACACGTACATCTTGCTAGGTTCACCCCCTCTGAAGCACGTCACGCGCAAATTACGCACCTACAACAAGCAGCCAATTTTGCTGCTAGGGCAGATGGAATTAGATGTGTCTTAAAAATCGGTAACCAGAACACTTACTATTTTTGTGGTTGACAATACTGGGTCAGAAAACTTATTTGGGTACGATGCCTTTGCGACTGTTTGGATTCCTGTTGATGACACTCTTAATGTCATCTCAGAAGAAATACCTTACTCCAATTTAGAATCTTTGTTCACGGAATTCAAACACCTTTTCTCGCCAGGTGTAGGACGTGCCAACAACTTTGAAGCCCACATAACTCTCAAAAACACGGCAAGGCCGAAATTATTCCGCGCATGCCCACTTCCAGTAGCCTTGTGTGATGACTTAAAAAAGGAATGGACAGGCTCACAATCTCGGGCGTCCTATTGCCCATTACGGCAAGTGAGTGGGCGGCACCACTTGTTGTATGCAAGCTAAATGGTTCTCTCCGATTTTGCGCCGATTTCAAGACCTCCATCAATTCACAATGTTTAATTGACACCTACCCTATGCCTTGACCGCAGGAAATGTTTGCGAAACTAGCAGGAAAATAGACTTATCTGAGGCTTATCACCAGCTGCCTTTGTACAAACCTTCTTGTCAGATTCTTGTTATAAACACACCATTCGGTCTTTTTCAATATCAATGTCTCCCCTTCGGTCTTGCAAGCTCGCCGGCCATTTTCCAACGTTTTCTAGAGCAAATATTGGTCAACATACCGGGGTGTGTAAATTACCAGGACGACATTATGGTCACCGGCAAAACAACCAAGGAACATCTTGCAAATCTACAACAACTCTTTTCGGTTTTACAGTCTGCTGGTGTTAAGTGCAACCTACAAAAATCACAGTTTTTTAACAGTCAGTGGTTTATCTAGGGTTCAAGCTTTCCCACGAGGGGATACTCCCGCTTCGCGAGGACATGGCGGCCATAGAGGCGCTCCCAAGACCTCAAAATGTTAAAGACTTGCAAGCTTTCCTGGGTGCAACTGCCTACTATCATAAATTCATACCGTCTGTGGCCGAGGTGGCCCATCCACTCCATAGGCTCCTCCTAAGATTGCCTCGTATCATTGGACTGGGGAATGTGAAACGGCATTTCACTACCTGAAAAATAATCTGCTTCAAGCTCCATGCCTAGCTACATACACGCCTGGACAGTTGCTTGTTCTTGCCACAGATGCCTCACAACATGGCATCGAAGCAGTATTAGTTCACCGATCCCAGGACGGTTCAGAACGTCCCATAGCCTATGCATCCAAAACACCCAATTCTTCTCAACAGAATTATTCACAGATTAAAAAGGAGGCACTGGCTATAGTGTATGCCCTACATAAATTTACTGTTTTCCTATATGGCACAAAGTTTCACCTAATCACGGATCATAAACCCCTGGTTTCAGTCTTCAGCCCTTCTGCTTCTTTAACTGAAAGCCACACATCGACTACAAGGATGGGCCTTGTACCTCTCTCGCTTTAATTACGAGATCCACTTTCGCCCAACATGCCATGTGGATGAATTATCTCGCCTCCCCAAAGGCCCCGACCCCGCCTTTGATAAGGATGAACTTCTCTGCTTCCACATTGACAAAGCAGAACAACTTGCGCTGGACGGATTTCCAACCACGGGGGAACGGCTAGCTGCAGCCATGGCTGTGGATCGAGTGATGTGACAAGTTCACCAGCACATCAGGGAGGGGTGGCCCGACCATCCATCCAAGAAGGCGTCAGATCCGCTTAGGAACTACTTCTCGCTGTGACTCCAACTCACCTTTCGCAATGTCGTGGTTCTCTCTCTCTCTCTCTCTCTCTCTCTCTCTCTCTCTCTTGTTTTTGTTTTAGGGTGCACAACTGCTGAGGTCATTAGAGCCCGAAACAAAACTGGGAGATACCCAAGGATAATGAGACTATAGAAAAACAGCTAAAACACAGAATAAAAAACAACAAAGGGAAGAGCTAAATGTCCTTTACAAATTGGTCAAGGTAATAAATTCAATACTCAAGCAACAGCCCGTGCGTCATCAACTAAAATTTGTTCCAGTGTGTCCGGCAGATGTAATGCAAGCTGAACAGGAGTAAAATTGGAACACAACAATAAAACATGGCACACCAACAGCAGGTGGCCAAAGGAACATAAGGGGGCGGGGACACCAGTGAGCAAGTGGCGGTGGCTGAACCGGCACTGTCCGATCCGCAACCGGGCCAAGATGATCTATTCTCGTCGCGAGCGGCGTGACGATGTCCTCCAAGCCATCGGGAGTGGTTTAATAGTCCGAAGCTTATTATTTGTAAGAGAAGACCACACATTATTGGCTATCGAGGGAGTCGTTAAAGAATGATGGATAGGAAGGATGGTGGGGCATCGAAAGCAAACGGCATGCGTACCGACACAATAATATGTCGCATCAATAGGGTAAAGGTAATTCGGCAGCTTCGGCATAGAGGCTGTCAACAGGGCTTGTGTAAAAAGCTCCTATCGCCAGGCGTAACACCCGATGGTGAATCGAGTTTAGGCGGCATAAAATGGACGGCCATGCGGAGGAGTACACGAAGCTTCCGTAATCCAATTTTGAGCGGACAGTGTACCGGTAGAGGTGAAGTAGGACGGTTTGATCCACTCCCCATGACGTGCCGCTGAGGGCACGGAGGACGTTAAGGGAACGAATACACCAGCCAGCCAGATAGGACACATGCGGGGACCAGCAAAGTTTCCTGTCCAATATAAGCCCTAAAAATTTCGTCGTCTCCACGAAAGGCAAAGTAACGGGGCCAAGATGGAGAGACGGTGGAGGGAACTCTTTGTATTTCCAGAAATTTATACAGACTGTCTTCTCACTGGAGAACCAGAAGCCATTGGCGACACTCCAAGAGTAAAGACGGTCGAGACAACGCTGAAGACAGCATTCCAGGAGACACATTCTCTGGGCACTGCAGTAAATCGCAAAGTTGTCCACAAAAAGGGAGCCAGAGACGTCAGTCGGAAGACAACCCATAATTGGGTTGTCTGCTATGGCGACAAGTGCCACGCTCAACACAGATCCTTGTGGCACCCCATTCTCCTGGCAAAAAGTGTCCGACAAAACAGAGCCCACTCATACCCAGAACCTTTGATCTAGTAAAAATGCTTGAATAAAAATGGGGAAGTGGCCGCGAAAGCCCCATGTATGGAGCGTGCAGAGAATACCCGCCCTCCAACAGGTGTCATAAGCCTTCTCCAAATCAAAAAACACAGCCACCGTCTGGCGCTTACGCAAAAAGTTATCCACAATATAGATCAACAAGGTAACGAGGTGGTCGATAGCAGAACGATGCCTACAAAATCCGCATTGGACGTTGGTAAGGAGATGGCGAGATTCGAGTAACCAAATCAGCCAAGCATTAACCATGCGTTCCATCACCTTGCAAACGCAGCTGGTAAGAGAAATGGGGCGATAACTCTAAGGAAGATGTTTGTCCTCCCTGGTTTTGGTAGGGGAACAACAATTGCTTCACGCCAGCGTGTGGGGACCTGACCTTCAATCCATATGTGATTATAAGTGCGGAGGAGAAAACATTTACCCGCAAGAGAAAGGTTCTTCAACACCTGTATATGAATTGCATCAGGCCCTGGAGCAGAAGATCGGGACACTGAGAGAGCACGTTCAAGCTCCTGCATGGTGAAGGTGGCATTGTAACTTTCCCGACAGAGATTGGGAGAAAGGTGGCCACGCCTCTTCTGTCTGTTTTCGAGGGAGAATGGCGGGATGGTAGTGTGCGGAGCTTGAGACCTCTGCAAAAGATTGACCTAAAGCATTGGATATATCGGCTGGGTCCACGATGATTTCATTTGCGACGGTCAAACCAGGAATTGGGGAGTGGACCTTAGTGCCAGATAACCGGCGCAGCCCCCCCCCCCCCCCCCAGACAACAGGAGGAGGAGTAAGTCTGCTAAATGAACTAGTAAAAGCAGGCCCATTTGCTTTCCTTGACGGCATTGCGCTCTTAGACGTTTGTAATTGATACAGTTCGCCAACGTTGGGTGGTGGCGGAAGGTGCGTAGAGCACTTCTCCGGGCTCTAATAGCATCGCGACATGCCGCAGTCCACCAGGGGCTGGGACTTGACGAGGAGAAGACGAAGTACGTGGAATGGAATATTCAGTAGCATTGAGAATGACTTCCGTGAGCTATTTGACCTGACTGTCACAGTTGGGGAAGTTCCCATTATGGAAAACCGTCATGGAGGAGAACAGTCCCCAGTCGGCTTTCGAGATGTTCCAACTACTGGAACCCGGAGGTAGGGTATGATGAACGAGATGAATTATACAGGGGAAATGGTCACTCAAGTACGTATTGGAGAGAGCATACCACTCAAACCAACGCGCAAGTTGAGCAGTACATATCGAGAGGTCCAAGTGAGAGTAGGTATGCGTCGTATCTGAAAGAAAGGTTGGTGCGCCTGAGCTTAGGCAGACAAGATTAAGATGGTTGAGAATGTCCGCTAAAAGGGAGCCTCTCTGGCAACAGGCCAGAGAACCCCTTGGGAGGGGGGGGGCGTTGAAATTGCCTATCAACAAAAAGGGGGAAGGAAGTTGGGCAACAAGGTGCAGCACATCTGTCCTAGTAAAGGCAAAAGACGATGGGGTATTGATGTTACAAAGGGAAAAGGAAAAGGTGGGAAGAATGATGCGGACGGCAACTGCCTGTAGTCGAGTGTGCAGTGGAATAGGATAGTAGTAGATGTCATCTCTAATGAGCAACATAACCCCCCCCCCCCCATGGGCCGCAATACCCTCCACAGGGGGCAGGTCAAAGCGTACGGAGATATATTGTGAAAAAACTATGTTGTTGCGTGGGCATAACTTCGTTTCTTGAAGTCTTGGATGGTGCAGTCTGAGTAGGAGTTTCATTTCTTCTTTGTTGGAACGAATGCAGCGAATATTCCGTTGGAGGAGATCCATAAGGTGAGAAGATAAAGAAGAAAAAGCTAGAAGAGATCACCTCGCTGGCCACTGAGGGTCTGACTTCGAGGGAACGCTGCTACTGGAATTTACAGGTAAAGGGTCATGTTCCATCGCTTCATCTGGAGTGTCCGCCACCTGCCTGGATTTATCGGCAGGGGCAGCTTCGTCCGCCAATAAAGGGCCAGATGATCGACTAGCAGTAGTGCGCCCCGGCAAGACAGGAAGACCGGGTGGTGCCACTGCAAGATGGCGTGACAGTTGAGTCGCGCCGTGGCGGGGAAGGAGAGGAACTCTTTTTTTCTGTGTGCCTTATTAGAGGAATTACGATGAGTTAGTGAGTGGAGAGGTTGATCAGGCAATCTTTGGACTGGCCGATCTGACAACCATGTTGCTAAAAGTAAGACCACACGTTTGTGTGCCAACCTCCTTAGTAGGGCGAGGAGAGGCCAAGGACAGCGCTGTATTTACCTGCTGGAAGCTCAGCGGGCTTTCGACCGGCTAGTATCTTCCGCGCAGCAGAGGTCGCGTACTCTTCATTTCTTGGATTACCCACTCCTCCTTGTAAACAGGGCAGTCTCTGGATGAAGCAGCATGGTCGCCCATGCAGTTGATGCAGTGAGGGGATGGAGGCAGACAGTCCCCCTCATGAGCGTCCCTGCCGCAGGTGACGCATTTGGCTGCATGAGGGCAAGACTCACGGGTATGATTATACCTGTGGCACTGGTAACATCGTGTGGGATTCGGGATATAGGGGCGAACTGATATGATTTTGTAGCCTGCTTTGATTTTGGAAGGGAGATCCACCTTGTCAAAAGTCAAAAATACAGTTTGGGTTGGTATCAAACGTGTATCAGCCTTTTTCATAACTCTATGGACAGCTATGATGCCCTGATCTGTCAAATAGTCCTTTATTTCTTCGTCCGATAACCTGTCGAGAGTAGACCACCACACGTGACGAGTTAAGGGTACGGTGGGCTTCGACTTTTACCGGGAAGGTGTGCAAAAGCGTGGCTCAGATCAGTTTTTGAGCCTGATAGGCATTATCTGTTTCTAACAGCAAACTCCCATTACGTTGGCGAGAACATTTCTTCAACGGACCTGCAATGGCATCTACACCCTTCTGAATTATGAAGGGATTGACCTTAGAGAAATCATGACCATCAGTATGGGTAACAATCAGAAACTTAGGAATGTTTGGTAGTATAATCTTTGTTTGAGGGGCATCCAACTTTTGTTTTTGGGTCGAAGTCAAAAGGGAAGAGAGAGAGAGGTCATTGCGGAAGTGTCCCCCATGATTACCGGCGTCTCCAATGGCGCACTCCTTCCTAATGGGGACCCTCACTGAGGGCTACCCCGCCTCAGGTGATTGTTCACACCTCAGGTCACACCTCCCAAGAAACAGACGGAGGGACCAATCGGCATGGTCGGACGGTATCAGCTCAGGTAATCACCCCTCCCTGGGCCTGGCCTCTACCAGGGGGTACGTACGTGCCCTACTTGTCTACCTGGGGTGGGGAATTACGCGTTACCCCATCACCTGCAATGCATGTGGAGGCCTGGGTCGGCCTTCAGACACGCACAGGGAGGAGGGAAGAAGAATAGAGGATGGAGAGGGAGATAGAAAAGTGAGAATCCCAAACGCCAAAGCAGAGATGGTATGGATGGTTCCAAGGTAGGAACAACAGAGTAAGAAGAATGAGCGGAAAAAGCGAGTGAGAGGAAGGAAGGACCAGTAGGAAAAGGAAAGTGTAGAAAAGGAGATGACCTACAGTTACTCAGACACCCGTCTCTGGGCAAATGCACAAACCGGACAGGGGGGGGGGGAGTGTGAAGCAGCCTGGGGAGGAAGAAAGGCTACTTCGGCTTGGGGCCCCATGCGCACCACTCATCCCTCTCAGCCTACGGAATGAAATACTGAAACTAATACACCAAGGACATTGGGGAATCTCACGAACAAAACTGCTTGCCAGGCTTCATGTGTACTGGCAGGGCATCGACGCCAACAACGCACACATGGTGGCAAGCTGTATGCGCCACCCAGGCTCCTGCCCCTAAAATGTCAACAGTTCCTTGGGCGTAGCCCATGCACCCGTGGGAACGCGTTCACATTGACTTTGCCGGGCGCTTTCTCGGCAACTATTGGTTACTAGTAGTCGACTCTTATACCAAGTTCCCATTTGTCTTCAGATTATCCTCTCCCACAACAGCAGCCACCTTATCCGTGTTATCAAAGCGTTTCACCCTTGAAGGATACCCAAAAACATTGGTATCCGACAATGGCCCTCAGTTTGTATCCTCTGAATTCTCAGCCTTCCGTGCCCACAGGGGCATTAAACGTGTCACAACAGCACCCTTTCATCCTCTATCTAATGGCAAGGTTCAGCACCTCGTCAGGACCTTCAAAAATCAAATTAAGAAACTTCTGACCTCTGCTACCTCTGAAGAGGCACTTACCAACTTCTTAGCCTCTTACCGTTTCACACCTATGGGCACGCACAGCCCCACAGAGCAATTGCACGGCAAACAGCCACGCACACTTTTACACCTCATTCGTCCGCCACTGAATGCACAAGCCCCTGCTACTTCCGGAAAATTTTCCCCTGGCGCAACAGTATGGGTGTGGGGTTATGACCAAGGCCAGACGTGGATGAAAGGCAGAATATGGGAACAAAAAGGACAGCGATTATACAAAGTTTGCAAGGCCGCAGGAGAAGTAGCTTGGCACTACATCCAACTCTGGAAGTGGGTCCTGCCATTACCAAGTACATCCCCTGGTACTGAACCCAACACATCAGACATAGACGTTGACCCAGCACTCCTTCCTCAACAGACACCGGCAAACTAAGAACCTGTAAAGTTGTCCCATGCACCGACGGGCGCAACCAACGAGGAATCTGGTATACCAATGTTCCCTCCATTCCGGCATACTCCAGGAGGATGAATCTCCAATACTGGGATCCAGACAGCCTCCACATCGCAAGGGCCACTTCAGGCTATATTTCAAAGTCCCTTCAAGAGACTTCACGACAAATACTGAAGAAATGGACACTAGTGTCATGCAGTGTATCAAAAAACAAAACAGTCACACATTGTCACAAGCGATTTTCCAGTGTGAATGTTTATTTATACAGAAGCATTTTTTTTTTTTTTTTTTTTTTTTTTTGCAACAACCCTTTCCTATGTAGAAGTGTGTTTTCAGTTTTTCTGTTTTCTTTTATACAAATGAGTAACAGTGCACATGAGGCAATAGTAGTGTGCAAAGCTTGAACACCAAAGTATGTGTCTGTGCCACGTGTCTCTCCAGCAGACAGCTAACAATAAATGCCTATATTTGTCAGTGACTTACCTTCAGCTTATTTTCTTGTAAATAGCATTTTCTTATTAACTATACACTGTGCGTGTCTACTGATATTTATATGTACCAGTTTTTGCAATCTTATTGCCACGGTATGTTATGTAAGGGTAATAACATTTGTTCCATTCATATCTTGCCTTTTTAAGAGGGGGGAGATGTGTTTTGGCCGCACCCCATTCGAATCACCCGCCACATACGGCGCTGCCCTCAGCCGCAACTAGTGCCACCTAGGCAACCGGCCTGGCTGATGAGTGGGATGCAAGGCAGTTTCAGATGAGTTTTCGAATGGTCAATCAGTGGAAGATGTATCTCACATGTGATTCAATAAAGTACTTTTGAGATACAACATTTATAAATTCATCAAACAGCTGTACATAACTGCATGCCAACAGGCCTCCCAGTTATAATATGAATCTTGTTTCTAAGTGCCAAAGATTTTCGACAAGCAATGATGTTTTTAATTTTCCTTAAATCACTAAATCTACTTTTAAACTCTTCAAATAATTCCATTAAGTAATTTGAAATCCATTTATCTGACTAAATATTACTGCCTTCATTTTTTAGCTTTAGTCATTGTTGTAAAATTTTGCAGTATTTGGTTCTGTATCTTGTCTTTATACCTCAAACGCTTCTCTTTGAACACAAATATTTTATTTGCCAACTGTGAAATTATTTTATTTTCACCTTGTAAATTCAAACTGAGCCTGTTAAGTTTATCTGTGATGTCACTCAGAAATGCTAAAATACACCACCATCCATCATCTTGCAATTCACTGCACATTTTATTGTTTTGCTGTAAATATAACAAATTTCTTGGCACAAAGAAAAAACCCTTTCCAATACCTTGCCTCTGCTAAACCAACGAACCACTGTATGTAAAATTGTCCAAAAAGTTGACTTATTTTACATAAACAATTTAAAATTGAGTCAATTGTTTTGTCAGCCATCCTCTCTTAGGGTGTTCAGTAGGCAAACTGTCTAATTCTACTATTAAATCTAATATATATTATGAAATAAATAAAATTCTGACATTTTTGTTCTGGAAAAGGCAGCTCTGAGCATATTCCACAACCACTTCACTCATGTGTGCAATAAACAAATACAACTATAATTTACTATCTTAGTGCAGTCTCAGAATGTGAATTTCCACAAATCTAGAGTAATTGCACATTTGAGCATGTCTTTGCCATATTTGTTGAATGTATATGAATACACCAAGATCAGTTAATCACGGTCAATGTTTATTCACCAAGAACATGGGAGAGTTTGTTCCAGCCAGTTTCAATTCTTTATTGACAAAGTTTACCAACATGCAGAAAAATGATTCATTATCATCTGTCTACATTTACATAAGAACTCTCTAAGTCACATTGAAGTGCATGGCATAGGGTTCACATGTGATCTTAGGCTTTTCTGGCTAATTAACTGTTTGTACTGCTCCCAGGTCTCCAGCTGGTGCAGTCATTTTCAAACCACGATATTTCGACAGCATTCCCATCTTCAGGTGACACCTGCAGAATGAGCATCTCCACTGCACCTCCTCCCCTCTACACTCTGATCCCTACCCACCCTTCCCCCGTGGCCTGCTGCACATGGTGCTGTGTGGTGAGGAAGGGCAGGCTGTTTGATTCAAACCGTGATCCGTCAGATGTACTATGGCCTTCGTTGGATGCAGAGGTCAGGACTCATGACGACGTAAGAACAAAGCCCAACGAAGGTCTCAGCACGCCCAGTATCGAGAACAAAGCTCTGCAAAGTCATTTGGGCTATGAACTTATCGATCGAGAACAAAGCTCTGCAAGGTCATTTGGGCTATGAACTTATCGCTGCCACAGCTGAACATTTGCAACTTATTGCCAAATTCAACCAAACTATCACGAGATCGCCTGCATTTACCGTGAATATTTAAAAACTGTTTTATGCCGTTCTGACTCAAAAGTGCCGCACAAACATGGCAGCATTTGATAGACTCCATTCTGATCCCTTTTTCTTTTTCCTACATGTATCTTGATGACATCCTCATCTTTTTGCATCCAAGTCAAAACACGAAGACCACCTTTCACGTGTTCTACAGGTTATGCATGATCAATGCCAACAAGTCTCAACTGCTACATACAAAAGTGACATTACTAAGCCATGAGATAACTGCGAAAATCCATCCAACATCCGACTGTGTCATTTTGATCCAAGAGCTCGCACTCCCAGAGACCTATAAAGCCTTACACAAGATTTCTCGGGATGGTAAATTTCTTCCATTGTTATATCCCTCACGCAGCTTCACTCGAGGCTCCACTCACTGATGCACTAGAAGGCAAAAACACTTCTGGCACACATAAAGTTGCATGGACAGCCAACATGATCTGCACCTTCAACAACTTAAAAAGTGAACTGGCAAAAGCAGTGACTCTTGCACACCCTATTGCTGATGGTCATCTCCATTACAACAGTTGCCAGTTGCACTTTTATCAGCACAGTGTTACAGCAACATGTTGGTGACATTTCACCTCTATATTTTTTCCTATAAAAGTTCTCAACAAGCCAAATAAAGTGGTCAGTGATCAAGCAGGAGTCGTTAGCCTTTTACGAGGTGGTTAAATATTTCTGCGAAGGTATTGAGGGATGACCTGTGAAATCTACACTGACCACCATCCTTTGGCAGATGCTATCCACAACCTGGCATTTGACCTTCCTCTGCTCTGCTGGTGTCACATTGATTTAATTTGTCTATACACAACTGACTTCTTTTATATCAGGAGCACAAAATGTGTTTGTGGATTACATGTCATGAATCTTGGCCATCACTTCTTAAGTAGACTTCAAAGAGCTGCCCAGTTTACAACAAACCGATGGAATTATACAGTCCTTGTTGTCGAATAACACATCTTCGTATCAGATTGAACCCCCACTTCCTGCCTGGTGCAAGCATGCTCATTCTTTGAGATGTTCCTACTGGTACACCCTTCCATATCGTGCCATATCGTCCCGCACTGCATGATTTGGCACATCCTAGCATTAAAACCTACAGTGAGGTAAATCACCCAACACTTCACCTGGCCAGACATGAAGTGCAACAATTGTGACTGGGTCCGCGCCCTATATACCTTGATAATGTAGAAAAATGGGCAGACACACGCAAGCACC
This sequence comes from Locusta migratoria, assembly GCA_026315105.1. NCBI lineage: Eukaryota > Metazoa > Arthropoda > Insecta > Orthoptera > Acrididae > Locusta > Locusta migratoria. The sequence continues at coordinate 506,699,303 of CM048745.1, forward strand.
TCTGCGTACATTTGACATTCTGAAGGGTCGTTTTTGCCATGTCCATATCCACCTGGTTGGTCCTCTTCCTCTTTCAGAAGGTAAAAATACATTCCCTAAGTCATCAACCGTACCACTCAATAGGTGGAAGCTATAGCTCTCACAGATATTTCAGCAGATACCGTCGCCCATGCCTTTGTTAACTGTTGGATAGTACACCGCTCCTTCCGTCACCACCGACCAAGGCAGATAGTTTGACTCAGCCCTTTTTACCAACTTTTGTTAACTCTGTGGGATGGTTAAATTCCACACTACTGCCTACCATCCACAAAGCAATTGCCTCGTTGTAGTGTTAAAAAATAATTACATTCTCCTTCATGACTAACTTGAGTTTATTAAGGCTTTAATTTGCATACGAGTAGCCTAGCACTGTAGTAACTACGAGAATCTGTCTTTGTTGCAGGTATGATGAGCAGTCAGTCACTGCATAGTTGATGCTAGGAGAAGGCAGAGAAAATCCACAGAATAAACTAATGTGTAACCTCTCTTTCTGTGTATAAACTCCATGTACATTACCAGGATGAAACTTCACTCTGCAGCGGAGTGTGCACTGATATGAAACTTCCTGGCAGATTAAAATTGTGTGCCGGAACCGGGTATCGAACCTAGGACCTTTGCCTTTCGCGGGCAAGCGCACTACCGACCGTGCTATCCCGACATGACTCTCAATGCCGCCTCTGGCGGAAATAAAGTTGTGAGGCGGCATTGTGAGTCGTGTCGGGATAGCACGGTCGGTAGTGCGCTTGCCCGCGAAAGGCAAAGGTCCTAGGTTCGATTACCGGTTCCGGCACACAATTTTAATCTGCCAGGAAGTTCCATGTACATTATCTTTTGTTAAAATTATTATTGTTGTTAATGAGATTGATTCGCTTGGAAGTTCTGTAGAATTACATGCAATAAAACATAACTGAAGAATTTACAAAAATATTTTAGTGCGATGAGTTATTTCAACCTGACTTTCACTCTCATTGGAATCTAAGAGAAGGGAAACGAAGTCTTTTAGCCTTAGTGGCAAAAGAATTTGAGGTAGTTTGGACCTCAGTTCACTAATAATTTGTTAATCAAGACATATTGAGTGGCTGCAACAAAATTTCACTAGCTGCACGCACAGGCTGTAAGTGCTTTTTCCCTGGTAAATACTAAACAATTTGGTATCCAAAGGAAATGAGGCAAAATTGCAAATACTAATAGGGCTCTTTACACCCACGTCAACTTGCAATAACACAATGTGGCGACCGTGACAGGATGAACTTCAAAATTAGAGAGTAAAAAAGCCAAGAAAAGGGTTTCGCAGAAATAAAAAAACCGAACCATTATTTCATCACAACCGAAGAGACTCCTTTGTGCAAATCTAGCAGTAGAAGAACAGAAGGAAAAAAAAAAGTATGTGCGGTTGCTGTGTGGGTTCGACATCGCGCCTACACATCGTGATGCAGTTTTAAAGAGTTGCAGTTGCAGCCCACCATCACTACTGCCTGACTAGTGTTTCCACAGTGGTTCCTGATGAACTCCATGGTGAATGTAGATATTCCTTTTATTGTGACAGTAGTTTACTGAGTGATAAAAGTGTTTTTAATTTATGCCAGTTACACGAGCACAATTTAGAATGTCAGAAGAAAGTAATGTTGGTACAGATTTGCAATTAATGACAATGTTAAGGGATATTAACACTAGAATTAGTAGTCTATCTAAAGAATTAAGTGATCAAATTAATGATTAATCTAAAGAGCTAAAGGATGAAATGAAATATCAATCTGTACAATTTAAACAGGACCTTAAGGAAATAAAATCTGACATCAATATGAAATTAGAGACAATCACTAACAATGTATATCATAGGCTAGACAAACAAGAATGTAAACTTGTAGATTATCAAGCTGTTATAGAATTTTTTGTAGACAAATTTCAGAAGGATTACAACAATTTGAGTGTAGAGGTGGATACCTTGAAACAAAATATGGTATCAACCTATGATGATGTAGATGTAGCATCACAAGTAGTAGGAGCTTGCATAGACAAAGAAAAACAAGGGCTAGGAAGAAATCTTACAAAGCATTAAGGGGGAAGGTCTTGGTGTAGGTGAGGTAGGCCTACTGAAACAACTTATTCAAAATTTGTCTGTGATAGACAGAAACGTGTCTCAGTGTGACTTAGGAGTAAAGGCCTTAGAGGAAACTTCCAGTGCAGAATTTTTAAAATTGAATGAAAGGGTAGGTAAGGCAGAGAATAAACTCTACCACATTGAGAGAGGGAGATTGGAGGATGAAGAAAAATTAACCTTGGGACTTGATAGGAATTGGGAACAGAGTGGAAGACTTAATTAGTAAAAAATGTACGGAAAATAATACACACCCACTCACAACAGATAATTGGCAATCAGAACACAATTTTATTGTGTCATCAAGTTGATAGGCTATGGGAAGAGTTAAATAAAACCCAAGCAGTATTAAATGAAATTAAAGTTGTATTTCCTAGTGAAAATCGTGCAATGTCTCCTGTAAGTGCTAGTGAGAACAACTTCAACCTTCCATCAGGTTAAATCTTTATAAACATCTTCCAAAATTTAAACCAGGAGGGGAAGTTCATCCTAAGCATTTCATTAGGACCTTTGAGGAATTTACCTTCTTTTTGAACAGATTCACTAAAGATTGATCTCACTTTAAAACATCTAGAGGGAGAGGCATCGGTATAGGCGTCAGCTCTTACTGACGAGTTTAAATCATGGGAGGATTTTAAGAATCAATTTAAAGAACAATGTCGGTCAGAGACTCCTCAAGAAAAAATTAAATTCGAGTTATCTGATACAGTTCCCTATGATAGAAAACAAGGTACTATTAAACAATATATCCAGGATCATCTAACGAAGGCTAAATTTCTGGACAAGCCAGTGGATGAAGAGTATTTAGCAAATGTGTTAGTTCGAAGGTTACCCATGTCAGTGCAGAGTAAGATATGGTGTAGAGGATGGAAAACAGAGTTATTGGACGCTGCAGAAGGGGTGGACTCTTTGCAAAAATCCTGGGAAAAGTATTATACTAATAAATGACAGACAAATTCTAATAGGAACAATCAAATGAAAGAAGTGTATTTATGTGAAATACATAGGGGGGCAAGGAGCCAATAAAAATGGTAATAGACCATACAGAAACAAGAAGTATTTTGGGAATAATAAAAGTTATCAGTCTAAGTCAGTACAGAATTCTACACAAACAGATGTTGAAACTATACAGAGTATAGCTAAGATGAACTCCCCACATCTTGCATAGGGGGTCCATCCCCAAGATGTAATTTAACAGCTAAGGACCCTAATCGAGAATATGTTGCAAGTTTTATACATTCCAAACCTACATGGGAATGGTTATTAACTAAAAGTAATTGTAGTAAGTGTTTGAAGGAAAACCCTATAATAGTTGGATATATATTTGACTTACCTGTTAATATTTTAGTGGATACTGGAAGCGAAATTTCCATTATTTCCCAAGAATTCTTTGAGATAATTATGAAGTGTCATTCATGTCCAACATTACCTGTCAGTGGTGTAAGCATATTAGGTATTGTGGGATAAAAAAAAGTCAGCCAATACAAACTGAGATGCAAATACCAGTTCAACTGGGTGGTTTAATATGCATGATAACTTTGTTAGTAGTACCTAAGCTAAACATTGATTTATTAATTGGTATAGATTGGCTCTATCATTACGAAGTAATTTTAGATTTCAAAAGCTATAAGGTTACAGGGTGTATCAAAGGTGATGTTTTCTGTTTACCTTTTGTCAGAGATAATAACAGCGCCACATAACTGATTTCAATATATTTAGTGTCGACCTCTCATGTAATTGAAACAAAAGTGATAACTCACAACTAATACTGTAACTGAAAATGATTTCAAATCTAAAGCATATGAATCTGACTTACTATCTAAGGAGCAAAAAGTCACATTAGTTTTACTGATTCTAAAGTATCGACAAGTATTCTCAGATAAACCCAGTACTCTAGGAAGGTGTTCTTTTAAATCTTTTTTGTCGTCCTTATCCAATACCTTTAAGTGTACGTCAACAGGTACAAGAAGAAATATACAAGATGTTGGATAATGGAATAAGAGACAGGAGCAATAGTGTATTTAACAATCCATACCCTCAGAGAAATCAGCACTCTTTGCTGATTTGGCATTGTGACGTCCGCCAGGTCTCGAGTCATCTGCTCTGATTTTTCCTGTTCGTTCTCTTCAGAACAGACTCTTCACTCTTTTTCTATCCTTTAAGCATGTATTTTTAACTATTCATTCTTAATAATCGCTATCAGAATTACTTACCCGATATTGACGAATTTAGATATGAGATGTGTGTCTACCTAAAACCTAAATAGGACGTATTGAAAAAGAATACAGATTGAGACAATTCCAGATTTGACAAAACCAAATCCTGGTATGAGGGATTTTTTTTCCTACTTACATATTTATGTATTTAATGTGAAAATTATATTTTATTTCTTCTGTGTATTCTGATGGATTTCTCTTAGAGAGGCAGAATAAATCCATTTGTGTGTACATAGAAGGGACCAGTTTCTAGATAAAAAGTTAAACATTGTTTATAATTTTTATAAAGGGTAATTTGATACTTTTGTAATAATTTCATAAGTAATAACATGGGAAAGGGTTACTACTAAATTTTCTAGGGGAGGTTTCTTTAGTTTGTAGTGGGGATGACTACAAACTCGACAGTACACAAGATATACACACAATCACACAAAACTTTAGGTTAATTTGGTTTCTTTATATACCATCGTTGTTCAAACCCGTAAAAGAGGAGACAGCTGCGTATAGAGAAATAAGTGACTGTTCATAACAAGAGAACATAAGGTCTACCCTTTTTCGACACATATAGCTCCTTTTAGTTAGAGGTGTTTCCCACGTATTGGGTGGGGGAATAAAGGGAGAGTCACATTACAGACGAGTGCACGTTTAGACACAGGTTAGGGGCGAGTGCATGTTCCAGGAAGGAATTAGTACGAAGTGAATATCCTGTGTGGCTAAGGAACAAGGAAGTATTAGAGGAGGAGAGATAGAGGCTCATAGAATAAGATGTCCTCAGTAGACAAGAAATGGGGAGACTTGGTGGTTTTTATTAGGAGTAGTAGGCTTAATGGAATAGCTACTATCTCTTGTTAGGTAGCCATAGTGAGGACCTAACTACTGCCGGTTTTTGTCAAGTGGGTGTGCACCACCAAAAAGAAAGTTGCTGGCATCTATGAGTATGCAGGTAAATGAACAACTTGATACTCAAAATTTTTGTTTGTTTGCTAGAGGCAATTAAAGACTGGAATCATCTTTCCAGTCTTAAACCTTGGTTCCCACTTTGGGTTTCACTATTCTCCTGCAATGTATCTTTGTGTTAAAGTGCTGATTTTTTCCCTGTATTATTTTAAGCTGAAAGAAAATGTAAGAACTATGGCTTCACTTACAATGTGATCCAGATTAAAAAGAAAAAGGGGTACTTACCTGCAGTTGAAGAGTTGTGGTTCTCCTGACAAGGATAGTTTGTCACCATTATGAAGAAAACTTAACTTTTTATATAATGTAAAATTGAGGAGGCTGACATAAAAAGAAAATGGTTTAAAACACACTGATGTGTATTAGTATTAAGTACAGTAAAACCTTGTTTTTACATTCTCAGTTTTTACGTTTTCCCGCCATTTACACTATTGTTTGTCGGTCCCGTCACATTTCCTATGTTTACAATGTTAATTCGCTCTCGTTTTTGCGTTAATATATTTACACTTTTCCCACGTTTTACGCTTTTCGAAAGCATGTTCGTGAAGAAAAATGACAATGTACATAAATTGACATTAGCATGGCTTTACCCACAAAGTATAGCGCTTAAAAATTATTCGCAGTCAAGTTTGACACTTTGGATTTATTCAAACATATTTCGCATTTCATTGTTGACTTACGACATGCCGATTTGTGGCGATGCAGTTCCTCTTTCCTCCAGCTTCCTTGCCAGAGCGCCTGGCGTGTACTCGGACAAACAGAACTGTTTGGTGACGAGAGAATAACACTGATTTGTGGCGGTGTAGTGCCTCTTTCCACTAGCTTCTTTGCCAGAGCGGCTGGTGTTTACTCAAACAATCAGAACCAGTTGCTTTGTTGAAGTGAGAACAAAGAGTTGCATTGTTTTTGTGATACATATTTCTGATTAATAAAGAAAGTTACCTGTCAAAAACTGGATATCATAATATCCACAACCTCAAAACAGCGATAATAGTGAGAGATGCCGATCCTACGCAAATGTCACAAAAATACTTGTGCACATGTTTGTACTTGAGAACACTACTAAATTCTCTAATATCGTCATGTGAAACATCTAAAAATACAAAAAGAACAGAACTTTATGAGTTTCACTACGTAAATAATTAATGCCGGTAAAATGCAGTAATTTTGAAGATGTGTTCCATAGCCCAGCAGTGGCGTCTTCGATTATAATGAATGAAATTACATCAAAAATTTCTACTTCCCATAAAATAATGTTTTGCGTGGCACTTAAAATAGTAAAAAATTGGATAACCTTTATTGTATAATAAACTTCCTGGTGAGTATTTAAATGCATATTATGTACATATATCACAAATAAACTACGAAAATGCAAGGCTGATCCAGTAAGCATATTTTACCATTTAAAACATTATTTCCTGCATTTTACACCATTTCACTGAAGTCCCTTGAAAAGCATAAAAACAAGGTTCTACTGTACTGATGATTGCGTCTGAGTGGTGGAATATGTAGTGTTACAAAATAATTACATTCTCCATCATGATAGACTTGAGTTTATCAAGGCTTGAATTTGCATACAAGCAGCCTAGCATTGTAGTAGCTACTGCGAGAATCTGTCTTTGTTGCAGATATGATGAGCAGTCTGTCACTGCACAGTGGATGCCAGGAGAAGACAGAGAAAATCCACAGAATAAACTAATATGTAACCTCTCTTTCTGTGTATAAACTCTGGATACATTATCTTCTGTTAAAATTATTATTACGATTGTTGTAAATGAGATTGATTCGCTTGGAAGTTCTGTAGAATCACAAGCAATAAAACATAACTGAAGAATTTACAAAAAAATTTTGGTGTGAAGAGTTATTTCAACATGACTTTCACTCTCATTGGAATCTAAAAAAAAGGAAACAAAGTCTGTTAGCCTTAGTGGCAAAAGAATTTGAGGTAGTTTGGAGGCACAGCATAGCTGAACCTCAGTTCACTAATAATTTGTTAATCAAGACATATTGAGTGCCTGCAACAAAATTTCACTAGCTGCACGCACAGGCTGTAAGTTCATTTTCCTTGGTAAATACTAAACAACTTGGTATCCAAGGGAAATGAGGCAAAGTTGCAGATACTATTAGGGCTCTTTACACCCGTGTCATCTTGCAATAACACATTGTTTAACACTGGCATCGTACTTTAACAACCGCTTTATTAAGTCATGGCAACAAATCTACTGATGCGTCACCATGGGTACTGTGCAGAAGGTGCACAGCAATTGTGGACCACCTACAAGCGTCACTGTCCAAGGATGTGTATAGTGAACTGCTAATTCTGTCATCTGAATTCATTGAGGATGTTCCTGCTCCCCCTCCTTCAGGCTTTCCCCACATTGGTCAATCGCAACCAATACACACATCAAACACGCATGTGTTCCACCTCCCTGCACGCACACCTCCCCAAACATCATCTTCCTCAAAGACACCTGTGATTATGTCATGCTACAAGATGACTGTGCGCACTCGCCTTCAACTGCCATATTTGGTCCCTATAAAGTTATCAAAAGGAACTCGCATAGATTTGTCATTCTCCTCAGTGAGTGTCCACAGTGTCAATCAACAGACTTAAAGCAGCATGGTGTATCGACGTCAATGACACCACCACCACCACCACCACCACCACCACCACCACCACCAACAACAACAACAACAACAACAACAACAACAACGCTCCCCCAGAGGAACCACTAACTCACTTATCACAAGATGCTCGTCACAATGCAAATAATTCCACAATTGATACCACCTTGCACCTTGCTAGTCTGAGCATTCTCATTAAAACATGTACTGACAGCACCTTTATCCACCCTCCCCCCCCCCCCACCACAACCATGGCTCTGATTAGTATGGAAGCACTTCAGGATAACACCGGCATCACATTGTTTCACATCAAAGTCTCGGCCTCTATACCAGACAAGCTCTCCATCCAGTTAAGAGACAATACCCTATTTATGCTCTCGTCCCCAGAACCAAACAACATCCAGCTTGTTAAACACTTCCCTTTACCTACAAACTGCAAAAAAAGTAGTCCTGATATGGTCTTTCTTGGACACCGACGGTATCCTACCCATTTTGATTCCTTTCCTACCTGTTCCCCTCCAGTCTTCCACCTCTACTCCTATAGCTGTGTACTGAACTGGACAGCTTATTTGACACCCCCAATGACTTCAAGATTACACCACATACTCTCCCACCTGGCCCTCCGTCGTATATTTATCCACACCTGCTTTTGCAATGCCCATGCCCACTGACAGCACACCTCTCAACCGACAACATCCTCCATCAAAGTTATGACAGCAACCACACCCACCAACTTCGCTGTTACCCCTACTCTGTACTACTGATGGGGAGGGAGGGGGCTCTGTGGCTTCTGCAATAGACACAATGGTCAGAACCGTCTCTGCAGCTCAAGTACTTTAGTGTCGCAGCATTTATTCTGAGCAGTCTGTGTTCAACTGTTGTAACGTGTTGTTCATCTGCTAAATAAAGTAGATGTTGCTGTGTTAAACAGACTATTAGCATGCTTAACATGCAAATATCCACAACTCCTTACCTCTACAGAATTGTTAAGAATGGTTGAGTCTGCAAGTGTACTGGTTCTCACTGGTGTAGTACTGGAATGCACATCGAAATACCCATCTAATAGCTTTAATTTCATTTACCTTCTATCTAAGGCACATACTATTTTTAAGCAGTTTTTCACTAAGCTCAACCGTATAAAACAATTATTGTCTTTTACTAATGCAACCATTTATTGGGAAGAAAACAGTGATATGTGGCATTTAATATACATTCTTGCATAGTTGCATACTTCCAGAAAATTCTGGTGTAGCCGTAGGACAATACGTTCCTAATTTCTTATTTAACTTCAATCTAACAGTTATTCATGAAACTGTACAATAGCTACACTACAAATTAATTTCAAATTTTGTTATAAAAAGACATAAAACACTTCTTTAATATATTTCTCTGAACATTTCATTGAAAAGGAAAAACTTTGTATGGTATCCATTCCAAAATTTATATTGGGTAAGTAATTTATGAGCATGATAGTAGATGCATTTATGTGATTTAGAAAAATTATTCCCAGAATAAAATATCTAGGAAAATAAAATTTAGATAAATGATAGAAAAATAGCAATAAATGTCTTATAAGCACTATGAGGCACCAACTTATGACATTATCATGACACAGAACCTTGAAAATATTTTACACAATATTACAAGGGGGAAAAAAGGAGAAAAGTAATTATATGTGGGCATTTCAAGCAACTTTGCAAAGACTCCAAGCTAAAAACTGATTTACCGAACCTCTTCAACTTTCAATTTAGAGACAATAATGTATATAAATACCAATATATCACAAACATCTCAGCCACAATCTTTGATCAAATATTCACCAATGTGCCTTTGAAATATTAACACAGGTTTTGGAGACCACACAACCCAATAAATCTATGTAAGATTAGGGAAACAGTTTAGTTCAACCCAGCGCCCAACAACTAAACCCAGAAAGCAAAATCAGTAGAGCATACATTTTCTACACTGTCTAACGGAGGGGGAAAAAACTCAACCAACCTTGGAAAGAGGTATATGTGAAAATACAAATCTTAAGTTCAATAGATTCCTAAGTAGTTATAACTTATTTTGAACTTTGCTTTCTTCCTCCATAAAAAGAAAGTCACAAAAAGGAATATGAAAATCAATTGGATCTTAACAGGAATACAAATATCTGTGAAAAAAGAGAGATTACTTTATTGAATATCTACCCAGCACAGCACAAAAAGAATGGCAAATGGACCATACAAAATGAAAGCCAGTTAGGACATCTTAAGATAAGAAACAGGAGTAAAATACTAAAACAGGAATAAAACTCAGTATAACACCAAACTGAAAGAAAACTCGACTGCAATATGTACATCAAAAAGTGTGTTGCTTTACCGCAATTCTATGAAGTGACTCATTGGCCTGGTGCAAGTCTTTCAATTGGACACCACTTCGGCGACTTGCATATCCCTAGCCTACCCCAGTTATCCAACTGGGGAAAGGGGACCTACAGCTTAATGTGGAATCCTAATCACGTTTTGTTTCTGGCGACTCCTCACATCGTTGAGAGGCGAAGGATGGGTTAAAACTCATACTGAAAAAAAATCAGAGGTCTGACCGAGTTTTAAGCCCGCAACCCTTGGGTTTCCGGTTGAGCACTTTACTCCAAGACCACCAGGCCTGACAACATAAAAATGGAATAGACACATGCAAAAATAACATTTCAGTCTTCTATGTTGAAAAGTTGTACACAACAACGTGGACACTATGAATTTGTGTCCCAGATTGCAGCACATACTAGCACCCCTAATACCCAGTAACATGTCCTCTTGTACTGATGTATGCCTGTATTTGTCATGCAATACTCTCCACTAGATCATTAAGGGATGTTGATCGAGATTCTCCTACTCCTCATCAGTGATTCAGTGTAACCCTCATCCAAAAACAGCTCTTTTCAATGTATCCATGTTCGACAGGGTTCATATCTGGAGAACATGCTGGCCATTCTAATCTTATGTCATTACCATGACGGAACGCATTCATAAGATGTGCACAATGAACATGAGCAGTCACCCATTAAGATGAATCCATAACCAAATTGTCGCCAATATGGTTGTAGTATACATCAGAGGATGTCATCCCTGAACTACATAGCTGTTTGCTTGCTTTCTACGACCATCAGTGGTGTACTGCAAAACTTCAGGTAACCATCACCTTGCTGCAATAACTGGTCGGTGTGTCTGAGATGTTCAGCCTGATCAGGCTGCCTCCAAAATCATCTCTAACAGTCACCTGTTGACAGCAGATGCTGGTCTTATCCGTGAACCGCACTTTATGCCAATTGTGACGAGGCCATTCTGCATGTTGTTGGGTTCATATGCACTGCACTGCACTGCACAGAGTCTAGGTAAAACTGCTTATCATGCAATCTATTATGTACAGTTGGGGCTGAAACACGACATCCTGCGGCTGCACAAATATAATTATTCAGCATGGTGGCATTCCTATCAGGGTGCCTCCGACCTGAAATCTGTAATTAGCAGTCATCAGCTTCTGTTGTAGCCTTTGAGTGGCCAGAGAAAGGCAAGTCATTGACAATTCCTGTATCTCTCTACATTCAAGATGTCTGGAAGCATACCTTCGAGATGTCTGTAAACTTCTCTTTATGAGTGTCCCTCCTAACACAAAATAACATTGCATATAAGATCAAATTTCAGAATTGACTTTCTCACTGAACATGAGCAGTGTTCTTCCTTCCAGGTGTTATGACTGGAACTCATTGGCCATCTTACACACTGTCACATAAGCACATACTTGCGCAGGTTGAGTGGCATCTGTAGACAATTTAAGGAACTATGTTCTTGATGCAATATATGCATTCAATGGCGTTGTCCAGGAGATCTTGGAAAAAAGGTAATACAATACTTTATTTGATCCTCAGCAGATAGCAAATGACATTAACTCATTTTTTCCGGGGCAACTGAGATTCTGGTAAAAAAAAAATAATCTTATATTAAAATCATCCCTAGCAACAACTCTCTCCCTGTACCTTCAAATGAAGAAGAAGTTGTAAAATAATCATAGAGTTACAATCAAAATACCATATCACATCATTAAAAAATGTGCACCATTATTAGCTAAACAATGGTGAGAAACCCATATGTAAAATATTATAGGCCACTCTCTGCTGCCCGATTTTTCTAAAAGAAAGAAACCTTTTGTAGAACAATTATGAAAATCACTGAAAATAATAAACTTTTCTCAGCCACTTAGCATAGTTTCTGAATAGAAAAGTCCACTGAGACATCTATCGATTTCCTAAATGAAGCTTAGAATGCTCTGCAAAAAAAAAGAATACATAATACTTCTCGAGCTTTCGAATGTACTGGATGTCATTAAACATAGTCTCTTGATTTGAAAGCTAGAAAATGTCGGTGTCAGATGCTCAGCTCAAGATCGGATCACGACTTATCTAGAAAAAAGACAGCAAATAGCTGATGTTTTGTGCAAAGAAGGCAAAAATTTAACTTCCTGTTATTTAGAAATATGACATGCCATAGGGTTCCATATTGGGGCCAATCTTTATTTTGCTTTTTGTAAATGACTTAGGACCAGCCAAATCATGTGAGATGTACGTTAAATATACCGATAGAAATATACTTGTATATACAAATATAAATTGAAGGAAAGACCTCAGAAGAGCTACAGAATGAAATATAAAAAAGCTCAAAGAACAACTTAATAATATATAAGGAACTCATAGTTAAGTGGGGGCGATCTATACTTGTTTAATAATGATTATGCAGCCAAGATCGCATTTTTCATTTATTATGTGACCGTTTTCGGCGTACTCGACGCCATCTTCTGACCTGTCGTAATTTACATAATTTCACAACATTTTTATATACTAAAAGAGTATATCCAGGTTGAGGCATTGTTAAACATAAAATTAGTAGTCACAAGTAAAAAATATATATCCATCTTTTAACGGTTTTGACGTGAGGTACTTCAAAGTCTACATACAATACTACTTGGAGTGCAGTATAACACTTTTAGTATATAAAAATGTCGTGAAATTATGTAAATTACGACAGGTCAGAAGATGGCGTCAAGTACGCCGAAACCGGTCACATAATAAATGAAAAATGCGATCTTGGCTGCATAATCATTATTAAACTTAATAATAAACACAGGGATGGCAGTATCTACACAACCTGCAGAATAAACAGCCTTGCAAGTCCAACCACTGAAATATTAGGATAAACAGATCAGGCTCTATGAATGTCACTAAATTTCTTGGAGTTTTAATTCAATATGATTTAAAAATAGGAGAACATCACACAACTCATATGTAATAAATTAAATGCCATTTTCTATAGTATTCAAATTCTAGCAGGATGCACATCAGTGCAAGTTGTAAAAAATGTATACTATTCTGAAGCAGGATCACTAATAAGATACTGTTTAATTTGCTGGTGTAACTCACCACACAGTACTTTATCCAAAGTAGGGGCCACATATGCATAAAAGTATGGGTGGATGCATTATTAAACAGAGTTCAAACTAAAATTATAAAATAAAAATTAAGGACTTGAGCCACCCTTTTCTTGTACTGAGAATAGTTTCACAATTACAACAAATAACTTCAATATAGTGTCACTACAATAAATCTTAATGCTATCAATTTAATAGAAGTAAGATAAATTCTTTAAAATCTGACCAACAATATCCTTTATTGCACATGCTTCATTTTCAATAAATGTTTTTCATATTGCAGCATTAAAATAAGTATGTCACATTTTACACTCCTCTCTGCCCTTTATATCATTCAATAACACAAAGGTAATTCCAAATATATTAATTTTACAGTTTCACTTGTGGCTTGTAGGAGGCACCAATGTAATATTTTTATTCCAATAAATGCATACAGTCCACAAGTTGAGTAGTTTCAACATCAACTATGAATATTTTCAGCAGAAGAAATATTTAAAAGAAGAAACCATTGTGTGGAATGATTTGTACACAAATATTGAGTATAAAGTTAGATGAAAGATTTTTATTTTTTATAAATATTTTTTAGAACAGCAAAATTCATACTCGCATACCTATTACACTTGAGCTGTAAGTGTTTTTTAATGTGAACATAATTTTACACTATAAGAGCACTTATCACTCAAGTGTAATAGTCATGAGAGTCAAATTCCGCTGTTCATAAAAATATTAATGAAATTAACAAATTTTCTGATAACTCTTCACTAATACTTCAACAATCCATACCTGACCTCTATTATGGATTGTCCTTAATTGTTATGGACATATCACCTTATTTATAGAGTTATGGGAAGTTCATAAAAATGATGGATGTACGACATTTTATGATCTGAACAGTTACTTTTTACATTTTACTAATCATAATCATAATGTCACTAAAAGTTTTCTAGATTATAATGATTTCCTTCCTGAGTATGTAACATAGCTGTAGGAAACAATGATAGCATTTTCGCTGGTACAAGTACCACCTATTCATCCCCCTTTACACCTACCAAATGCATGCTCACACCCAGCAAGAGCTACGTAATTCTTTGATCAACAATGAGTATATGATTTTTAGTCCCAGCTTAAACAGTCCACGAGTTTTACCAGGTGGCAGAAATTAGCCAGTTCATTTCTGAGTGGAAAAGCATTCACTGCAGTTTTTCGCAAGTACTTTTTTTTATAGCAATGTTGTGCAGCTAGAACTAAATACAAGTGGTGAAATTTCAGTGATTTGCGACATTATCTGTGCTTGGTGATTTTATTCATCAATTAAAATTGTAAAACCATTGCATATACTGTACAGTGTTAGTTGCTAATATTATATTGCTACTTCAAAAATGCAAGGAATTATATGCTTTTATGTGCCTTTGGCAACTGTTAGCTGTTACCCCAAAAGAAAAGCTCCATGCAAGTAGCGATACAAAATTAAATAGTGCAAATTATGGTCAGAGAGAGAGAGAGAGAGAGAGAGAGAGAGAGAGAGAGAGAGAGAGAGAGAGAGAGAGAGAGAGAGAGAGCACTCACCCCACCTCCCCTCCCCCTACGTCTGACACATGATTACTGAAAACTGTTTGGCAGCTATGAAAATCCATTCCAGGGGCTCTTTCTTCTGATACATCATTCTTAGCTGATATTGAAACCTGGTAATAATGTGCAAATTTTTGGTTGTATACATTTGTTGGAACAAAAAATATGTGAATTTTAACAAAACTGATAATGAATTGTCAATATTAGAAAGTTATATGCACTAAAAAATTAATTTAAAAACAGTATACAAAATAAGTAAATCATAAGAAATTTTTAAGTTTGGCAGTTTTTTCCTTAATCTATCTAAAGCTTGAACCCCTTCATTCTTAACAGTACCCCTTTTCCTTGGTGCATTAGATGGGAGTAGTAACAAATCATCCTTGTTAATTACACAAACTCTAGAAGTTCGTTAGCTGCTGATAGCCTAACGTCTCAAGTAGTTGAGTGACCGTAATATCTGCTTTGGCCTAAAACGATACATGCAGTCTTTCTCCCCCCCCCCCCCCATCTTTTTAACTTCAAGTAGTTGATAAGACAAAAATAATGGCCTTTAAGGACCATAATTATAAAAAATACAAAGGAAGCACTTATGACTTTTAATGGACAGTATAAAAATTAAGTTCTTTTAAGAAATGTAACTGTTGTATTTAAGTGGACCTATATCATTCTGTACAATGTATGATTCACAGAACCAAAAAAATTACAATACAATACATTTCCATGTACCATACTTCATATTCTGAAAATGCCCAACAATTTAGCAAGTTCAAAATAAAGTGGGAGGAGGGAGTTCAATAATGAGATCCAGCAGAATGCCGGAAAGGCCTCTGATTGTTTATGGAACTCATTTACAAAGTACAAAAATACTACAAAGACAGACTAACCTGCCTATGAAAGATAAATCACATATAAACTACTTCTAACAAGTGCAAAAAAGCTTGGGAAATCACTGACCAGGAAATTTGACTTATCTTTGTACCTTCTCAATTTCTTGTCTTACTTCCTTCCCCTATGAATCTTCCCTTCCCTGCCCTTCAGTTTTTATACCTGTTGTTTGGTTTCTATACAAGTTGTATACAACCTACCATTCCCTGTATTTTACCACTGCTGACTTAATAAATTTGAATCCGTGTATTCCAGTCAGGCTGCACTTCAGCAATGGAAATATCAAGTTCAGAAAAATCACAGCCAACCATTTGCATTGGAAAGAAAAAGACTCACTAGCACACCAAATCTTAAGGACCCTGAAATAATATTCAGTACCTCAGTAAAATAAAGAAAACAAACCAACCCAGCAAGCACATATCTTTAGACCTACATCTGAAATTAATTGTTCAAATAATAAAATCTAAACAATTTGGAATGAAATGAAGTGGGAATAGGAAGTTCAGCATTTGACAATGTAAAAACGACTGTCTTAAAATCTAACAATTCAGAAACAGTTGATGGTAAACAGCTAGCAGATAAATTTAACAACCACTTATAACTCATTAAGTTACATAAAAGTTGTTTAAAGTTTTTGGCTACATATCATTATTTAATCAAAGTGCAACTTTTCCTCCATTGTTTACCAACCATTAAAATTCACACATGATTTAAAACTATGCAGCAGTGACACATGCAGAGCAAGTGAGCTCCACTGATGAGTGACACCTCCTGAAGAAGACAAAATTAATTTTGCCAAAACCTGGGCAAGGTTTAATAAAATCTATTCAGAGCAATTGGTAAGCTGTTATTTTTCCTACAAAGTGAATATTTACTCATGTGTCCCCATATTTCTCTTAAATATAAACTGATCTTCCCCAAAGTTGGCTTACACAAGTTTTTTCTATTCTTCTCTAAATATTTAGTGTCAGTATTTTGCAGCCATGACTTATTAAACTGATAGTTCTGTAATTTTCACGCTTGTCTGCACCTACCTTCTTTGGAATTGGGATTATTACATTCTTCATAAAACCTAAGGGTACTTTATCTGTTTCATAAATCTAGCACTCCAGATGGAACAGTTTTGTCATGGCTGCCTCTCCTGGAGACTTTAGCAGCACTGAGGCAATGTAGTCTACTCCAGGGTCTTGTTTCAATTTAGCTTTAAGTGCTCTTTCGAAATCTGCTCTCAGTCTTGTATATCCTATCTTATCTTCATCTATTTCCTCATCCACTTCTACAGTATTGTCTCCAAGTTCATTTCCTTTATAGAGCCCCTCTATATACCATATTATTTCCACCTTTCAGTTTTCCCTTCTTTGCCGAGTACTGGTTTTTCATCTGAGTTCTTGATATTCATACAGCTGCTTTTCTCGTTTCCAAATGTCTCTTTTTACTTTCCTGGAGATGGTACCCATCATTCCCTTAGTTATATATTCTTCTACAGACTTGTGCTTTGCCTCATACCACTTCTGCTTAGCTATTTAGCAACTTCCTATCAATCTCATTTTTTTTTGTCACATGTACTCCATTTTACCTGCTTCATTTACTGCACTTTTACCTTTTTTTTTTTCCTTTCATCAATTAAATTCAGTATATCCTGTGATTTCCAAGGATTTTTATAGGTCTTGACTTTACCTGTTTGGCCATCTGCTGCCTTCACTATTTCATGTCTCAAAGCTGTCAATTTGTCTTCTACTTTGTTAAATTCCTCTGTTTCCATCAATTGTTATGTAATCTAGGCCCATCTCCACATTTTCCTACCTGTCTGTAGTTTCTTTAATTTCAGTCTATAGTTCATAACCAATAATTAGTGACACGAAAAATTCGTTTTAACGATAACACGATGAATAACGCAAATTGGGCAATTTTTAATGAAGTAACGTAAATTCAGTAATTTTTAACGAAGTAACAAATTCAGTGTTTTTTTTACGAAAATAATACAAATAATTAACGCGAAATCGGCGGTATCCAATAAAATTACGCTGTATCTGAGGATATTTAATGTAGAAATGCTCCCTATCCAAATGTAGACAGCACCACAAATTGTTAGTCGCGCATATTGACAGTAGTACAAGTTCCAATCGATAACTGTCGGCACGTTTATTTCTCTCTCTATGTTAAGTTACGAAGATATTACAGTAATTAATATTGATAAGATTGTTTTCAAATTTCGATGGATTTATTGGTAAATATGTTTCTAGCATTTTGAAACCAATTGAGGTTATTTTACCCCGATCGATCACCAACCTGGCAGTTTGCAAATTCGACATATTGCACACGCGAGGCTTTGGTTAACAGAACTCTACCAAGGTCTTTGAGCAGCGTCAAAGTTCAGCAGTTTTGTTGTTATATTCTTTAACTGCGCTGTTATTGTCAGCGTTGATTGTTTCACTGCGACGTGGATTACCACTTTAGGACTTTAGAAGCCCGAGAGAAATCCACCATAATCTCTGCAACTGGATCTAAACAAACAATTTCTTTTTTGAATCCGCATTTTTATCAGCTTCTGGACTTTGTCCATTTTAACCTAGTCAGTAAACTTTTTTTTACTAAAGTGCTATGTTTGCAACGATCTTTGAATGCTCTACGAAAAGTCAGTCACATAGAATGAGGGAAATAATATGTTGTGTTGACCCAAAATAATTAATGCTGTGCGTGCTGTATTCTCAATAGGTTCTTTTATGAACCCTTTTCCGGTCAGTCAATTATCCTCGAAAATGAACATTTCATTGCCGACATTATGGCAACGCCACCGCTGCCGTACGTAAAATGTCTTGTTTCAAGAGAGATGTGTGTTTTGTCTATTTTTATGCCACTTGTCCAAACATAGATGTTTGTAAAAATGGTGCTTATTGGGGAAGGAGGGTGCAACAACAAAAGGACGCCTAGCAGGAGGGTGGGCGGGGAGGAGAAAAAGTTTGTCCCGGAGTCAGAGATCCGGCAATGAAAAACACCTGCAAATTCAGTGCATAAATGAGCCCTACCACCATTTCTTTGTATATAAGAAATAAGAGAACTTTAACAGAAATGTTTTTGTATTAAAAAGTCTGTATTACTGACGGGAAACAAAATTTAAAACTCAAACTTGTACCGAAACAAATATTATCTTAGTTTCAAAGCCAGATGTGACTAAACATTAAAAATTATTACGAAAATTCAATTAATGATGGAAATTCTCGTCAGAGATGATAAATTATTTTTCAAAAGAGATAGTACTGGCCAGCCAATCTCTCTCTTTTGAAAAATAATTTATGAAAATTCAATTATGCCACATCTTAATCTCGATTTAAATAAGTTTTTCTACATATTTATAAATACTTTGTTCCTGAGTAATACTTCAAGTGAACCGTCAAGTTTTCTGGTGATTTTCATATAAAAAATTTCTCTTGTAGCAAAGACTTTATTTATTTACAATACCACTGCAAAGGCAAAAACTTTTATTTAGCCTACATTAAAAATATTCTTCTATTTTTCAATATGGTTATTCTCTAAGAATCTGCGGCAATAAAACACAAATAAGTCATCAAGAAAATCCCTCGAGTCAAAAATAGTTTGTTGACATGAAGAAAGGGATAACCTACTGGATACAATCATTGGCAATTTTTTTTCACAGTATTAAAAATACTTGGTGTATAAAAAATAATTTTCAGATACATATTTGCGTAAATATTTTTTTATTAAAATTATTTTTTCAACATCTACATCAAATTTTACCCACCCTATCTTGGAAATACTGTATTTTCAACATACCATTGAAAAATTGTTAAATATGAGAAAAATATAGTACCAAAACTGGAAAATGTTTAACAGAAAATAACACTGATAAATAACACCGACAAGTGCAAAAAATTACAGCGATTTTGGGCATAAAATAACACCCATTTTTTCCTGTTCCTACCAATAATAATTAAATTATATTCTGTACAAGTCTACCAAGTGGTTTCCTCTTTCATTCATTTTCCCCAATCCATCTTCATCTATTATTCTTCCTTCCTTTCTTTTACCTACTCCTGAATTCCAGTCATCACAACCAAGTTTTCCTCTCCATTAACTTTCCCATCATCAGCAGTGCTTGTTGGTTTATGAATGTGCACTACTGTGGTGAGTGTTGACAGCATATCTATCTGACTATGATAATGCAATTACTGTGCTGTTCATAGCAGCTTAGCCACACTATTATTTTCTTATTCATTATTAGACTCACTCCTGAATTCTCCCCAACTGATTGTATTTATAATACAGTAATGACCTAACAAGAAATCATATTCATCTTTCCACCAAATTTCACTTATCCCCATTATTTCGAACTTCGGTCTATACATCTCCCTTTTTAAATTTTCTAACCTTCATACCTGATTATGGGATCTAACATTCCACATTCTGTTTTGTAGAATGCCAGTAGTGTTTTTCCTTATGACAGTATCCTCTGCAGTAGTCTTTGTTCAGAAAACCAAATGAGGGACTACTTTACTTCTGGAATATTTTACCCAAGAGGACGGATCATATATTCACACAGTAGAGCTGCATGTCCTCAAGAAAAGTAATTAATGTACTTTCCCCTTGCTTTCAGCCATTCACACTAATTGCATGGCAAAGACACATTAGCTGCCCTTATCAAGAAGCACATGTTAACCTGGCCTCTCCACTGGGGATGTGTGTACGATCCAGCTATCCGTATCACTGAGATACGTAAGCCACCACACCTTGGTAATGTCCGTGGTTCATGGGGGTTAGTATTGTACAGTATTAACAGTGTTTGTATAATTTCACTGAAATGTTCCACATCCAAGTAAAATACTCACATGTACAGCACTATACAAAATTGAGATAAAAATAAATTCTCCTTAAGCCTTACTGGAAAAAATGTTTTAACTGTGTTACCTTCAAACCTATTGGCTATCAAATTACCAAATTACAACAATAAAATATACCTGTAAACAGCTTTATAATTTTCATTTAAAGTTTAGAATTCTAGGCCACTTATGCCTTAAAACATTTTGTTGTGCCTATTTAAAAAATGGGTGATAAGTACCCAACTCAAATGTCTCAATTTCCTACAAGATTTCAGTCTCTCATGTACAATCAGCATAACGTTAATTCTAAGAACAAAATGTCAGTTTGGTTTCCACCAAGTCAACACATTACTGCTGCTGTAAGTGAGGTTGTAAATTGTGTACTAATTTCTTGATTGTTGGGCCCACAGTGAAGTAAATGTCTCTAAAGGCCATAGTATTAAGAGGTCCAGATCACATCAGAATAAGTGAAAACAACCTGTAAAGTTTTTATATACAGCTTAAAAATGAAAACCATTCAACTCAAAACATCAAGAGTGTACTGATGATTTTACATAAAGTTCCAAAGGGACCAGAAATGAATATTTTAAAAGAGGTCAAGGTATATATACACACTACAAATTATCCAGACAAAGTGTTTAATGAACACACAGATTTTAAACATAAAAGTTATTTGGTTAACTTTATTGACTTCATCAATGAGAAAGGCCGAGTACATAACAACAAGCCAAAGACAGCTATTATAAAGTTAATAAAATAACCCGCTGACCTATTAAACATCTCTGGTATCATAGTTATTTACATTGTAAAACATCTTTGGCAAACTGTTACATTTAAAAACAGTGTTTATACAAAAAAAAGATCTTATTAACATCTCAGGCTACAAAAAATACAGCAGCTAAATGCAGAACATACTGCTATAAAGTATGATATTATATAATAACAGTTGTGCCAGATGTTATATATGATGCTAGACCGTCATAGCTGTAAGTAGAAATTTTTTATGTATGTAATACATCATTTACAATACACAAAAAGTAATTTATGTTATTCTTACATAATCACAGGCACTTGAAAATGGCGAACTGCTGAAACAGCTGTTGTACAATAAATAAAAATATTGATTATAGCAGTGATCTGGACCTCTTAATACTATGTGTACTAACTCCTTACAGCAGACAGTTATCAGTAAAAAAATCAATGTACTATTCCTTTTTTATCGTCACGATGATTAAACATCTATTTGGAGTCTAGCTTTGGTGTGGTATGCATGTAACACCACTGAGTTACATCTTGTGTAAATGACACCTTAAATTCAGTCAAAAATGCTTTTCTTGTAATGACTAACAATGAAAATTCCAGTTTGGAATTCAATGATATGAGAATAGTTTGCAACTCACTGCAAAGATGTTTGTTAAGCGGTGACAGGCAGACAAGAAGACACTCATACACATGCTTCTCAGTTTTTGTGGCAACAGCCTTCATTAAAAAGACAATCATTCATACAAACACACTGGCACATTTCCCAGGCACACAACCTCCATCTCCCAGAATGCAGAAGTATGAATCAAAGTATGTGTCTTTTTCTAACAAAGGCTGTGTACAAAAGCTAAATTGAGTGTGTATGAGGGTCTTTTCTATGTGCTTGTCACAACTCCACAAATGTCTGTGGTGAGCTGCAAACTATTGTCATGACATGGTTTTCATGTAATGAAGTACTTTGTTAGTGCTATTTCACAACTTCATTTAACAATAACCTAAATTAACCATTTTCGGCTTTTCCTAGCAACTTCCAAGTTATTTCCTATTCCCGTTTTTCCATGTTTCCATTCACTCTTCCAACATTCCAGATCATTTTTCAGCAACTTTCTATACGTTTTAATCTTATTAGCCTTTCGTCATATTATTGTTAACCTCAAAGTCGTAATCTGCCACTACCTAATCAGTCCTTACAATAAATACGCTTTCCTTTCATTCTCACGCGGTTTGCTCAATCTTTTCCAGATTTCCTCCACCCTACAGCCTGTTTTGCCTGTTTTAGATGCCAATACATCCACCAAACCATTGTGCATTACATTGTTGACCAACTGTAGCTGATCACAGTTTCAACAAGGTTTAACTTCAACAACTCTCTTTAACAACTTTATAGATCCAGAATGAAACTTTCACTCTGCAGTGGAGTGTGCGCTGATATGAAACTTCCTGGCAGATTAAAACTGTGTGCCAGAACCGGGACTCGAACCTGGGACCTTTGCCTTTCGCGGGCAAGCGATTTCTTTTTTCTTAGCTGAATTCCTTTTGCTGTCTGTCCGCCTTTTTATTTTATTTTTATATTTTATTATTATGATTATTATTTTATTTCATTCGTCACATTACTTTGCAGTCTGTTTTAAACACTTTTCCATTCCATACATTATGTCACCCTACTATGACCCTGACCCCAAAAAAGTTTTATTTACATTCCCTCTGCAAACATGCTTTCTCCCTAGCCAGATTACAGTCCCACATTTTATTTACTCAGGCTTGTCTGACATTTGGCATTACCCCCAAGGGCCTCACACTAAAAGTTCCCATATCTGGCTGCAACCCATCATTTCATCACGCCTTATACCAATTCCAAACAGAACAATCCACAGCCCTCACCCGCCTAATCCTTAATCTATACATCAACTCCGCCAATGAACACACCTGTCGACTCCTATCCCTAAACAAAATCCTCAACCTTTCCACACCCACAGTTCAGAACATCCTCTTACAGGCCAACCGCAAATCTGAACAGCATGCCACCCTCCACCTCAAAAAACTATCCCAGCACCTGGTCACTCACCTCCAGAAAGGCAATACACTCTCCCTCAACAACCTCTGCAATAAACCTCAAGCTCCTCTTATTGCATAGAAACCCAGTCTCTCCCATCTACTCAATCTGCCACTTCCAGCTCCACCCCCCTCGCAAACCTCTAAATCCAAATCCACACAATCCGTCCGGAACCACAACATCCCAATTCAGTAGTCAACCTCTCTCCCAAACTGAAACCTCTGTCCTATCCAAAGGCCTCACCTTTAGGGCTACTCCCAAATTCAACCAAACAGCCCTTGTCAAAGATTTACTATTCTATACTAGGGATGGACGATATACATCGATGTATTAAAAACACTATGTATGGTAACGATGCATCAAATGAAACCGATGTATTTTTCACACTTCGATATATTAGATGTATCGATGTTTCTCATTCGATATATCAAATTGGTGAACTTCGCACCCGTCTAGATGTGAGTTCTCGCTACGAAGAATGTTTGACGAGGGGCAGTGATTTCGTGGCTGCACTATAATTATACTCTGTAATTTATTTATTTAAATTTTATATTTTCAAACATTACATGTAGGCCAATATTTATAATCTCAGAATACTGGCAGTTGTTTTACACATTTCTTTTGGGCTTATGTATTGCTTTTCTCTCGAGCTGGGTTGGCAACACTGACAAATTGAAGATTTTTATTATATGAACTTCCTTGGGTTTATATCATTGTGACTGTGAAGCTATTGTTTACTTTGTGTTAAAGTCCAAAAACTTATTTGTAAATTTAATTCATTTGACGTGTTGTTCCTGGTGTTTAGCAAAATAGTGTTGTTAGAACACTCAACTGTCATTATCAAAACCTCTGAAGCAAACAGGTATGTACGTTTACGAAACTAGTTAATAATACTGAAATCATTGAATATATGTATATCATTACCATGATGAAAATGGGTTAAATTTTACTGTATATTCAGTTAGCAGGACCACATGAAAAGAATGCTTAACAGACTGCTAGCCAGGAATTGTACAACCAGCTCTTAATAGTCTTAAAATTAAAAGAGAAACATGTCTCATAAGGAACATTATAATTAAAAAGATGCTCTAAACTGCAACATGTTGACATTCTTAGAACGCTGAGCCACGTACGACGACATGAGAAATATTTCGTATGAACTGTGAAGTAAATAATTAATACTGTTCCTGCTTTATGGTTGATAGGTTCTTGTATATACCCATGTCCATTTAGTAAACTGACTATCCTCATAAATCAAAGATTAGACTTTTCACGTAAATGTGTTTTTTTTGTTTTTTTTTTGCGTTACCATATCACGACTTTTAATGCTGAATTTCATACATATTTATGCGAAAAGAGCATTGCGTTCCAGCTTGTAGCAAAACAACGAAAAGCCGTCGGCTCATTTCGTCCGGAGTTCAAGCTCCTGCCACAAAGGCGCTGTGATACACTCAGTGAAGATAGTTCGCGCACTAGCCGCCAGGATCGCTGCAATTGACTTATTGTTTGCATCGAGGCGGTGCTCTACCATTATTACTCTGAGACAATAACTTCCATAGTTACCGACTTAGTTGGACAGTGTATGTTGTAATTATTCTCACGGTCGAATAAAACTTCAATTGTTAAAGCCAACAGTTTTTCTTTAACTTGTCATTATATGATAGTGAAGGAATTTATATGTCAATCTATTACTGGCTTAAAACAAATTATCAATTAAGAGCACATTGAAATTTGATCGCAAGACTAACGTCTGGTTTTGCGATACTGCTCAAACTCAGCCTTGTACAAAGCAGAAAACGTAGTTATTGATGTGACGTAGTGTTAGTGTGGAAAGTAAGATTTCCATTGTTCGTGTATTAGTCACAGGCGCCTGTTTGGGAACGTATACTGTGTCACTGTCTTCATAATAATCACTATTTGGCTATGGTGATTCTAGTAGCAACCTTTCTTCCGCTCACTGCATTGTATTACAACAGCTTTAATTTGAAATCGTTTTTATAAATAAACACCACTTTTGAACCCAACATCTCTATAATGGGCTTTCATGAAATGTTCCGCATGAAATATACAAATCTGTGCTAGACGTTAGTTGTGAGTTAGTCTGTCCTGATATCACACGTAAACATTCCTCTTCAAGTACCTTCGTAACTAGACGAAAATTTCCACTCTCTTTCTCGCCCAGAACGTCCCTGATGTTTCGCGCCTATTGTTCTGTTTAATATAACAACAGCTAGCTATAATGCTTTGACCAAGGAGGTTAGAATCACTAACCACCTTGATTTTAACGAATAAGTATTGTGGTTTGCAAGTTTCATTTACGGGAATTTTATAATCATTATGGTGCCGTACCAATAATATTTCTCACACTAGAAGACTAATCTATTTTTAAATGTTTCATGACAGACTTTTTGCCTCTGCAGTTTATTTACACCGATGAACATGATCGGAACAAAGAGGGAAACTCGAGTGCACATTTGTATAATCATTATGAAATTAAATAAGACACAGTAACGGCTGTCTTCAAATGCAATGTTTGTTTTATTTATCAGTGTGATGTTACAGCTGTTGTAACATAACACAGTGCGCAGAATAGTTGCTACTAAAGTCGTCATTATCAAATCGTTTAAATTGCCACAGTTGAAAACAGGACAGTCGACAGATATTCCGAATTGTGCCAATGTGTCATCGCGAAAAGAACTAGGTGAGTCCTTGTGTCTCTAATTATTAATGCATATTTAATTACTAACTCTGAAACAAAATGTGTCATTAAACTTCACGAACAGGAGTCATAAATGTAATTCTAACAATGATATTGAAAAACTAGTACCACGCTGGAAATAGGAAAACAATCACCAGTGTAGAACGTTCTGTATTGACTTGTGTCGGTGCCTACAAGTGAAATGAGTAGAAAAGATAGAAAATGTATTTCTGTGGAAGAAAAAAATGAGGATTCTACAACGTGTAGATTCACATATTGGATCGCGAGTTCAACTTGCGACGGTCTTAGGGCTTTCTACTTCAACCCTGAATACGATTGTGAGAAATCGGTCCCACATTGAAGCTACTGCAAGACAATGTGGCCCCATGGCAAAAAAGTGCAAATATATCATCTGCGTATGATGATTTGGATAAACTAGTTGCAGAGTGGTTTGTTAGCACGAGAGCATCAGGAATTCTGCTTGATCGTAATATACTGAGAGAGAAGGCACTACAATTTGCTGGAAAATGGGGATCACCAACTTCACAGCATCTAATGGCTGGATTTGTAGATTTAACACTCGTCATAATATTGTTTACAATGAACTGTGTGGTGAAAGATAAAGTGTTGATAGTGGAACAGTAGACCAATGGAAAAAAGAACTGCAAGATATCATTAAATATTATGATCCAAAAAATATTTTTAATGTTGATGAAACCGGTCTTTTTTTATAACATATTACCAAGTTAGACCTTATGTTTCAAAGGTGAGAAATGCCAGGGTGGGAAACTGAGTAAACAGAAGATAACTGTTTTGCTAATGGTCCATTGCTGATGGGTCTGAAAAATTACCCCCCTTGGTAACAGGTAAATTTAAGACGCCAAGGTGTTTCAAAAATTTGAAAACTCTGCCCACTAATTATGAATCTAACACAACTGCGTGGATAACTACTTCAATCTTCACAGCCACTATGCATGCCCTGAGTGATAAAATGGGGGCAAGAAATAGGAAAATATTACTGATACTTGACAGATGTCCAGCACAGCCTGACAATTTGAAGCTCAGAAATATTAAATTGTTGTTCCTGCCACCTAATTGTACTAGTGAGCTTCAACCATTAGATCTTGGAATAATCCATTCATTTAAATGGAAATACAGAAAACTGCTTGTCCAGAAGGCTGTATTTATGCATGATAATGGGATGAACCCAAAATCTATGACAATATCACTCTTGGATGCTATACATTATGTAGCTAAAGCATGGATGGATGTGACACCCTTGACTATTTTCAACTGCTTCAAGAAAGCCGGAATTGCAGATAAAACACAGGAGTCACCGGAAGAAGGTTTGTCTGAGCCTCCAGACTTTTCTGTGATAGACAAGTCATCAATGTTTCAAGATTATGTTGGTGTTGATGCTTCAGTCATCACATCAGAGGGGCCAACAGTAGACAGCACCATTGACAAACGTTTTGAGGAAGAGAAGATAGAGCAGGATGGTGAAGAGGACAATGAAGATGATGACCAAGAACCAGTTGTTCCAACCAGTAAAGAAGCAATAGAAGCTATTAATATTTTAAGACAATACATAGGTAGTGCATCTGGTGATAACACATTTGATGCATTGTATTCTGTGGAGAGACAAGTACAGCTGATTGCTGTTAAAAAGAAACAAAAACAGTTTCAGATTATTTTAAATAGGCAAATGTAAATTCTCAGTCTCATATTTTGAACAATGTAACCATAAAGATAGTAAAAAGAATTAATTTATTTTTATCTTCTTGTGTTTCTTAAACGTTCCTGCATTTTACACTTTCCTGCCTTTTACACTTTTTTTGTGTCAGTCCGCTGGAAAGTGTAAAAAGGATGTTTTACTGTATGCTGTAGGTATTTTTTATTATGGATCCATTTTACTGTGTGCTCCTTAATATAAAGCTTGAGAGTCAATTTCTTCAACTCATTTCTTCATCTCTTCTCAGTGACACATACTACAAACCATCTCCAACTGTATTAGCTCTTGATTGCATTAGAGCATGTTTTGAGTGTTGGGCAGTTGCAGACAGTGGCTGTTGCTGTTTAATGACTAGAATGGACTGTTTGAGCTTTATCTGACACCTGAAAATCATTTAACTCTTACTCTCCAGTGAGAGTGATTTATAAAAATGTTGGCCAAAAAACTTATCACTTTCAGATTAGAATTGTGTGCCTACATTCTGAACATATGATCAATAAAAAAACTTTTTGTTTAAGCAGGGTACTAGTTTACAATATATATCCCAAGCTTCTATGCTGTCCCAACAATGATTTGTTTGTTTACATTTGTGGTTCGTATTCATTGATTGGAAATATTTTGCTGCCCAGGATTTAAGCACAAGTCCATGAAACAGTGACCATCATATTGCTTTCTGACATAAATACAGGCTAGCTGACTAGCTCAGTGGTACCTTATTCTGAAAATATACCGAGACATACTATGACTGCAAATTACGACTCAAAACATTAAATTCTGTAAGCAAAGGTGAAGACAGGATTTTATTTCAGGAGGGTTTTACAATAAAGAGACATCTTTATAATGTCGATGTCTCTCCCACAACATTTTACAAAGCATAATTGTTGATAGTAATTTCTAGTTATCAATACTATGTTATAGATAGGACTAATTAAATTATTGGACTATGCGTGTTTAATCATTTTAATATTTTATTCTTCCTTCTATTTTATTTCAGATAGTTTGCATCATATACAATGACACCTAAAAAAAAAGTTCAGTATGGCAGATTTTCCAAAATTGATGAGAAGAAATCAAAATGTAAACTATGTCAAAAGGTTATCATGTCTTCTGGAAATACGACAAACTTAATTGGGCATATTCATAATGTTCATAAAGCTGCTTATAGTGACTATTTTTCAAAACAAAATGAACCACCACTAGTAGTTAAAACAATGGTATGTGTTTCAGATGATATTCACCATGTACCAGGAAGTCAGTCAACAACGAACTTCGATTTGAAGCCATTCCTTCTACAAGTAATACTCAGAACTTACCCAAAGAGTTATCAAATCAGACTGTAAATGAAGGTGACGCTATTGCCATGGGCTCTGACGTAAACTCAAGAAAATGCCAAAAAACAATTACATCTACATTCCAAGATATCTCTGCTTATTCAGAATCTGGAATGAAGACAAAGAAACTTAACAACCATTTGTTATATATGATCTGCAAAGACAACCAGCGTTTCTCAATAGTTAAGAATGAAGGATTTAAGAATTTAATGAAGACAAGTTACTCCTCATTGTAAAATGCCTAGTAGGACAACACTTAGACGATGGCTTGACGAAAAATATGAGGCAATTTCAGAAACATTTAAAACTAGACTGTCAACTATAGAAGATATAACTTTGACAATGGATATTTGGTCAGATACATTAAACATGAAAAGTTTTTTAGGTGTAGCTGCACATTTTGGAATAGACATTGAATTATTTGCAGCTACTCTTGGTGTGTATGAATTAAATCAAAGACATACATCAGAGTATATGGCTGATATGCTCATAAAGACATGCCAAGAGTGGGGTAAACATAAAGAGAATTTGACAGATGTGGTTACTGATAATGCAGCCAATATGGTCAAAGAAAAAGAATTAGCATTCGATAACAAAAAACACATTCCATGTTTAGCACATATCTTGAATTTGGTAGCTGAGGTCACAATGGCATGCACTGAGTGGCAAAACATTGTTTCTAAAATAAAGCAATAGTGACATGGTTTAAACAGAGTTGCACTGCTAGTGATGAGTTACTCAAAGCAACCACAGCCGAAACAAAATTAATTCAATGTGTACCTACTCGATGGAATAGTACTTATTACCTGGTGCAAAGATTTTTGGAACCGCGAACTGTTATAAATGATATTCTTTTCCACCACACCAATGCACCCCCAATGCTCAGTGGGTCTGAAATATCAATAGCATCATCAGTACTCCTGATTTTGCGGCCTATGGAGGCTGTTACGAAGGAAACATTTGGGGACAAATATTGCACAAGTAGCACAATTATACCACTAGTCGGGTGCATGATTTCAAAAATTACTTTAGCTGTAGTTGAAGAACCCTTGGCAAAAGAGGTCCAGAAATGGGAACTTAAATAAATTAGTAAAAGAATGGGTGCCATAGAAAATGTTACAGCTCTTGCCATTTCCAATATTCTTGAGCCAAGATTTAAAAAAACACACTTCAGTGATGCTATAGCTTGTGCAAACGCTGTAGGAAAGAAAGGATTTAATGGAGATTCAGATGGACCATAATGAAGATAGTGAATATGACTCTGATAAAACTGAAGAGATATTTTCACTATGGAGTGACCACCATAAATTAGTAAACCGAAATTGGAAAAATAATAAATGCAAAGAGTTTGTCTGATGAACTTTCCATTTATTTAAGGACCCCTGTTGGAAGACTAACCTAAAATCCTTTGGAAATATGGGCAGATTATAAGATACAGTTTCCTAAACTGTATAAAGTGGCGTTCAAGTACTTAACAATGGTTGACACATCTGTTCCATCCGAGAGACCATTTTCACAAGCAGGGCAAGTGTTTAATCAGCAATGAAATCGGCTGAAGGGCAAAAGATTAAATAAAATTTTATTTTTGCAAAGTATTGCATATATATATAGGGATTTATGAAAACTGTAGATCATTTAAATTTAGATTTACCCATTGATCCATGTGTGTAAATTTGTTCATTTTCTTTGTCTAAAAATAAAAATTTTGGACCTAATGTCACTGTTTTAGTTTATAACTATGTCCATACTTAACTTAAAAAACATTCAATGTATAGAATTCATTGATGTATTCTTTCGATGCATCGCTCTTACATCTATGTCAACATTCGATGCATCACATCAAAAAAAACATTGATGGTTTTTTCAAGTGTCCATCCCTATTCTATACTCATAGTTTTTGCTGGAGATATCACTTTGCCATGAAGAAAAATAATCCTACTCCTAATGATCCAGCTCCCCAAGACATCATTCAAATTGAACCCTGCCTGGAACAGTTCCGTCCTCCGTCACAGCGAGACCCACACCCTCTTCCTCAAAATCACCCTCTTGAAACCTTCCAGGAATATCTCACTTCCAACCTTGCCTCTCAGTCTTTCCTGAAAAACCTTAATCCTACTCCCAACATTACTGCAGCTGAATCCCGGGCTATTCGTGATCTGAAGGCCAACCATTCCATTGTCATTCTCCCGGCCGACAAGAGATCTACGACCGTGGTACTTTATCAGCGGGAGTGTGTAGCTGAGGGACTGCTTAAGCTTTCAGATAACACTACATACAAAGTTTGTCAAGACAATCCCATTCCTGATGTACAGGCAGAGCTTCAAGGAATCCTCAGAACCTTAGGCCCCCTACAAAACCTTTCACCTGAGTCCACCAACGTCATGACCTCACTGACACCTCACACCCCTACCTTCTACCTACTTCCTAAGATTCACAAACCTAATCATCCAGGCCAGCCGATTGTGGCTGGTTACCAAGCCTCCACAGAACAAACCTCTGCCTACACAGACCAACACCTTCAACCCATTATGTGCAGTCTCCCATTCTTCATCAAAGACACCAATCACTTTCTCCACCGCCTGAAATCCTTACCTAACCTGTTACCTCCAGAAACCATCCTTTTAACTATTGATGGTAATTCCTTATACACAAACATCCCACAAGCCCAGGGTCTTGCTGCGATGGAGTACTTACTTTCACGCCAACCACCTGCAACACTGCCTAAAACCACCTTCCTTCCTTCCATCCTAACCCACAACTTCTTCATCTTTGAGGGCCAGACATACCAACAACTAAAGGGAACAGCCATGGGAACCAGGATGGCCCCCCCTCATACGCAAACTTATTTATGGGACGCTTAGAGGAAGCCTTCTTGGATACCCAAGCCTGTCAACCCTAAGTTCTGGGACTGGATTGGACTCTGAATGTGGCTCTCCAGCAAGGATATGACTTCCTTAAATCCTGCCCCGAAATGAGATCCATCCTTCCCACTCCACCAAGAGTGACTTTCCGCCACCCACCTAACCTTCGCAACCTCCTAGTCCATCCCTATGAAATCCCCAAATCACCTTCCTTACCCTTTAGCTCCTACCCATGTAACCACCCACGTCGTAAAACCTGCCCTATGCGCCCTTCCACCATCAATTCTCCAGTCTAGTAACCTTTGTGCATGGCCAGCACATCTTGGCATGGTGTTACACTGTCTGGCTTATCTGGATACTTCCCACCGACACCAATCTTTCAGAACTCCAGAGATCAAAACTTGCCCTTCAGCATATTCCCACTGCACACCTGGTCTCAACCTCCACTTAATTCAAATTCCTGCCCACCATTCTTTAACATCTTTGCCTCTGTTCTCTGGTCAGAGCCTCTGCCTCAAGTGGTATCTCTGTCCAACTTCTTTGCTTTCTACAAATGTCTGCCTAGGTGTGTTCGTGTGTGTATGTGTGTGTATTTGTTTACCTTCCCCCCTTCTCTAAGGATTGGAATGACTCCTCATCCACTCCCTTAAAACCCACATCCTTCCATTTTCCCCTCCTTCCTTTCTCTTTTCCTGACGAAGCGGCCAATGGTTGCGAAAGCTTGAATGTTTGTGTGTGTTTTTTGTATCTATCACCGAGCCTGTGACCCCCCCCCCCCCCACACACACACACACGTAAATCAGTTTAACATCTAAGATAACACAAACAAACTTATCACTAGAGTCAAACATGACCTCAGTATAACTTTCATAGAAAAATTATTAATATCAATAATTCACACATAAATGTGTGTCCAAAACTATTTTTTAGAAAACTACAAAAATCAGCTTGGTTTTTGCCTCAATAGTTACATGGTTGAGATAAATGGTTGTCCAAACCTTTACTACACAAATTAACAGATTATGCTGAAGACTGCAGTTAAAATCCACTCTTGCAAGTCAGCAAGACCAATAGGAGGTGGTTTGGGATGGTGTCCTCTCAGGAAGCACAAGTTTTAATAATGCCATTGTTTTTTCCTGTGATGATGTGTTAGCCTGAAAATAAAATAGATTGTCACAGTAATATTAGTTGCACCCCTTAACATTTTACATTTCCAACTTCTGTTGTTCTATTACTAGACTTATAGTTAAAAAAAAAAAACACACACACACACACACAAAGTGGGGGAAGGGGGGGGGAATAGATCCAAGGAAATATTCTCAATTTCAGCACTAAATGATAACAACATTCTTTATAATGAAATCAAGGCAGAACAACCAAAACCAGTATTTGCAATAAAGGAGAAAGACTTTTGTGTCACCACGTACACAGAGATTCCAACTTTTGAATATGGCAAACAGTAATGCGACATAATATGTATCAGCGGGGAGGGAGGCAGGGGGGGAGGTTGTTTGAAGGGTTCCAAGGAGAAAAAGTGAATACAAAATGATCAAAATTGTGAAGCCAGTTTTGTAAGACTGCAGATGATACATGGTTAGCGTAATACTACATCGTTCTGATGTGTGCAGTACGAATATGTATGGGTGAAGAGGGGTGAAGCAAAACTAATTGGCCGACCGCGGTGGCCAAGAGGACTGAGGTGCGCCAGTCACGTTCTGCACGGCCACTACAGTCGGGGGTTCGAATCCCCCTCAGGCATGGATATTTGTGGCGTCCTTAGTATTAGCTAGTTCATAAGTAGTTTGTAAGTTTAGGGACTGATGACACGAAGTTAAGTTCCAGAAGCTCTACAAACATTTGAACATTTTTAACTAATTGTTTTCTTCCTCAGATCCGAACTTATTAGATTTGGTGATTTCCAGAGAAATATATAAAAGAATCATTAAAAATTGCACACAACCACAAGAGAACGTAAAATCATAACTTACTGAAACAGTGCAGGTTTAAGATATTTCGGTGAGTGTGCAGGTTATGAAAGGTACAAGTGAGATGACGCATTTTCATAGGCTGCTGCTAGATTCCAAAATGGCGCACCTTTATGGATTCCTCCCATATGCCGTATTACGTAGTTTTCGAGCTCGTAGAAGTCACCATCAATACCGGTGATTTCCACAAGAACATGCTCGAAGATGCTGCTCAGAACCACTTTATCACACGATCGAAATCAAAGGGAAACGAGTTTTGCCGACGGAAAACAAATGACCAATTTGTTATTTAAACCTGAAAATCTGAATCCGAACCACTCCAATCTTCAACTCTTAATTTTAAACAATTTTCATAACAATTACAATTAAATCGTAATGGTTGGAACCACTGCGTACAATTATCTTCCAAATAAAATTAAAGAAATAAATTCATATTAGCCAACAAGTATGTCAGCAATGGTATGTATTCAAGGTTTTAGCTATTTAAATCAAAATATTTGTAAGTCCTACTTGCTATAAAAACTAGGATAATACAAATATATATATATATAACTGCTCTAAATAAGAAAGTTTAGTTTTATCTAATTCAACATACAATGACTAATAATGGAAAGTCCAGGTTGGAATTAATGATATATTAATAAGGACAGTTCGTAGCCACGTCTTTGCGGTGAGTTGTAAACTGTCCTTATTCATATATTATCAAAATACAATGAGGCTTTTGCTTCACACACAAAACTTTCTGCACAACACAACATTTAAAAAATAATGCTAGGTTATTAATTTTCTGAATAAGATTAGTGCACATATAACTCCAGTAAATTAATATGATCGACAATGAACTACTACTTGCCACTGATTTCATCCAAATTTAAGGTAGGCCTATATGCAGGGCTTACTTGACTTGTGTATGCCCTTTCTGTGTAGATGTCTGCAAACACGAGTTATCTGACTTAAGGAATAATATACTTACATCACAAATTTCTGTTGCTTCTATGTACCCTCCATGTTCCCTTTATTGAGTGATGTGGGCCTTCCTCTAGGGTGGAATCTACAACCCACTAAAGTCTTCTTACAATTTCTTGGAGATTTCTCTGTAGCAAGCAAAGTGAAAATTCATGCAACATTGGAATTATTTTCCCTCCATAAATTTCATTTTAACTTTTACTTACCTTCCCCAAAGTGTGCCAAATGCGAAGCACATTCAGAAGGTGTTTTAGTCTTCCGCAGAGTTTCCAAAAGTCTCTTGAGGCCTTTATTCATCGCCTCGGGTGACTTTTTTGCAAAGTCAGCAAGATGAGCTTGTATTTCAGCTAACATTTCACTATTTTCGTCATCAATACTTTTCTTGTTCGCCAACTCTTCCTGGGTCAGTGCACTACTCAGCTCTTCTTCTACCTCCATTTCCACTACATTTCCGTCATTCAAAACTACCTCATCCTGGGACTCAAGCAGGGGTTCCAGCCAGCATTCAGGTTGCGCCTCGTTTGTTGCAATGAGATTACACAATCTACTTATGCGTGGATTGTTTATTGCTTCACTATTGTTAACTGATGGTAAAACAGTACTAGCCCAGTCAATGTGCTTACACATTTTCCCCATATTACCTTGGACACAAGTGCAAATAAGTACAGCCATGTTCACAATGTAATAGTGATTGGCTTTATTTTTACTGGGAACCATAATAATATCCTCATTAACAACCTTAATCTTTTCAAGCACTTCTTGTGGAGGGCCGTGTATATGCCTGAAGAAAGACTTATGGCCTGGCATATTTGCAGCATGGAGAAGTCTTCTCTCGAAATAGAGATTCACTTTGGTTAGAATAAAATCCACCGTCTGGACCACATTGAAAGATTTGACCATTTCAAAAATTTTGTCCCTCATAATTTGCATAAAGGCTTCACTAATATTATTGGTGGTGTTGCCTTTTACCAATATCACCAATCTGTGTGAAATGGCCCATTGATCCCGTCTGTGCCAATACCCTTCCAAATATGTCAAGTAATTTTGGTGATTTTCATCAATAATTGCTTTTGCAATTTCATAGTTCAACCAAGCTTCATTTTTTGTCTGTGCAAACATTATTCTCTTAAAGCACTGGAAGAAGTCAAACTGTTTTTGCTGTGGTACACCATTTTTTGCTTTGACAAGCCATCGCCACACAGCCTGCAGCACATGAAATTCACACAACAAAGTTTTTGAGTTTGGGAAGCACCTTCTGATGGCATTTTGTTCTGACTGGCTGTCATTAGTTAGAAAAATGATTGGACCATTGATGTTTCCTCCAAAGATATTTCGCCCCATTATCTCCTTCAGCAACTGTAAGCCTTTCTCAAGCAGTTCAAAGCTTTCTGAAGAGGCAATTATTACTCCAAGGGGTAACCCTCCACAGTCACTAAGGGTAAGGAGCACAAAAACTTTGCTTCCATCATGGTCCATAGACCATGTTGAATCCATTAAAACAAGCTTGGAAGCAGTTTTCACATGCTTATGGACTACCTGCATCAAATGGGAGCAAATGCTGAAACAGAATTAGATTAATAGTAGCAAAGTGCAAAAAATTGATTATTAGAGGAAACTTTCATAGTGTTCTCTTACCATATCACATAATCATCCTCGTTCACAACCATCTTTGCACACTCAGTGCCAGCTTTACTATTATAATTTTCCAACATCTGTTGCAAGAATATCTTTCCTTCTTTTTTAAAGTCCATCGACTCATACTTTTTCTTAAGAGTTTTAGTGTACAAATAATAACAGAAATTATAATCTGGACATCTGCTTCTGTCTGCCAGTACCAGTGGGTAGGAGTCAGGATAATTAAGCTGAATCTCCATTTTAATGGAATCCAGCGCAGTCGCTGGTGAATGTCCTTTATTAAACAGTGATATTAATTTTTCTTTCACTTCAGTTGATGGCTGCCGATATCTTAATGATGCAACACTTTCAACACTGTGGTTATGTTCCAGCACCACATATATTTCACAGGGCAATTCCTTACAAAGCTGTATTAATTCTTTATTCTTTCCTCTGTACCTATCACGCACAACATGAATCCTGGCTGATATTTTTGATGGGCAGTTTGTGTTTTTAGTCTTCCTAGGCATTGTCGGATCATAAATTTTTTCCTTGCGGGTGTTGTGCTGACATACTAACCTTTAAATAACAAATCATTAAAATGCAAGGGAAAATATTCAAGGTATATTAAGTAAATCTTAAAATAAAAATGAACTAACCTTTGTTTGAATATAATGCTCCTTCCTAACACGGGTTCAGTGCATCGTATTGTGTACTTTGTTTTGGATAGGTTCTGAAATTGTTCCAACCACTGTGCAAATTCCTCTCTTGTTTTTATATCTACAAGAAACTTCAGAGACTTAACTTCTGACACATCACCGTCACTTTTATGTAGACTCAGTATATGTGTTTTCCATGATGGTAGTCGTTGCTTTTGACAAAAAAAAAAAAAAAATGTATTACTAGACCATCATTGAGAATCATCTATGCGTACATAAATAACTAAGTAAGGGGTCATTTCAACGCACCTCTCAACCTGACCCTCTCAGATTTCTTTCAAATTTAGTGCATTCAATGACCCAGATAAGAGATGTAAAAATACCAATTTGCAGGACTGTATTACAGCTGCGAAGAAAGTTACAGGTATGGAAAGTTTGGAATTTGTGCGAAATTTACATTGGTTCATCTCAACATAAGACTAATTCTAGTTCTAATTAAGTTACAGCAATGAAAATGGTACAACTGGAAAGCTAATGAATAGACATTTACACTGATATGCCACATGGCATGTTTCTGAATATTTTTATTCTAAAGGTCATTGACCTTGAATATCTCAAAAAACACCCCACTTCAAATTTTCTGGAACAAATAAATTTTATTGTTCCATTATGTTACTGCAAATATGGTAAATATCAAGATGGCACACTAAAGGCATCATTCACAAAAAAATATTTTGTCAACTTAAGTACACCATCAATATGCAGTAAGCAGCTATTAGCCTAGATCAATTTTTTCTATAAAACCTGCCAATAGCAGTTACTTTTATTCTGACCAATTCTGTAATATTTCTAGCTGTGAATAGCTAATCAGAGAGACTTATTTCAAGCAATCAATGTTAGCATGTTTTAGTGAACAGCCAATCAGAGAGACTAATCCCCATTAGACTGATTAAACAACCCACAGCAATAAAACAAAGCGCTGTGTACATGTGATGTAAATAAACATTTAGTAATAGTTTGTAAAAAAATGGATTTCAAGTGAAAATTTTATTTTTGCAATCTATTTATGGAAGTAAATCATGCAAGAGTGCAAAAGAATTTAAGGGGTGTTCAGGAGTGGATGATAAATGTCCTAATGTATTTTTAGGTCAAAAAACTTGCATTAAATGTAGAAAGAAAATATCAGAAGTGCCAACAAGCACTGCAGATGTTGCCTCAGTTGAGTCAGGTACTTCCAGAGAAGATTTAAATAAAGATGAAGTCGTATCAGATATGGCACTCTATCTTTAAATAGCAGCCTTCAGTATTTAGGTGAATCTCATATATAGAAAAAGAGGCTTCAGAGTGAGAAAAAGTACCCAAAGCAAAAACTGAAAAATATAGTTTCTGTGTTGGAGCATACTTATGTGGCACAACTGGAAAAGAAAGAGTGAAAATGTAGAAAGTGAAATCATCGTCCAGCTGAAAGATAAGTTTCACAATTCAGACTGTGTGACAAAATACAAATTCTAATTGTACTTCCAAAGAGTATAAGGACAACTATGAAAGAATTTTCTGCTTCAGATTACATGGTACAGAAAACAAAACAGTTAGTAGCAGAACATGGTATATTGGTGACACCAAATCCAAAGCCAGGTAAGACATTATGTAAGACTACCATTCAGTGTGTGTGTGTGTGTGTGTGTGTGTGTGTGTGTGTGTGTGTGTGTGTGTGTGTGAGAGAGAGAGAGAGAGAGAGAGAGAGAGAGAGAGAGAGAGAGAGAGAGAGAGAGAGAGAGAGAGCTGTATGATGCCAGGCAGAAAAGACTGTCTATGAAAGAAAATTGACTACATAAGCAGAAGCAGCTAGAGTTGCATAAACTTAAGGAACTGTAAATTATTTCAACCCAGATATAAACATTGGATTCTCAAAATTTTGTGAGTTGCTTGTTCTTGCCAACTCCAGTGGAAAAATACTTTTTCTGTGTGTGTGTCACACCAAAATTTCAAGTTAATGATTGAAGGATATAAACTTAAAGCACTAACAAAGTGTGAAGAACACACATTACCATCATACAAGTACTGTGCAGCATTTGTTACGTGCAATCCTGCACTACGGGCATGTTTCTTAGGTTCATGTTCCTATTTTCCAAGAGTGACAAGACTTACTGATTATGTTTATAGTAAGAGCTGCATTGACGAAATTACATATAAGTGTTGGTTAATTACAGGCAGGGTAATTCTTGAGGCTGTAACAAAGTCAACAGATGATTTCATCGACGTGTTTACATCGGGGTTACAACAGCTCCTGGCACACTCATTTATCTCACAGCAGCAGTCTCATTTCTGTAAAATCACTAAAGAAGGTCTCAAAGTAAATGAGTATCTTGTTCTTTGTGTCTCTGCAGAAAATTACTCCATCACCATTCAGGATGAAGTACAGTGATTCCACTGGAATAATTCACAGGCTACAATTCACCCATTTGTAGCTTACTACAGAGACTTTAACACTAATGAAATATGACATGTATCATACATGGAAATATCTGCTGCCTGCAGCATAATACAGTGTGCTTTTATTCTTTCCCAAAAAATTTCATCAATTTCTTAAAATGTCAGTTTTCAAATCCATAGCACATTTATTACTTTTCTGATGGATGTAATGCCCAATACAAAAACAAAGAACTTTATGAATCTGTCCTACCACCACGAAGATTTTAATGTTACAGCAGAATGGCATTTTTTGCTAAAGAGCATGGTAAAGGACTTGGTTATGGAATAGCAGGGGCTGTAAAGAGATTAGCAAGACTTGCCAGCCTCAAGCGATCTAATGAAAATTATATTCTGACATCAAAGACAGTTGTTTGAGTGGTGCAAGGAAAATATTCCTTCATGTATCTTCCATTATACATCGGTTTCCCATCATAATGAAGATTCAGCCAAGCTAAAACAACATTTCAAAAACACGAGGACAATTCCAGGTACCCATAAGCTTCATTGTGTAATACCTGTTAAAGGTTTAGTTAGGACAGACATATTCTGCTTCTTCAATGAGTAGAGAAGAGTCAGTGATTGCAATGGCGATGGAAATGCTGTTAACAGGTATAGATGGATTTTTTGCCTGTATGTAGGGCCTACGACAATCATTGGTAGATTGCATATGTCTTATTGAAGAAACAGATGAAGTAAATGTCAACTTCTTGCATCCACATGGACCGTCTTGCGGCAATGCTGGAAGTTTCATTATGCTGGCAGCAACCTTTGAATGAACTTTTACAAATTCGGTCACAAAGACGAGATGATATTTTTTTTTTTTTTTTTTTTTTTTTGTGTTGTCCGTAAAATAAATAAAAATACTGTTCCCGCACTAGGCTTTTATTGTACGTGCCCTTGCCCTTGCCTTGCCCTCGTCCTCGTAAAGCTAGCATTTGTTGCTAACATTACCATACACCTCCGCCGATGGCGTACGTAAAATTTAGACGTGAACATTTTTATCTGGCGTGTTTCATTTGTTTTGGTTTGCTTCGGTAAGGTTAAATTTGTAACAGTGTGCAACTATTCATAAGATAACAATACATGACAAGCGATTGTATACTACTTCATTCACCCGTGATATGAACAGCCAAGGTGGGAATTTTGAATTCGAAAACTTCAGAAAGCAAACTCCAATCGAGAACATGCTTGTGGTGAATACTTACAAAAATCTCATTATTCCGCTCCTGTTCAGTATCGGAACTAAAAGTCATCATTCTGAATTACGCTGCGAACAACGCGAGAACGTAAAAACGCACAGAGAACAGAATTTAACTGAACTGAAGCCCGTTTGCCACAGTTTCCGTTTCGCAACTAGTGATAATATTCAATTTATTCATCAATGGTAGATAAACCTCGATGTTTATTGGGAAAACATCGATGTCTTAACATCGATACTAAGTTCTCTAAAACATCGAAGCATCGATGTTAAGCCGGGTCCACAAGCAACGATCTGTCTGCGCAAATGTCTGTGCAAATGTCTGCGGCGCACACCAATCGTTGCGTGTCTTTGAAGCGCATGTAGAAATTTATAGAAATCACAGCGCCTCTGGTGGCTGAGGCGGAAACTATTTACTCGGCGCGAGATTGAAACACTCGTACATTGCGACACAGCGTGGAAACACAAAACGTATTTGTACGTTTAATGTACAAATAAATGAAATGACGTAAAAACAGCGCACTCCTGACACTCGCGCAGACACCGCATGTTAACATCACATAGGAAAAACACAGCGTCGCTACATAGTTGACCATATTCTGTGTGAAGTAGAACAAAGGTTCTCTTCTTTCGATATGCTGGAATTTTTCGACCTCATTTACTCTCAAAACTACGAAAAATACAAACTAAAATCTCCTGACCATTTATTACATAAACTGTCTGCAATTTATGGACCACTCTTAGACTATGTTGCCTTCAAAAATGAACTTATTATACAGTTTACCTGAATTATCAAAAATGTTCAAATGTTTGTTAAACTTATGGAACTTAACTACGGTGTCATCAGTCCCTAAACTTACAAACTACTTATGAACTAGGACGGCACAAATATCCATGCTCGAGGGGGGATTCGAACCCCCGACCGTA
Source organism: Locusta migratoria (assembly GCA_026315105.1). Classification (NCBI taxonomy): domain Eukaryota; kingdom Metazoa; phylum Arthropoda; class Insecta; order Orthoptera; family Acrididae; genus Locusta; species Locusta migratoria. The sequence continues at coordinate 506,741,242 of CM048745.1, forward strand.
GTGGCCGTGCTGACCGTGACTGGAGCGCCTCAGCCTGAATTATCTTCAAAACATGTGTATGAGGTAGTTTCATTGATGAACGAGCATTGCTTAATTTCAGGGTTCAGTGAAGTGTATAACTTATCAACTTTGATACTGACAATTCCATGTCGTACATCTTGAGTGGAGAGATCTTTTTCGGCTCTTACAAGAATCAACGCGCATCTACAAAGCACACAATCACAGGAAAGACTGTGAGTGACTTAAGTCTACTTTCCATAGAGAAGCAAACTCTTGCCATTTTGAAGAGCAAACCTCTTTTCTACGACAACGTCACAGCAGGAAGCTGCAGCCCTGCAGCTCTTTGAACGAACCTAGAGAAATTCTTTTGGTTGTCCCAGGATAGACAATTGATCTGATGAACAAGTGAGGTGTTTTTTCTTTAAAATCAATTCTATTTCCGAGACGAGACTGTGAAATGCCATTTCTGTTACGAGTATTTAAAAAATCGATGTTATTATTCACATCTTGAGCATCATTCTGCAGTATGCGTGGTTTTCGCAGTGGCGGGATTATTAATTTCAATTTCAGCTGCTGATTGTGACCATCTCCACAGTATTACTATAGTGGCCAGAGACGTCGTCAGCGCCTGGCCACAGCTGCACCTTGTGACGCTTTTTACTTGACATACATTAAAGCCACATTTTTAATAAATCGGTTGTTCAGTGGTCTCGAAGGTCTCGTAGCTCGCCTGCCATTAACACATCACAAAATAATATTAGGACGTCGGGTTCTTAAGGCGTCTTATGGAAACTTTCAATATGACACGTTTCATTTTAACGTATTTATTTATCCATTCTTGATGAAGCACAGAAGTAATACAAAAGTAAGACTGGTTCACAACACATTTCCATACTGACTCAAGTTTAAGTTATTACTCATCTCAGACTGACTTATTACTACATCAGACTTGCAACTAACTCATACTAACATTATACTGACTGAGTTCGCGCCAATTCGCGCGTATTAATACGTAGTGTATATTCTAGAACACGGAAGTTACAAAGTTTAATATTTAACAATTTGTTTATGAAACATAAATGAATCCTGCTTTATGTAAAGATACACAGATGTAATAATAAGTCTTTACATCAAAATAAACAATAGAAAAGATCGTAAGTAAACAACAATTAATATATGTTTACATTATTGTTCAACATTAGAAGACCCTCATAAGGCAAATGATAATCAATGTGACTTGCCAGAAGCGCTTAAGATGCGTATATATTATAAATATGGAATATTAGGGTATAATACCACTACCAACTATGGTATTGTATGCTTCAATTATTCAAACAAACGAGCCCCTCCTGGCTAAATACATTACAACCTCTTATTGACTCAGACTAATACTCTCACAACGAACACTGCAAAGTCAACTGGTACGGATCTTGCACGATTCTTGTAACAGAACGTTATCCTTGCATGCCTGTTGCAGATAGCAAGCAACCGCTACTGCCCTTACTTACCGACTAGACTGTCGCAGTGGTTTTCTTTCCCCCTACGCACTTGACTTGGCACTTTTTCCCATCTGCACTTAAAACTGCTACCCTTTGTTCATTTATCATCCACTATCTATCTTGCCCACGTGCACGATAATCACAGACACGCACCCTGTGATCTCAACTGAATTACTAACAAATGCAGAGGAGACAGTAGAATTTTTGTGATGGTCACCATGGTAGTGCGGGTGTGGAGGGGCTCCACTCTTTCTTCAAAAGATAAAAATGAATTCCAGATTCTATTCCTGATACATTCAATAATTTTAAAAGGTACAAGTAATACTGTCCAAAGAGTGTCGAAATAAGATAGGCCTAAGATTGTAATTTTTTTCACTATTCATCTGTAGTTTCAATAAAAGTTGTATTCACAATTGTAAATACAGTAATACCTCAGAAATTCTACGATCTGGTGGTGCAATGTCAATAGCTCGCAATCACTTTTAAAATATGTACTTCTCTTGACATAAATGATAAATGTCTTTTGTGTCGCTTCTTGACTTGATCAGGCCCAGAGAACCGCTCGCAGCCACTAGCTCCACTTGCACTGGATCCTGTGTACTGCTCCTGTCGCCAGGACCCCTCTATGTGGAACTGTAGCAAGTCCTCGTGGATTAAACCTTTCCTCACTGCTTTTGGTCTTCCTCACTGTCATCTTCTTCTGCAGGGAGAGGAATCAGTGTATATTCATTCGAGGGACACGTCCTGCCCAAAGACTGTTATTAGCCCTAGAATGTTTTGACTGTCTCTGTACCAAATGTGCATTGTCCATTACATTTTTAGAAATATGGAATTTTCAAATGTTTAAACACTATTTTTGGAAATGTTTTCGCAACCATATTACAATTATTGATGCATTAAGTATTAATTTTAAAAATAGATGACAGTGTCAAAGTGTGACTTTATAGATATTTTTGGAAAGAGAATTTCCTATTTGCTATTCTTATCAACTAAATGAACTGAAAATATTTCTGCAGATCAAATAAATTTTATTATTGAAATTTGCTATGAAAGTGAAATAACACAATTTGAGTAATAAATTACAGAAGACACAGTTGATGGCTCGCACTAGATTTCTTAAAATAATTTTTGTCGACTTCATTACTAATGTGTAAAATACAATTGGAATTAATACACAATCATCGTAAAGCAATAAATTAATGGCACCGCTGAAATGATGAGATGTTACAACTCTACGTGGTTGCAGATGCTGCAGCGGTAGTACCGGAGACAACGTTAAATTGAGGCGCAAGGTCCCTCATAATGAGTGCGGCAGAATACGGCACTGCCAGGAGGCAGAGTGTGACCAGTGGTCCATTAATAGGTCAGAAGGTAGTTTTTGAAACGATTAGCAAATGACAATCATCAAACACACGCTGTCAGTATCCCTCTCAGTGCTGCACTTGTCTCAGAAGTCTGTGCTTTCCGCTCCCCCCCCCTCTCCCTCCCCTATTTCCAAGCTGTTTAGTTCGCTGATCAAGAGTACAGTATGCCCAACAAATTTTTTCATGAGAGGCCACTGCTTTTCAGTGGCGTTTTCTGTTTTTTAGGAGCAGATCGAGAACGCAAAATTAACTTCTATGACTTATTTTTACACTTTTTTATATTTATACCAATTATACTACCAAAACAATTGCATAAAAATAAAATTAGTAGGCTCGCATTAATTTGAAAGTTGAAGAGGAGCAACATGGTGGAAATGGAGTGTATATAATCAGCTTGTAAAATAATTAAGCAGCTGCAATGTTCCTGAGCAAAGAGAAAGGTCTTTACAGTTTAATTAACATGAGAGTCTATGTGTTCAAAATGAACTAAAATAAGACTATTGTTGTTGATAAGATTGCACTCTGTGGCGTCGCTGACCTGCTAAGCAGCGGGTCTCCGCATATGAATAATCAGCTCATAACTACAGCATAGCAGTAATAATAGCATCACAGCTGGTCGCAGGAGCATTAATACGATTGAGAGTAACAGCAGCACACATTCTCACTGGTGGCATCACATTGCCAACCCACTGTCACATTCACTTGTGCTTGGCAAATTATAGTTACGTTGTGATTTATTACATGTATACTATATCAAATTTCTGGTGCCAACCTGTTCAAAAAAAATTTAAAAAAATGAAAACAATGAAAAATAATAAAATTAAAAAATCTTTGGGAGGTGCTGGAAAGGGGGGGAGGGCTTTGGCCCCATTAGCTCCCCTGTGGCTACACTATTGGCAGCTGGTGCTTCAGATTACAGGGGGTTTACTTCTTTCAGTGCCCCCTTCCCATGTTGATGTTTCAGTGCACCCCCCCCCCTACTTGAGATATATTTTCATTAAAAGATTTGCAGAATATCTTACCTCAGCTTGTTTGCACTTGTTTCAAATGGAGCTGAGGCATCGGCCAACCAAGCTTCATTATTTCACACTTCTCTTCCAAGCTTAAAGCTGAGTAATTTGTTTCTAAAAGATATGTTCATTTTTCTATGATAATAAACACCAAGAATATATGAATATGCATATGAACACTAAAACACAGGAAGTAACTGATTAATACTTACCTTTGTGCTGTACCACCGATAGTAACACAAATGAAGAAACAGAAAAAGGGGACAAAAAGGAGTGACACTCCAGAAACACCACCTTCATGACCTAGGCCATGAACTACCTTTCTCTTCTGTTCCCATCCTTTCTTCTTCCCACCTGACAAAGGAAATGTGTTCCGAAAGCTTGTCCTTTTTGTCCCCTTTTTTCTGTTTCTTCTTTTGTGTTAGTATCGGTGGTACAGCACAAAGGTAAGTACTGGCCAGCCATTCCATCTCATTTATCATCTCTGAGGAGAAATTTCATCATTAATCGAAGTAACTGATTACACTGCTAGGCGACTGTAGCAAAATGAATCTGTTATGACCCTTCGGGTCATGCGACACTGTAAGCAGCACCTCCTCCTAATCTTAGGCATGCGCAAAGGCTGCTCTTTCCTACATCTTTTCAAACAGTAAAATATTTGTTACAACAAAGAGTATAAATGTCATTTACCTTCAAAATCATGACACTTTGCAAAAACATCCAAAGATATGTGGCAAGTAACAAGACAAAAGCCATTCCCGTATCTGTTAAAAAGAAGACTGGGTTTAAAAAAATTGCTTGCAGTCAGTCTCGTACCCACTACCTTCAACCGCACATTGCGATGCTGCTAACCACATGGCTATTCTTGCTAGGTAGAGAGTAGCGACTTTATTATTATTCATGATTGTATATTCTGAAGGTTATTACAGTTGACTTGTCATTAATTTATGGTTATATGATTTTCTATATCTATAGAAAAATGAGGGTAAAAGTGCCCTTTGTTCTATGCTTCTATGTCCAGTACGGTATAGTATCAGTGCAATACCTCTACAGCTACATATTCACAATGCAAATCACATTTAAGTGCCCGGCAGAGGCTTTATTGAACTGCTTTCATAATATTTCTCTGTCACTCCATTGTCTACTAGTGCGCAAGAAAAAGAAATACCTACATCTTTGTTTTTGATCCAATTTCTCTTATTTTAATATGATGATCATGTCTCCTTACTCCTGAGGAAGGTGGGTGCTAACAAAATACTTTCAGATTCAAAGGAGAAATTTGTTGAAAGAAATTTCTGAAATATATGTTGCTGCAATGAATAATGCCTGTCATTTCCATGACTCTCTCTCCATTGTATCGGAATAATACTAAAAAAGCTGCCCTTCTCTAAACTATCTTTATATCCTCCATAAGTCTCACTTAGTGGAGATCACACAATGTACAGCAGTACTCCAAAATACTTTCAAATTCAAAGGAGAAATTTGTTGAAAGAAATTTCTGAAATATATGTCGCTGCAATGAATAATGCCTGTCATTTCCTCCATTGTATCGGAATAATACAAAAAAAGCTGCCCTTCTCTAAACTATCTTTATATCCTCCATAAGTCTCACTTAGTGGAGATCACACAATGTACAGCAGTACTCCAAAATACACTGTGAGATCAAAATTATCTGCACACTGGCTGAAAATGACTTACAAGCTCATGGCGCCCTTGAGAGGTAATGCTGGAATCAATATGGTGTTGGTCCCCCTTAACCTTGATAACAGCTTCCACTCTCACAGGCATATGTTCAATCAGGCCCTGGAAGGTTTCTTTGGGAATGGCAACCCATTCAAGACTCTGTACAGGCCAGCCCATTACACTGGTGTAAGCACTCCGCCACAGGTTGTTCATTATGAACAGGTGCTCAATCATGTTGAAATATGCAATCACCATACCTGAATTGCTCTTCAACAGCAGGAATACAGAAGATGCTTAAAACATAATGCAGGCCTGTGTTGTGATAGTGCCACACAAAACAACAAGGGGTTCAAGCCCCCTCCATGATAGTCATGGCCATACAATAACACTGCCACCTCGGAATTTTACTGTTGGCACTACACATGCTGGCAGATCATGTTCACCGGGCATTTACTGTACCTTCACCCTGCCATTGGATTGCCACATTGTGTACTGTGATTTGTCACTCCACACAACATTTTTCCATTGTTCAATCATCCAATTTTTACACTCCTTACACCAAGCGAGGTGTTGTTTGGCATTGTCCTGCATGATGTGTGGCTTAGGGGCAGCCGCTTGACCATGAAATCAAAATTTTCTAACCTCTCACCTATCATTGTACTTGGAGAGGATCCTGCTGCAGTTTCTAATTCCTGTGTGATGGTCTGGATACATGCCTGCTTATTGCACTGTACAGCCCTCTTCAACTGTCGATGCTCTCTGTCAATCTACAGACAAGGTCGGCTTGTACACTTTCATACTGTACATGTCCCTTCACATTTCCACTTCAGTATCACATCAGAAACAGTGGACCTAGGGATGTTTAGTTGTGTGGAAACCTTGATATCATCCTTCTGACACAAATGAGACCCAATCACCTGACCACATTCAAAGTCTGTGAGTTCCATGGAAGCCCCATTCCGCTGTCTCACAATGTCTAATGACTAAGAGATTGCTTATATAGAGCACCTGGTAGTAAGTGGCAGCACAATGTCCCTAATATGAAAAATGTGTGTTTTTGGGGATGTCCGGATAATTTTGATTACATGGTGTAGGAAGAATTTGACAGAGCCCCGAAAGACCTAAGTCGAAACAAGGCCCCTGGAGTAGATGATATTCCCTCAGAGCTACTGAAGTCTCTGGGAGAACCAGCCATGACAAACCTGTTTCACCTGGTGTGTAAGATGTATGAGACAGGTGAAGTACCCTCAGACTTTAAGAAAAATGTTATAATCCCCATTTAAAAAAAAGCAGGTGCAGACAGGTGTGAAAACTACAGAACCATCAGAATATTAACACAAATTATATACAGAAGGATGGAAAAGCTGGTAGAAGCCGACCTCGGGGAAGATCAGTTTGGGTTCAGGAGAAAAGTAGGAACATGGGAGGCAATACTCACTTTACGGCTTATCCTAGAAGATAGATTAAGAAAAGGCAAACCTACATTTCTAGCTTTTGTAGATTTGGAGAAGGCTTTTGACAATGTTGATTGGAATAAACTCTTTAAAGTTATGAAGCAAGCAGGAGTAAAATATAGGGAGCGTAAGGTTATTTACAACTTGTACAAAAACCAGACAGCGGTTGTCAGAGTTGAAGGGCATGAAAGGGATGCAGTAGTTGGAAAGGGAGTAAGACAGGGTTGTAGTCTTTCTCCATTGTTATTCAATTTGTACATTGAGCAAGCTATAAATGAAAGCAAGGAGAAATTTGGTGAAGGAATTAAAGATCAGGGGGAAGAATTAAAAACATTTCGTTTTTCCGACGACATAGTAATTCTGTCAGATACAGCAAAGGACCTGGAAGAGCAATTGAACGGAATGGACAGTGTGCTGAAAGGTGCATATAAGATGAACATTAACAAGAGCAAAACTAGGGTAATGGAGTGCAGTCTAAGAAAATCTGGTGATGCTGAAGGAATTAGATTGGGAAACGAAGCAATAAAGGAGGTAGATGAGTTTTGTTACTTGGACAGTAAAATAACAAATGATGGTCGCAGTACAGAGGATATAAAATGCAGAATGGCAATGGGTAGAAAAGCGTTCTTGAAAAAGAGAAATTTGTTAACATCGAATATTGATTTAAGCCTAAGGATGTCCTTTCTGAAGACATTTGTATGGAGTGTTGCCTTGTATGGGAGTGAGACATGGACGATAAACAGTGCGGACAGGAAGAGGATTGAGGCTTTTGAAATATGGTGCTACAGAAGAATGCTGAAGATTAGGTGGGTGGATTGCGTAACTAATGAGGAGGTACTGAACAGAATTGGGAAGAAAAGAAATTTCTGGCATACCTTGACTAAAAGAAGGGATAGATTGGTAGGACACATTCTTAGACATCAAGGAATTGTGAATTTAGCATTGGAGGGAAGTGTGTGGGGTAAAAATCGCAGAGGAAGACCAAGAGATGGATACAGTAAGCAGATTCAGACAGATGTAGGTTGCCGTCCTTATGTGGAGATGAAGAGGCTTGCTCAGAATAGGATATTGTGGAGAGCTGCATCAAACCAGTCTCCAGACTGAAGACCACAACAACAACAACGGTGTAGGATGCACAAGTGCAGTTTAGGCAGTTTCTTTAGAAGAAGTGTTGCATCTTCTAAGTGTTCTGCCAATGAAACAAATCCTCTGGTTTGCCTTCCCTATGATATTTTATGTGTGTTGTTTCTTATTAAACTTGTACAAAATTGTAATTCTAAGTATTTAATTGAACTTATGGCCCATAAATTTACTGATTTGTTGTTTAAATGAAAGTTAAAAGTTTTCTTTTAGTGCTCATGTGGATGACATCACACTTCAAATTCCAATTGTTGCATCAAGCAAATATATGGTCTAAAATATTTTGCAGTTGCTTTTGATCTTCTTATGACTTCACTAATCTGTAAAGGGCTGCATCGTCTGCGAACAGTCTAAGAGAGCTGCTTAAATTGTCTCGTAATTCACTTATAAAAACAAGTACTTGTATTCACAAATTAATGTGAACGGCTCACAAGGTTACAGAAAAGGCAATGGAAGACAGTGTAGGTATTGAATTACACATTACAGTGCAAGTGCACAACATCAAACAACGGTACACATCCTGCAGAAAGTATGCATAGCTGCCCATCGACATCACGCTTCACAACATTGGGCGACCGGCAAGCAGGAGTGAAACTGGTATATGCCCTCTTCAGCAGCAGGTATAAAGTTGCCAAATTTGAGTGTGCCATTTGAGGACATATTTGGGATAGTTACCAACTTCACGTTTTTGGTTTATGATCAGCATGTAAAAGTTGCCAAATTCATATGAGCTCCCATGTGCTATGCTTCTGCGAGCAGCCCGGTGTGGTGTCATTGTTTAGGCAGACTGTCTTGATTTGGTGCAGGTAGGAACATCTTGCCATTGTACATAATGTTCAGCAAATGAAGTTCAGGTCAGCACACGTTCTGACAATGTTCCACCATCCCTATAATATGCATTGTTTCTGTGTTCATTATCATTCATTTACGGGTACTGTACTGAGTTTGTAAACATTGTATTTAATTCACCACTGATGATAAATTGTCATATGTTACTAAAGGAAAACTGAGAACACGTAATAAAATCTCTTAACCAATCACAATGTACAACCACGCCACTTATTGGCGAATCTCTTTTGTGCTGAGACTATTTGGAAACAGTCTGTCATTGACATATTGTAGTAGCATACAACATACTTCTGAGGCTGAGGTGTTATTAACCCTTGTTTTCTACACATAGTATTGTGTGCGTCTGCAAGAATAACATTTCTGATTAATGTTGGAAATTCTCCTCAGAGAGGATAGATTATTTTTCAAAAGCAATAGATTGACTAGCCAGTACTTACCTTTGTGCTGTACCACCAACACATATGAAGAAAGAAGAAAACACATGAAAAAGGACAAGCTTTCGGAGCACAGTTCCTTCTTCAGGTGGGAGAGAAGGAAGGAAAAGAGGATGGGAAAGGTAATTCACGACCTAGGTTATCCTTTTTTCTTCCCTTCTCTCCCACCTGAAAAAGGAACTGTGTTCTGAAAGCTTGTCCTTTTTCTCTGAGTTCCCCCCCACCCCCCACCTCCATTTGTGTCACTATCGGCAGTATAGCACAAGAATAACATTTCTATAATTTCACACACACACACACACACACACACACACACACACCTGCCAAGGCATGGGCCAAGGTGGTCAGGAATATCAGACAAGTGTAGTAATAGAGCCTATATGATTGTTTGAATGTGATTTTCATTTTCATGAGGAAGGCTTTGTCCGGAAGTGAAGTTGTGTGACTGTAATTGTCTTTTTGTCACACCTTACTTGGTCTCAAAGTGTCATCTTTCAATTTGTAAGTAGCAATATATATATATATAAAATAGACGAAGATTACTCACCAGGCGAAGGAGCACAGGTGTGACAGCATCACAAATAAATAAATGAAACACACACACACACACAAACGCAAGCTTTTGCAACCCAGTTGCTTCTTCAGGCAGAAGGGAAGGAGAGGGAAAAGGAACTGATGAGGGTTTTAAGGAAGGGGGTAAGGAGCCATTCCAATCCCGGGAGAGGAATATATATATATATATATATATATATATATATATATATATATATATATATATATATATATATATATATATATATATATATATTAAAGATTTTTGACTTACCTAAAGTACAGGCTCGTCGACAGAAACATAAAACACACACGAACCTGTACTTTAGGTAAGTCAAAATTCTTTATTTTATACATATTTTTCCCACCAGGAAAGTCTCCTTCTAGAATATTATATATATATTTCATAATAGAAAGTGTCTCAAAACTTTTGGTTCAAATTGAACAGATGATAGTGGGTTCACAACTGTTTATATTGAGACAAGAAACCAATTATATTTATTGTGTTACAGAGATACATGCTGTACACTACATAACAATGACACAGTTCATAATCATTGTTCAAAGTGACAACTGCAGTTTCAATGCATTAATTGTGTGAGTGGAGGGAGGACAATCTCCATGCCGCCCACATCTGTGGTCACCAGCATCAATTTTCTGTCAATGTATGGGCACCTAATATGATCTTATTTTCTGTCTCTTCATTTGAGATGTCAATATTACCTCATGTTCCTGCAAGATGTGCTACCACAATCCTTGTAGACTGTACTCTTTGTTGTCTTCATTAGCTAAAATGATAACTAAACTTGATGCAACTGCCTTAGACATGAACTAATATATTTTATGGAAGGCAGATACAAAAAGATTTTCAAAGAGCTCAATATTAAAGACAATGACTATTACTTATGTAAGGTCTTTTTAAAATTTTGCATCCCCATCCCTTCTTGGTGAGATGTGAAGGAAGCTTTCCCCTCCCACTTCATGTTAGGTGTACTGTTAAAATTTGTCAATAAGTATTGCAATCAATTTTTATAATTTGTTACAGCAACAGTACATAACTTTATTGAAATCATTTTACAACATAGTCATCCTGTTTGTAATGCATCTGATTCGCCATTGCAAATGTTTCTGGTACCATCAAAAAATTAATTAATTAATTAATCAAGCCACATATGCATTGCATCCTTCATAGTGATTAGAGCAAAATCAGTGGTCTCTTAGAGCACTTTAAAGTGGACCAAACAGATGGTAATCCAATGGGATGAGCTTGGGACTGTACACAATGTAATGGGACCACACCCTGCTAAGCTGTAATGAAGTCCTCGATACCCTCCATCGTCATTTTACAAAATGACAAAATGTTCAATACCAAAATCGTAATCTGATTTTCAATGAACTGTGTTCTAACCTACTAAGGACACCATTTGCAACTACTCTTATTATGTAACGAAAATTATAGAGGGAAACTTTCCAGGTGGGATAAACAAAAATAAAAATAGAAAAGAGATGACTTACCAAAAGGACCGGCTCGTCGATAGAAACAAATAAAATAAATAAAATCACACACAAACACACATACAAGCTTTCGCAGCCTAGCTGCTTCGTCAGGCAGAAGGGAAGGAGAGGCCTTTTCCCTCTCCTTCCCTTCTGCCTGACGAAGCAGCTAGGCTGCGAAAGCTTGTATGTGTGTTTGTGTGTGATTTTATTTATTTTATTTGTTTCTATCGACGATCCGGTCCTTTTGGTACGTCATCTCTTTTCTATTTTTATTTTTGTTTACTCTTATTATGTGTTAGACACACTCTGTGGACAATTGACATTGTTATTCATCAAACTAATCAACAAAGTTTATATAAATTATGGACAGTTTCACTAGTCTATGTGCTTTCCTGAAATCAGCTAACTCAGCTGTAAATTTTTAATGGACTTCCCCAAAGACACCTACAGGAAAATAAGTAAACACATGAAAGCACATATCATAAAATAACAAATTTAATTGAATATTTCTTTATTTGAAATTCTGCATTTATGGTCAAAGAAATAATAGCTAGTTTTCAATGAACACTCAGTAAATGGTTTTGTATTTGTATTTTTCTAATGGTACAGATTTTTAGAAGTAAATTTATAAGTACAGAGATGAAATATATTTCCATGAATAATACATATAACAAACTGCAACAGACATATAAAAAAATACACTCACACATGCATCACTCATGCTATTGGCAATTAACCCTCATCAGAAAAGGCAGCATTCACACAATCACACAGGCAAGCTTCACAGACACACACCATCTTCTGTGCCTGCCACACTAAGAATCACTATGCAGTGAAGGGATAGGAGGAGAGAGAAGGGGAGGGGGGACAGGAAGGTTACATTTACAATACAAGTAATATTCATACATTTAAGTACTTTTGTAGTACACTTCATAAATTTAAACATTATTCAGTGGAATAAAAGCATTGATACTCTAAAATGTGACTGAACATTTTCCAGCCATACTGAAAAATCCAAAATAACTTTGCATTTAACCAAGGATGCAACAGTGTTAATTCCAGAATGGAGAGCAAACACGTGTTCAATACTGTTCACATGTTCAAAAGTTTGTAAATCTTTGTGACTTAAATGCTTGGTTATTTGTCCCTAGCTTACAACCTTCTTAAACTAAGTTAAACTAACCTAAGGACAACACATACATCCATGGCCGACTCGAGTCCCTGATGGCGAACGGCCGCGTGCACCGTAGCACAGCACCTCAGTGCACATGGCTATTCTGTCGCAGCATTCAGTACTGAACTTGATCCAAGTGACAATCACATGAAATATATGAAGTAAACATAATAGTCTGCTTCTGATCCAGGTTTTAGCAAGGTGAGCACCTTTACTTCTGCACATTCAAACCTCCTGTTTTGAAAGCAGATGAGTTGGTTTATGTTTTATGTTTTCAAGGAGTGTATTAAATATCTCACAATAATAGCAGTCATCCATTCAAATAACAATTTCTTCAATAAATACACACACAACACAACACAAACAAATGAAAAAACTTCTTATATACATATACACAAATACCATAGCTGTATAGTCAAATAGCTGCAACTGGGCCTTATAAGAATCTCACATACATTAAATAAATTCAGCTATGTGCATGTGCAATAAGTTCCACCTGTCCCCACTATGCAGACTCCTCAGCATGTCATTACATGTATGAGAAAGAGGTCACCACTGTTCAAAACAAGTGACTAATAAAATCAAAAATTGTCCATCAAAAATAAGAAGTTCCACTGGTGGAAGAACATTGAGCATCCATATGGCATTCTATTTGGCACCTGAAAATAAAAAAGAGTGTCAAATTATATATACTATTCATGGTGCCTGCAATTAACTATTTAAATTTAATTTCAAGATATAATTTACAGAAGCATCAAAAATAGAAGTTGTATTTGTATTTGAGAACAACATTTGATCTAGATGAGGAACACATAATTTTGAATCAATGAAACATAAATGACTGGAACGAGGTGAACAAGAAACTTTTTGTTCTATTTTTGGTTCTCTCTCTAGTTTATAAAACTTTCAATTTTAAAAACCTTCAAACAACCCTAATACAGACTGTGTTCCTTCACCCAACTTATGTACACCTTACCTTTTCTTGGCTTCTTGGCTTCTTGACTACCTGGTGTAGGAGTTTTAAAATGTCTATTTTCTCTTTAAATTTAAATTTCCAACAATTGTACTACATTCATTGTGTTTGGTTATTCAGTTTGTAAGTAGTTGCTCTTATTCTGAATAATGTATTACAACAACGAACAAACTGTTATCTTATTTATTTCATCCTAGGGCCCACAGAATGAAATATGTTGTAATAAGACATTTTAATAAATTATAATTGTCCAGTACACACAACTTTGAGCATTTGGTCACTGCCTTTATCAGTAAGGAACACAGCAACTGCATTCTGAGTAATTCTCTGTGGTGTGGGGATGGTAGGAGTGAAGAGGGGAGATGGCTGCAGTATGGTCTTACAGAGCATGTAGGAAGAGGGGGTGAGCAGCAATGAAGAGAAGTGTTCCAAAATGGACACAAACAGAATGGAAAAGTTTTAGGAGAGAGGAGATGGAAATGTTTGATATGGGAAAAGAAGGTTGTCATAGGATCAGAGAATGTACTGTAAGAATAACTCCTATCTGTGTAGTTCATAAAAGCTGGTGGTGGGGGAGGACCCAGTTTATGAAACAGCTGTTGAAATCAAGCATATGCTCAGGTGCATGTTGTGCCCCAGGATGATCTACCTCGATTTTATCAACAGTTTTGCAGTGACCTTTCATTGTCTTGGACAGCCAGTTAATGTTCATATCAGTATAAAAGGCCATGCTGTGACTGCAGCGCTGTTGGTAAGTTGCACAGTTGCTTTCACAGGTTTCCTGGCCTTTGATGGGATAGGATAAGCCTGTGATGGTACCGGTACTTAAATACAAATTACAGGGTGGGTGGATTGGGTAGATCTTGCAGCAGAGTCTTCCATATGGATGTATCTGTGTGGTAGGGATGTATCTGTGGCATAGGGATGGGCTAAGATGTTGTGGAGGTTGAGTGGCCAGCAAAACACCACATTAGGTGGGATGATCTTTGGCAGGATGACTCATTTATAGGAATGATGACAGAAAACCAAGACCATGGTGAAGGTTGCAGTTATTGGTGGTGGAGAAAAGAATACTTTCCTTATAACCCAATACTATCCTTCACCAAGGTTTTGAGTTTCTATCGTCATGCCCAGAAATGAGCTATGACATCGAAGAGTGGTTTTGAAGGTGCGATGCCAGCACTCGACTAGCACATTACTTTGGGGGTGATAAGTGGTAGTGTGTATTTTTGTGATACCGCAAAGGGTACATAATTCAGGAAACGAGGCCGATTAACCCTGGTCGGTTGTGAGGAACACAGGGGAGCCAAACCGGGAGACCCAAGCGTCCATAAAGGTGCGAGAAACAGTGTCTGAAGTAATGTTCGGTATGAGGAAAGCTTCTGCCCAGTGAGTAAACCTGTCGATAGCTGTGAGCAGATTAGTGGAACCCTTCAGACTGTGGGAGGGGACCAACCAAATATACATGGATATTTTGGAATCGGCTCGATGGTTGTGAAAATTTACCCAGAGGTGGGGAAGTATGTCGAGAGACTTCGTTTTGCTGGCAAAGAACACACATGCGGGTCCATGACTGGCAATCATGGCGCATGAATCTCCACACAAAACATTCAGACACAAGACGTGTCGATGCCTTAACACCCGGGTGAGCCAAACCATGAAGTTTCTTAAACACAAGAAGTTGTAACCCATTAGGGATGAAGGGGCAAAGTGTGCCTGTAGAAATGTCACACCAGACTTCACCAGAAACTCCTGGAAAGGTTGTCTTCACGGGTCAAAGAGAAGAAGATTGGTCCAATACCAGGTGTAGAGTGTCTGGGTCGGCCGCTTGTAGCCTGGCTAAATCCGACAGGTCTATCAGGCTAGATACTGCACCGATGCGGGATAGGAAATCGGCCACAACATTATCTGCCCCTTTTATGTACCGAATGACATTCATAAACTGCAGTATGTAATCAATGTGATGAAAACGACGAGTCGGGGGGAAGGGGGGGGGGGGCAGACGGAGTGTTTTTAATAGCCGACACCAAGGGTTTACGGTCCATCAGAACGTAGAAGTACCTACCCTTCAAATCAGTTCTGAAATGCTTGATGGCCTCGTAGATGGCAAGCAACTCCCTATCGAAGGCCGAGATTTAATTTATTTATTTATTTTTTGTGTGCAGAGTACAGTTCCTTAGAAAAGAACTGAAGCAGAGTGGTGATGTCATTATAGGTCTGACTGAGCACGCCATCGACAGCATTGTCACTTGGACTTGCATTGTACCATGAGTGTTGCCTAGCAACAATGGCCGCTCCATGGCTGCTATAGCAACTGAACTCACCATGTTTCTGACTAGCGCTGACTATCAGCAAATTACCAAACTTTGCTGTGGCAGTAAAAATAGGGGGAAAAAAAAGAAAAGAACACTTTCATGGGTTTCTTTACATATGTATGATATCTGTTCAGGGATTGTTTCTTGTGCAATAAATAATTGAAAGTGTTCCCAAACTTAAAGTACACTGAATATTACTGCCATTACACCTTTTATATGATCCTCTAGCTAGGACATCATTTAAAAAGTTTCTTACCTCTTCTGGATTCAAAATAAAGTTCCTTTCCCTTTACATTTGTAACAACATTAATGATGGCTGATGTTACTAATATTGCAGTAACATGTTCCTCTGCACATGTATTAATTGTAAGTATGGTTATTTGAAAAAATCATATTATAAATTTGTCATCATATAATTGAAGCAATATATTTTTAGCTGCACAATAATCATTACGACAAAGTAATAATATGTTTTATAATGTAATTTGTATAGACTATAAGGAGGGAAAAATATAGGAGTACTTTGACTAGACTCTCTGTATTCATAGGTCTGTAATTTAGCTTACTTCTAACCATAATTATTCTATTGTTATTTGATAAATGTTTGTTCTGTCCACTGTAATACTATTGTACTACTGATCATTTGATGATGTTTAAACACAATAGTGTACAATAATAAAGAAGTATAGGGGAAAAAAGTATAGGGGAAAAATAGATACAGCCTACAGGAAAATAAAAGAAACATTTGGAGATAAGAAAAACAGCTCTATGAATATCAAGGACACTGATGGAAAACCAGTTCTCAGCAAAGAAGGGAAAGCTGAAAGGTGGAAAGAGTATATAGAGAGGCTCTATGAAGGAAATGAACTTAGCGGCAATATTGTAGAAAGGGGAGAAGAAGTAGATGAGGATGAAATAGGAGATACTATACTGAGAGATGAATTTGACAGAGCACTGAAAGACCTAAGTCGAAACAAGGCCCCTGGAGTAGATGATATTCCCTCAGAGCTACTGAAGTCTCTGGGAGAACCAGCCATGACAAACCTGTTTCACCTAGTATGTAAGATGTATGAGACAGGTGAAGTACCCTCAGACTTTAAGAAAAATGTTATAATCCCCATACCAAAGAGAGCAGGTGCAAACAGGTGTGAAAACTACAGAACCGTCAGTTTAATAAGTCATGGTTGCAAAATATTAACACAAATTATTTACAGAAGGATGGAAAAGCTGGTAGAAGCCGACCTCAGGGAAGATCAGTTTGGGGTCAGGAGAAATGTAGGAACACGGGAGGCAATACTCACTTTACGGCTTATCCTAGAAGATAGATTAAGGAAAGGCAAACCTACATTTCTAGCTTTTGTAGATTTGGAGAAGGCGTCTTCACGGGTCAAAGAGAAGAAGATTGGTCCAATACCAGGTGTAGAGTGTCTGGGTCGGCCGCTTGTAGCCTGGCTAAATCCGACAGGTCTATCAGGCTAGATACTGCACTGATGCGGGATAGGAAATCGGCCACAACATTATCTGCCCCTTTTATGTACCGAATGTCATTCATAAACTGCAGTATGTAATCAATGTGATGAAAACGACGAGTCGGGGGGAGGGGGGGGGGGGGCAGACGGAGTGTTTTTAATAGCCGACACCAAGGGTTTACGGTCCATCAGAACGTAGAAGTACCTACCCTTCAAATCAGTTCTGAAATGCTTGATGGCCTCGTAGATGGCAAGCAACTCCCTATCGAAGGCCGAGATTTTATTTATTTATTTATTTATTTATTTATTTTTTTTTTTGTGCAGAGTACAGTTCCTTAGAAAAGAACTGAAGCAGAGTGGTGATGTCATTGTAGGTCTGACTGAGCATGCCACCGACAGCATTGTCACTTGGACTTGCATTGGTCGTAATAAACAGTGTGGCATCAGAACACAGGTGAGCGATGGTAACAACCAAGGTGAGTAGCTGTTTCAACTTGTTGAAGGCCTCCTCCATAATAGGCATCCAGGGAATAGCATGATTACTTGATGTATTAGGGCCGGCAAGAGCGTCAGTGAGTGAGGGCCTGAACGTCTGAAACAGAAGGCAGATGCTTGCGGTAATAATTAATGGTCCCCAAAAAGCGACATAGCTCTTTAAATGCCTGAGGCCTAGGCATATCAAGGACTAGCTTAATTTTGTCTGTAGGTGGAGTGAGGCCATCTGCTGACACCACATAACTGAGGAACACAACTGACGGCTGATGAAGTTGAGTCTCTTTGTTATTAAGTTTGATGTCGACAGACTGTAAGGTGTCAGTCACCAATCTAACATCTAAGATCAGCTAAATGTTCTTTCATGATCTGCATAAACTCTGGTTCCAATCTACGAGGGCGGAGCGAAATCAGCGGGCCGTCCGTTGAGTGGAGTTTGTGTTGTGTTCCATCTGTAACTATGGCAATGTGACGCAGAGTACAGCACTCTAATGTCTGTGATGTGTCACAGGTGGTGGCCGCCAAGCAAAACATAGGCGCTTCGGTCGCGCGGGTACAGGCGTGCCAACTGCCGGCCGCTGAAGTGTCAACATGCGGGTGGGGCAGAGTCAGGTTGGTACACTTGCGTTTAGTTCTAGGAAAAACCAAAGGTGCCGCTGAAGGCAATGGCTGGCAAGAAATAACAGCTGATGTGGAAATGTCAAAAACACCAATGGGCTTAGGCGAAAATTCCGAAGGCGAACACGAAATATGAGCACTCGGATGTTTACAGTCGCTGTTCAGAGGAGTGCAAGAGCAAGAAGCACAGTTCAAAACATGAGTAATGTCTGGCACCAGGGCCGGTTCACTGGAAACACACTTACTAACCTTGTGAGTGTGGGCGGAGAGGACATCTCGAACAACAGGAATGCGTTGATGAGCTTCAGCGAACTCGGCATATACCTTCTTTATGTTGAGCAGATTCTCCAAACATTCAATATGTTGAAGAGAGAGCTCGAGGTGCTGGGCAAGAAGAGCAGTTTTCCACTTGTCACACTCTGCAAAAGCTCCGATTGTTTCATCACTAAACAAGCGCGAGTAGTATCCTGAGCAACAACGGCCATAACACACGAAATGTACAATTGTTTCTTAGGGTAGTACACAGCGTTGCGCACAATGTTAATAGATAATTGAAAATGCCTAATGAAGTCAATGCCAAGTATAGGTTCGTCCACTGGTGCAACGAGAAATGTCCACTTTAAGGCACAGTCGGAGGATAACTGTAGGATATGTTTATAACAGCCCGAACACTTCAGGTCCATCGAATTAATGGCTTGCACAATTGTTTCACGTTGATGAATCTTCCCAAAGACAAGCGAAGGCAGCAACAAAGATACATCAGCACCAGTGTACTGCCTGAATTTTCACTACCCGATGACACAGAATGTAAAGTCACAATGTCCTGGCACCTATTTTTGTTACAGGGGGTGGTGCCGGAACCTACCTGCGAGATGCGTTTGGGTGCTGGCAGGGAGATCTACAGCGTCTTGCTTCAGCCCAGAAATGATAGTAAAAGTAGCATCACTGATGACACAAAGGTAAACCAGTAGTAGTTTCCTCGGAGAGAGGTGGTGGATCACTGCTTGATGGACTAGCGAAGGAGCCCGTTGGCAAAGGCGGTGGGCGAGCAACAGGCAAGGCAGCAAAGCTGACGTTATTCTTCTTACCCAGAGCAGGTGTGGTAGTATATTGCTTGAGTCCATGGCCGCGGCCACGCCTAGCAAGTGTTTCCTTCTTGAAGGAGCCCAGGTCGAACGTTAAGAGACCTCTGATGCCACCATACGAATGGTAAGCTGCGTAGACTTTGTCTGCTGATTCCAGTGTTTGGTCAAGCAGTGCAGAAGGGGCCTGTGACAAGGTCAAACTGAAGTGGCTCGGTAATTTGTCCATTCAGATGGTCAGCAGTGCATTGTCGGGGAACAAGGATGGAGGAGCGATTGATCATAAACATCTCCACAGCTGCAAAGGCATCTTCTTGCCCATCCATGTAGAATCTTCCTGACAGCGTTGGTGTTTGTGCAAACCAAGCGATGTAGAATAGTAGCCTTAGGGAAGTCGTACCGGTGTGGGCGAGAAGGCTGGCCGAAAAGAATGCAGATGAAATCATCAAATTCGAACAGATGTGACATAACACATAGTAACTTGGTCACATCATCAAACCCACAATTTTCAAAAATGTCTTCAGCCACTTTAAACCACATAACAGCTCATTGGGTTTGAATGGTGGCAGCTTTGGCAGGTGGGCAAGCGCGTGCATAATTTACTGCATCGACCGGGTTGATATCTTGCGGATGCAGCTGAAAAATCCACTCAGCGAGCAGGAAGAGAAGAGTACACCGACGGAGCAACAGGCTGTGGCTTAGTGAGAGTATGTGAAGTGCATGGAATCGCGGGGCGTGGGACCTGTTGTTGCAGTGGGAGCACATGTAAACACCCGGTGTGTCGGCAACAGGCCGAGGTGAGCAGTAAGAAATGTACAAAACAACACTGTCCTGAGGCGCCGAATATTGGCAGTGAGCATAGTTAATGGAATTATTGAAGGCATTATGCAAAGGGGCACTCGACAAAATGTATAAACCATGCACATAGCCATCACTGGGCGTGGAGGGATACATCCGCGGCGTATCTGAAATTAAACTGCCAACTGGGGCACGTGAAAACTGATTATGAAGGTTAATGTTCACATGCTCCTGATTAATGAAATGCAGGGCTGGAGTTGATGCACTTCTGGCAGGCACCAAATTTGACGATTTGGACAAATCAGGGTCGCGAATCCAGAGTCAGTGTGCAGGCTGTGCTGTGGCGGTAGGGCTGATGCAGAGCCGGATAATTGAGGCTCAATCGAGTACATCTGATGATTCTCAGCTGAGATAAAGTTGTGCTCGTCCATTGCAGGGACTCCAGGCAGCGGTTGGAGTGATGAAACAGCTGATGGCAGCAGATAGTGGTGAAGCCGGCCTCGTGGCACGGAGGAATCGCGAAATACCCAGAAGGCACTAAACTTTCAAAACAAACTTGTTCACGACGAAATTGAAATGAAATCGGCGTCACAAATGAGGGGATAGGTACAATTCAGTTATGAATGCGGTATCCACTCTTAATACATTTATTACTCTATATCGGTACAGCTGATGTTCACACTTCAGATACAAGAGACCGACCTCCTGGAAGTCCCAGTCAGTCCCAAAGAATATCCACCAAAGATAACATAATGCAACTATCAATGACGGGATCGACACCACAACAGCGTGGAAAATCCTGAGACAGAAGCTATCTATGAAACCATTCAAATTGGAACTAGTGCAGAAGCTCAATGATGACGAGAAAAGGGTTTTGAGTTTTGTTCGCAGTTGCAACAATTGAATGGGGATGGCATTGTTAATTGCTTAATTTTTAGTGATGAAGCCACTTTTCACACTAATGGGAAAGTAAACAGGCATAATTGTCGAATGTGGGGGTACAAAGCATCCACAAGAATGCGTTGAATTTGAGCATGCTTCCTCAAAGGTACATGTTTTCTGTGTCTTGGCATGTTGAAAACTGTATGGACCATTCTTCTTCGCTGAGAGCACTGTCACAGGATATTCCTACATGGACATGTTGAAGCCTCTTGAGTGTGTTTCCTGGTACAATATTGTACCATGAGTATTGCCTAGCAACAATGGCCGCTCCATGGCTGCTATAGCAACTGAACTCACCATGTTTCTGACTAGCGCTGACTATCAGCAAATTACCAAACTTTGCTGTGGCAGTAAAAGTAGGGAGGGGGATAGGGAGAAAAAAAAATTCTTTCAGGGGTTTCTTTTTCATATGTATGATATCAGTTCAAGGATTGGTTCTTGTGCAATAAATAATTGAAAGTGTTCCCAAACTTAAAGTACACTGAATATTACTGGCAATACTCCTTTTATATGATCCTCTAGCTAGGACATCATTTAAAAAGTTTCTTACCTCTTCTGGATTCAAAATAAAGTTCCTTTCCCTTTACATTTGTAACAACATTAATGATAGCTAATGTTACTAATACTGCAGTAACATGTTCCTCTGCACATGTATTAATTGTAAGTATGGTTATTTGAAAAAATCATTATAAATTTGTCATCATATAATTGAAGCAATATATTTTTAGCTGCACAATAATCATTACGGCAAAGTAATAATATGTTTTATAATGTAATTTGTATGGACTATAAGGAGGGAAAAATATAGGAGTACTTTGACTAGACTCTCTGTATTCATAGGTCTGTAATTTAGCTTACTTCTAACCATAATTATTCTATTGTTATTTGATAAATGTTTGTTCTGTCCACTGTAATATTATTGTACCACTGATCATTTGATGACATTTAAACACAATAGTGTACAATAATAAAAAGTACACCAAACTTCAAATTAATTGATGACAGCTTTTTTAAATTTTCCCGTTGGGGTTTATGTCCTTAGATGTTTTTCTACTGTTTTGTGATGGAATTTTATTTGTGATTTATACCTTCCATACTTGCTTCCCCTCCTCCCCCCTCCCCTTACTTTTCAGGATACTGTCTGTCTACAAAGTTATAAAAAAGGTTATTTGTATATTGGGACAATTTGACAAGTAACACACTCACACACACACACACACACAGATAATATAACAAGAATGTAGGGTTTTATGATGTCATCAAAGGTGCAGAAGTCCATGTCCAGTAACACACCTCTTTAACTGTAAAATACCAAGAAAAGAAGCAGAAAGAACCTGCTGGAGCTATTTAGAAAAGAGAAATATACACCTATTAGAAACAGTTTTGCATTTACACTATTTTCAGCATGTTGACTTACTCTGTCACAATTTTGTACTGTGGCGTAGGTCAGGAAAATGATCGACCATAGACCGACTGAAGTGTTATTCTTTATGTTTGATCTTTGAGTTAGCTGTTTTAACAGGCAGTTCCTGCCGAGTCTCAAATGTATATGGAAATATAATAAAGTGCTAGTTGAAATATAAGAGAACTGTCAGTATTTCTGTGCCTACACATAATCTCCTTCAGTGTTACTCCGTTTATTTCATCCGCACCTGTGTGCTGCTCGAAAAAGTGTGTCATTTTATTTACACGCGCCTCTGTCTACCGCCCAGAGAATGGCTTACCGGTATCCGCATCCACCCAGTTTTCCATTGCATCAGCAACTCTCCAGCACTCCTACAGCTGTAATCGACTTGGATCCAGAATAACAAACGTCTTACAGCCCAACATGCAGCGGAATTCACCGAGTGCTATGAAAACACAACAGCAGACAATGGTTAATGCAGACTCCGACTTCAAGAGTCCTGACGTGTTTCGGTGTTCACAGCAAAGTGGTTCCAGAAACATTGCTACACCTCTGTCGAACTCGTCCTATTTTCTGTTCAAAGTGCCGAATATAGTTTCAGTTACTTTGATAATCAAGTTTCAAATTCGAGCCGGTACCCGCCATGTGTGTATCGTTCCGCGCCAAGCAGCCAGCACGCGGCCGACGCTCACCAAACTGTAAATATTACGCCAAGTGTAAATAGTTATGGACATTTGGGTGTTTCGCGTGCAGTGCCACACCACATCAGTAATTCTGGATGGCAGTGTAACCTCCCAGATGTTGAAAATAAAATCCACCACTCTCAGTCAGCTGAATTTCTAACTAATAATGAACATTCTACTGTGTGCAGCAACCTCTTCTGCTTCTCGTCAAGCAATCAAGACTGTGATAATGTTTATGCCAACTATGATGCTCACACTGATTGATCATCTGTAGCCTTGCAACCGACAGGCTTGGTGCCAAGTGAACTTCTCAATACCAGCTCAGCAAGATGCTTACAGTTCAGACCGGTCGCCCTACAATGCCCCCATCCAAAGCAATATGTGCACCACTTCTTCAACTTCAGTTTTGTCGAACCTACCTAAGCTACCAGCATTTAAACCTGCTCACTCAGAATTCTGGTTTAATCTAGTTGAGCAAACTTTCAGTGTCTGCGCTCTTGACGACAATGCCCGTTTCACGTGTCTTATGAACCACCTTCACGCGCATGTCGATTTAATTGATGACCTGGTAAAGTCACCTCCACCAGTAGAGAAGTATGCTACGGCTAAGCAGACAATCCTGGAATGGGTTTCCAAGACCACAAGAGAGAATGTGTGGCAGCTTATCTACGAGGAACGACTTGGCGTCAGGTCTCAGTCCCAGCTGTGGTGATGCCTTAGACTTCTCGTCAACGAGTACGACATGCCAGACCACACACTTGCGGAAATTTGGATGGAAAATCTGCCTTTGCCTGTCCAAACCTCTATCTCCGCATATGAAGATAGGTCAAACAGTGAGCACTTATGCACCGCCGATCAAGTTTATTCTGCTCTGCAGTGTGAACTCCATGCTCAGCAGTCAGGGAGCTCTGCCAGTTATCAGCTGCATCCATTGTTCAGACTTTAACATACCAGCAAGCTTTTTGACACCGTACCCTCACTGGGTACCGCTAAATCAAGGTCTGTTAAGCTCACAACCCTACCGGCATTTTCACCTCCATGCAAAGACAGCGCGCAAGATTCTGGGCAGCATCCTCCTCTGCCACCATCTAACTTCTCACAGGAGCAAGTATCTGTGCATCCATAGTGTTTCTTTCATTCAAGATTCGGGGAACAAGCATGCAAATGCAAACCACCATGCTCCTACCCAAACTTGATACACAGGTAGGCTGCGGCGCCACCTCCTGCATAGTAAACAACAGGCGCCATCGTACATTACATTCAGTGCCAACTGACAGTGCACCTAACGGCCACATCTACATACGCAATTTGCCATTAGGCGTCCATTTTTTAATAGACAATGGTGCGGACATACCGCTCCTTCCCGTACATCTCGTGCCCAAGAATGTACACCCTCACAAAACTATTTTACGTGCCGTGAACTCTTTGAGTTTATTGTCTTCAGGTTCTACATCTTTCACAGTTACTCTTTCTCCTGAATGCAAGTTAAAGTGGACCTTCCTTGCGGCTAACACTGAAGAACCTATCTTAGGCATTGACTGCCTTTGGCATCATAAATTGTGGCCTGATTTGGTTAGAAACACTGTTTTCTACCACCCTTTAAATAGACATATCCCTTGTGCTCCGTCGAGTGGCTGTGGTTCTACCACCATTCATATGCTCCTAACGAGAAAATTCTCCAACCTCTCCGCCGAGTTTCAAACCTGGACAAACAAGTGGCTGGTGGAACTGGTGGAATCAACACACCAATGTTTGGATTAGCTAGAGCTCTGTCTTCGCCTGCAAGAATTGAATGATGTGGTATCGGTGGCACGACAGCAGCTCACCACACTCCATGCAGAAACTAACTCAACAGCTCAACAAGTTCGTCAGTGCCATTTCAGTGTTTCCGCACCCACACACAATGATGAGTGTGTACCAGATAAACTGAATGGTGTCTGCACCCCATCAGTTCTGATGGGTTTAGTGTGAGTGTGAACATTTCGGCTGCCCCGCTTGAACATTTAACTTACCATGCACTGACCAGTGTCATTGCAGCACAGCAATCAGCTGTTCGCTCACCCCTACTAGTGCCCTCTGCGTCACCAGCAGTGCCTGCAGCAACTAGTGGTCCTGAAACTCAGTGTACCAACCGCTCTCAGCGTAGTTCACTTGTTAGCAATTCTCAGCCTGCCAGTGGTTGGCACACCTGCAACAAATCACTGTCCATGCCACAACACAAGCTAGCAGTCGCTCAGTGCAGTACAGCCACAACAGCTGACTCATGCGCTGAGTCCCGTGTGTCTGTGGTTACCAACGGTACTGTTCACAAATTACGTTTGACTGATGGCCCACCCATCTCTTGCAGACCATGCCGTCTCAAACCAGAACTTATGAAATTAGTTCACAAACATTTGGATGAACTCTTAAAAAAGCAGGTGTCATCGAAACTTCCTCCGGTTGCTGGGCCTCACCTATTCATTTCATTTCTAAAAGCGACGGCACTTGGCGCATGGTCATTGATTACACATGTTTGAACACACATACTATTATACAAGTTCGCTGTCTCCAATGTTGCAGACTTTAGTCATGCACTGTCAGGTGCTAGGTTTTTCTCAGTAATTGGCTGTAAGTGAGCCTACCATCAGATCCCTATGGCAACAGAAGACATTGAAAAAACGGCGATCACAAAACCTTTCCGTTTATTCGAGTTCCATTAAATACCCTTAGGTTTATGTAACACAGCCCAAATATGGCAAAGGTTCATCAGTGAGGTGTTGTTTCACTTGCACTTTTGTTTCGTCTACTTGGATGATATTCTAATCTTCAGCTCCTCTCTCAAGAAAAATAAAGAACATGTTAAGATTCTATTAGACATACTTTCTGCCACTGGTGCTGAAACAAATAACAAAAAACTGCAACTGCACCAGCCCTCAGTGACTTTCCTGGGTTATGTAGTTTCCGTTAACAGCATCTCACCACCTAGCAACAAAGTTAAGCCTGTGTTCGACATGCCACACCCTCAGACTTACAAGGAGTTGTGTGGGTTTATCAGAACCATTAAGTACTACAGAAAGCACTGCCAACGTTCAAAAAGTCGTTTTAACAGATGCTCTAGCTGGGCCTAACATCTCTGACATTCATCCTGTGCCATGGACATGTGAGATGGAGGCCACATTCGACAGATTTAAAAAACTTCTCACTAAGGCAGTAACCATCGCCCACCCTCATCCAGATGCAATTCTGTTTATTACCACAGATGCAATCGATAACGTGATTAGTGCTGTGCTCAGCCAAACAGTCGGTGCCACTACCTCCCCACTCCAGTTTTTTTCAAAGAAACTAAATAGTGCACAAAAAAGTATTTAGCTTTCGATCATGAGTTGCTCACAGTGTACGAGGCAGTGAAGCATTTCTGTACCAAGGATGAAGGCAAAGACCAGACTGACAGACCATAAACCTCTGGTCGCAGCTATCCAGAACCCCTCAGCCGACCCTCCGCCACACTGCTTCCACCACTTGGACTATATACTGCAGTTCACATCAGACATTCACTATATTAAGGGTGCTGACAATTTCGTGGCCAACTTCCAGTCTTGAGTGGGAGCTGTCACCACACTTGTTGACCTCTCAAACCTACCCCAGCTTCAATCTGCTGATGCTGACACCTTGGAGCTCATCTCCAACCATAGTTCATCACTAAAACCTGCTTGAACAACTTCTCCTGGTGTAGGGGGTGAAGTATGGTGCGATGAGTCCACTGGTACTCTTCATCCGTTCATACCTAATCAGCTGCAACGTAAAGTCTTCAACAAACTGCACAGTTCAGCTCACCCTGGAGTGAGTGCTTCCACTAGGCTGGTTATGGAGCATTTTGTCTGGTGGGACATGCACCATGACTGCCAGTTGTGGGGATGTTTCTGCATTCCGTGCCAACAAACCAAGATTTCCCAGCACACGTCACCCCCACTAGGCAACTTCCCAGCCCCTTCACGTTGTTTCCAGCATGTGCACATAGACTTAGTAGGCCCACTCACCCCATCCGAAGGTTACCACTACGTACTACTCGTTGGGTGGAGGCTGCACCTTTACTCAACATTACCTCCAAAACCATAGCATGAGCCTTAATTGATACTTGGCTTGCTCGTTTCGGTTGTCCTGCTGTCCTTACTACCGACCAGGGCCTTCAGTTCAAGTCTGCCCTGTTTTCAGATTTATGCAAGATGTGTGGGATTAATAAGATACACACAACTACTTACCACCGACAGAGCAATGGTTTAATCAAGCGATGGCACAGGACCTTGTAAACTTCCCTGCACTGCCATGATCCTTGTGGACTGAAGCTCTACCATTTGTTTTGCTCAGCCTTTGTACCACTTTCAAAGAGGACCTCAAGGGCTCTGTAGTGGAGTTTGTCTACGGAGAACAACTAGTAATCCCTGGTGAGTTAGTTGCACCGACTCCACTTCCTTCGGCCCCTGAGCTCCCCACTTTGGTCGAGCAGGCTCACTTATACTGCAGTAAACTTCAGCCGCCTCCTCCTTCCAGCCCCCCCCCCCCCCCCACCACATACACACATACATATGTTTTGCGAGCCCTTGAAACCTGTGACTTCATCTTCTTACGTGACGACACACTGAGGTCACCTTTGGAACTGCCTTACAAAGGACCCTACTGAGTCGTCAAATGCTCACAGAACACTATCGACATTTTGGTCAAAGGTTCTCTGACCACTGTTTCACTCAATCACATGAAACCATCTTACGTCGAGCCATGTTCTCTTCCTCCTACTGTTGAAGATGTTTCTTCCACGAGTCAGTCGCATTCTTCACCTAGTACTCCAAGTTCGAGCTTTGATAAACTTACTTCAGACCCATCAAGTTCCTTTCAAGGCTGTTCAACTCCCGGCTCCTACCACAGAGCACGTAGCAGCCCCAAACCCTATCATTGTTCTGCCATCCTCATGTTCGAGCCCGTCTTCCACTCCTATATCAAATCGTTCAACCTGGCATGGCTCACGCCAGCCACACACAACCACCCCCCTCAAGATCACGCCCACTTCTTCTGTCAGTTTGCACACCTCACCTTGCCTCGGTTTCTCACAACCACCACCTCAACGCACTGCCACATCCACCGATAAAACGTACGACCTTACTACACACGTTCATCCCGACGATATCTGTCATCTCTCAGTGGTAGTCAGCAGTACTACTGGGTTTGTGTTGCTTGCGTGTGATGAATCCCATACTCAGGCAGGAAGTGCTGCGCAACATGTAGTGTGAGGTTTCAGATTTCTAACAGGGCTGCGTGTGGAAATGTGCGAGCGTTTGTACGCCTGAACGGTAAGGTTATTGTGTGATTCCTAGGTGATATCCATCAGCCCCCCACTCAACCCTCCAGGACCGGCAAACTCGCCCCCCCCCCCCTGCCCCGACCAGCAGCATTCTCTGACTACAGTGTCTCTGCACCAGGCTTCGCACCACGGTTGCCGTCCAGCCTCCCACTGCCTGATGATGCTGCGGAGTTGGTGTTCACTTACCTGGAGGACAACAACCCCTGCCCTCAGATACGTACTCCATACTGTGAGGGGAGGCTATGTGGCATAGGTCGAGAAAATGATCGACCATACACTGACTGAAGTGTTATATCTTTATGTTTGATCTTTGAGTTAGCTGTTTTAACAGGCAGTTCCCATCTAGTTTCAAATGTATACGGAAGTGTAATAAAATGCTAGTTGAAATGGAAGAGAACTGTTGGTATTTCTGTGCATACACATAATCTCCTTCAATACCATTTTTATTTTATTTCTACTATGTGTACTAGAGGAGATATTAACAGCCAATGTTTTATATAGCAGTCTAGTGAACTTTCACATCAATGGCTTATGTGGAAATGTTGTACTGCTACTGTACTCGTAAGTGTCAGAGTTTACTCTGATGCTGTATTATGAAGTTTTTCCTCATACTAAACATTGCAGCTGTTCTGGTTGAGTGTTATGCTAAATGTTCATTTAAGTATTTTTTTTTTTTTAATTTTGATTTACTATTATTATTTATGAATATGTAGAATTATGAGATGTACTTACCAAAATGTTGTCAAGTGAACACAAAGATGACTAGTATGTGGCATTTAGATTAGGATGTACAAGGAAGCTGCTCATATCTCAGGCACATCCCGATGTTGTCATCTGGGGACTCATTCTCTTTTCCAGGGCCAAACTGCACACGGATGTTGAAGGGTACTGTACTACCTATGAAAGACATTATGTTCATGTATTATACAACAAATATATTCAGAATGAAACTTTCACTCTGCAGCAGAGTGTGCGCTGATATGAAACTTCCTGGCAGATTAAAATTGTGTGCCAGAACCGGAAGTCGAACCTGGGACCTTTGCCTTTCACGGGCAAGTGCTCTACCAACTGAGCTATCCTGACATGACTCATGATACCGCCTCACAACTTTACTTCCGCCAGTACCTTGCCTCCTACTTTCCAAACTTCACAGAAGCTCTCCTGCAAACCTTGCAAGACTAGCACTCCTGAAAGAAAGGATATGGTGGAGACATGGCTTAGCCACAGCCTATAATATCATATTCATCAAATCATGTACAGTGACTTCATTATTTTTTTTTTCTCAATTTACAAGCATTTTTACACATTCTTTTAAAATTTGCAAGTATTATTGATGACACATACAAACTGCTCTGACTAAAATTACTAAACATGTATCATTTGAAAATATGAGGTTTATGGTGTTATGTAGGTAATTTATGTATCTTCCAAACATTCCACCAAAAACTTAAAAGCGACAACTTGCTAAAAGTTTTCCATTATGACTTAAATGAACTGATGGAACAAAAATAAATATGATAGTGTGGTTGCCATGAGAGGGAGGATCCAAGCTTGAGTCCTACAACAGTACACATTGTTAAATTGTCATAATAACCAACACAGCAATACTCTTTAAAAAGAGATGACCAACTCATATAAAGAAAAATATCATCTCCAGTTTCAGGATAGAATACAATGTTAAATTTTAAATTAAGCAGAGTGAATTTGATGTTTGAAAGACAGTAATACGAAAGATTATGCTTCAAGCATTTTTCATCTGATTGGCTGATTTATTCTCTCTATGCAACACTGAAGCATTCTTTATACCTTTCATATTCTACTGTTTCTTCAACTTGGAAGAATGGACTGCTACAAAAATCACTGAATATCACGCCAAGCAAGGCATCAACCTTCAGCCAGTAATGAATTTTAAAGTTGCCATTGTAGCGATTGCTGGTGTATGCATGCTATGAGATTCTTTAAAAATATTCCTATCCAAAATTACTTTCAAACTGGAAAGACCCCAGTATCATTAAATATGTGGTATCTTTGCAGCAACACACAAAATTCACCCATGGAATATTTACTTCACAATAGAAGCAAATGCCACAGTCACCATCTTTAAAATTTTCATATTAATTTTGACAGAGTATGCTGTCATTTTTCAATTGTTGCAATTTCCTTAGACTACACCCAAATGGTTTAAATATTTTCTTACCAGTGGCTAAATGTGTATAAACTTTTATGTTAGTATGCAAATTTTAAAGTTGCAATTGTAGCGGTTGCTGGTGTATGCATGCTATGAGATTCTTTAAAAATATTCCTATCTAAAATTACTTTTAAACTGGAAAGACCCCAGTATCATTAAATATGTGGTATCTTTGCAGCAACACACAAAATTCACCCATGGAATATTTACTTCACAATAGAAGCAAATGCCACAGTCAACATCTTTATTAAAATTTACATATTAATTTTGAAAGAGTATGCTGTCATTTTTCAATTGTTGCAAGTTCCTTAGCCTACACCCAAATGGTTTAAATATTTTCTTACCAGTGGCTAAATGTGTATAAACTCTTATGTTAGTATGTAAATCAATCCTTAATTTACCCAGAAACTTGTGATGTCATTTATCCAGCTGCAACAAGTGTCAGCAGCAGAGGAGGTAGATAGAAAATTCTACTAGGGGTGGGTTGGCAGATGACCTGGTGGTAGTGGCAAGGGCAGTGATGGTGACAGCATGAGACCGGCTGCACAACAATAGTGCAGCTTCCATTGGTTCATCAGTGTATGAAGAGGCAAGGGTTTCAGAGAGATTGCCTGTTTGCTGCCTTTGGCTCAGCTAGGTGTATGGACAGAAATGGCCTGGATGATGACAATCATGGCATGAACATGAACCTGCATGAAGGGTGCCATAGAACAGGAAGCAGTTAAGAGGGGTCAGCCAAAGTGACAGGGGGATGAACATCAGATGTTCCACTTGATGGGGAACATCAGGACAGGTACAGGCACACAAAGGTTGAGGGGTCCAGACCCATCAACAGCTCCATTTTGATGTCATCAGTGACTGCCCGTATTGCTGGGGAGACACCTCCATGGTGCCCTGTCCATGGGAGGGGGCAGTGCATAGGCACTCCGGCTGTGCCTGCTGCAGCAGTCTTGGCACATTTAGGTAAGGTGCCACCAAGGTGGTCAGCTCCTAGAAGGGGATGGCACCTGCAGAAGGGCACTTCGACATCTTCTGCTGTGGATACGGCTGGTCATTGCCACACTGCAGGCACATTTGATTCTGATGGTATGAGAGTGATGCTCTGCCAATGTCCATAATGAACATTGTCCAGCTGATCCACCTTCACCATTGCCAGCATCCAACCGTGTGCACCCAGACAGGACATAATTGCATATTGTGAAGGGTACAATGGTTCCACAGGCTATGGTGCAGGCTGAAAGAGGTATAGAAATGTCTGAGTTTGTCAGCTGTTGAGAATTTCTGACAGGTTACTGGCATTCATCTTGGTGGTTCTGTAGGTTCTGAGAAACAGAGACAATGCTAAGTTCGTGTGTACACCTACCAAGCACTGTGTTAATTGCGTCTTTTACATTTGCACCATGTGCACTTCCTTGTTATTTGTCTGTGGATGAAATGGTGCAAAGATGAGATGGCTAAAACCTCCTGGCTGCAGAAACTGTGAAGCAACACCAAAAAAACTGTGGACTGTTGCTGGACACAATCAACTGTGGCAGTCCTTTGATCATGAAAACTTGCATTAGAGGCAGCAATGTAGCTTCATCTGAGGTGAAGCACATGCACGAGACATACAGGTAATTTGGCAATTCATCCACCACTACCAGCCACATGGAATTACAGAATGGGCCTATAAAATCAATATTGACATTTTATAAAACATCAGGACTGGGCCACAGAGCAAAAATTTGTGTGGGAACTACCTGATGTTTGGCAAACTATTCTTGATGAAGTCACAGGATATTTCCCCTGTCTCATATAACTTGCTTCCTATCACATCTTCCTCTACATCAGCTTCCTTTCTATAATAGTGCCTTCAAGTTTTCTTTTCATAGGTTCTCTATATATTCCTTAAACTTTTCAGTTTTCCCTTCTTTGCTTAGTCTGGTTTTCCATCTGAGTACTTGATAGTCATACCACTGATTTTCTTGTCTCCAAATGTGTCTTTTATTTTCCCATAGTTGGTATCTACCTTTCCCCTAGTTACATGTTCTTCTTCAGTCTTGCATTTCTCTGATTGCCACTCCAGCTTAGCCAGTCAACACTTCCTGTCAACATCATTTTTCAGCCGCCTATTCTCCCTTTTGCCTGCTTCACAAGCTGCATTTTATATTTTCTCCTTTCACCAATTAAGTTCAGTATCTCCTGTGTTACCCAGGGATGTCTATAAGGCCTTTCCTTCTGCTTATATGATCATCTGCAGCCTTCAGTTGTCTATCTCTCAGAGCTAACCATTTCTTCTTCTAATGCATTACTTTCCCCAGTTTCACACAATCCTTGCCTAATGCTCCCTCTGAAACTCTCAATCACCTCTGGTTTCTTCAATCTGTCCAGATTCCATCTCCATAATTTTCTACCTTTTTCCAGTCTTTTAAGTTTTAATTTACAGTTCATAACCAATAAGTTATGGTCTGAGTCTAAATCTGCCCCTGAATATGTCTTACAGTATAAAATCTGGTTTCTAAGCCTTTGTATTATCATTATAAAGTCCCTGTGCCTCCTGTTCTCTTCCATGTATATAAACTTCTTTCATCATGATTAAACAAAGTGTTAGCGATTATTAAATTGTGCTCTGAACAAAATTCTACCAGACGATCTCCTCTTTCTTTCCTTTTCCCAAGTCCATATTCACCAATTACATTTGCTTCTCTTTCCTTCCCTACTACATAGTTCCAGTCCTCGACCAAAATCAAGTTTTCCTCTCCTTAAAATGTCTGAATAATTTCTTTTATTTCTTCATATACGGTATATCTTCAACCACCTCATCATTGGCAGAGCTAGTTGGCATATAAACTTGTACTACTGTGGTCAATGTAGGAATCATGTCTATCTTAGCTACAATAATGGATTCACTAAGTTGTTCATAGTAACTTATCCACATTTCTATTTTCTTATTCATTATAAGACCATGGTTCGGAACCCACATTAAACTGTAGATCCCCCCATAACTGGCTGGGTCAGTCAGTTGAAAGGTCGGAGGCGGAGGAAGGCAATGGCATACCACCTCCAAACAGGACCATGCCTAGTAAAACACTGTGGTGTTCAAACCAATCTTTGGATTGTTGACTGCTTTCCTACACCTGATTACCACTGACTGATTTTTTATTTATAATTCTGTATTCACCTGACTAGAAATCCTGTTCATCCTGACACTGAACTTCACTAATTCCAACCATATCTAACTTTAACATATCAATTTTTCTTTTCAAATTTTCTAACTTTCCTACCCAATTAAGGAATAGAACATTCCACACTCTTGTTGCTTGTTTTGT
Organism: Locusta migratoria; assembly: GCA_026315105.1. Taxonomy (NCBI): domain Eukaryota; kingdom Metazoa; phylum Arthropoda; class Insecta; order Orthoptera; family Acrididae; genus Locusta; species Locusta migratoria. The sequence goes on from CM048745.1 coordinate 506,775,503, forward strand.
TTTTCTTGATGACGACATCCTCCTGTGTAGTCCCTGCCCAGATATCCAAATGGAGGACTATTTTACCTCCTGAATATTTTACCAGTTAGGTCCCATAATTTACAAACATTTGAACATTTAAATATTTTACGCAAGAAGACACCACCAAATATTCATTCAGCAGAGCTCTATGTCCTTGGGAAAATTGATGACTGTAGTTTTCTCTGCTTTCAGCCATTCACAGTAACTGCATGGCATAGCCATGTTAGATGATGTTACAAGGTCAGCTCAGTCAATCATCCAAACTGTTGCCCCTGTAACTACTGAAACAGCTGCTGCCCCTCTTCAGGAACCACATGTTTGTATGGCCTCTCCACATTTACCTCACCACTGTGGTTGCACCTATGGTGCGGCTGTCTGTATCACTGAGGCACACAAGCCATACCACCTCAGCAATGTCTGTGGTTCATGGGGGTGGAAAATTCGGGCCGTGGCCGGAATTTGAACCTGGGACCACCTGCCTACTAGGCAGTCACTTTAATAAACTCAGCTAACACAGGAAAATAAAAGAGACATTTTCAGACAAGAAAATCAGCTGTAAGATTATTGCCGCAACACCCAAGTTATCCAACTGCCGGCATGGCACGATGGATAGCGTCACCGATTGCAATGCTAAAGGTCGCTGGTTCAATCAAGTCCACTGGCAAAAATTTATTTCTTTGTGTATAACATTTCCAGAATGTTATACATGTTTCTTATGTTCACTTGTAATTTTTACGTGTTTCTTATGTTAACTATTCTTCTAGTTTCTGGTATATTCTGTCTGTGTATAAATAGCAGAGCACTCTGCCCGAGAGGCAGTAAGTGCTGTGTTCAGTTGACAACTCTGCCTTCGAAGTCAAGCATGCTTCCATTTCAATGCTACATTGTTTAGTGGAGGCACCGGATGTTCTGTGCAACAGCTGCATCACCGTGGCTCCAATTAGGCAACATGAAAGCCATTGCTTACATGGACTAGAACTGGAATACAAGGGATATACTAAGTACATCCTTCCAAAAGTCCGTATCATCAGAAGACCCATGGACATGAAATCAGCGGTAAGCAGCTTTACATCAGACACCCGTCGGTTTCTCTGGAGACACTGGACAGGACCCCAAGAAATGGTTAAAAGGGTTCGACCAAATAGCCAAGTACAACGTGTGGGATCATACAATGTTCTTGGCCAACTTTTACTTCTATCTGGACAGAACAGCCCAGCAATGGTTTGAAAACAACGAAGAGAAGCTGAATGATGGGGACACATTCCAGACGGAACTTAAGAAGATGTTTGGAGACTGCCAGTGACAAATCCACTCAGCGCAAGAACAATTGAAGAACTGGGTCCAATGACATGGTGAGCCGACACAGTCGTACATACAGAATGTTTTGGCCCTATGTAACATAGTTAACCTGGATATGACTGAGGCCGACAAAATCACACACCTGATGATGGGCATTGCAGAAGACATGTATCAAGACGTCTCTACAGCAGAAGAGTTTACCAAGTGGTGCCAGCGGATTGAAAAGATGCAACAGAAGAGTGTTGGATGAAAGAAGTATGACAGACTCCCCAATGTATTCCCTATGGACATTGTGGAAGACCAGCATGACTTTGCTTCTTTCATAGGACAAATTGTGAGAGAAGAATTACAACAGTTTATGCCAGTTGGGACTGTTGGACCAAGCGAGCATCAGATTATCGCCATGGATGGAAGCCCTGTAAATCATGAGGAAGCCAACACCACTGAGAAAGAGGTACTTCAGACATTAGCACCTGTTCGCCCCACCATTCACACCTGACATGAAGAATGTCCTCAACCTACAATGAGTTACACTGCAGCCACCAAATGACAGCCTAGGAACTAGCTGACGTGATCACAACCAACTCCCCCTGCAACTACAACGCCTCACAGAAGAACAGATGTCTGGAAGACAGAAGACAACATGCCAGTGTGTTTCCACTGTGGGTGCCCTGGACATGTCGTACGCTACTGCAGAGAGAGAAGGCAAGTATTCAACAATTATTTTGCTGCAAGATGTCAAACATCAGAGCAGTTATATCCCAGGAAGTCACCGCTGATGAGTTCAGTCAACCTATGGGAAAAAGCCCCTCGCCGTACCCTGGACAAGGATGAGGGCGCTCCCTAATATTGCTGCCATTCACCATCTCTGTACAGAGGTACCAGCCACTCCACTAGCTGCTGCACCCAGGAAAACTAAGCGAGGTGACCATATATGGAGGTGAGGCCATTGCAGATGAAAATCCTCCATGGACGGCAGTCGCTAAGATGTTGGGAAATCTCATCGACGCCAAAATCAACAGCCAACCTGTTTGGACACTGGTTGATTCAGGAGCTTCTTTCTTTGTATTGTCAAATAATTACCGCCACACACTGAAGAAGACAATGTTCTGTGATATGGGAGCAACAGTGCTGAAGGTCGCAAATGGGAAGTACGTCCAGCCAGCAGGAACTTGTCACAAGAATAACCATGAACAACAGGACCCAGCCATTTGAATTTGTTGTTTTAACAAAATGTATTCATAATGTCATCCTTGGATGGGATTTCCTTCAGGCATCACAAGCTATCTTTGACTGTGGAAGATCTGAGCTGCAAACTTAGGAAGTCATCCCAACAGGTACACATAATACAGAATTTTCTAGGAAGTTATTTGCCACTGACAATGTGACGATCCCGCCACTGACAATGAGAAGAGTTCCAGTCACAAACACAGATGACTGGTTAAACTGTGAAGTGCTTGTCGATAGTAAAAAGTTTATTCGGCTCACAAAAGAAATTTACATACCAGCGGCTATCATAAGCATTACCTGTGGTCAAGGAGAGATTTGGATCTCTAATTGTCACAAGCAGTCACACCTTATCTCCAAAGGAATATGTATCTGAACAGCTGAACCAATCCAGGACAGTGAGTTCAATGCCATCAATGAAGACCCATACTCTGCTGTTAGTACAGACAACACGCTGGAGGAAACAACCATGGAATTGCCAATAGGGTCTGGAATGACCAAGGAATACTGCCAATGGGTGTTAGCTATACTACGCCAATTTTTAAGTGCATTCACACCCCAGCAGAATAAAACTCAGACGAAACAGCCAACGATAAGGCACCGTATCAATACTGGGGATCATCCACCATTTAGCCAGAGTTTGTATAGATTGTCGCCAACTGAAAGATGGATAATTCAGGTGGAAGTGGAGAAGATGTTGCACAATGACATTATCCAACCTTCGGAAACTCAGTCGTCTCCAGTGGTCCTCATAAAGGAGGAGGATGGCCGTGGTGATTCTGTGTCCACTTCGGTGGATGAACAAAATCACAAAGAAAGATGTCTACCCATTGCCGTGCATTGACAACACCTTAGACTGATTGAAAGGGGCTACATACTTCTCGACTATGGACACGCAGACAGGTTACTGGCAAATCAAGGTTGACAAAGCTGACAGGGAACAGACAGCTTTTATTACACCTGACTGTCTGTATGAATTCAAAGGAATGCCATTTGGATTATGTAATGCTCCGGCCACATCCATACGCTTGATGGACAACTTCCTTCGACACTGTAAGTGGACGACATGTTTTTGCTATTTAGATGGCATTGTCATTTTCTTGGAAACATTTGAAGAACATCTGAGTCACCTGTCAACTGTTTTAAAGTGTGTTCAGACTGCAGGACTCTGCCTCAATCCAAAGAACTGCCTCTTTGTCGCCAAAGAGATAAAAATTCTGGGGCACCTAGTCAACGAAGATGGTGTCTGTCCTGATCCAGATAAAGTAAGGGCAGTCACACAATTTCCAACTCCTCAGCACATACATGATGTGAGATGTTTTCTTGAGCTGTGATCATACTACTGACGTTTCAAAAATGGATTTTGTAACAAGGCATGTCCACTGCAAGAACTTCTGCAGGGAGACGCCAAGTTTTACTGGGATGAGACAAAAGAAAGTGCTTTTCAGGCACTTAAGGAGGCTCTAACTTCTGCACCATTTCTAACCTTATATGAGGAGAATGCAGAAACCGAACTTCACACTGCCATTAGCGGGTATGAGATTGGTGTAGTGCTTGTAAAAATTCAGGAAGGTGCTGAAAAGGTGATAGCCTATGCATCAAGAGTACTCTCAAAGTACGAGATAAAATACTCTGCAACTGAGAAAGAATGTCTCACAGTTATCTGGGCTATCAACAAGTTCTGGGCCTATTTATTCAGAAACCATTCACTGTTGTGACAGAGCACCATTGAGTTGGCTGACTAGCTTGAAGGACGACTAACAAGATGGGCACTAAGACTCCAAGAGTACATTGTCACAGTGGTGTTCAACAACAAGGATGCCGACTGCCTTTCGAGGAATCCATTAGTGGAACACAACAGCATGAACGAAATTTCAGCCCTCACTGAATTAGGTGACATTACAGCTGAACAGAGGGAAGATCCAGCACTATTAAAAACCAAAGAGACCTTGGAGAAAGGAGAACCGACCAATGGAGAGTTCTAACTCATAAATGAGACATTATATAAGAGCAACTACAATCCACTGGGCTCCAAATGGCTACTGGTCATTCCAGCTCATCTCCAGCCAGCTATTCTCAAGTATTTCCACAATGCTCCAGTGTCCTGTCATCTGGAAATCGTGAAAACCCTAGACAGAATCAGATGCAGGTATTACTGGAAAAGTCTCTACTGATCTGTCAAGCACTATGTGAGTCACTGTAAAGAGTGCCAGCAATGGAAGCATGTGCCACAATTAGTTCCAGGGCATCTCATACCAATTCCACCTGCAAAAGCTCCATTCCACCGAACTGGAATCAACCGGTAACTGATGGATAATAGTCTGCACTGACTACCTCACATGCTACGCTGTCACCAAACCTGTGCCGACTGCAGAAGCTCCAGAGATCGCAAAATTCCTTGTAGAAGACATTATTTTGAAGCATGGAGCCTCACGTGTGATAATATCTGATAGTGGAAAAGTATTCCAGTCAAAACTAGTATCAGAGTTAATGTCACATTGCGACATTGTTCACAGAATGACAACTGCATACCTTCCTAAGACAAATGGTCTTACAGAACATTTTAACAAGATGTTAGCATATATGCTGTCGATGTACATTGATGTTGAGCAGAAGGATTGGGATACAATACTGCCAGTCGTGACATTTGCTTATAATACCTTAAGACAAGACACCACAGGCTTCACGCTGTTTTTCCTGCTCCATGGCCATGAAGCTGAGACAACAATGGATACATGTTCCCATTCCAGCCAGATGACACTCAGGATGACTATGTGAAACAGCTCGTCACCAGTTTCGAAGAAGCAAGACAGCGGCTCACATACGGACACTGGACGCTCAGGAGAAGGACCATCAGCAGTATAAAAACAAGCACCAACCTGTTGTGTACGGCCCAGGAGATCTGGTATGGATTTTGACCCCTGTACAGAAAGTTGGGCTATCAGATAAGTTATTAAAGCGATACTTTGATCCTTATTGTGTCATATGCTGCCTGTCAGACGTCACATATGAAATCAAGGTCTATGAGCCGTTGTCGAAACAACAAAAACAAAGAGACATTGTTCATGTCCTCCGCATGTAGCATTATTACGATCCTGAAATAGGCAAAACTGGTTTCTTGTTCAAGGAATCTAAGGATGGTAATGATACTGATGAAGCAATGACAGGAATGTCTGTCATTGGTAATCGTGCAGAAGGAAAGGATTCTCCAGAACTGCCATACAGAGGACAAATGACCAGATGAAGATCCAGGACATTGCAGCTAGCTCCAAAGGTAAACTTACAGCAGGTCGCTGTTGTTTCAGGAGAGGGAGGAGTGTTGCAAGACCCCAAGTTATCCAACTGCTGGTGTGGCACAATGGATAGTGTCACTGATTTTAGTGCTGAATGTTGCCGGCTTAATCCTATTCACTAGCAAAAATTTATTTCTTTGTATTTATCATTTCCAGAATGTTCTACATGTTTCTTATGTTCACTTGTAATTTCTACATGTTTCTTATGTTAACTACTCTTCTAATTTCTGGCACATTCTGTCTGTGTATAAATAGCAAAGCACTCTGCTCGAGAGGCAGTAAGTGCTGTGTTTAGTTGACAACCCTGCCTTCAAAGTCAAGCCTGTTCCATTCAACACAACAAGACTCAAAACGGAAAACCTGTTCTGAGCAAAGGAGGGAAAGATGAAACGTGGAAAGAATATATAGATGTGCTCTAAAAAGGGAATGAACTTATAGATAATATTGTAGCAAGGGAAGAGGAAGTAGATGACTATGAAATAGGAGATACTATACTGAGTAAAGAATTTGATAGAGTACTGAAAGATCTAAGTCAGAACAAGGCCCCTGGAGCTACTGTAACAGACTTTAAGAAAACGGAAATAATCTAAATTCCAAAGAAAGCAGGTGCATACAGGTGTGAAAATTACAGAACCTTCAATTTAATAAGTTACGGTTGCAAAATTTTAACACAAATTATTTTCAGAAGGCCAATGGCTGTGTCGCAGTGGAAACAACAGTTCCCATCAGGTCACCAAAGTTAACCACTGTTGGGCTTCGCCAGCACTGTTTGCATGCAAGGTGCACTCAGCTCTCATGAAGGCATTAGAGGAGCTACTTGATTGAGAAGTAATGGCTTCATTCTGGAAAACTGACACAGTGGCTGGGAGTGGGAGGCACTGACCACATCCGCCTCAACACCGCAATACAGATATGGCAGCTGGTTGCTCCCTGATGGGCCTTTAGGGCCTGTGTGGGACAGACTTTAGTATTTACAGAAGAACTGAAAACTTGGTAGAAGCCGACCTTTAGGAGAAATGTAGGAACATAGGAACAATACTCACCTTACAACTTACCTTAGAAGATAGGCTAAGGAAAGGCAAACATACATTTCTAACTTTTGTAGATTTGGAAAAACTTTCGGAAATGTTGGTTGGAATACAGGAAATATATGTAACGGAAGGTTATTTACAACTTGTACAAAAACCAGACAGCAGTTATAAGAGTCAAAGGACATGAAAGGGAAGCCTTCTTTGGGAAGGGAGTAATATAGGGTTGAAGCCTTTCCCCAATGTTACTCAATTTGTACACAGAGCAAGCTGTGAAAGAAAGCAAGGAGAAATTTGCAGAAGGGATTAAAGTTCAAGGTGAATAAATAAAAACTTTGCATTCTACTGATGCTGTTATGTCACAGACAGTGAAGGATCTGGAAGAGTAATTGAATGGAATTCAAACGTTTGTATAGCTTATGGGACTTAACTACGGGGTCATCAGTCCCTAAACTTACAAACTACTTATGAACTAACTAATACTAAGGACGGCACAAATATCCATGCCCGAGGGAGGATTCGAACCCCCGACCGTAGTGGCCGTGCAGACCGCGACTGGAGTGCCTCAATGCGCCTCAGTCCCCTCGGCCACCACAGCCGGCTGAATGGAATTGACAGTTTGTTGAAAGGAGTGTATAAAATGAACATTAACAAGAGCAAAACTTGGGTAATGGAATGTAGTCTAAGAAAAACAGGCAATGCTGAGGAATTAGATTGGGTGCTGAAACGTTGGAGGAAGTGTGTGGGCCAAGAATCACAGAGGGAGTCCTAGAAACAAAATCAGTACACAGGTTTAAATAGATGTGGATTGCTGTTCTTATGAGGAGATGAAGATGCTTGCCCAGGTTTGAGTAGGGTAGGAAGCTGCATCAAACCAGTCTCTGGACTCAAGACCACAACAAAAGCAAACTGTGAATGCGCAACCCCAAAAATATACTAAACGTTTTTATTGTCTGCTAATGAAACAGTTACTGTCCTTACGACATATTGATATTCGATGTCAATAATGAATTCTCCTTGTCAGGAATGGGCTGCTTTTCATAACCAACTAAATATTGAACTCTTGAGGAGAGAGGAAGACAGTCCAGATTATGTTCTTTTTCCATAAACATGAGGGTCACAGACGCTTCAGTCTCAACCTGGAAACAGATCAGTTTTTCTGAATCAACAGTATGATTTGGAGCTTTCTGGAGGCACCTAGCACACAGCCCTACACAAGCGTAGCACTATTGATTTATGTAAACTCCATGTTTGCTTCCATGGGTTGACTGCTTAGGCGGCTTTAAGAGACAGCTGCCATGTGACTGTATAGCACATCATACACACAGCATGCCAGTGAAGACAGCAAAAACATGTGTCAGCTGTCTGTCATAGCTGCCAGTGCAGCCAGTCCATGGAAGTTTAAGGTGAACAGGTGATACTATACTGAGAGAATTTCACAGAGCACTGAAAGACCCAATTCAAAGTGAGGCTCCTGGAGTAGACAACTTTCCTTCAAAACTAATGAAGTCTCTGGGAGAGCTAGGCATGATGAAACTATACCTCCTGGTTTGGAAGATGTTATGAGACAGATAGAATATCTTCAGACTTCAAGAAGAATGTAATACAGAAATCCCAGTTCTGAAGATAGCAGCCACACATAGGCTTGAAAATTACAAAACCATCCATTTAATAAGTCATGGTTGCAAAATTATTTACAGAAGAACAGAAAAACTGTGAAAGCTGACATTGGGGAAGATCAGTACTGATTTAGGAGAAATTTATGAACTTGCAAGGTGTTGCTCTGCCTCCAACTTTTCTTCGAAACTAGGTTAAGGAAAGGCAAACCTGAATTTCCAGTTTTTGCCAATTTGGAGATAGTTTTTGACAGTTTACTGGAATATAGTCTTTCAAATTTTCAAGTCAGCAGTGGTAAATTATAGGAAATGGAAAGTTATATGTAACTTGTACAGACATCAGACAGTAGTTATAAGTGTCAAAGGGCATCATGAAACGAAAGCATTGGTTGAGAAAGGAGTAAGACAGGGTTGTAGCCTTTGCCTACTACCATTCAATCTGTACATTGAGCAACCTTTGAAGGAAGGCAAGGAGAAATGTGGGATAGGAATTGAAGTTTAGGGAGAAAAAAATAAAAACTTTGGGTTTGCCAATGGCATTGTCATTCTGTCACTGGCAGCAAAGAACCTGGAAGAGTAATTAAATGGAATAGACATTGTCTTGAAAGAAGCGTATAAGATGAATATTAATTAGGGCAAAACAAGATTAATAGAATGTAGTGAAATGGTAGTAGATGAGTTTAGTTTCCTGGACAGTAAAATAACTTACGATGGCCTCAGTACAGATAAAATAAAATGAAGAATGGCAACAGGATTCTAAACATTTCTTAAGAAGAGGAATTTATTAACAATGAATATTGATTTAAGTCTTTCCTGATGGCATTTGTCTAAATTGTAGACTTGTATGGGAATGAAATGTGGACAAAAATAGTTAAGACAAGAGAATTCTGAAGATTATATTGGTAGATTCCTTAACTAATGAGGAAGTACTGAACAGAATTTGGAGAAAAAATAAATGTATGATATATCTTGACTGAAAGAAGGAATCGATCAGTGGAACACAGTTTGAAACATCAAGGAATCACCAATTTAATATTGGAGGGAAGTGAATGGGGTAAAAATTGCAGAGGAAGATTAAGAGATGAAAACAGTAACAAGGTGGAGATGAGAGGTGCCTCAAACCAGCCCTTGGACTGAAGACCAATTAGAACACAAAATGTTAGTACAAAGAACATCAGCTCCCTGTACAGGATAAAGATATATTTATAAAAGAACATATGTGATATGCTGATACAAAAACTGAAGATAAATATGGAATACAAGAAGATGTTAACACTTTTATTCATAGTGCTTTATATACCATATGTTGTAAATATGACAACTGTTTCCAGAATGAAACTTTCACTCTGCAGCGGAGTGTACGCTGATATGAAACTTCCTGGCAGATTAAAATTGTGTGTCAGAACCAGGACTCGAACCTGGGACCTTTGCCTTTTGCGGGCAAGCGCACTACCGACTGTGCTATCCCGACACGACTCACAATGCCGCCTCACAACTTTACTTCCGCCAGTACCTCGCCTCCTACTTTCCAAACGTCACAGAAGCTCTCCTGCGAAACTTGCAAGACTAGCTCTCCTGGAAGAAACGATATGGTGGAGACATGGCTTAGCCACAGCCTAAGGGATGTTTACAGAATGAAACTTTCACTCTGCCGTGGAGTGTGCACTAATATGAAACCTCCTGGCAGATTAAATTTGTGTGCCGGAACCGGGACTCAAACCTGGGACCTTTGCCTTTCGCAGGCAAGCGCACTACCGACTGTGCTATCCCGACATGACTCATGATGCCGCCTCACAACTTTACTTCCGCCAGTACCTCGCCTCCTACTTTCCAAACTTCACAGAAGCTCTCCTGCGGCATCGTGAGTCATGTCGGGATAGCACAGTCAGTAGTGCGCTTGCCCGCGAAAGGCAAAGGTCCCAGGTTCGGGTCCCGGTTCCAGCACACAATTTTAATCTGCCAGGAAGTTTTGTGACAACTGTAGACAAAATTAGTCAGTCATCTTGGAAAACATCTTGAAATGTTAAGGCAGCAGTAGGTGGATTGATAATTAAGTTCTGACAGAGTTTAATCATAATTTTTTCATAAACTATATTGACATGCTGCACACATACTAAATTATAACAAAAAATTAAACACTATTGAGGCCAAAATAAAAGAAATTTTGTAGTGAAAATTGCAAAGCATAATAATAAACACCTCCTAACAGGCTGACTGCAGAACACATAATTACAGATATTTAATTCCAGGCCAGTCATATATAACAGTAGCCATGACATTTTCCTGTGTTCGCCAGTGGTCACAATCAATCAATATGATAATGAGTGTGATGCAATTTATTGCAAGGATATTTCAAGCTGGCAAAAGACATTGGTGACTGATGCATTACTCTAAGTTTATATTTCCATCTCTGTTATCAGTGGACTTACTCTCTACTCTGCATGGAACCTCCCCAGGACTGCAAAAGGAACTGCCACAATGAAGCAAGTCACACACTCCACCCATTCCTCCAGAATTTTCTTTTGGCTGAAACAAAATAAATTGCAAATTTATTGTCCCTGTTCTCTTAATACAGAACCAATACCATTTAGTGTACATAAGGGAACACAAGGTAACTGTCAGCAGTGGAGGAGCTGTTAAGCATTAAGACATAAGTTATTACATCTATGTGGTTCATTTTGTGGTTTACACTTCCTTGTGCAGAGTAAATAAAATATGTAAAAATTAATTTTATATATAAATTAAAACAGAATGTTAAATTTTAATTTAGCTAATATAATCTGGATACATTTAGTTGTTATATATCCTCTGTTATTGACTCATTTAGGAGTTTGGTACACCCTCAAAACTCATATATAAGTATTACTGTTATTATTTGATCCTGTGGAATTATTATTACATTCTGTTGAAGGTGCAAAAAGTAATGATTGGCTCACCAAGCAAATTACGAGAAGCACAAAAGCCTTTGAATATCTTCACTCAAAAAGATATCAAAGCAAAAGTTTATATAACTATTAAAAATAAAAAATAGTGTAACATACAGGAAAGTGCTGATATGAGCAAACAAAGTCATGAATGACAGTACCTTATGCAGTTTTGACAATAAAACCAAAGCAGTTTGTACAGCATATTTTTAAGAATGACAGAAATGATCATGAGCTACCTCAGTAAATATAACTTGATAACAACAGCCTAGTTTGGATTCAGACAATGCAGTAGTACAAAATCTGCAAGAGCAGAATTTACTAAAATTGTGTTGGTGGACCTTTATAGAGGTAGTCATGTAACAAAATTGTTTTAGATTTGTCCAAGAACTTAGAGTAAATCACAAAATACTTCTCCTTATCCTCTAGTTACTAGGAATAAATATGAAAATACTGTATATTTGTAAATTTTAAGCTTAAAGTTAATCTGTCAAGTAATCATTAACACTGTAACTAGTGGTAGTTGCACAACAACTGAAGTAACAATGGCATTTGACAACATGTGTGTTTCTAATGAGTTTTCCTTCATGGGCCACCAATGCAATGTAGATTTTTTTAAATGAAACTACTACTATTTGACTGTTTTGGTTGAATTGTTATAACCTGATCATGATCTCAACCATGTAGCCATTTTGAAATGCCATATTCATGTTTAAAATTATCTGATACACCTAAAATGTATGACTTCATCACATCAATATGCACTTAGTTTTATAAAACCAAATATATAAATGTCTATCTTGTTGTGTTTGAGTGTGCATGTGTGTGGGTGCTTGTTTACCTTTCCTTTTTTCCCCTTAAGGTAATTCCTTCCACTCCTGGGATTGGAATGACTCCTTTTCCACTTCCTTAAAACCCGTATCCTTCCCTTTCTCCCTTCCTTCCTTCCTCTTTTCCTGAAGAAGCGACCAGCAGTTGCGAAAGCTAGAATGTTTGTGTGTGTTTTTATTTGTGTTTTTTGTGTCTATCAGCAAGCCTGTGCTTTGGGTAAGTCAAACAATCTTTATTTTTATACATATTTTTCCCACCAGGAAAGTCTCCTTCTATAACACAAACACCTAAAAATTTTGAATATTCTATCTTAGCTACAGATTTATGTTCAAAGTCTAAATTTGTTAATGGTGTCATGCAATTTACTGTATAAAACTGTATATACTGGGTTTTATCAAAGTTTAATGAGAGTCCATTTCGAGAGAACCACTTAATAACTTTCTGAAAGATATCATTTACAATTTCATCAGTTAATACCTGTTTGTCAGGTATGATGGCTATACTTGTATCACCAGCAAACGGAACTAGCTTAGCATCTTCATGAATATAGAATGGCAAGTCATTAATATATATTAAGAACAGCAAAGGACACAAGACCGAACCTTGTGGGACCCCATTTTTGATAACTCCCCCGTTAGAGGAATTAATTGTTTCATCTATATCATGTGAACTGCTTATTTCAACTTTCTGCACTCTTCCAGTTAAGTATGATTTAAACCATTTGTACACTGTCCCATTCATACCACAACAGTTTATCTAGAAGACTCCCATGATTTACACAATCAAAGGCCTTTGAGAGATCACAAAGAATCCCAACTGGTGATGTCCGGTTATTCAAAGCATTTAATATTTCATCAGTGAAAGTATATATAGCATTTTCAGTTGAAAATGCTTTTTTTGAAAATCAAACTGACATTTAGTTAGAACTTTATTTTTACTAATATGTGAAGCAACTCGAGAATACATAACTTTTTCAAAAATTTTGGATAATGCTCTCAGAAGTGAGATGGGGTGGTAGCTGTTGACATCAGATGTATCCCCTTTTTTATGCAAAGGTTTAACAATAGCATATTTCAGTCTATCTGGGAAAATACCCTGCTTTAAAGAGCTATTACAAATATGACTAAGAATCCTACTTATCTCTTGGGAACAAGCTTTTAATACCCTGCTGGAAATGCCATCAATTTCATATGACCTTTTACTCTTGAGAGAGTTTATTATTTTCCTAATTTCTGAAGGAGAGGTGGGTTGAATTTTAATTGTACCAAATTGTAGAGGTATGGCCTCTTCCATTAACTGCCTTTCTTCTTCTAATGAACATTTAGATCCTATTTTCTCTACAACATTTAAAAAGTAATCATTAAAAATGTTTTCAGCTTCTGACTTTTTGTTAATAAGTTTTTCTTTTGTTTTGATGGTAATAGCCTCTTCCTCTGGTCTTGGTTGCCCTGTCTCCCTTTTAATAATATTCCAAATTGTTTTAGTTTTATTATCAGAGGAACTAATCTCAGACATGATGCACATGCTTCTTGATTTTTTTATAACTTTTCTTAATGTAGCAAAGTAGTTTATATAATATTTTATTATTTCTGGGTTATTACTCTTTCTTGCTGATAGATATAGTTCCCTTTTTCGGTTAGAAGATATTTTTATTCCTTTAGTAAGCCATAGTTTTTTTGCATGGTTTCTTACAATTATATTTAAATAATTTCTTGGGGAAACAGTTATCAAGTACCCTTGCAAATGTATCATGAAATAAGTTATATTTTAAATTAACATCATGTTCCTTACAAACCTCATCCCAGTCTAACTACTGTAGACTTTCTGTGAAATTTCTAGTTGTCAAGTCATTAATCGAGTGCACAACTCTGGAGGTCTGTTTCGAATTACTGTACGGAGCTATGTCATATACTTTTACTAGCTGTGCACCATGATCGAAAAGACATTCTCAACGGGACAAGCATTTACATTGTTAAACTTATCTTGGTCTTTAAAAAAGTTATCTGTCAATGTACTGCTGTCCTTTACTACCCGAGTAGAAAAATCAATAACAGATGTCAGATTTAATGAGCCAAGTAAGACTTCCGGGTCTTTCTTCCTATTACACTCTTTCAGTGAATCTACATTGAAATCACCACAAATAATAATTTGCTTCTCCCTATCTGACAGATAGCACAACAAGGCATCCACGTCTTCCAGAAATAACTGTAATTTTCCTGAAGGGGACCTATATACTGTTACAATTATAAGATAATCGACCACAGAGGTTTTCCCGGTGTAATAACTGTTTGTAATCTTCTCGGGTCTGCAGCCGGTTACTAAAGTCAACTTGACACAATATTTCAGCAGCGCAACTGCCCGCCATCCTCAGGTGAGCTTGCTGATAGACAATCTCGCTGGAACTGAGTTACCAGTGCAATCGGCGGCTCCTTTATGCATCGAGGAAGACCCATAGCGTGTGCGCAAGAAGTGACAGTAACTGCCCTCTGGCGCACAAGACATACAGCGCTCCGGTGGTAGAGTCCAGCGAAATCAATAATCGATGATAAAGAAAATTATTATTCAGATTTATGAAGTACCAACTGTTGTTTTTTAACATCTGATAACACAGGGTTCCAGGATTTACTAAGAAGGTAGCCTTTGTCTCTGTTAATCAGACCAGATAATCGAATCTCTACGGGTTCCTTTAAGACACATTCCCAGTAACGAGATGCTGAAGCAACCATGTGAGTTTCGTTATATAACATTCTATGTCCCTCATTGAGACAATGCTCAGCTACCACCGACTTCTCGGGCTGGAGCAAATGTGTGTTGCGTTGATGTTCAATACATCTGTCCTGAATGGTACGGATAGTCTGACCAATATACGTTTTACCACATTGACAGGGAATCTTATATACCCCGGGCTTCCTCAGACCTAAATCATCCTTCACAGATCCAAGAAGTGCTCTCGTCTTTACTGGCGGACGAAAAACACTCTTAAGATGAGGAGATTGAAGATATGTATGAGGAGGTAAAGAAAATTATTCAGACAATTAATTGAAAGGAAAACTTAATTGTGATGGGAGACTGGAATTCAGTAGTAGGAAAAGAAAGGGAAGCAAAAATAGTAGATGAATATGGAATGGGCAAAAGGAATGAAAGAGGTAGCTGCCTGGTAGAATTTTGCATGGAACATAATTTAATCATAACAAACACCTGGTTTAAGAATCACAATAGAAGGTTGATTAGTAGAAGAAGCCAGGAGACACTGGAAAGTATCAGGTAGATTTTATAATGGTAAGACATAGAATTTGGAACAGGTCTGAAACTGTAAAACATATGCAGGAGCAGATATAGATTCTGACCATATTGAAAGAAATGGCGGGAAATAAAACAGTAGAAGAAGAATGGGTAGCATTGAGAGATGAAATAGTGAAGGCAACAGAGAGTAAAATAGGTAGAAAGGTAAGACCCACAAAAAATCCTTGGCTATCACAGGAAATACTAAATGTAATTGATGAAAGGAAAAAATATAAAAATGCAGTAAATTAAACAGGCAAAATGGAGTACAAACAACAAGAAATGAGATTGACAGAAAGTGCAAAATAGCTAACCAGAATGGCTAGAAGGCAAATGCAAAACCTGTAGAGGAATGAATAAATAGGGGAAAAAATAGGTACCACCTACAGGAAAAAAAAAAAAAAAAAAAAAAAAAAAAAAAAAAAAAAAAAAAACATTTGAAGACGAGAAAAGCAGCTGCATGGTATAAAGAACTCAGATGGAAAACTAATTCTCAGCAAAGAAGGGAAAGCTGAAATTAGAAACGAGTATATAGGATGGCTCTACAAAGGAAATGAACTTAGAGACAATATTGTAGAAAAGGAAGAGGAAGAAGATGAAGATGAAATAGTAGATGCTATACTGAGAGAATAACTGGACAGAACAAAACAAGGCCCCTAGAGTTAATGACATTCCCTCAGAACTACTGGAGACTCTGAAGAGCCACCCACGACAAAACTGTTTCACCTGATGTGTAAGATGTATGAGTATGAGATGGGGGAAATACCCTCAGACTTTAAGAAAAATTTAATAATCCCCATTCCAAAGAAAGCAGGTGCAGACAGGTGTGAAAACTACAGACCAACAGTTTAATAAGTCATGGTTGCAAAATTTTAACACGAATTATTTACAGAAGGATGGAAAAGCTGGTAGAAGCTGACCTTGGGGAAGATCAGTTTGCATTCAGGAGAAATGTAGGAACATGGGAGACAATACTCACTTTATGGTTTTGCTTAGAAGGTAGAGTAAGGAAAGGCAAACCTACATTTCTAGCTTTTGTAGATTTGGAGAAAGCTTTGTCTTTTGAAATGCGGTGCTACAGAAGAATGTGAAGGTTAGGTGGATGGATTGCGCAACTAATGAGGAGGTACTGAACAGAATTGGGGAGAAAAGGAATTTTTGGCATACCAGAACTAAAAGAAGGGATTAATTGATAGGACACATTCTTAGACATCAAGGAATTGTGAATTTAGCGTTGGAGGAAAGTGTGTGGGGTTAAAATCGCAGAGGGAGACCAAGAGATAAATACAGTAGGCAGATTCAAATGGATGTAGGTTGCTGTTCTTATGAGGAGATGAAGAGGCTTCTCAGAATAGAGTAGGGTGGAGAGCTGCATCAAACCAATCTCTGTACAACAACAGATTATAATATCAGTGTGGTTAAATCAATGATTTCAGTCCACAGTGCATTAGTAGTGGAACTTATAACAAAGGTCTAGAATAAACTGCAACAAGCACATGACACTCAAGCTACACATTCAGCAGGAGGAATAAGATTATAGTAGATATTTGTTCCATAGATCCATATTGAGGAGATCTTTGTGTATGTGGAACATGTATATAATATAAGCTGATATAATAATACTAATAGTATGAATACATACATCATTTAGTTCTATTAGAAAATACATCAGTGGAGTAGAAGGAAGTGGTCACTAGTAAGCCTTTCATGCCTTAAACTGATCTTTATTTGTAGTTAAATTCTTTATGTTTGCTAGTAAATTATTGAAAATGTATGTTCCAGAGTAGTGGATGCGTTTCTGAACAAAAGTAAGTGCTTTTAAGTCCTTATTTAGATCATTTTATGTACACTGTGGGATCAAAAGTAACTGGACACCCCCAAAAACATACTAGGTGCATTGTGTTGCCTCCTACTGTCAGGTACTCCATATCAGACGAGAGACAAGAATAGGGTGTCACTTGTGCCATAAGTCTGAACTTGTGATTTCCATGCTGCTAAATATCCCTAGGTCCACTGTTTCTGATGTGATAGTGAAGTGTAAACAGTAACAGACCGATTCTAATTTGTTGACTGCAAGAAATCGCCAACAGTTTAAGTGGTTCATACAGAGTAATAGGCAGGCATCTATCCAGATCATCACAGAGGAATTCCAAACTGAATCAGGATCTACTCCAAGTACTATGATAATTAGGTGGGAGGTGAGAAAACTTTAATTTAATGGTCAAGCAGCTGCCCATAAGCTGCAAACCATGTAGATAAATGTCAAACGACACCTTGCGTGGTGTAAGGAGCATAAACATTGGCTGGCTGAATGGTGGAAAAATGTGTGGAATGAAATGGTAGACGATGTGGCGATCTGATGGCAGAGTGTGGGTATGGTGAACAGGGTGTTATGGTGTGGTCATGTTTTTCATGGAGGGGGCTTGCACCCCTTGTTGTTTTGAATGGCACTATCACAACACAGGCCTACATTGATGTTTTAAACACCTTCTTGCTTCCCACCATTGAAGATCAATTTGGGGATGGCAATTGCATCTTTCAACATGATCGAGCACCTTCCTCCTCCACTGCCCTCCTCACTACTGTCGAGATGCTTGCTTTGCTTCAGCAGTCAGAGATGGGGGTCATGTGTTCATAGTTATCTCTCAGTGATTGTGTGAATGAATGTGTTTCTTTTTCTGATGAAGTCCATGACTGAAAATTTAAATTGTGTGAATGTGATTGTCTACTTTATGTGCCTGTGAGCAGTTCAGTGACTGTCTTTACAGTAAGTTTTTATCTATCCTCCATTATTGACATTTCAATCTGGATTTTCCATTCTATATAATCTTGACACAGACTGCCCATCCAAGACTCCTGCACTATTATGATCTAGTAATAAGTTTGGAAAAATTTGACAATTCTGTTATTTTATTGCACTCCAAAAAACATACAGATTACTTACATGACAATAAAGTTCAATGAAAATCAGTTACACCAGAATCCATAGAAGTGACCTTCCATGGAATGACAGCTAATACAGTACGTAACAAACCAGTTACAAAAGTTTTAGTGATTTTGGCATATCAGAATAAAATTACAAGTTTATCAATTATTTACAGTTTATAGTAAGACTCACCATAATGAAGTCTTCTGAATCACATGGCATCACAATGCGATCATCACATTCTCTTGTGTCCCCATCTCCAGAGCCCTCATCTGAAACATTTGATAAAATGAGATGATTGAACAGGACATGAGTTTTGTAACTGCCAATTTTATTTTGGGAAGTTAGTGCAAAAAATTCACAATGCAGTATGATTTGTGAATATTGTTTCCAGAGCAATAGTTTAATTGAATTATAATTGATCCTGTGTTTCTGTCAAACCTGAAAGAAAACTGTTATTTACATAGAATATTGTTCTTTGTTAAGTACCTCATTCCCATGAGCCTCTTTT
Source organism: Locusta migratoria (assembly GCA_026315105.1). Lineage (NCBI taxonomy): Eukaryota > Metazoa > Arthropoda > Insecta > Orthoptera > Acrididae > Locusta > Locusta migratoria. The sequence goes on from CM048745.1 coordinate 506,794,461, forward strand.
CTGTTACGGAAACAATGAGAGTCTACTACAACCTGATTCTCACACACAAACAGAGGGTGTTTTGTTTCACATGATCTTTGCTTTTGATGTCTGTACTGATATTTGTTGACTCTTCTTCATTCTCCACAAACTTTTGCCATATACGTTTCTGATTCTTCATTAATAACAGATCCCCTTCAATAGAGCATCATAACAACAGTTCTGATCATCTGGTCTAAAATTAATATTTTGTGAAATATTTACAGTGGTAAGATTGATACAATGTTCCGTAACTCAGGCAAACATCAGACCTGTATGTTTGGTAAATTATTAACAAGAAATTGTAAGTTACTACAATTTTGAAAACAGCCATTCTACCCAGCCATCTGTCTGCTTCTGCTAAGAATGGCAATCTTTAAGTATGATTATATTATATTACATTAATACTTGTTCCACATATTATGAATATGACATTTTGTAATGATGTGGAACATGTCTGTTTAATAATAGGTAGGCATATCGTTACATGATGTTACAAAACATTCATTATTGTATTTATTTATTTTCTAAAATCACTTATTTATCTCTAAAAATTCCTCTACTAAGTGGTAGTCATTCAAAAATTCATTTAATTTCTTTTTAAATGGTAGTTGGCTATTTTTCAGACTTTTTATGCTATGTGGTAAGTGACCAAAGACTTTTGTAGTACAAAAATTTACCCCTTTCTGTGCCAAGTTGGATTTAACTTTGAATAGTGAAGTACTTCCTTTCTCTAAGTATTTTAATTTTGCACTCTGCTATCACTTTTGAATTTGATTGAGTTGTTAATAACATAATTCATGTGCAACTTCTGTAAAGATCCCTATATTCTTAAATAAGTGTCTGTAGGATGATCTTTGGAGAGTCCAGCAATTACGATATAACCCCAATTTTTGTGACCTCGATTTAGTGTAAACCCCCATTTAACAGAGGAATTTTCAGTTCCCGAAAATTATTCCATAAGTGCAATGCAATTTTATATTCGATTTAATGTAATTGAAATTATGGCAAAACCCACATTTAGCATTAGTAAATGTTGAAATTCTCAAGTATTTATTTCTATCTGCTATAGTTATGCGACAATAAAAACTTATGAAAAAGACATCATAAGCTTGTAAAGGATGATTTAAGGCCTATAATTGAGTTTTTCCTCCTCACATTATAAATCGCAAATTTCATGTCATACACCATACACATATCCTGCAGGTGGAAAATGGGTCTGTGTGCTCATAAACAAAAAGTCGATGTATGTAACACATAGAGTACAAAATCGTTGAAATGTTATGTGTTTAGGATGTGTAAAGTCTGGATCAGGGGTATGGTTGTACTGTACTTACATTATAAGTTGGCAGTGGTCGTTGTGCATGTCAGCAGTCACTTGTTTGTTAATGTGCATGGCATGACACACCCGTGTTCTACCACACTATAATTTACATTACAAATTATCAATGTTTTAAATTATTAGTCTCTTCCAATTAAATCATGGGGCTCAGTAGGTGGATGCGTGAATGTAAATGGTTCAGTTTTTATTGTGAAAAGTAAAGACGCATACTTTACAAAAATTGCAAATCATCATTGTTTGAAATGATTAGTGTCTTTAAATTAAATCATGTGGTTCAGTAGGTGGATTGGTGATTGTAAATGGGTTACATGGTACTGTAAAAAGGAATGATACATTCGTAACAAAACAAATGTGCACGCACAAACACCATTCAATAACATCACGGTGGAGTATATATTCAGTAAACAGTGATGAAGCAGGAGTGGACATGCATGATTCAGTGCAGGTATCTAACAATTTACCCATCACTTTTAATGAAGTTTTCGCTTGTGATGATGGTGCCACCACTACATGAATCTGGGATGTTGAGGAAATCTGCGAAGATGAATTAAAGCAGAATGATGAAGATATCTAAGAATAGGATGATGTTAGGAATGAGTAAATGCAACAACCATCATTCAGTGAATGATAGACATAGCATAGACATCGTCCGAAGATTTGTCACAGGATTTAAAGTGGACAACTCTTTTATAGACAGAGTAAATCAATTGGAGATGGGCATTTTTAACCTAAAATCCAATAGTGCTAAAAAGCAAACTACCGTTTCTGATTTTTTCAAAAAATGAGATAATGTGAAAATCTTGTAAATATATAGTTGCATATAAGAAAAGTAACTCAATATATTATATTACTGTAATTGTGTAAGTATTTGGTGGTTGTTTTAATTTTTAGTGTGCTGGGAAACCACAGTACGATCTTTGACTACTGTATTAGTGCTACAGAAGAAGTTTTTATTACAGTATAGTGTGTAGGGCAAGTATCTCCTTGTTTTGTTGTTGTTGTTGTTGTTATTGTGTAAATTGTGTGTGTTGTGGTGCAATTCACATCAATACAGGCAAACAGTTCTGAAAAAGGTTTGCTTTCTATCTAAACCTCTATTTAAGGTAAAAAAATTCCATTCCCTAGAAAAACATTAAATAGGGGTTCTACTGTATTCTGATTACGCACTTTGTGCAATGCATAGGCCTACTTTTTTATTTAGTAATGAATTAAACCAAAATATGATGTCATATGAAAGAATTGAATGAAAATAGGCATAGTAGTCTTATTTGTGGAGATCTTTATCACCTAATTATGCAATAAACCTAACAGAATATGAGGAATTAGTAAAGGAATATAAGATCAAGCAATGTATTTTTGAAACAATATTTTACATTAACAGTGCTAAATAGGAATTGTGCTCAAAATTAATATAAAAATCAAAATAAAATATGACGAATACAATATTTCAGTTACTGCCTTATTATAAATTAAATTACCTGCCTGGTTTGTTGCTGGCCCAATTCTGAATGAGTTCTCATCACATGGCTCATAGGCAATGGAGCACATACCTGCCACATGAAATGACATTGCATAAATAGCCAAGTTCTCAAATTTTGCTGATGAAATCACAAAATAATAACTGTACCTACCTGATTCCTGTCTGACACAAATCAGATAATCTTGGTTGGCTAGATGTCTTCCATTGTCAGCAAAATTCAGTGTTTGTATGATACCTGTTTAAAATAAGATCCAAGATATATAAACCAGTACCAATAATCTACAGGAAATCAGGACTATAAGCACTTGTCCAAGTGGATGAATGCATGTATGAAATTATGTGGGGTTGGGGCCCCAATAACTCACACATATACTTGAGCAAATGTCTTTATTACTGAACTCAAACACATACAGAAAACAACTGATTAAAACATGGCATGGGGAGCCCAGACAGGCTGAGTTCCCAAAGATTACAAACAATGATGTTTCCCTGGTTTTCTGCATCCAATCTATTGCTGTGTTGATGGGTTGTCACACAGGCTCCTTCCCCCCATGTGTGGAGCACATCTTGAGAGGGTATGGGGGGGGGGGGGGGGTGGAACCTGTAAATTTCTATATATGCATACCCTATATTTCTATCCAACAGTTCAGTCCCAAATCTTAATATATTTCTGTCCCAAAAAGCTATACCATTGGCATAAACTGATATTAGTATCCTATAAAACGTTCTAATCAGCTGTTTTTCATTATGGTGCCTTTACTAAAACTTGAATGTAAATGATTTATATTTTTCAACTCAAAAAAGTTTAAGTAACCATAAAAATCATACTGTAGAAAATATTAATCTGAAACCCATTTACATACTATATACTGACAAAAAATATTGCTCTCAAAGATGCAATTAATGCTAATCACATGAGTAATTACCAAATAAATAAATATAACAGTAGGTACTTTTCAAAACCAGGTAAATGTTGATCACAAACAAACGAAATAGCTATACCAAAATACACTCAAATAAAATAACACATCATTTGATAACACACACAAACTTGACTGAACTATCATGCAAAGTGTCAAAATGTTATATTTATGTTGAGTAAACAAAACGACACCATTTATCCAAGTCAAAATAAAACACATGTCAATAACACCTTTCAAAATGCATTTACAACTATTCAAGATGACACACATGGAATTAAAATAAGAAAACAAAATACTTATTTTATAAACTTTATTTACATAAGTATCTTTCTATGTTCAACAATCTTGAAAAATTGTCAATAAAATAAACACTTATTTGTATTGAGAGGTGAAAGAGGAGTGGAAGACAAGTTTGCCATTACTGACACTGCCTGCTTGGAAGTGGAGAGTGACAGATGCTTTTGTAATGACTTGTATCCATACATGTTTGTGAAAAGGAAACTTTGAAGAGCATAAAGTGAAGTGTATTATTTCAAGAAAAGTATCCACAGTAGTTAGACTTCCTACAAATTTTTGACAAGTTTTAGCTCTAGCAGAATTCACAACACAAGGCCAAGAATAAAAGAAAAATAAGTAGAGCAACGGCAAAGAAGGGAACACCAAAAACAAGATGAGTATCAATTAACATGCTTTATAGTTTCACTTTTGTTTATTTTTGTGGGCCCTTCTTCCACAAACCAACAACATAAACTTTCGACTTGCCCAAAACTATGTATATGTAGAGGGCTAGAGGGGAGTAGATTGACAGATAAAGAAGATAAAATGCTGCAAACCGAGGCATTAGGCATCGGCGGTGATGGAAGTCAAGTGACAAGTAATTCGAACGAGTCCAGGTGAAGGTCAGTGCTTTGGGTGTTGGGTGCACCAATTGTCAAGGTGGCAAGGCCATTGGTTGGTGTGAGTCAGATGACCCCACAGGCTTGTAGATTCCACTGGCACGATGACGAGGACATCAGACAATGGCATGAGGAAGGCTTGTACATCTTGGTAAAGGGTGGTGGTAGGAAGAGGAAAATGTTTGAGTAGCTGTAAGATGTTAGAGGAAGGAGACAAGGAGTCAGAGGATGACGGTCATAGGACAAAGATGGTGCTGTCACGGAAAATAATTGAGACATCGGTGGCCAGGTGAGGGGGGGGGGGGGGGGAAGGTAATGATGAATTTGATGAAGGGAGAGGAGTGGAGGTGAAACTGTGAGAAAACTTGGAAGGGGGTCGAGGGAGAGGGCAGAGATTGCATCGGGGAAGGCGTGGTCAATTACGGGGGGTGGGGGGTGGTAGAGGGGAGGAGAACAGGAAGGAGATGGCAGAGCAGAGTCTGACGGACGAGGGGAGGGGGGGTCTATTGATAGAAACAGTTGTGGGCATATTGTTCAAGAAAATAATAAAGGTGTTGCTCCCCTTCTTAAGGACATGGAGTGGACCTGAGTACAGTAGCTGAGGAAAATATGGGAGCAGGTAGAGAATGCCGAAGGGACATGGAGGGGAGAAGGGAGTGGTTTGTTGTGGAAGGAACACAGAGTTTAGAGCAGTGAAGGTGGACCCAAGTGACAAAGGAAAGGGGACCGAGGTGGGAGGGGAAGGATGTACAAGCTCTCCTAGTAACGACAGGATTTGCCCATACACAAACTCTGCAACCGTGCCATTGAGGTCTGGCTTGAAAGTTGTACAGAGTCCCAGAAGCACCAGGGGCAGTGCTTCCATCCAGAGTGTTTCATGGCACCTGAGGGCAGCTTTAAGAGAGCAATGCCAGCACACGACCATACCGTTTCCTTGGGGATGATAGGCAGTGGTTTGTATTTGCTTGACCCCGAGGAGATGACAGAGGTTTTGGTAAAGGGAAGATTGGTGGCTCTGGTCTGTGATAATAACAGAGGGACAGCCAGAGCGAGAGATCCATGTGTGTACGAAGGAACATGCTACTGTCTCTGCAGTTATGTTTAGAATGGGAGTTGCCTCCAACCAGCGAGTGGCCGGTCAATGGAGGTGAGCAATTACTGGAAAGCCTCCACTGGGGGAAGGGGGCATACAAGGTCCATGTGTACATGCTGAAAGTGGCCGGACAGAATGGGTAAGGAGCTGATGGGGGGGGGGGGAGGGGGGAACAAGTGCAAGCCCAGGCCTGACAGTCGCACTTGACATCTCACCAGACAAATTGGTCAGTTACCAATGTAGTAGAAGCTTTGACCCTAGGGTGAGCCAAACAGAGTAATTTGTCGAAGATCTCCTGATGCAGGCATTGGGGAACCTAGGGGCAGAGACTGCCCATTGATTTGTCACACCAAATCTCGCCAGCGACTCCAGGAAAGGTGGTGTGGATGGGACGTAAAGAAGATGACAGGGCTGGGATATGCTGCATTGTGTCATGACTAGCTGCCTGCAGAGTGGTGAGCTGGGAAAGGTCTAAGAGGGAAGAAATGGCATCAATGTGGGAGAGAAAAGTGGCCACAACATTGTGTGCACCTTTGTTGTAGCAGACGTCAGTGGTGAATTGAGAGATATAGGCGAAATAGTGGAACCACTGTGGTAGGAGGGGGGGGCATATCTGCTGGAACGTTCGAGATGGCAGGTTTATGGTCTGCGAGGATGTAGACGGAGTGGCGTCTATGAAAGAACAGAAATGATCAAAGACAGAGTACTTCTTTTCTGTGTTATTCAGTTTTTTGGAAAAGTATTGTAAAGGAGAAGTGTCAGCACCAAGAGATTGGCTGAGGACTGCACAGATGGCAGTGTCACTCACATCAGTTGTAATGAATAGTTCAGCATCAGGATGAGGGTGAGCTATGGTTTCAGATTTAGCGAGCAAGTCTTTTAGGGCCTTGAATGCCGAAGACGTGGCATCTGTCCAAGGAACAGGCCGATCACCAGAGTTGTGTTTACCAGCAAGAGAGTGTGGGAGCGGGGCCTGAAGTTCAGCAGCACCTGGCAAATGTCATCGGTAGTAATTAACTGTGCTGAGGAAATGACATAATTCTCTAAATGTGGTGGGGGGGAGGTAAGTTTCTGATATGATCAATCTTATCAGTGGGAGGGAAGATTTCCTTGGCCAAAACCACAAAGCCTAAGAAATGCACAGATTCCGGGTGTAGTTGACGTTTTTTGTCATTCAGCTTAATGCCGGCTGCGGAAAGGGTGTCAAGGAGGATCTGTAAATGTTTTTTGTTTTTGTTTTCCTCAACAGAGTTGATGAAGATTAAAATGTCATCTAGGTAAGCAAAACAAAACTTTAAGGGGCATAGTATCTCATTGATAAATCTTTGCCATGTCTGAGTGGCATTCTTGATGCCGACAGGCATGAACCATTACTGAACTAAACCTGTGGGACCAGTGATAGCAGTCTTCTCTACGTCTTCAGGGGCCATAGGGATTCGATGGTAACCATGCTTGCAGTCCAAAACTGAAAACACTTTCATGCCTGCCAAATTCTGCATAAAGTCAGCAATGTTCGGGATCAAGTAACTGTCCATTATGGTGCAAAAACTGAGGTGGCGGTAGTCTCTATACATACAACAATAACTGTCCTGCTTGGATACTAAATGAAAGGGAGAGGACAAGCTGCTAGATGAGGGCTCAAATGACACCTAAATGTAAAAGTTCAGAGATTTGTTCTGTAATGGCTGCCAATTTCTCTGAGGTGGCACAGCTTCTAGTGATGGGTGGACCATCTATCAGATGCAGCTTGTGCACATTTCTGTTCGTAACCACCGATACTTCATTAACAACGGTAGGATAACTTCGTTTACACTTGCGACTAATGTTTGCTGTGATGCACCAGGTGGGAACCAGAGAAGAGGGAGTGGCCCGGTGTGTGTCATGTGGTTGAGTTCATGGCTGGCGGAGCGGGCTGAGACACCAGGGAAGTTACGGTTCTGGGCATGTGTTTACTTGGATGCACCACCACTGCACTGGGACAAGATGGCATCACATGATAGTTCTTGCGGTGGCCACTAACTGGAGGATGCACACGCATTGCAGTAGCAGATGGCTCGACTAGAGGAGCGGAAACAACCAATGACCACGAAGCGTGCACAGATAAGTTAGTATTCGTAGCTGCCACCAGAGTGTCAGATATAAATATAACACAAATTCAATGTTAACATTGTGACATTTATAAAATTTCTTGGAATAAGATAAAGTGATTGTTGATATTACTGCAGTTATTATGTTTATGTTTATAACCAGTTTGAATATTGTTTCTCAGAAGGTTGCATATGGAAGTTGCATCATTCTAAATGAGTATTTTGGCCCTTGATAGTGCAGTTTTGTAGGTATTGCTGCATTTTATACACTCTGTACAATTAGGGCTAGCTTGTTCCATTATGTTATGGCTTGTGGATAGCAAGTAAAAATAAACAGTTACAAAAAGTTTCCCAACTTTCTGGTGAGGTGAACCTTGGTGTAAAGTGATCAAACCAACCATTAACAGTTATAAACATCATGCTGAATATTGATACTAGAAATCTATGGTTTAAAAAAGCATTCGAGGTGCATATTTATAAAAATACTGATTGGTTATGTAGCTGTGAAGTTAAAAATGCCTGTCATTTAGTATGGTACCCTCATGGACTCGTACTATTCTTATTTCCAGTCTTTTAAATGTCAAATGAGTTTCATTTCTACTAGGAATGTTGTTCATTACTTAATGATAATGGTTTATCTAAATTGTTGATAAATTGTATCATGCACATTTCCACATATTTCTAATTTTTCACAAGGCCATAAATTGGACTTGAATTAATTTAATTTTGTGAGCTTCATATACTATGAATTATAGGGATGTTTACATCGTGATGAACTTAGAGGAGCAAGTACTGACAAAGAATTATCTCCATTGTCATTGTCTCATATAAAGCAGTAGACTAACACTGAAACTACGGTGAAACACCCAACTTCAGGTACCATCGTCTGCCACTGCTTTACAGTATATTCTGAAATTATTTAGGTCTCAACCTAGGGTAACCTGGTTTTCTCCCCGCAACAGTTCCTTAATCTCGCTCACTCTCCCTCCCACCTCTGATCTACACCTCCCTCATATCTTGTCTATTCCACATGCATGCTTGTGTGTGTGTGTGTGTGTGTGTGTGTGTGTGTGTGTATTCATCCACATTTTGTTTTCTCCTCTGCCCCCTCCCCCACCCTAATGCATTCCTAAGCTGCATTTCTTTCCGCCCACCTAATAACTAAATGCCTTGTAGGGCTGTGCTTTATCCAACTCTTCCACAGCCTTGAAATCTTCCTGTTCCACCTCCCTTCCTATACAATAAATGCAGAGTTACTTTAAATGCAGCAGCCCAAGATGATGGTTGTGTGTCTGAAGTGTGGCTGTGTGATTCTATGAATGACAGAATTATTTTTTTTGTCTGATGAATGCTAGTGACCGAAATTTTATGTATGAGTGTCTTTTTTATGTGTCTGTCATGCCTTGACTTATGTCTTTGTGGTGAGTTACAAACTATCCTCATTATAAGAGGGTTGGAACTCAAATAGTGGCAACACTGTTGTGGAGACACTATATAATTGAATCTACTCTTGTCACTGATAGCACACGTTGTTGACATACCTACCTTACCTACGGGTAAATGGACTCAACTGTCCCACATCACTGGTGTGTCAGGAATCGGCATTGTCGTACAGAACAGTGGCATGACAAAGCATGGTGCATACAGTGCAAGCTGTGAATGCTTTTTTCGGTTGATGGGATGGGGAAGTACTGTCCCATCCACCATACTCCCCAGATTTAAGTTCTTATGACTTTGATTTGATTCTGAAGATGAAGGAACCACTTTGTGGCATTCAGAACTATTCCAGAGATTCGACAGGCAGTAGACCCATTCCATTCACACCACCAACAGAACAGGCTCTGCAAACTGTATAATATGCCTTCCACATCCGTGGCAACGGGTTCAGCACTGGTGATACTTTGTAGGACAGTAACAGGTGCAAACATTACATAGTTGCCACTACTTAAGTTCCGACCTTCATCTTAACAAATGGATATCTAATTTTGAGGAAATGGGTTCAGCAATGAAAGAGAAACTTCTGAGTTATGTGAAAACACTTGCCGCAGTCATAAGACACTCACATTATTCAATCCATCATCCTGCATCATCTTCATAGTTGTATAATTTAACTATTTACTTATTTATTTGTCCAAAAATCTTTGCAGATTGTGGGACACAAAAACACATAAATTACAGAACAGTATTTTTAAACAAGGACACACACACATATTACAAAAACAGTTTTTTCATCAATTACAGATATAAAATATAACAACATTGTTGTTTCAGCAGATGCAAGAATTTTAGAATTAGGTATGAAGGGTTTTCAATTCAGACAGACCTAAACTACAAAGACAGTATTTTTCCAGCAAGTAAGTTACAGAGATAAAGTGATGAGCTCTGAGTCGTGAAAGTTATACACAATAGATATTTGCGGTTACATCCTTTCACTACTGTACACTTTCTTTGCAGAGATCATGCCTGCTTTTTGTTGTTTTAAATTTATTTCCAGACATGTGGTCTAAAAATTCACCTACAGTGTAGGAGCAATGGTCAAGCAAAAAGGTTTTGAGTGTTTTGCTGAACAGGGACTGAGACTTGCTATTTGTTATTACTGATGGCAAGCTATTGTAAAGATGGACGCCTTGGCGGAATGTGGAGTTTTTTAATGCATAAATACGGGTGCTTTGTACGTGGAGCTTGGTTTTCTGCCTGGTGTCATGGTAGTGGACATTTGAATTTTTGTTGAACTGTGTGATATTTGTTTTAACAAATTTTGCATATTTCCAGTATGTAGAGGCTGCCAAGGGGTAGGATAGATGATTTCCGAATGAGAGGTCGACGGCTATCTGTTGGTTTTGCCCTATTCATTATTCTCACAGCTCTCTTTTGGGCGAGCAGAATGTCAGAACTACATGGGGAGTTCCCCAATATATAATGCCATATTGCATCACACTGTGGAACTGCGCATAATATGCAATGCAAACTGTCTCAGGGCTTGTACTGTATGATAGGATACATAGGGCGTAACACACTTGGTTTAGTTTGCTAGCTGTTTTGCTAATGTGCACTTGCCAGTTTAGTTCTTCTTGCAACCACAACCTAGAAATTTTGTTTCTGTTGAGGGGGATATTTCTGAGTTATGTAATTTCACCACCGGCTCAGATTTTTGCAACTCAGGTGGAAGTGCAGGAAGGTGGTTTTTGTAGAGTTTACTATGAGTTTGTTTTTGTTGAACCAATCACCCAACTCATCTGTACTTTCATTTATTGGTTCCTGGAGCTCATGGTCATCTCGGCTGGTAAGGAGGATGCTAGTATCACCTGCAAAGAGGTGCTGGTATTGGCAGTAATGTTCAGTGGCAGGTCATTAATGTCTACATCTACATAGATACTCTGCAAATCACATTTAAGTGCCTGGCAGAGGGTTTATTAACCACTTCCATAACTTTTCTCTACCGTTCAATTCTCTAATAGCGCGCGGGAAGAAAGAACACCTAAATCGTTCCGTTTTCGATCTGATTTCTCTAATTTTATTGGGATGGCCATGTCTCCCTAAGTAGGTGGGTGCTAGCAAAATATTTTCACATTCAGAACTAAAAGTCGGTGATTGAAACTTCGCAAACAGAATACGCTGCAATGAATAACGTCTTTCTTTTAATGATTTCCACCCCAATTCGTGCAACATTTCCGTGACGCTTCCCCCCCCCCCCCCCCCCCGTAACGTAACGTGATAGAAGATGTAGAGGAGAAACAGTACAGGGTCCAAGTATTGAGCCTTGCGGCACACCTTGTGTAATGTTACCATAGTCAGAATAGTAAGTTTCAACATGTCGTTGATCATTATGTTTTATTGCTACTTTTTGTCTCCTGTTTGTGAGGTATGAACTGAACCAGGTTAGCGGAATGCCTCTGATGCCATAGGAGTGCAGTTTGTCTAGTAGAATGCTGTGGTCTATCACGTCAAATGCTTTTGACAAGTCCAAAAAGATCCCAACAGCTTTTTGTTTTTTGTCTAGAGCATCTACGGTGGAGTGAATGTACTATGGCTGTAATTGTGGATTTATTTTTCCTAAAGCCATGTTGGGCATCTGAGAGGATTTGGTTCTTTTCCAAAAAGTTTATTAGTCTTTGATAGACTAGTCTCTCTAGACCTTTACCAAATACAGGTAACATTGATATGGGTCTGTAGTTCCCCACATTATTTTTTTCGCCTTTCTTAAAGACTGGGATTACTTTTTCCACTTTCATACAGTCAGGAAATGTACCTGTCATTAGTGAAGAGTTGTATACATTTGAGAGGGGGGCAGCTATTTTATTAATGCAGTTCTTTCTGACAAAGTCTGGGATGTCATCAATGCCAGATGATAGTTTATATTTAAGGCTCTTTGTGTTTAATATGATTTCGTCAGCAGTAGCACCAGAAGAATATAGAGTATATACAATTCTTAATTTTGTATTGTGTTTTAGATGTGGGTTGTTGTTACTTTGTAGTAGTTGCTTTACAATGTTTCCATAGTAATTGTTAAATATATCTGCAACTTGGTGTTTTCCTGTTCACGGGGTTGTTGGTTTGTTTCATTTCTTATGATACTCCATACTGCCTTTGCTTTGTTTGAGGATGCTGCCACATAGTAGTCAATTGCTGATTGCTTGGCTTGTGCTACGACTTTCTTGAGGATTTTGATATATTGCTTTATATATTTCTCTTCAGTAGCTGTGGGATTGTTATTTCTTAGGAAAGCCAACAGATCTCTCTTCGTTCTGCAGGAGGTTGTTATTCCAATTGTTATCCATTGCTTCCTTTTGGGTTCTTTTTTTTTTTAAATTTGTTTCAGTTTGAGGGGGAAAGTGGTGTTGAAGTGGCACAGGAATATATTCAAGAAGGATTCCATTTTTTGTCTGTATCATCTGCTTTGTAGAATTCATTCCATGTTTCTATGTCCAGAAGTCATTAAAGGTTTTCATGTTTTCGCTGTTGTAACTTCTTACTTTGGTTGTGTACTTTTTGTTGCACTTTGAGGGTAGGTGATTTGCTAGGTATATGACTTGGGCACAGTGGTCACTGTAGCCTGTCTCTTGAGGTTTGATAGTATGTTGGGTGCAATTTGTAAAGATCTGGTCCAATGTTGATTTGTATCTTGTGGGGAATGTTACTGTGGCTTTCAAACTGAATGAGCTTGTGAGGTTCAACAGGGTTTCTTCAAATGGCCTGGCGACAGGAAATCTACATTAAAGTCACCACAAAGGATTAGTATTTTTTTTGTTTTGGTGCAATAATGTACTTGGTGCAATAATGGACTTTCGTTATCAGGCACACGCGAAGCACACGAATACATTGCACTGTTTATATATTGTTCACATTCTTTGAAGAGTATTGGTACAGGACTTACGTTAGCCACTATACAAGAGCTTCATAGTCAACTTCTACAATAGAAGAACTAAAAGCCAAGGTCTGAGAAGCAATTGTGGAAATTCATGATGAAATAATACTTTGAACAACACACAGTTTGTAAACTCTCTATGAATATTTGTACAAAAATGGGGCTCAGTGCAAGGTATCAACATCCAGATATAAATTTACATGATGTATTATTATTTGTACAGTTTTTAATTATTAAAATACATAAAGAAATTTTTATAACAGTATTTCATTTTATTCAAATATAAATATTCATTTTTCTGAATCATCCTGAAGAAGAAACTAAATCCTCTTTGTGGTTGTACAATGGGGGATAAATTCAACCTACAACATATCAATAGTACAGGGTGCAGAAATGCAGATCTTGATAAACATTTGCAACAGTAAACAATTCAGTACTGGTGCATTAAGTACTGTAGCCCATTTTGATTCCAAATCTAAATCCCTTAGAACTCATTTGTGCTTATCATAGGAGGCACATATAGCTTTAAAGGTAATACTTTTTATCAGACATACCACTGTGTCTACAGTATTATTGGTTTCATTTTAATAACTTCACTTTCTGTCATCACTAGTGCATCTCTTTTTAATTCTCCAAAATATTATTAAAAAAACTTTTGGTTAATTCTCTGTTTTGGACATAAATTTATAACATGTGTATTTTATTTTGTTCTTACAGACTGGCCTGCTTTTATGTTTTTTATGACTTGGCAGTTTGTAATATGCAAAGTAGTGGAAATGTTTATTTGATGACTAGTTATTGCTTTTGTAGACTTATCCTGAGAGTGACAATATATATTCCATAGTTGAATCATGTTGAATCATTTTGGAGGTTACTATCTACATCTGCGTCTACATATTTCCTCTGCAAATTGACAGATGCCTGTGAGGGGGTTCATCGAACCACTTTCATAATATATCCCTACAATTTCATTCTTTAATATTGCACAGGAAAAAAGTGACACCTAAATTTTTCCAATTTCAATTGCATTTGTCTTATTTTATTATGACCATGTTGCCCTAAGTAGGTGGGCAATAACAAAATATGTTCACATTTGGAGGAGAAAGCTGATGAAAGAAATTGTGCAACTAGATCGCCGCAATGAATAACACATTTCTTTTAATGAATTCAACACCAACTCATACATAATATCTGTGACACTCTCTCCTTGTATTGCCATAATACAAAATGAGCAGCCTTTCTCTGATCTTTCTTTGTATCTTCTATTGAAAAAACTGTGAATTTATGAAAATGATGAGATTGACTGTAACAATGATGATGACTTTTTTGGATGTTGGAAATGTAGAAGAAGAGGATTTAATGGACATTTAAAGTGATAGTGACTAATGGCCTTAAAGAAAGAAAGACTGAATATGAAAAGTTGCTGTATTAAACCTTTTGTCGAAGGTTAGTAGTTTTGTTTTTTGTAACATTTTGTATTCTGCCTATTTTTCTGCAGTTTTTGTTCAATTGTAATATTTTTTTCAACATATAAGAGTGTTTCGTGTTTGTTTTAATATCACACTTACCACATTGACCTATTAATTTGAGCAATTTCGTTTTTAAAATTATAAACTCCCCAGAAAATTATTTAATTATAATTTTTTCTTAAAATATATTTCAGTTTTTGTGTTTGATTTAAATATATAATTAAGGCCTTAAACCTATTAATTAAGTTTCATTGAGCTATCTGGCTAATTAATCATAAATTCCCAGGAATATTGCTGTCAGTATTCCCTGGGAATATTTCCTCGATTTTAAATTCCCAGGAATTTCACAACAGTAGATAAGTGTAACATAGGCAGTTTCTTTAGTAGTACTGGCAATGAAATTTAGCCTGTGATTTGCCTTTCCCACAGTATTTTCTATAAGTACTTTCCAATTAAAATTTTTCATATTTGTAACTCCTAGGTATTCAGTTGAATTTATGGCATGTCGAACTGACTTATTTATCATCTAAATGAAGTTTAACACATTTCTTTTAGTTCTCATATGGATTACTTCACACTTTAGAGTCAATTACCAAGTTCTGCACTACGCATATTTATTTTAGTTCTCATATGGATTACTTCACACTTTTCACGATTTAGGGTCAATTACCAAGTTTTGCACTATGCAGATATCTTATTTAAATCATCTGGCAGTTGCTTTTGATCTTTTGTTGACGTTACTAACTGATTAATGTCAGCATCATCAGCAGACAGCCTAAGAGAGCTACTCAGATTGTCTCCTAAATCGTTTATACAGACATGGAACAGAAGGGATCCTATAACACTTCTCTGCAGAATGCCAGCTATTCCTTCTGTTTATTTGATGACTTTCCATTAATTACTATACACTATGTCCTTTCTGAAATGAATAACAAATCCAGTCATGAGACAATATTCCATAAGCATGCAATCTAATTAGAAGCTGCTTGTGATGCCCAGTGTCAATATCCTTCCAGAAATCTAGATTGATTTAAGATTCCTTGTCAATAGCACTCATCACTAAATAGAAAGCTAGTCGTGTTTCACAAAAATCTGTGTTGACTATGGGTCAACAGGTCATTCTCTTTGTGGTAATTCATAATGTTTGTAAAAAGGTAGGTTTCATTATCCTGATACAAATCATCAATCATAAAGACTACAATTTTGCAGATAACTCTTACTGACTTTTTTGAATACTGTACTGGTGTGATCTGTGCAAATTTCCAGTCTTTCGGAATGAATATTTCGCTTAGAAACTGGTTTTATATGATAGCTAGGTATGCAACTATTGCAACAGTACACAATGAAAGGAATGTATAGTTTGTGTCATGTTGGATATGCATTTTCACGCATAGAGACGAAGTGATATGGGAAGCCTGGAAGGGAGAAGCCATGACCGAGCACCAGCAGTGGAGCCTGCAGGAGAAACATTGTTATATCTTGCAGCTGGCCACATGCCTAGAGAATGAATATTATTGACTGTCATTGTGGTAATGAAGGTGAATGAGTAGAACAGCTGAATACTGGAGTGCCTTCCTACGTGAAGTGCACTATAATTGGTATATAGTCTGGACCAGAATAGATTAGATTAATACTTGTTCCATAGATCACATATATGACATTTCGTAATGATGTGGAACGTGTCAGTTTAGTACATGTTGTCTACAGTTGAAAATCAATATTTTAAGGATTTTTTAATGCATTTTTTAAATTTTATTTTTCGTTTACATTGTAGAAGGAGTTGTCATTCAGAAATTTCTTTAATTTCTTTTTAAATACTAGTTGGCTGTCAGACTTTTGATGCTACTTGGTAAGTGACCAAAGACTTTTGTGGCAGCATAATTCACCCCTTTCTGACGCCAAAGTTAGATTTAACCTCGAATAGTGAATATCATTCTTTCTCCTAGTGTTGTAGCTATGCACACTGCTATTACTTTTGAATTCGGTCGGATTGTTAATAACAAATTTCATGAGTGAATATATGTATTGTGAAGCTACAGTGAAGATCCCTAGATCCCGAAATAAATGTCTGCATGATGCTCTTGGGTGGGCTCCACCAATTATTCTGATTACACGCTTTTGTGCAATGAAAACTTCTTTGCTCGGTGTTGAATTGCCCTAGAATATGATCCCATATGAAAGCAATGATTGAAAATAGGTGTAGTAAGCTAATTTACTGAGATGTATATCACCAAATTTTGCAATGACTCTGATAGCATAAGTAGCTGAACTCAAACGTTTCAGGAGATCTTCAATATGTTTCTTCCAATTCAGTCGCTTGTCAATGCAAACACCTAAAACTTTTGAATTTTCTACCTTAGCTACAGATTTATGTTAAAGTCTAAATTTATTAATCGTGTCATAAAATTTACTCTATGAAACACTATATACTTGGTTTTATCAGAGTTTAATGAGAGTCCATTTGTAGGGAACCACTTAATAACTTTCTGAAAGACATCATTTACAATTTCATCATTTAATTCCTGTTTGTCAGGTGTGATAGCTATACTTGTACCATCAGCAAAAAGTACTAGCTTAGCATCTTCGTGAATGTAGAATGGCAAGTCATTAATATATATTAAGAACAGCAAGGGACCCAAGACCGAACCTTGTGGGACCCCATTTTTGATAACTCCCCAGTTAGAGGAATTAATTGTTTCATCTATATCATGTGAACTGCTTATTTCCACTTTCTGCACTCTTCTGGTTATGTTTGATTTAAACCAGTTGTGCACTGTCCCACTCATACCACAATACTTAAGGCCAATTCACACTGTCCATCACGTCACGTCACGTCACGTCACCGGCCGTCAGAACATTCCGCAATGTATTTCTAATGGCGGCGTTCACACTGTCCGTCACGTCAACGTCACGTCATGCTTTCTCGCGAAGAATGTTTTGACGGAACGGTCGTCTACTAACATCCGAAGTTAACCTATTTTCGACACGCGAATTAAATATGTTGCAGTCGATGATTGCACTGTTTATATGCAAATAAGTCTTATTCGCCTTTATTTTGTTGTTATACTTCGTTTTAGGTCTAAATCTCAAATGTTTCATTACGACTTAAATGTTTTTGTCATTGAGTGTCCCCCTAAAATCGAGGTCGGATATCTGAAACCAAAAAATGGTTAATGTTACTTAGAATTGTAACAGAAAAGACTAAAGCAAACTGTTTATTAGAATAAGATTGTAATTTGATTACGCATTTCTCATTAAATAACATTTTAAATGAAAAAGTCAGTTCTAACGAAAGACGGTATTAACAATGTCAACAGGCAAATTGTAATGGATAAAGTAAACAGGCGCTATTTATGCTCTTATAAGTGTTGTTTGATGTATATATGTTTATTTTTTCGCTTGAAAATAGATGCCAATGTTTTGAAATGTTGTTTCAGTTCCCAGTAAGTTGGCCAAAAAGATACACTGTAAAGTTTTATTTGGCTGTCAATAACATTTAGCGTTGTTGTTCCTTCAATTCTAGTATTAAACTATGACTTTCTACATAACAGATCGCTACTCATAACCTCACTTTCAACATCACGTATTGAGATCGGCGAATTGACGAGATGGACACTGACGGACAGTGTGAATACAACATGACATGACGGTGCCGTGACGTGACGTTGACGTGACGGACAGTGTGAATTGGCCTTTAAACTTATCTAGAAAAATCCCATGATTTACACAATCAAAAGCCTTTGAGAGATCACAAAAAATCCCAACTGGTGGTGTCCGGTTTTTCAAAGCATTTAAGGGTGTACGGAATGCCCTATTCTTACAATGTTAAATTGAGCTAAAATTAGGAACATTTTCTCTTTTGTTATTTGGACGATACTCTTGATTGTTTCACAGAACACAGAGATATGTTCTGCTTTTATGCTGAATTATTAATTTTGATAAAATAATGTATAGTTTTTCACATATTTTATTTTTTGTAAATGTTAAAAAAAGTTACACATTTTAACAAGTATTTTAAAATTTACATCCGTTAATACAAAATAATTCCACATATCTTTTAATTCAGATATATTAGAAGGTCTTAAGGAACAACTACAGAAAATTTCATCTTTCTACTATAAATAAGCCCTGAGAAAATGTACTTATACACAAAAAAACTAAAGTTAAGGGAAATTAGCTTCAAAGTTTTTACTTCAGTACAAGCGTGCTCCATAGCTTATATCATCAGAATCGTCCAACAGCTTCCTCTTGATGGCTCTCCTATACTGTCTAGTCATCTTTGAATATACTTTATGGCATTATCTGAAGACCTGTGCAGTTCCTTGTCCAAACAAAGCATAGCTGCAGCAGTTCGTAGTCCTACACAGAGCCCCAACTTCTGCAGAACTTTGCACTTTGTTATATTGCCCTGATTGAATGATGAAACAGCATCATAAACGCCAAAGTGAAGTGTGTTTATACCCACAAACACAGTTTTAGGTACTCTATTCCATATCACACTCATTTGGATTTTGAGCCCGGCCATGAAGACATTTCTTTAGTAGACTAATATCTGCGAGGTCTCGGAATATTGGTTTTATTTCATCCATTATGGCAGGTGGCAGGTGATGAGGGTGATTGTATTGTTTGTTAGTTATCTTGCATCTGTTGTACTTGTGGCCGAGGTGGCTGAGGCGCTTCAGTCACGGTCAGCACGGCCACTACGGTCGGGGGTTCGAATCCCCCCTTGGGCATGGATATTTGTGCCGTCCTAGTTCGTAAGTAGTTCATAAGTAGTTTGTAAGTTTAGGGACTGATGACCCCGTAGTTAAGTCCCATAAGCTTAACAAACATTTTTTTGATTGTTGTACTTGCACCAACTATCTTCTCCTTTTGGACAGTCCATGTTGGGGATTCTCATTGTTTGAAGCTATATGAAAAAATAGAGCCCAGACTGCTCTTCACATTAATTCTGCATCTGCTGTATTCTGTCTTATTGCTAGACCATAGCACTTCTGAATATGATCTATTGTAGCATCTGTCAGTCTATTCTTCCCATTTAAAGTTTTTCCATCGCTCAATTTCTTGCCTTTCATGCTAGCCTGGTCTTGATCCCATCATTTTCTGAACATGGCCAACACTCTCCAGTTTGGAAATTTTCACATCGTTACCAATCTATTGTCAACTGTCTACTATTGTAGCCAACAGAAAAGCTAACTCTCTTGTGCTCAATTATATCTCTGGCAACGCTGTCTATATCAGGTATATTTCGCGTCTCATATACAAAGTGCGGAACATCGTGTGTCGACATTATTTAAAAAAATTATTTAAAATAGTTCTATTCACGTCATCCAAATATTTTATACTTGGTATTAAACGGGAGAGTCTAAATTTTTCGAAAATGCATTTACCCAAAAATCGATTTTTTCATCGAAAAACTCATTCCGTATACAATACCCTTAATATTTATACTCTCATTTGTTAAGTGATTGAGGTTGCTTTACTACTTCAAGGATATCTACTTCTAAATTATGCATTCTGGCAGCTGTTCTTGTTACAAATTCTGGACTATTTGATTCATCTATGTAGGTGAAGAAATTTTGGAAAGTTACGATTAGCAATTCTGCTTTAGAAGCACTATCACCAGTAGCACCACCATTGCTATCATGTAGTGAAGATATGAATTGTGCATTACAGCTACTGTATTTTGCATATGACTAAAATTTCTTTGAATTTTTTACCAAAGTATGAGACACAGTTTCATAGTGAATGTATTATAAGGATTGAAGTTTACACTAAATTTCGAGTTTCTATAAAAGATTACCAGTATTCGAGATATTGTGTATGTTTATTATGATTGCTTTCTTCACGTCTTTTCCATTCTAGTCTTACCTGGTATCATAGATTTTAGTACACAAGAACAAAATTTGGAATACTGAATAACACTATAATTGGAAATTTGGAAAATATTTTCCTCATTTTATGCAGGAAGGTTGAAAATCAATAAAGTCTTCTGAAATTGAATGCAGACAGAGGCAGACAGATTAACAGGAAGTTTCAGTTATTGTTGATTATTTGGGTCTCGGACTATTAGATATAATAAAGACAATCTTCTAGCTGCAGACAGGTATGTAAAAAAGGAAATCACACACACATTTAACTTTCAGCCACGGAATGCAGAAAAAAAGGGCACAATTATTTAACACAGGTTTGTTATCTCTGGTTGCCTTAGTCTGAGTCAACTAAGAATACACAGTTTAATGACAGATGATTTCATTTTATTTTTATTTAGTTCGGTTTCTTTCAGCACTCAAGTTGATGTTTTACATACACTTACTGAAATACAACTACATTGATTTCCTATTATGTGTTTCAGCATTACACGTTTATCCATACAGTATTATAAATTTACACAGGTTTCTCTGCTGTATACCTATAGATTTCTTCAGCCTTTTTTCAATAAAGACGATGAGTGAGAGTCTTTTAGTTATTTTGGTAAACTGTTGTACTGGCTAATACCTTAAAAATGCAATTTTGACCAATTTTTCTATTTTTACACTCCAAGTATTGCTACTTCTTGTATTATATTTGTGGACCTCTTTCAATAAACTTAGTTTATTGACTAAATAGTCTGGACACATTCCTAATTTAATCTTATGAATAAAAATCATTGCTTGTAGTGTGAAGAACTGTTTGACAGACAAGCAATTCAATGTTACCAACATATATTCTATTCTAGTGTACATATAACAATTCAGTATTAATCCCATGCATATGTTTTGTAATATCTGTAGCCTACTCACTAATGTCATGTTACACAGGTACAGTATTGATCTAGCATATGAAAAGTGAGGCATTATGATGGTGTTGTACACTGTCATTCTGCTTTTTTCTGTTAACATTTTCCTAATCCTACGAAGGAATCCTATTTTCATGCCTATCTTCTTGGTTATATAATTTATATGCTCATCTACAATCACTCCCAAGTATTTATAAGAGCTAACCCACTCAAGTTTTTCACTATGAATAACTATGTCACTGTTAAGATCACCTACCTCTGATTTTAGTGTAAGAAGCATGCATTTTGTCTTCTTTGTGTTAAGCTTTAATTTATTTCCATTTAGCCAATGACTGACACTGGCTATATTGCTGTTCAAATTGTCTATAAGGCAATCAATGTTTGTACATGAAGCATACAGAAGTGTGTCATCTGCAAATAGGTGTATCTCACAATCCTTTAGCACTTATAGGATTTCATCAATGTATAGTATAAACAGTATTGGGCCAAGAACACTGCCCTGTGGCACATCTAGCTCATTTGGTATTATTTTGGACACAACCTGATCACATTTCACACACTGCTTCCCCCATGTCAAGTAGCTTTCAAACCATTTTAACACAACACCACATATACCATAGGCTTCCAGTTTCCTAAGTAGTTGCAGTCTGTCGATAGTCTCGAAGGCTCTCTTCAGGTCCAGGAAAACTGCCACTACACTTTGTCCAATATCCATCTGCTCCTTCCATTTAGAAATGATACATTGTAGAGCAGTTTCTGTGGAATGCTCAGCTCGGAATCCAGACTGGACAGTAGTTAATATGTTGTTGTTATTTAGGAACTTCTGTAGTTGCTTGTTTACTACCTTCTCTAGTACTTTTTCAATACCAGGCAGCAAGTTTATTGGCCTCATATCTTCTGCTTTGTTGGAGTCCTTCACTTTCGGTATAGGTTTTATTGTAGAGACTTTAAGTGGTTTAGGTTCTTCACCTGTCTCAAGTGATCTCACTATTATGTTCTCTTTCTCTTATGTGCGACCAACTCAATTTCATTACTTGTATAGAGATTTTATCACCTGCAGATGTTTTACTGTTCATATCATTAACAATTTCATCCAGTTCTTCAACAGATATTTTCCTAAATAAATCTAATGAATTTTCATTCTGAGTCAGGAAGTTTATATTCCTTGTGCAAGGTATTGAGTCCACTATGCCCTTTATACTGTCTATATAGAATTCATTTAGTTTGTTCACAATGTCAGTCTTGTTCGTATAAACAGTGTCATTCACTTTTAGTTCCCCTATATTGTTACCAGTTTTTGTTTTTGATATTACTTTCTTTAGTGTGGTCCACATTTTAGTTGGGTTTTGTCTGCAGTTATCTATAGTCTTACTGTAGTATTCCTTTCTTTCTCTTCTAAAGACATATAGACAGTTGTTTTTTAACGTTTTGTACTTGTTCCACTCTTCTAGGATAACCTTATTGTTAGGACATACACTTCGGAGATATGAGTACCTCTTACATGAGAGGTCCCTTTACTTCACAGCATTCTGGACATTTTTATTAAACCAAGGCTCAGCATTTGCATGATTTACATATTCCTTTGTGGATAATTCCACAGCATTCTCCAGTTCTTCTACTAATTGTTGGTAAATTGAGGTCAAACTATTGGATGGATCACAAAAGGGAAAAGATACATGCACTATGTTTATTGAAAAGCAGTGTCAAGTATCTTCACTCTTTGTTCTGCTCTGCTCAAATCATGCAAGTGGATCAGCACTATGAAGTGGTTACTAATTCTAGGGGTAGTCAGAACAGTAGTCATCAGTGTATAGTTGTTTGTCATTACTAGATCTATTAATGCCCTTGATGTCTGTATGGTATCAGTATACTGGCAATATCTTGTGCTTATTCTAGTTGCTTCTTTTACAACTTGTTTTTAGTCCACACATATGAACTATTTTTCTTATTCTACATGATTCTGCATCACTGAACCAATTTATATTAAAATCTCCTGTCACAACTATGTTTTTCCCACTGTCAATTAGCATTTCCAGCCACTCTTCAAAGAAATCTAGAAATCTTGAGCAGCTTCCACTTGGTGAACGATATGTGCAGCCAATATAGTATTTCTCCTTTTTAATAGCATTTGTAATTCCTACAGCCCAGTATTCCATGGATTTTACATTTTACATTTATTTTCTTATTTTTTATTTTTTTTTTTTTTTTATTTATTTATTTATTTATTTATTTTTTTTTTTTTTTTTAATGTAGATAAGTACTCCTCCTGTGTGACTGGATTCTGTGTTACAATGAACTATATTATAGCCATCTATTTCGAATTCTATGTCTTCCACATCTTTTGTAACATGAGTTTCATGGAGGCAGAGCAACCATGGAGAATTTTATCTTGCAAATTCTTCTACTTCATCCTTGTGACATAGAAAGCCCTGTACATTTAATTGACCCAATTTCACCTTTTTCATGTATTTTGTTGCTTTTACCATTCTTTAGTCACTATTTGGAATACTTTATTTTTGTTTTGTAGTTCTCTACTTGCCTTCTGTAAACTGGGCATGTATTGTCCATCACATTATGTTTTGTGTCCAGGTTCATTCCTAGTCTTACATTTACTTTAATGCAATTTGAACACTTCAATGTATCTTCTGTGCATTTATCTGCCTGGTGAGAAGAACTAGCACACTTTAAACAGGGACTGTCATAATTACAATGGTTTGCATAGTGATTGAACCCCTTGCATTTAAAACATCTAACAATATTCAAGTGTTCATAGACTTTGTATCGTTGCCATTCAATATTTACTTTTCCCACTTCTATGATTTTCCTGAAAGATTATGGATCCATTTCCACAATTGTTATTACTTTATCATCTCTATTTTTTCTATTTTTCAAGACTTTTACTACTGAATTTTCTCCAATAGAGTCCTTGTTTTGGTTTTTTACGCAATGAAGGACAAATTCATCTTCTATTTTTTCTTTCATGCCTACTATTTTGATGCAGGGTTGATAAAGCGATGGAACTCTGTCCCAAGGCTTTCTTAACATCATTTTCAATTTTTTTTAACTACATTGCTGCTGAAACATTTTATGGCTATCCCTCCTTTCTGCAAGTTTCATATTCCAGTAACCCCAACCTTCAGTCCTACTGGTTTTGTATTTGCCTTGATAATTTCTCTTGTGGTTTAACTGCTTTGATTTGTTTTTCGCTGCATTAGAACAACTTCTTCTTGTTTGTTGTTAGTTATTTGTGCATACGTTTTTTTTGGTAGGTCTACTTTCTTCTTTCATTTTTTACTTCTTGTTTTAGTTCATCCACCATTTCTATATATAATTTTAGATCTTCATTTTGTTGGTCATGTGTTGGTGATTTATACCTTTGTGATTGTATGAATGTGTGTTCTCTTTTGATGAAGGCTGTGGCTGACAGCTAAGTTGTGTGTGTGTGTGTGTGTGTGTGTGTGTGTGCGCGCATGCACATGCAATTGTGTTTTGCCCGTCTGCAGCTTGATGATTGTCTGTGCAGTGAGTTAGAACTTGACCTCATTAAGTTGTTAAATTACATCTCTGTTCCAATATACATAGTCTGAATAAATAAGTAAATTTAACAAATGCTTACAACCGGTACAAGTGGAATTGTAATGATAGTAACACATTGCTGTCTAAGACCTATCCTGTGGAAAATAGTTCAAAGTATATAAGTATAAATAATATAGTGAGGACAGTTTACTACTCACCGCAAAGACGTGGCGACGAGCTGCGACAGGCACATACAAAAGACACACACATACAACACATTCAGCTATCGGCCATGGCCTTCTTCAGAAATAGAGCACTCACGCAATCACACAGGCACACAACACAGTCATACAACCATCACCTCCGACTGCCACACTTCGAATCACGCTCTGCAGCGAATCGGGGACGGGAGGGGAGGGGAGGGGGAGGGGATAGAAAGGTTATGTCACGGTGGTGGGGATGGGTTATATGGGAATAACGAGATGCAGCTTAGGAATGGAGTGGGGAGGCGGGTGAGGGGAGAAAATAAAATAAAATAAAATAAAGTAAAATAATTCATGTACACTGCAAGTGCACAAGACCACATACACACACACACACACACACACACACACACACACACACACACACACACACACACACGATCACACATTCACACACCACTCAAATCAGGCGAGGTTTGGGATACAGAGGTAGGAACTGTAAGGTATGGAAAGGGGGAAAAAAAAAAATATAATAATAATGAAGTTATCGTAGATTGAGGCCTGGTTGATTTCGGGATCGGAGAATGTATTGTAGGGATAACTCCCATCTGTGCAGTTCAGAAAAGCTGGTGGTGGATGGGAGGATCCAGATGGCCCGGGTTGTGAAGCAGCCATTGAAATCAAGCATGTGCTCCGCTGCATGCTGTGCCACAGGGTGGTCCACCTTGTTTTTGGCCACAGTTTGGCGGTGGCCATTCATCCTAATGGACAGCTGGTTGGTGGTCATGCCAATATAGAAAGCTGTACAGTGCTTGCAGCACAGTTGGTAAATTAAGTGGCTGCTTTCACAAGTGGCCCGGCCTCTGATAGGGTAGGATAAGCCTGTGACAGGACTGGAGTAGGAAGTGCTGGGTGGGTGGATTGGACAGGTCTTGCAGCGGGGTCTTCCACAAGGATATGATCCCTGTGGCAGTGAGCTGGGTTTCGGGGTGGCATAAGGATGAACTAGGATGTTGTGAAGGTTGGGAGGGCGACGGAACACCACTTTAGGAGGGGTGGGAAGGATCTTGGGCAGGATGTCTCTCATTTCAGGGCATGAGGATAGAAAATCAAAACCTTGGCGAAGGATGGAATTTAGTTGTTCGAGACCAGGGTAGTACTGGGTGACAAGGGGAGCGCTCTTTTGTGGATGGTTACTAGTGTTAGGAAGAGGATTTGGGGTGTGTGAGGATATGGCACGGGAGATTTGTTTGCGGACTAGGTCTGTGGGGTAGTTTCTGTTTGTGAAGGCCTTTGTGAGACCTTCAGCATATTCAGAAAGGGAATTCTTGTCACTGCAGATATGCCGTCCACGGGTGGCCAGGCTGTAAGGGAGGGATTTTTTGACGTGGAAGGGATGGCAACTGTCAAAATGTAGGTACTGTTGGTGGTTGGTAGGTTTAATATGGACGGAAGTGTGGATGGAGCCATCAGTGAGGTGGAGGTTGACATCCAGGAATGTGGCATGGTTGGTTGAGGAAGACCAGGTGAAGTGGATGGGAGAGAAGGAATTGAGGTTCTGAAGAAAGGAGGATAGGGTGTCCTGGCCGTGAGTCCAGATCATGAAAATATCATCAATGAACCGGAACCAGGCCAGAGGCTTGAGGTTTTGGGATGCTAGGAAGGATTCCTCCAGACGGCCCATGAACAGGTTGGCATAGGAGGGTGCCATGCGGGTGCCCATGGCTGTGCCTTGGATTTGATGGTAAACTTTCCCCTCAAAGGAAAAGTAGTTGTTAAGTAGGATGAAATTGGTAAGGGTTATGAGGAATGAGGTATCAGGCTTGCGTTCAGAGGGACGTTGGGAGAGGTAGTGTTCCATCAAATCCAAGGCACAGCCATGGGCACCCGCATGGCACCCTCCTATGCCAACCTGTTCATGGGCCGTCTGGAGGAATCCTTCCTAGCATCCCAAAACCTCAAGCCTCTGGCCTGGTTCCGGTTCATTGATGATATTTTCATGATCTGGACTCACGGCCAGGACACCCTATCCTCCTTTCTTCAGAACCTCAATTCCTTCTCTCCCATCCACTTCACCTGGTCTTCCTCAACCAACCATGCCACATTCCTGGATGTCAACCTCCACCTCACTGATGGCTCCATCCACACTTCCGTCCATATTAAACCTACCAACCACCAACAGTACCTACGTTTTGACAGTTGCCATCCCTTCCACGTCAAAAAATCCCTCCCTTACAGCCTGGCCACCCGTGGACGGCATATCTGCAGTGACAAGAATTCCCTTTCTGAATATGCTGAAGGTCTCACAAAGGCCTTCACAAACAGAAACTACCCCACAGACCTAGTCCGCAAACAAATCTCCCGTGCCATATCCTCACACACCCCAAATCCTCTTCCTAACACTAGTAACCATCCACAAAAGAGCGCTCCCCTTGTCACCCAGTACTACCCTGGTCTCGAACAACTAAATTCCATCCTTCGCCAAGGTTTTGATTTTCTATCCTCATGCCCTGAAATGAGAGACATCCTGCCCAAGATCCTTCCCACCCCTCCTAAAGTGGTGTTCCGTCGCCCTCCCAACCTTCACAACATCCTAGTTCATCCTTATGCCACCCCGAAACCCAGCTCACTGCCACAGGGATCATATCCTTGTGGAAGACCCCGCTGCAAGACCTGTCCAATCCACCCACCCAGCACTTCCTACTCCAGTCCTGTCACAGGCTTATCCTACCCTATCAGAGGCCGGGCCACTTGTGAAAGCAGCCACTTAATTTACCAACTGTGCTGCAAGCACTGTACAGCTTTCTATATTGGCATGACCACCAACCAGCTGTCCATTAGGATGAATGGCCACCGCCAAACTGTGGCCAAAAACAAGGTGGACCACCCTGTGGCACAGCATGCAGCGGAGCACATGCTTGATTTCAATGGCTGCTTCACAACCTGGGCCATCTGGATCCTCCCATCCACCACCAGCTTTTCTGAACTGCACAGATGGGAGTTATCCCTACAATACATTCTCCGATCCCGAAATCAACCAGGCCTCAATCTACGATAACTTCATTATTATTATATTTTTTTTTCCCCCTTTCCATACCTTACAGTTCCTACCTCTGTATCCCAAACCTCGCCTGATTTGAGTGGTGTGTGAATGTGTGATCGTGTGTGTGTGTGTGTGTGTGTGTGTGTGTGTGTGTGTGTATGTGGTCTTGTGCACTTGCAGTGTACATGAATTATTTTACTTTATTTTATTTTATTTTATTTTCTCCCCTCACCCGCCTCCCCACTCCATTCCTAAGCTGCATCTCGTTATTCCCATATAACCCATCCCCACCACCGTGACGTAACCTTTCTATCCCCTCCCCCTCCCCTCCCCTCCCGTCCCCGATTCGCTGCAGAGCGTGATTCGAAGTGTGGCAGTCGGAGGTGATGGTTGTATGACTGTGTTGTGTGCCTGTGTGATTGCGTGAGTGCTCTATTTCTGAAGAAGGCCATGGCCGATAGCTGAATGTGTTGTATGTGTGTGTCTTTTGTATGTGCCTGTCGCAGCTCGTCGCCACGTCTTTGCGGTGAGTAGTAAACTGTCCTCACTATATTATTTATTCCAACCTGGACTTTCCATTATTATATATAAGTATAAATATATTTATGATGAAATCTTACCCGTTTCTCCCCGGTGGTACTGCAAACATCCAGCTGGAGCCCTTTGGTTGAAAACAATCTGGGACACCTGCACTATCAAACAATTATTTTACTATAATTTGTGATGAACTTGTTTTTCTTTTTTGGGACAGATGTTTCATTTCATACAATTCTACAGTAAATTTATATCCCATTAATTTGTATTAGGCAAGAAACTCACTGTACTATAAAACTACAACTTTTATGAGATGGGTATTTTCCTCAATACCTTATTTCAATTTGCAAAATTCTTTAATAATCCAGTTTATTAATAATGTTTAAGTGGGTTTGTGAAAAATATCAGACTCAATTATATTAAAATACCATTGTTCTGTGTTTTTTAATTCCACAAATATTGCATTACTTGTACCTGTTTAGTTTATTTTGTTTTGATTATCTACACTGTGTGAGGTTCTGTGGTGTTGACCAAATTCATCCCCAATTTATGTGGATCCTAAATGTGGAACAAAAAATATAAAAACTGAAGGACATGATGACACTTCATAAATGCTGGAACCAACAAATACTGTACCCACTACTGATTCTTTAAGATATCAGTGCAAGAAGTGGAAATTGTCAAGGAGAAGTTGGGCTGGTCAAGATAAATTCTTGTCTGAGGCCCATGGGAGGATATTCTCCAAAGAAAAGAAGCAAACAGAAGGGAGGTAAAAATGACTTCCTAATCAAAAATGCAGAGAACTAAAAGATGTCAAACCTACGATCTCAAAATAAAGAAATGAATGTCTTAAATGAATTAAAATAAAATAGAAGTGGCCCAAAGTGCGAGGGATTACAGATCCCTTCCACCTAAAATTCAGATAACTCGAGAATAATGGAAGAGCCTAATACTCCTACTCCTACTCTTATAAGCATATATGGAAGAATCTGAGGCAAGACATAGATAAATATATGTATAATATTGCAGTCTCAGTTTTCAGGATGGTGGTTATCCAATAGATATAAACTACTAACAATAACAAGTTCAGGATAAACATGATTTAACCAAAGGCTATGACATCAATAATGAGCTAAATTTTCCATTATTCATCCACCTTACTATAGTTACAAGGTGGATGATCTTAATTTCCTTTTCAAAAAAACTTACTGTAGGTGATACACAATTCTTCCATCAAGATATATATAATACACCACAGGTTGGAGTATTTAGGGTTGTAACTTGAAGTGTACACTGAATTTCAGGTCAGTGAAGGACTGTCTTCATGGATGAGTCCAGGGTTAACTTGTAAAGTGGTAATAGAGAAGAAACTAGGACATGTTCATTTGTTAAATTTCCATGAAAAATATGCCTATAATCAAATTTCTGTGAAAGAAATGTGTACTGTATACTAGATCAATGTGAGTGTGTAGATGTAGTTGCACTTTAGACGAATGCTTGTAACTCTATGACTTTCCTCATCAAATACTGTGTGACAAGTTTACAGGGTCTTTCAGAGAAATGGGGAAAAAGTGGGGATTGTTCATAATCATGTCTTTAAGAAGACGGGGATGAGGATACCTGATAGTTCAATATACATCTCTTTCCTGTAGGCATCCTTTATTTCCTGTCAGATATATATGATTTGAATCATTACACCATAATATTCTAATTTGCTTGAAAGGACATTGAGATTTACACAGTCAAATGCCTTTGACAGATCACAAAATATACCAGTAGCTTGTAATTTATTGTCTAATAAATGATGTACATTCTCATTGTATGTGTAGATAGCATTCGTAATATGTGAACCCTTTAGTTTTTGATAATATTTAATTAGTGGTCTGGTGTTTGAAAAGACAACTGTACATTATTTTTCTAAAATTTTTGAGAAATTAAGCAAAAGTGAAATTGAATGGAAGTTTGATGGCATTTCCTTATCTTCTTTCTTTAATTCAGCATATTTCAACCATTCAGGGAATGGTCTACTGATGAAAGACGGGTTACACAAGAAACGTAAACTATCACTAAACTCAGAGGCACACTGTTTAATCATATTTGTTGATATATTATCATAGCCACTGGAAATTTTTAATTTTATGGTGGACTTTACTTCTAGTGGTGTTGAGTGCCATACTCATATTTCTGTAGTTACTTGTAGTGACAGGTGTGAATATTCCATTGTAGCAATTACTTACCTGATAACCCCATCTTTTCATCAATAGTTATGAAATACTTATTAAAATGATCAGCAACACTACACACATCTGTTACCCAGGTATCATCTCTCTTAATGCTATGGGCTCATGTCTTCATCTCTGGTTCTGCACTCCCTTCCTTCACTTTATCCAACATTATCTTTATTTTGTTATCTGATGTGACTATCCTATTCTGAAAAAGCATTTACTTTGACGTCCATATTACCATCTTTAATACTTTGCTGTTCATTTTGTAATGATCTAAAGCATTTACATCTCAACTGTTTACAATTGATAAATATGGTTTCCTTTTATTACCCGTGTAATCCATGCCTTCTTTATAGACTTTGGTTTAATCTGGGTTACTTTTTGGGAAACGCAATTTACAAGTAAGTTAAGGGCATTATTTATAAAAGTGTTTTATTTCATCATTCATGCTATGAGCACTGTAAACATCACTTCAGTTCATGCCTTTGAGTAGTTTCCAAGATATTTCCATGGAAGCAGCTGAAGTTACTACTCAATATAGTGGCTGAGCTATTTAAGACTGCAGAAGTTTGTGTAATGTGTACCATACTACTTCTGTCACTCCTCAAAAGGAAATAAGGGTACAGGATGTGGACAAAATCTGAGATTGTTTTTAGGGTTTCAACAAGTTACCATCATTGTAATCAAACATGTCAGAAATTACAATAAGGACAAAATGGAGACTGTAAATTTTGCAGATGTACTTACAACTCAGTAAAGGGACAACTACTGCCATGAGTTGTCTTCCGGAAAGACAGGAGGTGCACAAGGCCTGACCCAGAAACTCTATTTATCTAAAGAGCATGTTTAAGGACTCTAAGGTAAGTTGATTTATGCATGGAAACTAAGAACTGCAGAACATAACTTTATATAAAATTAGAATTTCATTCATATCAATGGTGGACTTCGATCCAGGGACTTATTAATCATCATGATGAAACAGCAAGAGGAGAGAAGTATGAGGGATATTGTATTAACTTTAGCTTTCAAAGACAGAACTCCTCCTTCCTAGGAAAACTAAATGAGGTACCTCGACATGTAAGTAACATGTATATCAACTGGGCAAATCATGTGAAAGAGTACTTTGTCAATTTGTTACAAAAGTGGGTAAAAGCACTACAGTGTCAGGGACTTGCTTTGTGCATATTCCTATATATAGATGGGGTATTTAGTGATTTGACCCTTGCATCCAATGGTTAGTGTTTCAGAAGATTAGGGCACTGAGGCCACCATACATAGGTAGTGAAGACCACACTGAGCACAAAAAAAGTTAGAAGTCACTATAATAAATGGAAAATTAGTGATCGATTCCACCAAAGGGTGTCCACAATTAGTGGGTTTCTCCTTGCTACTACGTAAGCTAGCGATGAATGAACTCAATGAAGAGCTAAATATTAGAGACTACTGGTACCGTATGTTTAAAGTATTCAAATCATCACAGCCTTTTATTGGATTTTTGTTGTTGTGACATAGGTACCAGTGGTCAGTCTTTGAATGAAGCAGGTCGATTCCACTTCCCATTAAATAATTTCTATGGCTAATCAAAGATGAATTCCTTCCCTGCCAGGAAAGTTTTTTTCTTCTTTTTATTGTAAAAACTATTATTCTCCCTTGGGAAAAAAATACAGAACACAGTACTTTCCATTGTAAGAGTCATTAGGGCTTCTTGCTTTTCCATTCACATATGAGGCACAGGAAGAACCACTGTTTAAATGCCTCTGAATGTTTTGTAATTAATCTAATCTTGTTTCCTTGGTCCCTACAGGAGAAATACATAGGCTTTTGCAGTATATTCCTAATCTTTTAAAGCTGATTCTTGAAACTTTGTAAGTAGGTTTTGTTAGTAGAGTGATTGTATATATCTTTAGATGTCACTAGTGAAACATTAAACAGTGTAGCCATTTTCACCACAGATGCTACCACTGAGTGTGCATCATTGAGTTGGACTCATTGGAAGTCTGAGAAATCTTGTATTTCACCAATCATTTGTGTTGACTGTCACACAGCAAAAAGTATAATATACTGGAAGTTAACATCCAAGACTTCATACCTCAATTGTGCACTGTGATTGTGTGACAATATTTAAATGTACACAGTGCTACAAACTCGCAATATTGAGTTGTATACTGTATGTTCTTTTTTTCTTCACCCTCTGTTGGTACTATAGTAACTAAATCAGACACACTGATTTACTATGAAATACACTATTCAAACTCTCATAGCTTCAGAAAATTTTCAGGAACTTTCATTTATTCACATTGATAAACACTGAAATCCCAAGTGAATGATTCTTTGAATGAGAATATAATATTAGAATTGTAGAATGCATAAATAGTGATTACAACTGATGCTATAGCTATCAGTTTTTTCGACAAACAATATAGAAAAATAAACAGTATACAGGGGTTGGAAAAGATGGGAAGACTGTGAGAAAAGCATGGTTGAAAATAAATGCAGATGCTAGCATGTGACCACTGGTTATGAGTAGTAGTAAGTGCATTATTTCAGAGCTAAGTGAATTCAAATGTTGTCAGACTGTTGGGGCTTGTGTAGTGGGTGATTTCATAACCAAGATATTTTGTGTTTCAAGAGGCACTGTATCAAAGATTTTACTGCAAATAGATAAGTGGAAAATTATCACCCTGCAATTCCAAAATCAAACATTAACAGACACAATTAATAATGCAACAGAGGATCATTTTACAGCATTTCATAAAGTAGCATACAAACCTTAATTTCCCATATTCTGTGCAGGTCACTTCTGCTCATATTCATAGTAATGGTGATTGGGTCTCTCACACTATCCACATCAAAGTACACTGAAAACAGAAAATAAGTATGAAGTTCATAGAACATTAGCATATGGGAATGTTCACTGGTAGTTCTATAATTCATAACCCTGTTTTATGTTCCAACAACTTTGTACTGTTCGTACTAGTATGGTATAATACAACCCTGTTTACATATAGGCCTATAATGCAGTACTTGTTTCTACTGTCTATGTTCTAACAAGTTTCAACACATATACTGCTGGTATAGAAAAAATGCAACACCAACACAGATGGGGTCTTTTTATTGACAAGTCAGATAAATGGTACCTAGTTATTCTTTGTGGTGGTATATGATAAAGAATTAGGATCAAATGAAACATACATCACTGTAAAAATGCCCAAACTGGCATATAAATAGACAGTATAAGCCCCTCTGGTAACAATGGAGGTGAATATTCTCACACACAAGCAATAATTAATAAAGGTGCTGTATGGCAGACTGCAGCAGACAGTCCCAAGCCACCTTGCACCTTTGTTGCAATCCACAATCCAGCTGCCATGACTTCCCGTTCCAGGGACTATTGGTCCCTGTCTGGAATGGAATGGTTGTGGTAACTACTAGTTCCATGAACTATCGGTCCCTGTCTGGAATGGAATGGTTATGGTATCTACTAGTTCCAGGAACTGCTGCATGGCTCTTTCTGTTGCAGTTCCATTTCACTGCTCAGTGCTTTGTTCAGAGCACTTGCCCATTCTCATTGTGCTTCAGGCTCTCTTTGAACTACTGGTTCTTTACATATTTGTTCAGTGTCCCTCACTAGTAATTCACTTTTTACAGGAATATTATAATATTGTAACTCAACATGCATAAAAGTTGCATTCTGTGTCATACATATGTCTTACAGGCATCATAAAAGCAAATGTGCTTATGTCTTCATAATTTTTATCAATGGCAGAAGACATAATTCTCATGAGTTTTTTTTTTTATTTTTCATACATTTTTAGATTTCATCTGCTTCATTTAATATTTAATTTTTCACATAACATTTACTCAAGAGAATTCAAATAAATAATTTCTCCCTTTCCTCCCTAGCCGAGTTGTAACAACTAGGTGGCTTCGATTTATAAGTTACTTTGTGCTACTTGGTAATTCTTTCGCGCGCGCGCGCGCGCGCGCGCGCGCGCACACACACACACACACACACACACACACACACACAAAGTTGTACGTGATATCAGCTGAGTAGGAAAAGGGATTTTGATTTAGAAAGATCGATCTGCAATAATATTGTATTTATTTTTTTATATCAGTAATTACTGTTCAGCTTTCATAACCCAACAACTCAGTTTCTAAATATTGTGATTATCTGTTATTGGATAACAAATGCTTAAAAAAGAAATGGCGAACAAGCAGAAAATAATGGTTGCCAGAAATGAACTAGTTTGCCCATCTCTATGATGACAGAATAATTCTACATGGAAAGACTTACTATGTTGTCCACTGTTCTGGCCACAGAGTGAGAGCTGCCTCGCTGGTCCCGCAGACATGAGGAAGATGTCAGATTCACACACTCCAGTGCGACGGTTTGGTTGGCCCTGCAGTGACACACCATTATATTCTGCTAATATATGTAGCAACTCTTACAAGATAAGTGACAAACTGAAGCAAAATCAAATAAATTTGCGGCCATCACTGATATCGACCATCAATACTACCATTCTTACAAACTACCCTGAGTGACATCAGTGATGTTTGAGACCACTTTTTGTAGTATTATACGTCATTTTTTTTTTCATTACCTCTGTCATGTGTGTAGTGATTACAAGTAATAAAATGTGTGACTTCTCTCAAGTTTCGAGAGTTGCATAACTGGATAGCACTCTGATTACACATGTTACACATTGTAATGTAATGACAGAAGCAGATATTTGATTATACCTTACAATCTCATCCTGTAATCTACCACCCGATACCTAATCTCTATATAACTACCTGATACCATTTGTTCTGTCCTCTGTTCATTCCAGTTTTACCATTACCGGTATATTTATAGTAAGACCTAACATAGTTAATATTTATGATTTATTTCCTACATTTGTATTAACAGCATGTCCTATTTCATCTAAGAAAAGTATAATGCTCATTAACTTAAAGAATTCTCCATCAGTATCATTGTTTAATTAAAACTCAACAGTCAACAATGTAGAAAGATCTAGAAGATGAATCAATACCACATTGTTATAATTAATACTTTTGTCAAGTAAGCAAATCATAGAAATACAGGGTGATTCTTACAATAAAGAAGACAGCAACCAACCACTTTTGATTAAGCTATTTACTTACTAAATAGTGCCGTTACCAGTTTCGAACGTTTAAGTTCATCATCAGATGGCTGTCCACATCGACATAAATCGATTTACATCTCTGTTATACAGATAATTTTTTTTGTGGCGAAAAGTCTTTGGTTGTGCGGTGCCTACAATACAACACATGATTGTAATCGCTTACAGTCATCTTTCCCAAACCCTTTGTGATATGGCAGATTGTAGCCTATGTCATATACAACATTTGTAGGTGAATCTGCATCCACTGTAGGTCTTGTTTCAGGCGGAAACAAAGCATTGCTACGGCCATGCACACATAGTACCGGTATACAATTACCGGTATGTAGCCTGATCCAAGACGTCTGCTTGGTAGTGTTTGCATTACTGATTCCAGCCACTGTGCCCTCAAATTCTAGGGCATTACTCTAATGTTTTATGACTGATTTCAATGTAACATCAACAAAGACTATATTACTGTAACTGTCTTCCCAAGAGCTTTCGAATGTAGTTAATAAAAGTAAGTGTTGCTAGTAAAACAAGTACTTGCTTCAATATCTCAGTTGATACAGGTGCTAAACTCGTTCACCAAACAACGATATATGTGCCCCTCAACGCTCTTGCATGTGCTGAGAACTGCGTTTCAAAATGTGTAACCATACACGAAATAAAAGGGGTGTTATGTCTTATGTGACTGAGCCTTTATACATAAAATTGAAATATCTTTCCAATCATCAGTAAAGAGAACAATAAAACGATCGAGTCTGTTTGTCAGAATAGAACATTTTGATGAGCTAACTTTACAACAAGATTCTAATTTTGTTTTATTTTTCTTTCAAAAGAATTTCTATCACAGTGCCGTATTACATTTTCATGCGATATTCTAGGATAACCATTGTCTTTCAGCTTGGGCACCTGTTCAGTAACATGACAACTGAATTGATCAATACAGTATATCAATGTATACACTAAATGTAGGTGTCATTTGGCATGCCTACAAAATTTTACAACAAAATACTGCAGCACTTGCTCAAAGAGGAAATAGTGGGAGCAAATGACCCTACAGTAATGGAAATTCGTTCACAAATACCTGTGCACCATAATGCACTGTCAACTGACTCCAGTTTTCAAGTCGTGATGGCAAATCATCACGTGCTAAGTGCTGCTTAGTCACTTCATTAGGGTACGTTCATAGTGAACGGCTCCCCGCTAAAATTATTTTTCGATTTTCTTGCTGTAAAAAATACTGTATTTGTGTGAAACAAAGCTACATCGCACACTGGAATCAGTTTTACGGTAATAATCCCCCTTCTCCTGTAAAAATAAATAAAAATAAAAAATATAAACCACCTCTTTTGCGTTTACCTTACGGTGGATTGCGGAGTATGTATGTAGTTGTAGATGACAGTTCTCACTCGATTCTGACGAAACTAACTGTCGTACATCACTGAGTTTTGCATATCTTACAGGCTAACACAACAGCTTCATAACGGAAGGTCTGTTTTTTCGATATTCGCCATAGTTATTACGATACTTAATTTCCAATTACATAACATTTGAAGTTTTTGCAGTAAAAAATATAGTCGCTGACTACTTTTCGTTAACTTTGGGTTATACATTACTGCGTACGAAGTGTAGCCAATACTGTGAAATTGTTTTTAAAGCTGAAAAGAAAGCGATACATCGCTCCAGTATAGCGAACGGGTTATTGAAATTTGAGGGCGCCGCGCGCTCTCCTTCGACGCCGTGTACACAACTACTCAGCATCTAGCCTGCAGCTCAGTCTGTCAACTTTGGTAATAAAGCACATGCCCGAGCCAAAAGAAAATGACTTTAATAAATAGCAAAGTTTATCTGGGACAGATAAAATATTGATTGCAAAGAAGTTCGGATAAAAAAGGACAGTAAATCTGGTTCTGTGTATTATAGTTACAAATATTAGATTGCTAGCTGTCACTGACGGAAATTGCAAGTTCTTAATGGTGACTGTAGGGTTCTATGGAAAAGAGAACGATGCTAGTGCTTTTGTTGACTGCCCCTTCCAACATGCAATAGAAATGGGAAGAGTAAAATTATGCCGCGGTGGAGTAGCCGAGCGGTCTAAAGCACCTCGCTGCGGAGCGCGCGGTTGCTCGCCGTGGAGGTTCAAGTCCTCTCTGGGGCATGGGTGTGTGTGTTTGTTCGTAGGTTAGTTTACCTAGTTTGTAAGCTACGGACTGATGACCACGCATTTTGGTCCGATAGATTTAAAGACATTTGATTGATTTGATTTTGACTAAAATTACCA
This sequence comes from Locusta migratoria, assembly GCA_026315105.1. Classification (NCBI taxonomy): domain Eukaryota; kingdom Metazoa; phylum Arthropoda; class Insecta; order Orthoptera; family Acrididae; genus Locusta; species Locusta migratoria. Next base: position 506,832,852 of record CM048745.1, read on the forward strand.
GAAGAATTTCTGACAGGATTCGATAACAAGCGTCCATATGTTTTTCTAGGCGATGCAGCATTTTTCCTCTGAATCAATAATTAATTAGACTTTCTCCAGAAATAACAACAGTAAGGGACACTAAGTATATTTACAACTGCAGTGTTAAGTTGGAATATGCAGTTCGTATGTGCAGCTTAAGTGCATCTTCTTTCTAGTTGAGTTTAATCCAAGTAAATCAATGGCCCTATAATGAAACTGCTGTTATAACTTGGCACCCTCTACAGGTGGTGATAACGAAAGAAAAAAAATGTTTTGATTGCAAATGGTGTAAAATGGCACAACTGGACTCACTATTGCCGGCATGAGGTAGTAACCGATAGGATAATGATAGGGAAAAAGTTGCAACTGCTGTCCTATAACTCAATATACATACACAATGTAACTATAAAAAGTTTTCCACTCTGTGATGTGGCACATACAGCAACCACTGAAATTTTAATTTCGAGTAAAACAGTCTCGGTTGCAAAGTGTTTTATTAATTACCAATGACGCGTTTCGCCCTCACAACAGGGCATCATCAGATTATCTGCATGACAAACGTTACACAACAGCCCCTCTTTCACTACTTTAAATTTTATAGTAATTCTTGTGTCAAGTTTGTCTTGAAGATAATCTGATGATGCCCTGCAGTGAGGGCGGAACACGTCATTGGTATTTAATAACATCACTTTGCAATCAAGACTGTTTTTACTTGAAATTACAATGTAACTGACAGTGTAACGCCTGTCACTTACAGTGTATGTATTTTCAGAGTATAATAGGACAGCAGTTACAGCTATTTCACTGTCAAGTTTCTTAACCACATATAGGGTTGCCAGATTGAACTCGAGGCAGGCCCGGAGACCAGACGTTCCCCCCTCCCCCTTGGCCAATGACTCACCCCCCCCCCCCCCAACTGCGACCAACTCCCCCCCCCCCCCCCACCCAACCAGGATTGTCGTCTTCTGCAGAAAATTGTTTCGGCAAGAAATTAAAAAGCGACTGTTTCTTCTTTTGTGTGGTAATATTCGCTATGTGTCTTTCTGATTGTAAATGTTTATTCACAGCTTTCACTCCGCCGTACTTAACAGTAAATGAGATATTGCATATTCTGCACTTAGACATACGCTCATCAGTATCGACTTTTTATAGCCACTCTCTATAATTTTCTTCCTGCAAACATTCTTCACGGAACGAACTTATATATCGTCTCCTCATTTCACTGTTATTACTCACTAATCTGAGTTAATGTAAGCTTGTCTGTTCACACACGATCCGAGTATTCCAAAAATTGCCTGTAAACTGATAACAACCAATGAACGAACGAACACAAATAATAGACGTCGCCAGCTGACACGTTGCCGCAACAGTGTTTGCTTAATAATACGCTAGCCGATTACTACCAACGCAACAGCGAAAAGTTTTCAGAGGAAGAATAGAAAAGTAGCGTTTTGTTGCAATAAGAAATTGACATTTATATAAAGTTATTTATAATTACTAGAGAGGAGCCGGCCGGGAATGGCCGAGCGCACTGAGGCGTCTTGCCACGGTGCGCGAGCTGCTCCCGAATCCCCCCCCCCCCCCCCAGGGCATGGATGTTGTGTTCGTCCTTAGTTTAAGTTACGTTAAGTTCGACGTAGAACGTCGCTACATGAGCATAGTATTTAAAAATCGTCGTAAAAAAAGTTAAGATGAAGTTTACATTCACCCGGAGAATTCATTCTAAACCCGGGCACTCGGGGCGGCGCCCGGAGATCTGGCAACCCTAACCACATACCGACATTTTATACTGTTTGCGATCAAACAAATTTTTGGTAAGCTGTGTTGACATGGAATGACGGCGAAGTAATTATGAGTAAAGTCGCCCTATGTTATTGGTGAATGTGTACTTGTTTGCTATATTAAAGTACTGGTATTCTTGCACCAACATGAACAATAAGATGCAACTAAAGACATTGCAAAACTGGTTGTGCGAGTCTACAAAACTTCAATAGAATTCAGCTAAAGTGAATTAACGACATTTCAATCCTTCTGGGATTAAATAAGTCTTTATCAGCTCCAATGTTAAACACGACGCGCAGTGGACAGTGTTGGAACCTCGGAACCCGTGAGCGGTGAGCGGCAAAAGAATAATTCTTTGTTGCACGCGGAGGCGGCCACATGGGGTTGCACTATGACACCTAGGCCCAGGGCCGGCGCAAGCCCAAGTGCGAGCTGCTGAATTGCCGCCCCCCTCTCCCCGTTGGTATTTTTTTTTAATGTTTGTGAAATTTTATTTAAACCAATCTGTAGGAAAAGTCGGTAATCAATCGCAATTTTTGTTTTTACTTTTCAGATCTATCTAGGTTTCGACCACTGAGTGGCCAGTTTCAAAGCTTTTAACCCATTAATGCCCATGGTATGTTATATCAAAGTCACACACGTGTTTTTATTTTGTATTGTTACCACTAGATAGAATGGTGTAGGTATTTTACAATTGTTTCTGTGTGCAGTCAGAGAGTTCCAATCCACAATAATCGTAGTTTTCAGTGACATAACAATACCATTATTGTGCAGTTAGCCATTTCCTCTTGGTGGAACTTTGAACCGCCAAGATCATGAGTGACAGATAAGAATGTGATTTTATACTGAAGCTGCTTGTACTGATATAAATGCCGGGATTGTGGTTTTAGTATTAGCACAGAATAACAATTGAGCATGACATTGTTTCTACCTGTAAAATCTTTATCTAGGCTTATATAATAGTCTTATTGTTTGTTGTATGATATACCATGGGAAACTAGCACTAGTTTTAAATGTGATTCAAGAAACATTCACTTTTCTACTAATCAAGTAAAATAACAAATGCAGTTGTCTCTTGCTAGAATTTTAGGTAGTATATTTTATCGTCAGGTTATATAAATACTATTATAATACGACAACCTCCGTAATGCAGAAGCAATTCTAAAACTACTCATGAATCTCAGAGATGATGATAGTATCTGCAGTGAAACAGATCGAGCTGATGAGCTAGATTTAGTCTTTCTTCCACCATGTGATGGATATGATTCCGACTGTTATGTTGGCCTGTAGTGAGTCAGCTAAAAAAAGCTAACGTCGTACTTAGGAATTTCCTCCCAGACTCAGTGGCGCCAGATGTAAGTCGCGTTCCACTTGCGTCCTAAAAGTTCCAAGTAAACATGATTTGTTGAACATGGCATTGTGTAGCTTTTAACAGGTTTTTAAGCGTTCGTAATTTCCCACAAAGGCAGTGGCTTTCCGGCCGAGGCGAGGGAGTCGTCCTATTGTCACCGGTGGCCACCACACGGGTGCTTCACCTCGCTTCAGAAAATCAAATGTTTGTTCATTAGTACGCATCAGCCTTGATTATCTTACTGAACTTGCAACATGATCTCGTAATTTGCATATCAATCTGTAATTATTATCATTGAAAATGTCTGTACCCCATCAAGTTTATATTAAAAAAATTCTTCTTGACGATTAGGATGTGATTTTAAGATTGGAATATGTAGGAACTAAGAGTGAGGAAAACTTGACTCCTTACAATATGTAACATGAGTTTGTTGGAGCTCCAGCGAAATGTTGTACTATCTCTACTGACATCACCTACAATGAATAAACCTTGAGGACCCATGCCAAGATCCAGGAAAGGTGTATCAAATGATATCCACAGAGACAATGTTGGACACTATGTGGACAAAATTTTAACTGATAGGAGATATAAAAATTGTGGAAAATGCTTCAAATTTAGTTGCATTAAATGTAATGTTGGTCTTCACCAAGATTCTTGTTTTTGTAATATCACAGGTAAAGATTGTTAAAAATATTGATCATATAATGCAATGTTGGACTTGATTCAGATTGTTTCTATTTTCCCAACACCATTAACGACTTACTTGTGTTTTGAAAAGTAGTAATGTATCAGTTTTAATTAATAAAATTAGCTACAACATTGTTTTCTTGATACATAAAAATGATATTGCACTAGTGAATTGTCAATGTTAATTTCCATCGTATGTTTTATCATACGCGAAATATAACAATGTAACAATTAAGAAATTAATTTAGTCATTGATTCATGCTAGTACCCTTAAAAGACCTACATTGACTTAATTTCATCAAAATCAAAAACAGAAAATAGTTCTGGGCATTAATGGTTTAATATGTGCTCACATCTAAACCGTCATGTTGCCAGTTACGTACAGCAGGACGGTATAGATGTAAACATAACTCAAAGCATTGAGAATAACCACTCTGTGCCAGAAATCTGTGAACATCTGGAAAATAAAAACAGTTGAAACGGCCAAAGAGTGGGGTGGAAGACAATGGAGAGAGGAAGAATAACAATGCAATAAATACATACTCGGGAATCGACGGGTACTAATGCTAGTCGAAATATATTAACTCACTGCACTGCGGTTGTTCATTTCACAGAACTGACACTCGCCATCTGTCGTAATTTGCATCAGTTACGTCAGTTCTATCGTGTCTGATTATGGAATAAGAGGTAACAAATTAGTCATCGCCGTATCACGTCACTTTTCTGCGCTTTATTTTCATTCTATCTATTGGGGTGACGCGTGCTTATTTGCCGAGTTGCCAATTTTTTAAGTAACAGATCATAAGAAAAATGAATTTTCCTATTCTGCATTCTTGAAGGAGAAAAATTCTAACTAATGAGTAACGTGCATTCGCAATACTAATTGTAGGTTATATGAAAAGCACTTACCTATTACATCCCAAGTTTCAAGAAATGACCAATCTTGACTCTCTCGGCCAACTATCAAAACGATTTCTGTAGTTTTCGTTGTAGAGAACGCAACAATACCTATTGTCTGGAAAGACGAAGTGGTGAAGCGACAGTGCCAGAAACTAGGTCACGTGACGAGGTACAGCAAGGCTACGGTTAAACTAGCGCCCAAGAAGAAGCAAGAAGCTCACAGTAAGTATGTGACCGATGATGTGGATAAATGTATTATCAGGGAGTAATTTTTATAGCATTACTAACAATAGAAAGAAATACGAACTTTGCGAAAACTGCTCAACTTTTGTCAAACAGTAATGAACTTCAAAGCTAGCAAGAAAACCCTTAGAAGCAATGTTCTGTCTATGGATTTTCGTTTTACAAGGTGTCAAAATTAACGTTTTGTTTCGCTTGGACGAGAAGACATTGCTGCTAAAAGACCATTCTTTCTCTGGTTTTCTACAGAATCAAAGCGACCAGTAGTTTACTTAGGCGTAACATAGATTCACACACATTATACAGTAAATAAACGTTGGCAAAGTGATAGTGTGTGAGTAGTATTGTCACACAAAAGTGCTGGTCAGAATTTAATTGTGTTCATGCAGGCGGAGACAGGTGTTTCAGGGCTCAAAAACCAAAACGTCCGACTATCACTCAGAAACGGATAGCAAACATTTTCAAAAACACGTCGAAAACCCAACATATGCTAGGCTTACTATCAATGTCTCTATCCCTTGTAATTACAGCGTATTTACCCATTCTGAATACTTCTAGCCATTGTAGGCGTTGAACATGTTTGACTGTAGTAATGTTCAACAAATGTTTTTCCATAGCGCGGGAAGAATAAAACAGTTAACTGCCACTGAAGGGCTTAGCAAAGTTGCTTCAGGCTTAACATGCAACCGCAGTATCAAACATTGCATTCGAATTTCCAAATTAGATTTCGTCTCCTGCAAAATCAGTTGCGAGTTAAACGCACGGGGCGTAACAGGCTGGCAGCGCTCCACTCATAAGAATACTTGCGTGTGCACGAGACTGCTTCTCTTCCGGCGTAAACACGACGGCGCTGCCACAGTGGCGAGCAAGAAATTAGCCCTCCTCCCTCCCTTGTTCAACAGCGGCGGCCGACATGTAGTCGAGACGCCGTGGCACAGTTCCCGAAGCCGCTCCCTCCGAGTTTTGGTTTCGAATCCCCTCTTGGGAATGAATGTTGAGTTTGTACTACAGTAAAAAAGGGTTTCGCACGTGCCTTGCGCCAGCCCTGCCAAGGCCGCACAATTCCGTTAGCGGCCGACTGCGAACAGTGGGCAAATTGAAGAGCGAAAATGTTCAAATGTTTGTAAATCTATCGGACCAAACTGCGTGCTCATCAGTCCGTAGCTTACAAACTACTTAAACCTAGGTAAACTAATCTACGGACAAACACACACACCCATGCCCTAGGGAGGACTCGAACCTCCACGGCGAACAACCGCGCGCTCCGCAGCGAGGTGCTTTAGACCGCTCGGCTACTCCACCGCGGCATTGAAGAGCGCCTCAGCGGCCATTATGGTGGTAAACATCCACACGAACTTCAAATGTGCTTAAGACTTTTTGATTAACGTGTATATTCATTCGACTTAAGTCTCGAAAACTGTATCTCATTTAAAACTAAAGAACAGCTAAAGACTCTATGAATGTACAGCAGCCGGCCATGGGGAATGAGGCGCTCCAGTCACGGTCTGCACGGCCACTACGGTCGGGGGTTCGAATTCCCCCCTCGGGCAAGGATATTTGTGCCGACCTTAGTCTTAGCTACTTCATAAGTAGTTTGTAAGCTTAGGGACTGATGACCCTGTAGTTAAGTCCCATAAGTTCTACAAACATTTGAACATTTGAATGTACAGCAACTATCGGTTGTGTGTAAATTTATTACACTTACAGTGTAGATATCGGCCAACAGCTTTTCTTCTTCCTAACTAAACCGAATTATAACATTTGGTATTTTTTGCGTTCTAAGTGCAGCATATGAACGGTTTTCAGGACTTTCTCAGTATATTCTACGATGGTGAAACATTTGTACAAACATTAATTTTGGAAGATTTTAACAACACTTTACGTCTTTGTTTGAGTATCTGCTGTATTCTCCCTAACTACGGGGGTCATCAGTCCCTAAACTTACAAACTACTTACGAACTACCTTCTACTAAGGACGGCACAAATATCCATGCCCGAGGGGGGGGGGGGGGGGGTTCGAACCCCCGACCGTAGTGGCAGTGCAGACCGTGACTGCAGCGCCTCAGTCCCCGCGGCCGGCTGTATTCTCCAATATTTAGATATTTTGTACTGCCTGAAACAGCTAATGTTAAAAATCGACTGTGAAAATGAAATATCCAATCAGATACATAACTGTAAAATAGCTTCTTACCTCGCGAATACAGCAACCAGCCACTACCAAATTCTTTTCAAAACACAAAGTACGCCATAACTCTTTCTTAACTAAATTCATGTAACATTAGCATTAGGGTATCTAGCATTAACAGTTGTAATGCTGTAGACCAAATACCTTACAGTAGCGTGAACTGCTCAAAAGTCAGCAACTGTCATTATAGAGTTCAACTTCCCAATGTGCATCCAGTGTGTCTATGTGTCATTCATCTACGGAACTATACACAGTTCTGCAAACCCCTTTCAGTTGTTATACGTAAAGCAGATGACCTTTAAATTCTGTGTTACAAATTGCTAATATTAATTTCATAAACAAAAATTCCAAAACAGTAACTGTTCAAAATGTTCAATATTAAACTTACAAACTACTTACGAACTAGGACAGCACAAATATCCATGCCCGAGGGGGGAGTCGAACCCCCGACCGTAGTGGCCGTGCAGACCGTGACTGGAGCGCCTCAGTCCCCTCGGCCACCGCGGCCGGCAACAGTAACTGATTTTCTGCCCCCCAATAGTTGTTTTACACATCATAAAATGAAACTTTTTGAACTTCCTGTCCACCAGTAGTGCCTAAACTAACTCGTTTTTACGAGCTACCAGTATTGTAAAAGCCTGTTATTTATTTCATTCAGATTCCAACATTGTCTTGACTGACAGTCTGTTAAGCGAGAGTAACTATCGCTGAACACAAGTAGTATGGCTGCTTGTATTCCCGGGAAGACAGTATTAGTTCTTTTTTGTTTCTTCCTTAAATCGATTTACGTAGTAAAACGCTGAGCAGCTCTTCACCATCGTGCTTCATGTACACTGCAATAGTCAAACAGCACACAAGTGACTATGAAATGGGTACATATACCGCAGTAGCTATATAATACATGATTTATCTCCTAACAACACTCGTATTTATCTGACGCTTTCCACTATCATGGCGGCTGGCCGAAGGTTCAAGTTATCCCGCGAGAGCAGCGCCGTTAGTGAATCTAGTGTGGTATCCGCTACCACGCCGCCGCCGGCCGACAACCCAGCAGCTGGCGCCACGCCAAGTAGACCACAGACATATATTCCTAGACTGGCAATGCCGTATGCAGTATCATTGGTGTCACTGAAGCTTCGCCGCCATATTGGGTTACTATAAATCGTGTCTGCAGTGTTGTGTGTATTACCGAAAACATTCTTAAAATATCTGATAAATTCACGTAGTTACGCTTTGTTTAGAGTTTCAACATAATGGTTAATTCTTGTGTTGTATATGGCTGTAATTTGTCGTACAGCAAACGAAAGGAACAAGGAAAAGAACATGTTTCAATTCATGGGTAAGTAGAAACATACTGTTTATATTCGGTTTTGTACTGTATCTAAGTCTAAATATTTACATTACAGTTTGTCTTACATGAAGCACCGCCAATGTTTGAATAGTACATGTATATTTTAAGCGTTGTAATAGATGTAGCAGCGACTGGAATAGCTTAATAATGTGTCTTTAACTACTGGCACAGACACTTCGTTGTTACTTGTGTTGTTATTGTCTCTTATCTCGTATTATTATGATGTTTCAGATTTCCAAAAAGGACAGAGCTGAGGGATGCTTGGGTAAAAGCAATTCGCAGGGAGAGCTGGTCACCTACAAATGCTTCAGCTGTTTGTTCGCAGCACTTTCGTGAGGAAGACATGGATTTAACTGGGCAGACAAGAAGACTTCGAGAAGGAGCTGTTCCTTCTGTATTTCCTTCGTATCCTTATCAGAAAACTGTTGTCTCAAGGAAGCCTCCTGTTCGGGAAGCAGCTCGTGATAAAACTTTACAAGTGTGTGATAGCAGTGTGTCGAGTTGCCAAGTGCCTGATGTACAGTAACAGATCTGTTACCACGCAAAAGGAAACTGATGGAAGAGTTGAAGGAAAAAACCATGCAGTTAACTAGTGCTAAAAAAAATAAAGGTGCTACAGCAGAAAATTAGACGAAATGAGAAGCGAATGCAATCAGACGGTGAAGTTATTGATTTACTTCTCAAAGATAGGATAATTAATGAAAATAGTGCGGAAATGCTAAGAAATTCGTTACTATCGGATGTTTGCTGTTTGCTTGAAAAAGCAGCACAGAATGGCAGTAGCCATGTAAACAGACCAGGCGTAAAATATGATCCCGATTTAAGGTCATTTGCATTGACTTTACATTATTTGTCGCCTAAAGCGTATGATTTTGTTAGAATGAAATTTAATAATGCTTTGCCATCACCAAGAACTATCCGATCTTGGTACATGAAACTGAATTGTGAACCAGGTTTCAGCCAAGAATGTTTTAGTGCACTTGAGCAGAAAGCAAAAGAGTGCAAAGAAAACGGTATAGTACCATTAGTGGCTCTTAGCATGGATGACATGTGCTTAAAAGAACATATAGAGTTTGCTAATGGGAGGGTTGTTGGTTATGTTGACATTGGGACTGAAATCAACAGTGACTGCCTTCCAACTGCCAAAATGGCATGTGTAATTATGTGCACAGCTGTAACAGACAGCTGGAAAATTCCTTGCGGATATTTCTTTATCGACTCTTTGTCTGGAGAAGAAAGGTCCACATTAATAAAATCGTACATTGAGAGACTGCATGATTTAGGGGTTAAAGTTATTTCAGTAACATTTGATGGGGCAAGCTGTAATCTCACCATGTCCAAATGTTTGGGTGCAGATTTGTGTGATAAAATCAATTTCAACACATTCTTTCCACATCCCTCATTGCCCTCTTCTTCTATTGCTATTCTTCTGGATGCATGCCACATGATAAAATTGATACGGAACTGTCTAGCAGAGAAGAAAGTTATTTATACACCTAATGGTGAGGTTAAATGGGCATATGTACAATCCCTTTTTGAACTTCAGAGTGCTGAAGGTTTGCATCTAGCAAACAAGTTAAGTAGTAAACATATGCTGTGGTTCAAGAATAAAATGCGTGTACGATTAGCTGTCCAGACCCTAAGCAATTCCGTAGCTGAGGCGCTACAATTCTGTGACAGACATTTAGGTCTTAAGGAATTTGCAGGATCTCAAGAAACTGTGAAATTCATTAGCATAATTGATAAAGCTTTCGATTTGCTTAACTCGTCAAGTAAATTTGGCAGAGGTTACAAGGCACCTCTTACTGTAGAGAATGAACCTTTCTGGCAGCAATTTGTTCATGACACACTCTGTTATATTAACACCCTCTATGTAGACAAGTAATGTCAGTTAAAAATCATTCACAGCAACAGAAAGGTAGGGTTCTTGGGCCTTAAAGTAAGTCTGCTTAGTGTTCGTGCTTTATTTAATTTGTACGTAAGATCACATGAAGTCAAGTATTTGCTCACATACAAACTTAGCCAAGATCATCTTGAATTGTTCTTTGGGCTAATACGGCAACGTGGTGGCTGGAATGTGAATCCAACATGCTTGCAGTTTAAGTCTGCATTTAAGAGATTAGTCACTAGGAATGAAATAAAGTGCAGGAAAACCGGGAACTGTCTATCACAAGATAATGTTAGCATTCTATTTCTAAGCAGCTACCACAACCTGCAGACCTCACAATTTCTTGAAACTGAAACTAATGATGTTTGTGTCCCTGACCATGATTACTGTTCAGTTAATACTACCCTGTCCCTGCTTTCGGAAAATGTCATTGAGTACATTGCTGGTTTTGTTGTTAAAAAAATTGTTAGGATCATTAAGTGTACTGATTGTGTTAATGCAGTTGTGCAAACAGATGCTACTTATGATTTTCTGTCGTTTAAAAACAAGGGTAGCTTGTTTATACCATCAAAAGATGTTGTGCAGGTGTGCAAAATGACGGAAATTGCTGTTAGGGAATCTCAAGCTCACTTGCACAGAGTTCACAGTTACAACATACCCTGCCAAGTTGCAACACAGGCCTATGATATGAATTTATTTTGTTGCCTGAACTCCCATGTTCTAGACTTAAACCCATTAGACACACATGTTTGTAACCTAATCAAGGCAATATCTGAACAATATATGAAGGTTCGCATTTTCCATATGACAAAAACTATGAATGAGAAAAAACTTGATAACAGATCAATATATAACAGACTGGCAATTTTTAAACATCTGTAAATGTACCTCAATAATTTCTTTTGTATGTTTGTGTATGCAGAATATATTTCTTCAAAAGTAAATAAATGAAAATACTAAAGATGTTTCTGTTTATTTTTTCATAGTAGTAAAATGATTGTTCAGTTTGAGTTAATACACTGCAATGAGTGACTGTAATAAGGATTTCCCAGTTTTGAGAAGCTTTGATGGCATAATTGAAGATGGAGATACCAACCATAAGCTTTGGCCAATGATGTTATTGGAATGGAAGTGATTTACATTACGTACAGCAAACTGCTACACCCACATAGTGACTTGTTCTTGATGTACTTCTCTAAATTTTGATCTGGTAGCAGTTAATATTCCTAAATAAATTATATGAACTTGATTGTGACTTAAGATATGATGTCATTCCTGAAATCTTATGGGTGGTATCCCAGTCCTCACTTGTCCTGCTTTGATTTCTTCAGACGATGTGCTTCTTATAGCAGAATTTTACAGGTTGGGCTGAGCATTTGGCATTAATGATTTTGTATGGGTGTTTTTATGAAGACTTACATGTTATATAAATGTGGGTTCATGCTAAGGTGTTACCATGCAATTTTAAATTTGTCAAAAACAGCTTCACCTAAATTGCAGAAGTTTTTCAGACCAACTGGTATAGCTTATAAAATCTACAATGAACTAAATATCATTCAGGTTTGTTAAGTGGTATGAGTCTTTTATTTTTCAGACCACCTCGTATAGTTTATGAACTCAATGAAGAACTAAATCTCATTCAGGTTTACTAAGTGGCAGGAGTCTGTTTTATTCACTATGAACAGCATTGAGTGGGTAATTTTGTGTTCATTATTCTGTTTAAAGTTTGTCAACATCTGCTTTTCTTTGAGAAGTGTGCTCGTTATAGAAGTGCTTTTAGAGGATGGTAAGTGTCCATACAAACTTTGGCTACTCAGATACATCCAGTAATGGCTCACTGTGTTTTACTCTGTTAAAAGTTTCGATCAACAAACACTTTTCTTTCTATGGTGATTGTGTTACTAAAGTGTTTATGATTCATAACAAGTCTATTGATTTGAGTATTCTCTACGAAAACTACCTCCTATTTTGATACATACTGTAGGAAATCACATTAGTTTGCTGTTTTTATAAATCTGTTACCAGTTTCGATCAACTAAGGCATATCTTTCAATAATATGACCGTTATGAACGAGCTAATTGTCGTGGTTAAGACGTATTTTTTTTTATCTGGCCGTCTTTTCGACATGTACAATCTGCTTTAATCGTAAAATCTACTTTCGTATCGTGAGTTCTTGTCGAAATGAGTGCTTTACGGTACACTGTATATATTGTTTATACTTTTTTTTGCGCGAAAATTATGGGATAGATTCGGACTTGAATAGCGAATCGCTGTTTAATTGTACTACAAAAATGACAGTAGCCATGACGAAAATATATTTGCAATGTAACAAAATGAATCGTTGGATCCAATCATAGGAAATACTCAAACCATCTCTGATGCTTTAACTATACGAACGCTAAAAACGGCAGTAATAACAGCAATAAAGTGTCAATAACAAGCTGTTGACAGACTGATGTAGCTCTCCACACTACCCTGTCCTGTGCAAGGCTCTTCACAACACGATTCTGCAATGTGTGTTTTAAATTCAACTACTACGAAGGTATTGGCTCAAATGCAAATCATGTTTAAAACTACGAAAGCTTACAACGTCAGTTCGTGTCAAAATGTGATAGTAGTACCAGACGGAAATTTTTTGACGTGAGGTAAGGCAAGATGGCGGCGTCAAGCCTCAGTGAGAGAGGTAAGTTTGCCAGTCTAGGAATATATGTCTGTGAAGTAGACGGCCTGCAGCGCAAGCCACACAGGGAAGTCAGGCGCGCAGGCCCAAGGCTCGCCGGCCGGCCGCACGGCACAGTTCGACTGGACCGCTAGAGGGCTAGTTATGGAAGCGAGTCTACACTAGACGTCCACGGCGCCACCGCCTGGCTCACACCCGAACTACCAGAACCGAATATAGGCGGCCGCACCTGCCTGAACAGCCCAGTGTACTCTCGCCTTCGCCAGTGATACATTCGCTAGCAGGAAGACTGAGTTTATTGACGTGCCGAACTTAGTGCTACGAGGACTTCAATAGTGAGCTGCCACTTCCGGCTGTAGATTCCTGGGGCATTTCTACGAAATTGGCGTGCCGTACCAAGGAAGACCTACTGACGTAGTATGACTTGTGTAAACTGTGCGTTTGTGAAAGTGCTGTGTAAATAAATTGTTGGAAGCTTGGATTTTCCTTTTATTGTGTTATCATTATAACATCTAGTTATTTTTTACAAGGTCTTTGTATGACACAGACAAAAATTCTGTGACTATGGCCCCTCCAATGGGATCACCCACTGGGTTTTCCAGCCGCTTCCCTGCCGCCGCAACGCAGGAAGCGTGGAGCGGCTCACAATGGACGCACCCTTACACACTTTTGTTGATCTTTTTATTTCCAACCATCATTCATAAAAAACAACGTCTTTAGAATGTCTGTTCATAACACATGATGAGAACCAAACAGTATACTAACCATGCTGAAGTGTACGAAGTCGAGGCGCAGCTGGCTGACGTTGGGCACCACCTTCTTGATGGTGATAGTGCACGTGGAAGACGACGATGACAGCCCCGGGAAGTGCGGGTTCACGAAATAAGTCACATTGTTGAAAATCTCCTGACCACAAGTCGCCGTGACTGCAACACACGGAAACACACTGTTTGCCACTTGCTGAGAACAATCACATGTCGCGCTATGTCTTTTGGTAGTACCGTATCATAAAAAATACGTAAGGAAAATATATTGATACTAGCCAAAATAGGAGTTTTCGGGTCAATTATTTGCCCGAACATCTGTCAGTCCTTCTCCTTTCTCTCCCTCTGTTTATCTCATCCTCCTCCTCTCTATCTACGTGTGCCCTCTCCACATTCTCCCAGCCAGCAAAGAATAACATACACTACGTTTACATGTAACACATCTTGCGGAGGACGAAAACCGTTTTTCGCTGTCGTGTTTACACGGCACAGCCTGAATCGGATTTCCTAATCCAGTTAAGATGGCAGCTGGAAAACAGCTGATTCAGTCCCCGATTTAGTCAGCATAATCGCTATTTTTCTTTACTTAAATACACAGATTCATGCTCACTCTAATATCAATACTTTTGTTTCACATTAGAAAATATCACTGTGTCCATATGTGCCGAAAATTCTTACAAAAAAAAAACACTATCTGACAAACCAAGAACGCTTCAAAAACGGTTGCGTTTACATGGGCACGAAAATCGATTGTGGAACCTGAGAACCACTTTAGAGAAGTGGATTTCCAGAATCGATTTTGGAATGTTTACTTGACCAACCAAAAGCGGAATTGGGAAATCGGTTTACGAAATCCGGTTTTGGGAGCCGAAGTAAACGGGATGATAGAGAGCCCTTACAATGACAGTGAAATGTAGCCGGCAGAAGAGCACGACACCCAACCAGCATGGCGGCTGCAGAGCATACATCTTCCTATACTCCGTTCACCGAAACGAGAGACGTACTGTAAACGTGACCACGGCTGGACAAAGCAGGGACGCTCGCTCTATTTCGCTACATCCGTTTCAGGTATTCTGTGTGTCTCTTTTTCACGGTAAGAGTAACATCATTATGTCATCCTTGTATTTGAGTCCATTCAAGAAGCGTTCAAGGAAGAAGTAATAATGTTCTTTAGAGAAACACATGGTTCCTATTGTATATAAAACGCAGCTGTTGTGTACAGAACAGTCAATGACTGACTGATATTGTTATGAAAACAGTCAGTAAAAAGGCTCGCAGTCTTTAAAGACCGCAAAAAAAAAAAAAAAAACAGTATTACGACAAAACTTTCAGAACGTCTTGATGACTTTGAAATGCGATACGAAGAAAAGTTTACCGGAAGAAATTTCCAACACTTGACAAAGTGCTTGTTGTGGTAAGCAAAGATGAAGATTTCGGAAATTTTCGGAGAAAATCATTTTTTATAAAGTATTAAAAAAAGGAATTTTAAACGTTTGGGTTCTAATAGCACTGCTATATAACGAAACACATAACGACCTTAGGCCTGAAACGGATGCAGCGAAATTGAGCGAGCGACCCTGTTCTGTCCACCCCTGGTCACGTGTCTCAGTGTGTTTACAGTACGTCTCTCGTTTCGGTGAACGGAGTATAGTGCCGAGCGCCACCCGGACACAGTTGTGAGCACAGGGTAGTTTAATGAGTTCGCTGTCTGTTCATTCCTTTTTCATATACTGTAAGACGTTCATTTTTAAGCAATCTATTTTTGCCATAAATAATTATAAATTTCAGCTATGGATAGCAAATCATACTATTATATGAAACAGAAGCACATTTTCCCTCTGTCTGTCCCTTTACCCTTTTATAACTCGAGCATTACTGAACGTATTGACATGCGGTTACTTTCAGTTTCTTCTTTAGAATCCTTCGATAAGTTTAGGCTATATTTAATGTCAATAGGAACTTGTGAAACGAATAAAATAAGAATAATTACGTGGAATCATTTACCGCTTCTACACTTTAGTCAGCACTGGAGCCTAAACTATAAGAGCCAGGCCAGTGTACATAGTATAGAATTGCAGAACTCACAAATATCTAAAATAAATAAAATACGCAAGACCATGTGTCTAACTTTTACGAGTGAACCACATTTTTGATTTTCTCTACTAAAGTGCTGGCGCCAGGCGACTCTTTCTTTCTTTCATTTTATTATTACTAGTATTGCCTGTGGTCGAAAATCGACCAATTGTGTTTACAATTATCACTGTGGGTAAAATTTTACGTATCATGTCAGCGACCTCGCGTGATTATGTTGGCAACATCAACAACAGGATAGAAAATTTTTGCCCATTTGTTCGAACCACATAGAATGACTCGATTAGTGTATCGTACAGACCATGAAGTAAACAGATAATGCTGTTCCTGGTTTATGGCTGACATGTTCTTGTATGTACCCTCGTCCGCTCAGTAAAAATAATTGCCCTCGTAAAGCGAAGATTCCAAGAGAAAACATCAGCGTTGTCAAGCGATTGGCTAAAATGAAGACCCACACTATTCAACATCTGTTGCCAACATAATCATAGGAGGCCGCTGGGATATTTGGTAAAATTTAACCGGCACTGGGAGGTATGAAACGGTATCTTTTACGTTTTAAGGAAAATGCCTGACACAATAACAACAAATAAAAACTGAAGTATATACTTCTCATGCCATTTTCGAATTATATAACTTTCATTAGCCTAATATTTGAAATGAACTACAATTTCGGTGTTCGTATATTTATAGAACGCCAAGAAATAATAATATTCCGATACTGCAATATTCAGAATTCCAGAGCTGACAACATGTCGACTTCGTAGTTCCACCCGTGCACCGTTACATGCCTCTCACGGCGCATCATCATTTATATCGGCATTCCCGACTTCGTAGTTCCACCCGAGCACCGCTAGAGGCCTCTCCCAGCGCATTCATATAAAAACATCCATTTCCTTTAACCACTCTTAATCACTGTGAAAGTGAAGCATTTGAACGGCACAAGAAAAGTGAGTTGGGAGCACTCCATGTATTGATATTCACTTATTTTAATACGTTATTTTAATACCGCAGATGCGCTTCATTGCAGTGTCTTTGGTAGAGGCGAATAGCCAATCAGTGATCTGATTGTTGGAGAATGTAGAACTTGATCCAAGCTGTAGATAGGAAAATTTCTACCTCCTTTTACCACTTTTAATGGCTAAATGCACACATAATATTTATATTCGTGAAATCTACGACAAACAATCTTTCGAATTATGTAACTTTCATCGACCTTCTTCTACGAATAAATTAGTAATATGTACCACAATTTTCGTGTTAGCGTATTTATATAATGATGATGATTATTATTATTTCTTTTTTAATCGTCCAAAATTCTATAATTCTGTACTATGTACTTTGGCGCAGGTCTCATAGAGACAGAGTTCACGAAAGTGCGGAAGTGTTAAACCATTCTATGTTATTATTTTTATTTCAATTATTTCACATTTTCGTATTGACATTTAATATATCCTACGTTGATCCCAGAATTACAACGAAAAAATTGATACAAACCGCATCGCGATACTTTCTGCAGTTCTCGGGTTAAAGAATTTTAAAGATTAACCGTTCAAAGTCGGGGCGGATTCAGCTAGTTAGTAATAAAATAAATGAAAGGTTTAAGCCATGATTATTTAATACCGAAAATTGTATCCCAGATTAAAAAAAAAACGTTTTTCGAAATTCGTCACAAAGTACAAGGTGAGTGGGCAACAGAATCTGTGCTCGCTGTTGGGCATGCTCGCTGAAAGTAACGAGTAGAATTTGAAAGGTTTCACCGCTCTATTCTATCCAAATTTGTGATAAAACTAGGGAAGCTTCAAAAAAGTCATTCAAATAAAAAGAAAAGTCCATTTCATTATCTACAACTTTCTCGCTGACGAAAATTTTCTGACCCCAAAACAAAAAAAGTGACAAGCGACTAACTTTTTCACGTCGTAATTTTAATTTCACACAAAAGAAATAGTTGCAATTATTATTTTTATACAAACACAATACGTATTGTACTTGCTAAGAACACTGGTGATTCCTTCAGTATTCACCTGTCTCTGTGAAAATTTTGGTAATTTTTCTTCCAATCCTAAGGGGTAAAAATTGAAGAACGGCGCATTTATCGGCCCAACCCCGTTTCTACACCCATCCAAGGACAGCTGTTGTAGGCGGTATAGCCCCTCTGTTATTCTGTGCGAGGTGTTTTCTGTCGCGGTGGAGTAGCCGAGCGGTCTGAGGCACCTTCCTGCGGAGCGCGCGGTTGCTCGCCGTCGGAGGTTCGAGTCCTCCCTGGGGCATGAGTGTGTGTGTTTGTCCTTAGGTTAGTGTACCTTAGTTAAAGTAGTTTGTAAGCTACGGACTGATGACCACGCAGTTTGTTCCGATAGATTTACAAACATTTGAACATATTTTTTTCCGCTGTTTTTTCCCTCTCAGTCTATCAACTCTCAGTCCATTCATTTCCCCCTCTCCTAAACAAGTGTATGAATCTTTCACACGTACATTTCCTGATTTCTGAATTTATTCCAGTCTTTCCATATCTTTTGTCGCTGTTTCAGTCCGTCCCCTTATTTTCTCCTGCCCTGTGTTCATCCTATGACACACTTTGTCCGACCGTTTTCTGTCAAGTACCTCCCCCCTCCCCCTCTGTCTCTTCATCACCTCCTCTTCTTCCAGCCCTCCTCCTGCTCCCTCCTTCCTTTCCTTCTCCTCATCCTCCTCTTTGTACTCCTCTTCCACCCCTATCACAAGGAGAGGACGCCTACTCGTCATCGCCGAATTCGTCCGAATTTACGGTACAGCACATACGTGCTGAACATGAACGTGAAAGTGCCCCTATGGGAACTCCAGAATGGCCATGAAAAAAAAATTTCAAATGTTTGTAAATCTATCGGACCAAACTGTGTGGTCATCAGTCCGTAGCTTACAAACTACTTAAACTAAGGTAAATTAACCTAAAGACAAACAAACACACACACACACACACACACACACACATGCCATAGGGAGGACTCGAACCTCTGACGGCGAGCAACCGTGCAGTCCGCAGCGAGGCACCTCAGATCGCGCGGCTACTCTACCGCGGCGCAAGCTCATTATTACGTAACAATATTTTGTATATATTTGCACACGCTCAGACAAACACTTCACAAAAACAGTACCTGACAAAGCAGAATTATATCACACGAAAACCATTACAAAATTCTGACAATGGAACTGCGTGGAACTTTTAAAGAGTGAACCAAGCGTTTACCGCCGTAAGAAGCAAAACTGACAGCTTTACCAACAGTTGAACATGTACACATCCAGACGGATGAAGAAGCATTGGTCAAAGAGATTAAAATTCGCTTCTATTTTAGTTCTATTTTTGTACCTACGGTAAATATTTTATCTTGAGAGTAAGTCGTTCTCAAAAGTGTCGTGCTAAGCATGAAAACACACGTAAATCGTGCAGTGTTTCATGATTCAATCAATGGAAATTAAGTCAAAATGTTGCGATGTACTGCCCTTAGAGCCGGAATTTCGCACCTTGCTTTCTTCAACGAATTGGCAACGATATTGCACACAAAAGACTTTGCGTATCTTTGGAGCAAAGTTTTTAAACGCTTTGGAGTTGGTAAGAAAAATTTCCTCTGTCTCGATTGAGACTAGTCGAAAGTCTCTATTGGCTAATTCCAACATTTGACCGCCAGTCAGATTCCACTGGAGTTGTGCGAAAGTACAATTTGAACGCTTTGACGTTTATGATTGCAACTCGAACGAATCTGAAACTTTTCAATATTTCTTTTCAAAATCTTTGCGACGATTTACACTTGGTCTATTTCTTATAGATTTAAGAAAGAATTTTAGCCGGGACGCTAATAGCGAGTTTGAATTTTAGGCGGTACGCCGTACCGCCCCGTTCCGGACCAACTAAAGCACTGGATCTATCACCATATTCACCTTATAATTTGCCACTGTGATAGTGTGTTTAGGAAGCGCTGTTTCCCTCAGCAGTAAGAGTTCGGATTCGTATTGGAAGAGTTCCGTGTTTGACTCCGCCCTGCGGCAACTGTTTTTGTGCTTCTTGGCGATGTGTACACAACTGATGTCACAATCAACCACAACATCAAATAGGTTATTTTATTACTTTATATAAGCACAAATGTATAGGCATAGAAAAAAATTCGGGACTGCAAACATTTAAAAAGTGATTGTCTTAAGGCGTACATGGGAATCCATGCATGTAAATCGATACTTCCATTCTTTGGCAACTGATCAATTACTGTATGCGTTTATTCGTGCTTGGACCTTATGGACCATTTCCAAGCCAAAGTTTGCAAAGTAATGAGCTTGTTTTAAATAATGACGTGCCATGCTGATGTGTACAAATAAAAATAAATGATGTCGCGGTTAATTAAGATGTCAATACTGTAGTGTATGCATTGCCAAGGAGCACAAAAATATTTGCCGCTGGGCGCAGTCGTATCCACGACCTTTTCAATACAAATACGACCTCCAACAGTTTTGACCCACTTTAGATTTCGGTAGTAACTCTAAAAGTGGGCCTTTGCGATCTTCTTTTGACAGCTCGAAATTTAAAGGAAAATAACGGCTTAACCATTCATCTGACACGAAAACTGAATAACCGAATTTGCAGAGGAGAAAATTCTCTACAACTTAGTTCTCTCTCTCTCTCTCTCTCTCTCTCTCTCTCTCTCTCTCTCTTTTTATTTTTTATTTCTGGTATCGTTTCAGAGATATTTGCAAAAATAACGGCGATTTTGAAATGTCTGTCTGTCCGTAACGTGTTCCCAATTTTTAAGACGAACCGTTCAACCGATCAGCACCAAATTTTACAGACATAATTGTAGGTCGCCAGAGACCAGAACCCGCCTCTTTCAAATTTTTCGGTCAAAAAATATGGTAGTAATACCAAAAATGCCGTTTGTAATATAATTGTAATTGCAAACGAACCGTTCATGTGACACGAAAGTCGAATAACCTAATTTGTAGAGGGGAAAATTCTCTACAACTTCGCTCTCTAATGTTGTTTTCATATATTGCATCGTTGCAGAGATATTTGCAAAAATAACGGCGACTTGCGATGTCTGTCTGTAACGTGTTCCCACTTTTAAGGTCGAACCGTTCAACCGATCGGCACCAAATTTTACAGACATAATTGTTGGCTACCAGAAACCAGAAGCTCGCTTTTTCAAATATTTCGGACACGAAATACGTTAGTAATACCAAAAAAGTCGTTTGTAATGTAATTTTAATTGCAAATAAACCGTTCATCTGACACGAAAACTGAATGACCGAATTTGTAGAGGAGAAAATTTCTACAACTTTGCTCCCTTATTTTTTTTTTTTTTTTCATATATCGTATTGTTTGAGAGGTATTTGCAAAAATAACGGAGATTTGACACCATCCATTGGATTAACGAAAACCAGCCGTTTCGGAGATGTCACGTGACATTCCTCGCCCCGAACTCTCTCTGGCATACGCCATCTTGCGTTGCGTATTTGTCATTTCAAAGCAATGGCGCACTGAAGAATTAACAAAAACACGTCGTCCTTCGTACGATAAATGATAATCTAATGTCTAAAAATGCCATATTAGCATCAGTTAACAACTGCCATCAATAAATAGTACGAAATTAAAGAATGGCAATGCGTTAGACTGGTGTACTCAAGGGCCGTGGTTCGGAACCCAACATTACTTTTTTTTTTTTTTATTTTTTTTTTTTTTTACTAAAAGGGTTTCAGGCACTCTTATTAATTAAATAGAGTTATGTTCTTAAATGTTTAGAGTTGTATATATGTAAAATGCTCCTCTAATATGCATGTTTGTCCTATTTCGTGAACATGCCGTGAAATACGTAACAATGAATTGGACAATGGTCTTCTGAAGCACATGCACATAAACTGGGAGGATACTTTAATAATGAACATTCTGCACAGATTGCTGATACAGGTAGTTTCGTATGTAAAGGAAGCCCAGATTTCTGTGAAAAGCGTAGTTCCTTAATGAAACAGAACGGAAGTGTATACTTTGCAACAAATTACCTTGTTTATTTTTTTCTAAGCTTTTATTCATATTTTTGGAATATATTGAAGGCATTAATTAGAATCAATGCATCTACTACAATGTTTGTCTTTGACATGCTTGCTATGGGCGCTTTTAACGTAGTTGGTATTACCTTTCCTGTAGTTCAGATATGACTTCGTTCTTGTTCCACTGATCTGCGCTAAAATAAAGAGCAATTATTCTATTTCAAACCGTTATTACGTTTTCGTTTATAGCTAAAATCACAAACGGAATAAGTGTAGTAATACTGAATTCCAAATAACTCTAGTATTCAATATATATACAAAGTTAGTACTATCAATACGTCAATTACAACAGTCATTGTAACAGTATCTCCCCAGTTTTGTACATGTGTGAAGGAAGTCTATGTTTACAATTCGTTGCTATGTATTTCATGGCACGTTCTTGAAACAGCGCTTTTCAGAGGAAGTGCTGTTACGTTTGAACAACTCAGAATCTTGCAGAATACAGTTGCGTTCAACTAACAAGAGTGTGCAAAAACTTTTTAGGAAGCAAGAGGAATTTTTTTTTTTTTTTTTTTTTTTTTTTTTTTTTTTTTTTTTTTTTTTGTGAAATCGATGCTTTGCAGTCGTTTGTTCGTATGTGTTCTGAATTGTTCGATGAAAATTTTACTCAGTTTTTTTTTTTATTTTTTTTTTATTTTTTTTATTACAGACGGCGTTGAACCAACACCGTCTGAAGCGAAGGCCTGTGCACTGTCTTGCTACGTCACGTCAGGCAGAGTAGGTCGCGATCGTGTAACTTACTGGCTAGCTGATGGGGCACAGTCCACCACCTCACAACGGCCAACCAGTAAGCTACGCGATGGCGACCTACTCTTGTGTGATGTGACGTGGCACGGCAGTGCACAGGCCTTCTCTTCAGATGGTGTTAGTTGAACCGTCTTTCGTATTCTCTATTTTGATTGATTCGTCGGTTTGAACAGGTACTTTGTGGACGTTGGTTTGTTTTGTCCTATTGTGATCGTTTCGGATGACTCAGTTCTCTCGTTACAGAGCTACCATGTCGGCAACCAAATGTCTGTAAATCTATCGGACCAAACTGCGTGGTCATCACTCCGTAGCTTACAAACTACTTAAACCTAGGTAAACTAACCTAAGGACAACACACACACACCCATGCCCAAGGGAGGACTCGAACCACCGACAGCGAGGAACCGCGCGCTCCGCAGCGAGGCGCCTAGACCGCTCGGCTACTCTGACCGAGGGCGCTGAGCAACCGCGTCCTAGCAAGTTGGCAAGCACCGTCTAACATGTTCGTACATCACAAACTAATTCCTCGCCTATTACGCTATGGCGAACAGCTGCGAGAGTAATCTGATTCTCGTACTATTGATTGCAGATGTTAACTAACAAACATTAGATTGTAATTCATTGTCCTAAGAACGAGGTGTTTTTGATAATTTTCAGTGCGCCATTGCTTTGAAATGACAACGCTTGAGTTATAACAAGAAAATCATCAAGTAGAGAAAGCAAGATGGCGTACGCAAAAGAGATTTTGGGGCGAGGGATGTTACATGACTGATTTACGAACGCCTAATGTATGCTGTGTTCTATCGAAGCTATAGTCACTCGTCCGAACGCCAAATGTACGCTACGTCCAGCCTATAGTCATTCGTAACCAGTACAGGCAAAGAAAATAAACTTGGAACTACCAAGGCAAGACAGGTGATAATATTTTAACGGAAAAATATAACGAAAATGTAGGAGAGATATTAAAATGATAGTTCAAAGAGGTAAAAGTTCAAAAAAGAGTACGTTTGTCAAAGCTAAACTCAAACATCATATAATTTTGGCTGATTGCTAAAATCGGTCAGAAAGAATATTACGTGTTGGATGCATAGATATTACCACAATAGTAGAGTCGTAATATTATCAACATTTTTTTTATTATTTAGATTATTATTTTGGTCCAAGATGTTTGCAAAAACTTTTGAAACTACAAATCTAAAGTGGGCAGTCCGATTTTTTTCTTTACATTTATAGATTTTTTTATGTATATTCGGTTTGCAAGCGTGCAAATCAAATATGTGTAAAGCTATGGTACCAAACTGCAGTGAACATCAGTCCCTACACTTAAACTTATTTATGCTAAGTACAACACATACACTCCCATGCTCGAGGGAGGACTGGAACCTCCGACCGCGAAAGATCACGCGCTCCGCAGCAAGGCGCTTTAGAGTGTTTGGCCACTCCCGTGCGGCTGCAAGCGAATAAAAAATAAATAAAAAATAAAAATACCTACACCAACTCATCCACTCACCTCTTGCATGAGCATTTATTGTGATTCAATGGCACTTGTATTCTGCCTATGTATAAATTATTTTGTCATTTGTTTTGAATTTCAAGCCTTGACTATATTCACACTGTCAGATTCTGTCCTTTGTCTCGTCATCATCTACCTAGAACTCTTGATAGATTATTCTACAATATTAACTTGTAATATATGGTCAGCAGCTATGTGACTGTCACGTCACAATGGTCTAGCTTGTGCACTCTTTTACATTTTCGTGTGGTTTGTGCTGTATTTAGCCTATCCCATTAGTATTTTTAATGTACTTAAAATCGGTGTCTTATATGTTTTTATAAGACTTGACACATTTTTAGCCATATTTTAACAGTTTCTAGGACTGCACACAGTAAGAGTGCCCAAGATGATTTATGTGTAGTTTTATTCAAGTAACTCTTAATGTTAACCCTGCGCCATCTGGTGGCGAGTGGGCCTATTTTACCTGTTACGGTGTTTCCCCCTCTCATCACAGTTGGGCATGTGAGTCTAGTTCAACACCGTCCCTAGACTTCCACGATGGTGTTTTATGTTTTAATCGAGCATCTATACTAAGATGTTTGTAATTCCCATCATTTTGTAAAATCATTTTGTATGTATATATGTATTAATATGTTTTGTACTCATAGTAGATATTGTGATTGCGTGCTTTAAACATCTAAAATGTAATTTTGTTCTTTTATATCACAGATCTAATGATGATGTACTCGATACGCGTCATGTGAAGTAAATCATATTGCGACCAAGACTTAAAAAAAAAAAAAAAAATTCATGCATGCCAATGTATGGTCGCTTGTCCACATAATGGAAGATTTCATGAACCAAGTGTTTTTACTTTCTTAACTCCCCAACGAGTCGTGCAATGACTGAACTCCGGTACCAACAACAGGACACCGAGGGCTACCTGCCACCACAACCGGAAGTAAGTGGCAGTGGGTGGCCTCTTTACGCGTACACACTTTCTCTTTATACGCATTTTTGAACGAGTATCATTGTTGATGGCGTCATGTCTCCTGAAATATGTGTCGTACAGCGACCAAACTCCTCTAATAACCGTGGGATACCAAAGACTACCCACAACCGCGAGTCGGTGGTACTGTGTGGTCGTGGTAAAAAGTGCGTCTTAACATATGCATTCATTCTGCTGTATGTAGCTCTGTCAGTGTGAGGTTGATGGAATAAACAGGCCGGCGTTCATACCAGGGTAGGCCGAAATCAACAGCGTCTAAAGAGAAGGCCTGAGCGGTGTGGTGCCATACAGGGTTCTCTTAGAGCCGCAACACACTGGAACACGTTACAGCATCTCCCAAAGAGTATTTTTTTTTTTTTTTTAACAGGTCAGCACCTGAGGTTTGAAATAGGAAATAGCATACGCATATTAAGCTTCATTCCAAAGTTTGAAAGACGACCGTCTATCGTCTTCCATATATTTTTTATATAATTGTAATTTATTTGATGTCGCTAGATTAGCATTTTGTTAAAACTAGAACCCCACTCTTTTCAAGGCATGAGAAATAGCATTTTTATTTTATGTTTTAAAATATTTGTTCTGAAATGTTAGTTAATATTGCTAGGATTTTGTTATTTTAATAATTTATTATCGTGGTTATGAATGTGGCGATAAGTACGGCTTCTCCGCTACGCCACTGTCCCTGTCAGAATGTGTACTTGTTTTACTTTTAAGTGGATGTGGCTATCTGAATGTGGGTGGTAATAGATTGCTTTTCATGGTTCTCTCTGGCTCAGAGTCTATAGTTAGTCGTTACCAGCCCCTGCTGCTGATGTGTCCAAAGAGGTTTCTACACCCTTTGGTTACAAGCTAGTGCACGAGCCCTCTCCAGGGCGAGTCTCTCTCCCCGCCACCGCTGTTTTCTCGGGTTTCCCAGTTTCCAGTAGCTTTCCTGCCTCGTGGCCGCTCGGTCTTCACTTTGTACTGGGATCGTGGTGAGGTAAGGTTGGTTCTTCTCTTGTGTCTCCGGAGATGGTAGCGATTCGTTGCCTAGCATGTTTAACTTAGACTCTTGGACTTAGATTCATTTTTCGGCATATGTTTTCCGATCGTGCGCGGAAATGTGTCCTAGTTTTTCAATCCAGTGATTTCCAACAGATAAATGTGGTGTATGTGTTACTTGTTGCAGTTTGATAATGGCCTGGTATATTCAAACATTTTGTGATTATGTGGTGGTGTACGAACTCTGTAAATTCTTTCTAGCTTTGTGGGGCCCGATTTCTAACTGACGATATGTTAATTTTTATACACTGCGTGTAACATTTTTCTTATCGTTTCCTTCCGTGAGTGATATGTGTTCCACGTGGTTGATTCTTAGAACAAAGCCTTCAGCTTCCGCTATTGTTTGTTCCATGCCCATCAGGCAAGCAACTATGCGTGTATCCTTCCTATTTCCACTAACATTTCGCGATTTTCTCTCCTCGCCTATTTTAATTTTTCTGTTTCTTATCCGACCTTGTAGTATTATCAGTAATACTACAGTATTTATCAGTAATTCTCTCCGAGCCTTGTACAACCTCCTTCAGTAGCTTGCTTATGAAATTCTATGTATTTCTAAGGGTTCCATGCCGTAGTTTTTATTCTCACTTTTCCGTCTTTGTAATTATTTCACTTTTCTGGTTGTTTGAGACTCGACTTCATCCGTCTCTGCAATCGCAATTCTAAACATTTCTATGGGATGCATTCCGTAGTTAATTTTCTTTATTTTTCGGAAATTGAATTTATTCATTTTTATCGGTTTTCGGAACCACGTGGGTCCGAACTCCGACTTCAGGGGTTTGAAGCTAGTCACCTGAATTTACGCCTTCTCATAAAACCAGTGCCTGGATAGTTTACTCTCAGATTGCAACTTAAGAGTCCGCCGTGATTTTGTGCACTGAATCCGATTTTTAACCACTTTAACTTCAGTGGCGTGCGATCATGTAACGTAGCCGTGTGTCGCCGTTAGCGTGTTTGCTCGCGGTCTAATCTAAATGCAACTTAACTTTGCTATACTCCCGCACCGTCTCAAATCAGACCAGAGCCATCTTCGCAGTGTTATTGTATATTGTGTTGTGTGGTACCTCCGGCTTTGCTGAATTTCGCCTACGATAGCGGCGCCTGCTTCTGCCTCGTTTCAGCACGCTGATTTTGGTGAGTTTCGCTGTTGCATTGCGTCTGTATGAGCGTGTGAGTGTGTTTGTAAATCCTCCCCCCAGTAGCGTTCTGTGTAATTTATGTTAAATTCAATGCTGGGCATCGTCAGTATTAGTTACTGTAAGGGAGATGTATTTTTATTGTATTAACAAAATTGGTTCCCCATTTTGCTTGCGTTCGACGTGAATAAGCAAGTTAAGTTCAGTATAATTTTGACTTGCCTATAAATTGTAGTTTTCGAGCACCTTCCCCATTTTATTTTATATTGTTTTTCAGCAGTGCTGAGAACAAGCTCAGATTCAATTTTTCATGTTTAAGTTCCGTTGCGCCATAAATGTTTTCTTAGCCACCTTTATGAAATAACTTTAATTGTGGTGGTTTGTTTATTAATGTGTGTGAAATTTCGTGTGAACTACTACGTATATTGGTCACTGTGTCGTTAACTTCCTGTTATTAGAGTAATTTGAACCAAGCCAGTTCTCAGTTTGGATCAGGGAACAAGGTTTTACAGCAGGGAGTAGCCGATAGCTCACACGGATCTTTTGCTAATTTTACTGCTAAAATTAAGCTTTTTTGGGTACCTCCTACCAGAATTGAGCTTTTATTTCGTACAGTGCCCTACTTTTAAGTTGCAAACAGCATATCGCCTTTTGGCCGCGGCGGAGCGGCCGAGCGCTTTGAGGCGCTATGCTCCGTTTCCCGTCGGACGTTCGAATCCTCCCTCGAGCATGGATGTTTGTGTTGCCTTTAGTATAAGTTAGTTTATAAGTAGTTTGTAAGTTTAGGGACTGATGACTCCGCAGTTAAGTCACATAAGCTTAACAAACATTTGAACATTTTTTATCGTTAGGGGGGAGGGGTGGGCAAGTCTGAAGCCTCTACTCTTACGGGAATTAGTTTCATAACTACGAGTTTGAGTACTGTGGGCAGGGCGAAGCTGGGAATTTGTATCGGACGGGAGGCGTGCTTAGGTAGTCCTTGAAGGTGCGGTTATCACTGTGTCCCCGGTGGTGTAGGGGTCAGCGCAACTGCCTAGAAAGCAGGAGACCTGGGTTCGAATCCCGGCTGGGTACACATTTTCAGCTTTGCCCAATCGCAGTTGATGTCATATATTCTATGAATATTAAATAATAACAACTGCAGGATCAGAAGTGACGTCTGTTCTTTCGGAACAGACGCCACATGTATATTTGAAAATTTATCGCCTTTTGTTTACGATTGCAAATGGAAAATGTTTGTAATCCTATTTGACCAAACTTCTATGGTCACCACTGCCTAGACTTACAATCTGCTTTAACTTGCGCTAATCTAAGGATAACACACACACACACACACACACACACACACACACACACATGCCCCAGGGAGGACTCGAACCTTCGATGGCGAACAACCGCACGCTCCGCGGCTTGTTTAGGACTGCTAACAACCTTAGCGAGCTAGTAGCAGGGCAACGTCTTGTATTATATATGTCAGTGAGAAATAAATAACGAAAGGCATGTTTGAATATGAGGTTTGTATAATGTGATTTCACGAAACATTTTTATTGCGTGTCGTAATAAATGTCAAGAGTTACTGCTGAACTGTGAGTACGGACTCGGAAGACTTAAAAGTTGTCATCTTTTCGAGTTTATATGTCCCTTTGCTCAGGGCACCTTTCAGTCTTTACCTGCCCCGTACCTTGTTAGAACGCCGACGCTCAACTTAACTTGTATTATTTTATTGAAGAGCCAAGATCTCTTTTTATTTATTTATTTTATTAATACTACCAGTTTCGGCAGTTTAACTGAAATCTTCGGAACTTAGAATTCATTCTTCAGAACATTATTATTAAAATCTTTCAAAAATACTTTTAAAGCTTTTAATAATAATTTACTGAAGAATGAATTCTAAGATCCGAAGATGGTAGTTAAACTGCCGAAAACAGTATTCTTAATAAAAAAATAATAATAAAAAGCGATGTTGGCTCTTGTCTTCAATAAATTGATTAAAAGATTGCCCCCAAACATTACAAACCTTTATTATCTTGTATTAGCTGAAAACCCGGCGTTGCCCGGGTATTTATTTATTTATTCCTGCCATTTTTCAGGTATATATTCATTAGCATAAGGGCTGAATGTTTGTAAAATCTCTTGGGAATACAATAAGAAGTAATAGATTAAAACTTGGTGTGTGATGGGGCGTTTTTCCATGAACGTTACTATTTATGTGTTCATATCTCATGAACTATACGTCGTACTGTGATACAATTTAGAAGGTACACTCAACTATATGCGTGTATACTGTCTGTAAAATTTCCTGTCGCTACAATTCTAGTGTTCAAATTATAAATGGTAACGTCATACCGAGAGCCGTAGTTTTACTCCATAAACAGCGGAAAAGTAGTAAGCGAGAAACTTTTTTCCTTTCATCATTTTACTATGGTTTCCAGCGAGAAAAAGTTTAATAAAGGTCTGAAATTATGTTTAAAGTTTGTTGCAAGTTGCTAAGTACTGTCATTCTCATATAGTGTATTTCGAAAGTCTCGCGGCATTATATGGCATTTTTTGCGATTTCTATTGGTTATGACGTAATATCTTTTGAACCATGTGCCGTATGTGATTCTTAACCATGCAGCAATTGTTACCTCACGGTAAGGAATGTGTGTACCAAATTTGGTTGAAATCGGTCCAATGGTTTAGGAGAAAGTGAACAGCATTGTCGCAAAATGCAGCAGTTTTTCGTGCATCTCATTGTTTACGACGTCATATCTCGTGAACTATATATCGTATGTGATTCTTACACTTACGGCGACGGTCCTAATGGATTGAAGCTTACGTGTACAAAATTTCATAAAGATTGGAACAAAACTGTAGATTTGTATGCAACAAGTACAAACATACGGACACTCTGCTTTATATATTAAATTACCTATACATTAGAGGTGAGCTTCCACATGGGATGGGTTTTATCTCCCATTGCAGAAGGGTGGTGTGTTAAAAGTTTTACCCGTAAGTGTATCTGTATGTCTGCTCCAACATAGTTCCCTAACGAAAATTTCAATTTTTAAGCAGATTTTAATTTTTTTAAACTGGTTTATTGAGATGGTTCTTAGATAAAAGGGGTAAAGCGGCCAACAATCACAGTGCTACTCGATATTTTTCACAGCAGCAACACTGCCAGAGCTGAATGAAGTGGAAATTGTCAGATAAAAATCGTAGGAACCCGCAGCCTTTGGATATGTAATCTGGCACTCTACCACTGTGCTACCGAGGTGTCACATCGCTCAGAGTAGGCGCGATGCCGTAGCCGACTGGCTGCAATTCGCGACCTCTGTCGACTACGACAGTTAATCAGTCACGATAGAAAAAAAAGGTACAACAATGAATATTGCTCCTATCACAGCGTATCAAAAGGCAAATATTGCTCCTGTTGTTGTTGTTGTTATGGTCTTCAGTCCGGAGACTGGTTTGATGCAGCTCTCCACCCTACCCTATCCTGAGCAAGCCTTTTCATCTCCTCATAAGAACGGCAACCCACATCCACTTGAATCTGCTTACTATACGAGTCTCTTGGTCTCCCTCTGCGATTTTTACCCCACACACTTCCCTCCAATGCTAAATTTACGATTCCCTGATGTCTAAGAATGTGTCCTACCAAGCGATCCCTTCTTTTAGTCAGGGTATGCCAAAAATTCCTTTTCTCACCAATTCTGTTCAGTACCTCTTCATTAGTTATGCGATCTACCCACCTAATCTTCAGCATTCTTCTGTAGCACCACATTTCGAAAGCCTCTATTCTCTTCCTGTCTGCACTGCTTATCGTCCATGTTTCACTCCCGTACAAGGCAACACTCCACACAAATGCCTTCAGAAAAGACTTCCTTACCCTTAAATTAATATTCGATGTTAGCAAATTTCTCTTTTTCAAAAATGCTTTTCTTCCCATTGCCATTCTGCATTTTATATCCTCTGTACTGCGACCATCGCATGTTATTTTACTACCCAAGTAACAAAACTCATCTACCACCTTCATTGTTTCGTTACCTAATCTAATTCCTTCAGCATCTCCTGATTTTCTAAGACCGCATTCCATTATTTTTGTTTTGCTCTTGTTAATGTTCATTTTATACGCTCTCTTCAACACACTGTCCATTCCATTCAACTGCTCTTCCAGGTCCTTTGCTGTCTCTGACAGAATTACAATGTCATCAGCAAAACGCAATGTTTTTATTTCTTCCCCCTGAACTTTAATTCCTTCACCAAATTTTTCCTTGCTTTCCTTCACCGCCTGCTCGATGTACAAATTGAATAACATCGGAGAAAGGCTACAACCCTGTCTCACTCCCTTCCCAACTGATGCTTCCCTTTCATGCCCTTCTAGTCTAATAACTGCGGTCTGGCTTTTGTACAAGTTGTAAATAACTCGCCTTTCCTTGTATTTTACCCCTGCTGACTTCAGAATTTGAAACAGTGTATTCCAGTCAACATTGTCAAATGCTTTCTCCAAATCTACAAAAGCTAAAAATGTAGGTTTGCCTTTCCTTAATCTATCTTCTAAGATAAGACGTAAAGTGAGTATTGCCTCCCGGGTTCCTATGTTCCTCCTGAATCCAAACTGATCTTCCCCGAGGTCAGCTTCTACCAGCTTTTCCATTCTCCTGTAGATAATTCGTGTTAAAATTTTGCAACTATGACTTATCAAACTGATGGTTCTGTAATTTTCACACCTGTCTGCGCCCGATTTCTTTGGAATGGGGATTATTACATTTTTCTTAAATTCTGAGGGCATTTCGCCTGTCTCATACATCCTACACACCAGTTCAAATAGTCTTGTCATGGCTGGCTCTCCCAGAGACTTTAGTAGCTCTGAAGGTATGTCATCTACTCCTGGGGCCTTGTTCTGGCCTAGGTCTTTCAGGGCTCTGTCAAATTCATCTCTCAGTATAGAATCTCCTATTTCATCTTGATCTACTTCCTCTTCCCTTCCCACAACATCGTCTCTAAGTTCATTTCCTTTGTAGAGCTGCTCTATGTACTCTTTCCACCTT
This sequence comes from Locusta migratoria, assembly GCA_026315105.1. Classification (NCBI taxonomy): domain Eukaryota; kingdom Metazoa; phylum Arthropoda; class Insecta; order Orthoptera; family Acrididae; genus Locusta; species Locusta migratoria. The sequence goes on from CM048745.1 coordinate 506,865,314, forward strand.
TCAGCTTTCCCTTCTTTGCTGAGAACTGGTTTCCCATCTGAGTTCTTAATATTCGTAGATCTGCTCTTCTTGTCCCCAAATGTCTCTTTTATTTTCCTGTAGGCGGTATCTACTTTTCCCCTTCTTATACATTCTTCTACAGTTTTGCATTTGGCTTCTAGCCACTCCTGCTTAGCCATTTTGCACTTTCTGTAAATCTCATTTTTTAGTCGTCTGTACTCCATTATGCCTGATTCATTTACTGCATTTTTATATTTTCGCCTTTCATCAATTAAATTTAGTATTTCCTGTGATATCCAGGGATTTTTTGTAGGTCTTGCCTTTCTACCTATTTTGTCCTCTGCTGCCTTCACTATTTCATCTCTCAATGCTACCCATTCCTCTTCTACTGTTTTATTTCCCCCAGTTTCTGTCAATTGTTGCCTAAATCTCCCTCTGAAATTCTCCAGAACTTCACTTTCCTTCAATTTATCTAAATCCCATCTCCTTATTTTCCTACCTTTCTGCAGTTTTTTCAGCTTCAGCCTACAGTTCATGACTAACAGGTTATGGTCAGAGTCTATATCTGCCCCTGGGTATGTCTTGCAATTTATAACCTGGTTCCGGAATCTATGTTTTACCATTATAAAATCTATCTGATACCTTCCGGTGTCTCCTGGTCTCTTCCATGTATACAACCTTCTTTTGTGATTCTTAAACCACGTGTTTGTTACGATTAAATCATGTTCCGTGCAAAATTCTACCAGGCGACTTCCTCTTTCATTCCTCCTGCCCAGTCCATATTCACCTACTATTTTTCCTTCTCTTCCTTTTCCTACTACCGAATTCCAGTCTCCCATCACAATTAAGTTTTCCTCTCCTTTAACTGTCTGAATAATTTCCTTTAGCTCCTCATATATTTCTTCGATCTCCTCATCATCGGCAGAGCTAGTTGGCATATAAACCTGTACTACCGTTGTCGGTGTTGGCTTCGTATCTATCTTGACAATGATAATGCGATCACTGTGCTGCTCATAGTAGTTTACCCGCATTCCTATTTTCTTATTCATTATCAGTCCTACTCCAGTGATACCCCCAACTGATTTTGTATTTATAATCCTGTACTCACCTGACCAGAAATCCTGTTCATCCTGCCACCGAACTTCACTAATCCCCACTATATCCAACTTCAACCTATCCATTTCTCTTTTTAAATTTTCTAATTTTCCTACCCGATTAAGGGATCTAACATTCCACGCTCCGATCCGTAGAATGCCAGTGTTGTCTTTCCTGATGATAACATCCTCCTGAGTAGTCCCCGCCCGGAGATCCGAATGGGGGACTATTTTACCTCCGGAATATTTTACCCGAGAGGATGCCATCATCATATGTTCATACAGTAGAGCTGCATGTCCTCGGGAAAGGTAACGGCTGTAGTTTCCCCTTGCTTTCAGCCGTTCGCAGTAGCTGTGTGGCAAGGCCACATTAGCTGATGTTACAAGGCCAGCTCAGTCAATCATCCAGACTGTTGCCCCTGTAACTACTGAAAAGGCTGCTGCCCCTCTTCAGGAACCACACGTTTGTCTGGCCTCTCCACAGATACCCCTCCGCTGTGGTTGCACCTACGGTACGGCTATCTGCATCGTTGAGGCACGCAAGCCACCCCACCTCGGCAATGTCTGTGGTTCATGGGGGTTGCTCCTATCACAGCATATCAAAAGACAAATATTTCCTGGCCAGATAAGTAGATTCTCGACTTATCTGGGTAGATAAGTAGATTCTCGACTTATCTGGGTGCTTCACAAATATTTGAATAAAAAAAGTCAAGATTTTTTTTTAATTTAAATGTGTTTGAAGCTAGCAGACTCTGATCAAAATGTATTCTCCTTTTGACGTGCTGTGATAGAATCACTTTTAATCCTGGTTTAAGATATCTGCTCGACATGAATTCCATAACTACTCGTTTATTGCTTACCTTACATACCTTGTTGGTATAGTAGTTACCTGTAAACTCTTTGATACGAGGCGTGTTTTTAAGTAAGTACCGTTTTGCCACACCGCGACCGCACCGCAGTCTGATTCTTCCTTGTTTACGTTGTGTACAGAGTTTTTAAAATGCAAATTCAAATGTCCGTAAATCTATCGGACCAAAATGCGTGGTCATTAGTCCGTAGCTTACAAACTACTTATACCTAGGTAAACTAACATAAGGACAAACACACACACACACACCCATGCCCCAGGGAGGACTCGAACCTCCACGGCGAGCAACCGCGCGCTCCGCAGCGAGACGCTTTAGACCGCTCGGCTACTGCACCGCGGCTTTTAAGAGTCCCACCGACTGCGAAGTACGCACTGTCATAAGATGGTGGCCTACGTCACACCAGAATCAAAGCAATAGTCCATGGAATGGCGGCATTCAGATTCACCCAGAAAAGTTTAAGTAAACAATTTATGCCCGAAAAATCATGTGTACAGGTTTTTGGGACAGAAAAGGAGTATTGTTTGTGGAATTTCTGCCTCGTAATGAGACAATCAATGCAGCAGCTTACTGTAAGATTGTTGTTGTTGATGATGATGGTTTTGAGGGGACTAAACAGCTAGGTCATCAGTCCACGGTTCCTAGCTAAGAGCGTAAAAAGTAAAACAAAGCTCCGAAGATGAAAACTAACAAATGGGGTAAGCTGACAATGAACAAGTCGCTGACAACACAAAACGAAAACACACAATAGGTAAAACGAAATCGGGATCTCATCTAAAACTGGACAGCAGAAGAACATGGCTGGCTGATCACAGAGAAAAAACAGATTGAGCCAGCCATACTGCACGAACTAAAAACCCCTTGGTAATTTACAGAAGGGTGTAAGACATTGCACAATCTGCGCTGTTCAATTCAGAACAAAAGACGTGGCAAGTTGAGCAAGGGCATCGTTTTGCTGCAAGACAATGCCCGTCCGCATGCGGCTAATGAGACCACAGATCTCTTCGCTTCTTTTCGATGGGAAACTCTAGATCATCCTCCGTACAGCCCTGATCTGGCGTCCAGTGACTACCATCTGTTCCTGCACTTGAAGAAACACCTGGGCGGTCAGCGTCTTCAAGACGACGACGAAATCAAAACAGCTGTGATGCAGTGGTTAACAAGTCAGGCGGCAGACTTCTATGAGGAGGGTATTCAAAAACTGGTACAACGTTATGACAAGTGCCTCAATATTGACGGAAATTACGTAGAAAATTAGATTAAGGTACAGGCTTTCATGTAAAAATAAAACTGAGATATCTTAGCACGTCTTTTCTTAATTTCATAACGGTACTTCCTTAAAAAATCACGCCTCGTATAGAAGGCCGAGAAGTTGTAAACACCTGAATACACATCACTTGCAGAGCTGAGCGAGCACGTTTCGGTCTATCCTTGTGACGTGCACGCTGCGGCCGTCGGTCTCGCGTCATTGATTTTTGACGTCACATCTCCTCCAGAATGTGTCGTACAGCGACCAAACTGCGCTAGTAATAGCAGGAGACTGTGAGCTATTCACCGTCACGACCGCGAGTGGCTGACTGAGGGTGGTCGTCGAGAAACGTACGTCTTTTGGTACTCACACCGGCCATATACAAGGGTAATACTAACAGATCGTCACTATTTCCTATTTCTATGTGCTGTGATCATAACCAGCATCTCTCCATTTTTCTTTCTTTTTTCGTTCTTTGGGGCCCGCAGTGTAAAATATATCTTGTAAAGAACAAATAGTCGGCCGCGGTGGCCGAGGAGACTGAGGCGCTCCAGTCACGGTCTGCACGGCCACTACGGTCGGGGGTTCGAATCCCCCCTCGGGCATGGATATTTGTGCCGTCCTAGTTCATAAGTAGTTTGTAAATTTAGGGACTGATAACCCCGTAGTTAAGTCCCATAAGCTCTACAAACTTTTTTTTTTTTTTTTTTTTTTTTTTTGAAAGAACAAATATACCAATGAACCCCAGAACACCAAAGCTCCACGAACACCCTAAGGTACATAAGAAATCTATTCCAATACGTCCAGTAGTAGACAATGTCAACAGTCCTGCGAACCACATAAGCAAAAAATTATACAACCTCCTCAACAAATTTTACACTTACAACACAAAGTACACAATAAAGAATTCCAGAACACTGGCTAAAAATATTGGATAAAGGATTAAAGTATAATATCCAACCCATATTCCAGAAAAATGAACAAAAACATCTAATAGCATCTGCAAAAGTAGCACTAGTTCTAGCAAATTTCCCCCTAAAACAGCAAAATGAAATTACTGTCAAAATAGCAAACGAAATAGAAAAAGAACTCAAAATCAAGAAACACCACAACAAATAGTCAGATAATAAAACATTACACAAAATTAATGAAAAATTAGTGAGCAGCAATGCTATAGCAATCAAATCAGACAAAGGCAATAGCTTAGTAATCATAAACAAAAATGAATACACACAGAAAGTTAATGACTTCTTTAATAGTAATAATATCACACAAATCCAAACCAATCCCACAAACAAATTCTTAGCCCAAACTAAGACCATAAAAGCATGTCATACTATATTCACAGAATATGAAAAGAGAACATGTCTACAATGAACCCAGAACACCAAAGCTCCACGGACACTCTAAGATACATAAGAAATCTATTCCAATACGTCCAGTAGTAGGAAATGTCAACCGTCCTGCATGCCACGTAAGCAAAAAACTAAACAACCTCCTCAAAAAATTTTACACATACAACTAAAAATACACAATAAAGAATTCCAGAACACTGGCTAAAAATATTGGATAAAGGATTAAAGTATAATATCCAACCCATATTCCAGAAAAATGAACAAAAACATCTAATAGCATCTGCAAAAGTAGCACTAGTTCTAGCAAATTTCCCCCTAAAACAGCAAAATGAAATTACTGTCAAAATTGCAAACGAAATAGAAAAAGAACTCAAAATCAAGAAACACCACAACAAATAGTCAGATAATAAAACATTACACAAAATTAATGAAAAATTAGTGAGCAGCAATGCTATAGCAATCAAATCAGACAAAGGCAATAGCTTAGTAATCATAAACAAAAATGAATACACATAGAAAGTTAATGACTTCTTTAATAGTAATAATATCACACAAATCCAAACCAATCCCACAAACAAATTCTTAGCCCAAACTAAGACCATAAAAGCATGTCATACTATATTCACAGAATATGAAAAGAGAACATGTCTACAATGAACCCAGAACACCAAAGCTCCACGGACACTCTAAGATACATAAGAAATCTATTCCAATACGTCCAGTAGTAGGAAATGTCAACCGTCCTGCATGCCACGTAAGCAAAAAACTAAACAACCTCCTCAAAAAATTTTACACATACAACTAAAAATACACAATAAAGAATTCCAGAACACTGGCTAAAAATATCAAACATATAAAAATCCCCCCAGAAGCAAAATTTGTATCTTTTGACATTACTAATTTATACACCAACGTCCCAATCCAGGAAACAATAGACATCATAGAACTAAATTTACTAATATACAGAAAAATTCCGATACAAAACACATTAGAAATTTTGCAACTCATAAAACTTGTCTTACACCACAATTATTTCGAATTTGACAATAATATATACACACAAAAAGACGGAGTCGCTATGGGATGTAGCATAGCTGGAACCATAGCAGACATATTCCTTAACAACTTGGAAGAAAAATTCTTCAAAACGAAAAACTCAGCAAATGAAAAAATCATATACTACTACAAATACGTAGATGGCACTCTAATGCTTATAGAAGGTAATCCCTCAGACATAGATAATATACACAAAGCACTGATCCAATTACATCCTAAAATGAAATTCACCATAGAACATGAACATAATAAAACCATAAAATTTCTTGACCTAACTATTAAAAACATCAATAACAAACACCACTTTGAAATTTACAAAAAGCCTACCACAACAGACTGTATCATCAATGCACATTCATTCCATCCTAAAGCCCACAAACTTGCATTCTTCCACACTATGCTCAACAGATTGACTAATCTACCTCTAGAAGACAATGCAATTCAGAAAGAAATAAAAATCCTAGAATACATAGCTCAACAAAACGATTATGATCCAAAAATTATAACACAACTATACTACAAAAAACAAAAAAACAAAAAACACAACCAAACAGACATAATATACATAAAGAAATAACACTAAACATACACACAGCAGCACGAAGAAAAACAACATATATAACTACAAATTATCTAGGAAACATCTCAAACAACATTAATAAATTATTCAATAAAGCCGACATCACCTTTGCATATCAAAATAGACAAAACCTTAAACACAAAATCCACAACGACAACTCAAAAATTCCCATATACAACCACCCTGGCATTTACAAAATTTCGTGTAACACTTGCCACAAATTCTACATAGGACAAACCGGCAGAACTTTCAACATTAGATTTAAAGAACACACCAGAGACAGTGAAAACAACCCATCTAAATTCTTTCAACATCTTAAAACAGAAAAACACGACGTGAAACCCATAAACGAAGCACGCAAAAAGAAGCAGTCATGACCGTCCTAGAAGAAATAGAAATATTTTTACATGCACACAGTAACCCTCAAAATTTACTGAATGAAAAATACCGACCTTAAACAGAAAAAGTATATAGAAAACCTTATTGATATAATAAAATTGCAAAACGGATAAATTCAAGCTGAGATACTAAATAACGTATATGCATAGAGACAAAATAAACAGTGTAATATAGAGATATAACACAATGAAGACGATACAACTAACGAAATATAACACAATAATTACGAAAAATTTACTAATAATAAAGCATAAAAACATCAACAAAATTTATAGAAAATCCTAGTAAAAGACCTAATTAAAGCCAAACCCAATAAAACAAACAAATTACAACAGAGTTCTCCATAAAACACTTCAATAGTAACTATGTAAACATGGAATATCGCAAATACACTGTCAACCAAGCTGTCAAGATCTAAATAACATAAGAAGCTAACAGGCACTAATTGACATCCAGGTGTAAAAAATAAAGACAGCGTAGACACAAACGAGGCACCAATCGACATCTAGGTGAAAAATAAAGACAGCAGTGACACATACGATATTCCATGTAAGGTAAGAACTAAGAAATTGTAAACCACTTCCATCAATAGTTACAATACATATATGTATATTCAGACCATTCAAATATATTTACAGAGCACCTGATGATGGCTAAAGGCCGAAATGAGCTCATTGTGATTTATAAATAATAACAGCAAATATAAAGCAGTGTTGTTGGTGTATCATTATAATAATCATAACCAGCATCAGTCCAAAATGAAATTTACCCACGTCACATGAGCAACCGAAGCTCGTAACAGCTCAGCCGTCGCCAACTAATCTGGGAGACCGGACCGAATGATGATAAATAAATTAATTACCCAACGTTTGTTCTTCCTACGAAGAGGTGCAGTATCTTGCCTCGCAATGTGTTAAATCTATTTACAGTAATGGCGATTACTTTCGAAAGAATGAAGGCAGAAAATTCTGTTCGCGACTGTTGAATTCAGATGGGTTCTACTTCTACAGCTCTTGCCACACTGCTTACACACAGGGCAAGTGCCTCTTTCTTGAAACAACCTGAAAGATAAAGAAATAGTTCCAGACCGTGATGTAATGAACATAGTTCCAGAAGATCCATTAATCAAATACTTCTTGTCATCGAACACTATAGTCGGGCCGAAATTCGATGATCCCTGGCTTCGCCTACTGGGCTGGGAGACCGCACCAGCCGCGGAAACTGAAAGCAGCCATGTTGCCAAGTAGTTCGTTCGTTGCCTGACAGTATAGCTTAACGGTCGCTGCTGTCTGGCAGAAGTGGCAACAGTGCAAAGCGCAGCCGAACGCGCGCATGCGCAGAGCAAAGCTCGCGTTCGACTTGCTCCAACGATCTGATGCTGCAGTCGGCGCTCAAAGCCGATTGGCGCAAGCACCAGGGATCATGCTATTCCGGCTCGACTATAGTTTTTATGTCAAATAATGAATTTTTGAACAAACAAGATAACCCTGAGTAAAGAGAAAGCAGTCAAAAATAATTATAATAAAAAAAAATTAACGGAAGGATTGTTAAAGGAAGATAATGGCAAAAGAAAAGAAATCGGATCATAATATTGCATACATTAGCCGTTCCTTACCGTTTGAAAAGGTGGTAATTTGACGTAAGGATTAAATTGCAATTCATTTTTAAATAATTTCTGTCCCTATTTTATAAGCATTGTTAAAATTTCGGGAAGTTTGAACCCCTAAAACCACCCCCTGGATATGCCCATGTTAACAGATTTGTGACTGGCTGGAAGATTTCCTAAGTAATAGAACGCAGTACGTTGTTCTCGACGGAGAGTGTTCATCAGAGACGAGTGTATCGTCAGGCGTGCCCCAGGGGAGTATGATGGGACCGCTATTATTTTCTATCCATATAAATGATCTGATAGAGTAAGTTGTAATTTGCGGCTGTTTGCTGATGATGCTGATGATGTGTATGGGAGGGTGTCGTCTTTAACTGACTGTAATAGCATACAGGATTAAGACAAAATTTCTAGTTGGTGTGAAGAATGGCAGCTAGCTCTCAATGTAGAAAAATGTAGGTGATGCGCATGAGTAGGAAAAACAAACCCATAATGTTCGAATACAGCATTAATAGAGAGCTTCTTGATGCTGTCGCGTCGTTCAAATATCTAGGCTTAACATTGCAGAGCGATATGAAATGGAACGAACATGTACGGACTGTTGTGAGTAAGGCGGACAGCCGACTTCAATTTATTGGGAGAATTTTGGGAAGATGTACTTCACCTGTAAAGGAGACCGCATATAAAACGCTTGTACGACCACGTCTTGAGTATTGTTCAAGTGTTTGGGACCCGCAGCAGATCAATTTAAAGGAAGACATAGAAGCAGTTCAGAGGCGAGCAGCTAGATTTGTTACCGATAGGTTCGACCAAAAGCTAGTGTCACGGAAATGCTCCGGCAACTCAATTGGGGATCGCTGGAGGAAAGACAACATTTTTTCGTGAATTTCTTTTGAGGAAATTTAGAGGGCCGGAATTTGAAGCTGAGTGTAGTACGATCTTGCTGCCGCCTACTTATATTCCGCGTAGTGATCACAAAGACAAGATAAGAGAAATTAGGGCTCGTACGGAGGCATATAGACATTCTTTTTTTCCTCGTTCTATTTGGGAGTGGAATAGGAAAGGAAATGCCTAGTAGTGGTACGGTGTACCCTCCGCTACGCAATTTATGGTGGATTGCGGAGAATGAATGTAGATGTAGATCCCGTACAACCCAACGTGTTCTTCTAGGTGTACGTCAATTACCCTGTCCCTCATTATGCCCAGATCTGAACCCCTTGAGCATATCTGCGTCCGGATGAAACGTTATCTTGGCGCGATCTACACGACCGGTACAAGATCTGGTCCATCTCAGGCATCAGATGGAAATTGCGTGGCATGCCATAACATAAGACTTCATTCGGCACCTGTACAATCGTCTTCATGTGAAAGGTGCACCCTGAATTGCTGCAAAAGAACGGTATACACGATACTAGCGTCGACATTGTGCACTCTATGGTGACTGTGCTGACGTGCGTATGGTTGTGACTGCGTGTGTTTTATACATTCTCAAGAATGTGTCAATAAAATTTCGCTTCACTGGGTCGACGAATACATGGTGTCCTTTTTTTTTTTTTTTTTCATTTTGCACACACCTTACGGTTGATTGCGGAGTGTAGATGTAGATGTAGGTGTTCAAAGCAATCTGTTGACCGCTTTCTTGAGAATGGCAGTTACGACCGCTGACGCGACGACCCCTCGCGTGCGCTGCCCCGTCTTTATGGGCCATTCAGTCCGCGGTGGCCGCGTCGGGCGGTGCCCTTGGTGCAGGAGGGAGCCGGTGAACGAACGGCCTCGTCACGTGTTACTCGACCACTTGTGACTTTTAGCGGTCAGTGCACCACGCATGCGCCGCAGCAGGAACAACGAGGCAATGACTGGGCGGTAGGGAAAGCGATTAGTCGCGTCGGGCTAGCGGCGTGTGGAAGACACGCCAACTGCAGATTGTCACGCGGTAAAGGCGAGTGTTCCCAACAGCAAATGTTTTCCACTGCGAGAATCGAACTTGTCTACTTTCTAATGAAACACAGTCTTGGTTGCAATAATGTATTTTTATTAACGCGTTTTGCTGTTGTGGGCACCATCAAAATCTACATCTACATGGCATACTCTGCAAATCACATTTAAGTGCCTGGCAGAGGGTTCATCCAACCACCGTTATACTATTTATCTCCCATTCCATCCTTGAATAGCGCGCGGGAAAAAAGAACAACTGAATCTCTCCGTTTTAGCTCTGATTTCTCGTATTTCATTCTGATGATCATTTATACCTATGTAAGTGGAAGTCAACAATATATTTTCGCATTCGGAGGAGAATGTCGGCGATTGGAGTTTCGTAAGTATCCCACGCTGCAGCGATAAGCGCCGTTGTTGTAATGATTCCCATCCCAGATCCTGTATCATTTCCGTAACGCTGTATTCCCTGTATCGTGACAATACGAAACGAGCTGCCCTTGTTTGGACTCTTTCGATGTCCTCCGTCAAACCCACCTGATAAGGATCCCACACTGGGCAGCAATACTCCAAAAAAAGACGCACAAGCGTAGTGTATGCAGCCTCTTTAGGGTTCTGCCAATAAAACGCAGTGTTTGGTTCGCCTTTCCCATGATATTATCTACATGTTCTTTCCAGTTTAATCTGGAAACTAAGCTGGGGGAAATCTACATGACTTGTCTTATCATGCACAGTGATATTGAGAAGACAGATTAAAATAATACTTCACATCAGTGAGCGTTAAAACGAATTTGTGCCAAAACCTGGCGGCATCAGTATTTAAAAGGTCAATAACCCATGAAAACAGCGAAATACAAGAGTACTTAGTGTGTGATCCTACCCTGCACGATCGCGATAGTAGGAACTTTACAGAAGTTATAAAGAATTACACGTTTTAATGCTCCTTACACAGCGTTTTATAAAATCATCTCATTGCAGAAACCAGATAAGCGTCATGATAATCTAATCAAAAAAATAAATAAATAAAAACGGAACAAGAAGCTGTGAGAGTAAACCTATAAAATGGATAAATTTATATGATACAATATTGCAGCAACGGCCCTGATAGCACAGAGACAGGCACACATTAACAAATTTCGAGACTTGAGGATATTTTAGGAATATGTTGTCGCGGCCGTAGTGGCCGAGCGGTCTGCGGCGAGCCAGTCACGGTCGGCACCGCCACTGCGGTCGGGGGTTCGAATGCTCCCTGGGGCATGGATATTTGTGCCATCCTTAGTCTTAGCTAGTTCATAAGTAGTTTGTAAGCTTAGGAACTGATGACCCCGTAGTTAAGTCCCATACGTTCTACAAACATTTGAACTTTTTTGGTATCTCACAAAAGACGCCTGCGAGGCGTCCGCGGATCGCGCGGTACGTCTCCCGGCCGCCGCCGCATCCGCCGGCCACGACAGCGCCCGATTCTCGGACTCTATTGTGCCGCGGGCGCATACACTGAGTTAAAGTCTATAAAACATTGCCATCAGAATAACCTAAGCTTACTTTTATTTACGGTAGATGTTCAAAATGATGTTCCTCTATGGAAAGAGCGGCCTGACATCTCTTGAACACATTTGCGAACACTCGACGAACTTCGGCTGCCGAAATCTGGGAAATGACTTGTCGAATCCTGTCTTCCAACTCTTCGGGTGTGTGAGGATTGCTTGCATACACCTTGTCTTTTAACATTCCCCAAAGATAAAAGTCACAGGGATTTAGATCCGGAGAACGAGGAGGCCAGTCAACTATCCTATCATCAAAAACACTTCGTATTACTGCCATAAAAGCATTGGCAATGTGTGGTCTTGCATCGTCCTGCATGAAATAACCGTACAGCTTTTCGTTGGGTGAAAGTTCTTGAAAAAATTGATGCAGGATATTGTTCACATACCTGTCAGAATTTATTGTTTCGTGAAAAAATATTGGCCCAATTATTCGCTTCGCACTAATTGCACACAACACTCCAGTTTTCACGTCATGAAGAGGTTGTTGATGTAACTCATGTGGATTTACTGAGCTCCAACGTCGATTGTTCTGCGAATTTACGTAACCTGACAAATGCAGTCATGCTTCGTCAGAAAAATAAAGCATCTCAGAATCAACTTCCCCATCGTGCACACACTGTAACAGTCAGTTGCAGCAACATCGAGCAACAGTATCTGAGTTCTTGAGTTGATGCACTACCGTTATTTTGTATGCTTCAAATTCAGTTTGTGTACTGCTCTGTGAGCAGATGCTCTTGACACACCCGTCTGAAGTGCCAAAAGGCGAAGGTGTATGCAAGCAATGCCCATACACGCGAAGAGTTGGAAGACAGGATTCGACTACTAATAGTCATTTCCCAGATTTCGGCAGCCGAAATTCGTCGGGTGTCCGCAAATGTGTTCAAGAGATGTCAGGCCGCTCTTTCCATAGAGGGACATCATTTTCAACATCTACCGTAAATAAAAGTAAGCTTAGGTTATTCTGATGGCAATGTTTTTTAGACTTTAAGTCAGTGTATGCGCCCGCGACACAATAGAGTCCGAGAATCGTGCGCTGCTGTGGCCGGCAGATGCGGTAGCGGCGGCCGGAAGCCGTCGCGGACGCCTCGCAGGCGTCTTTCGTAAGACACCCGTTATTAGAATATAGAGCTTACGGTTATGTTTAGATGGCCTGACATACAGAAGACATCTAAGCCGCATGTATATTGATTGTCAAAATTGGATGGTACTTTTAATTCTGATTTCGTATTTTGACTGTTACAGTCACAATGTCGTATATTTACAAAGGATGTAAACGTCATATTTACTTTATTAGAATTTGTATAAAAAACCAAATGCTTGTAAATCTAAGAGACTTAACTAAATTAGTCGTCATGGAAAATGAAAAAAGAACAGAATGAATTCGTCGACCAAGCAGAGGGAAATTTATTGACACATTCTTGAGGTTGAATACAACACTCGATCACACAGGCAGAGCAGTACGCACGAGAGTGCTGTCACCAATGCGTCTGCAGTTTTGGCGTTAGTGCCGTGTATACCGTCCTTTTGCAGCAATGCAATTCATGGAAACGATCGTAGAGGTGCCGACTGTCATCTTGTGGAATGGCCTGACATGCAATTTCCACCTGGTGCCTGTCCAACATGACCTTTCATGCGGTCCTAAACGACCTCAATGGGAGACAGATCTGGGGATCGTGGTGGCCGGCGTAGTTGACGTACACGTTGAAGAGCACGTTGGGTGGTACGGGATCCGTGTGAACGTGCAAATTTCCTGCTGGAAAAGGATATCTCCTTGTTGGTGCATGAGTGATAGCACGACGGATCAGTGATGGTTTCAATGTACCGCACACTGTTCATTGTTTTCTTAGACGATCACTAGAGGAGAACGGGCAGTTCAGGATCATGGCTCCCCAATGATGCACGATCATGCGTGCCGTTAGTGTGTCCTCCGCTCAGTCCCCCCCCCCCCCCACCCAACATCGTTCAGCCCGCCTCCAATGGTGTCATGGTAGGCGCTTATGAAGGGACGAATGGAGACGTGTCATCTTCAGTGATGAGAGTCGTCGCTGCCGCGATGCCAATGATGGTCGTACGAGTTTGTGGTGCTGTGCAGGGGAGTACGAAAATCAGGAGTGTACGCGACAGAGGCAAACGGGGCCGAATCTGGGATCATGGTGTGGGGAATCATGTCTTACACTGGTCATTATCCTCTGGTGTTCGTTGTGAGAAAACAGTACACAGTACAATGAAACCATCATTCAACCCGTCTTTCCACCGTTCATGCACCAACAAGGCGACGTACTTTTCCAAGAGGACAATGCACGTCCACACGTTTCAGTTGCGAGTAAGGCGGACAGCCGACTTCGGTTTATTGGGAGAATTTTAGGAAGATGTTCTTCATCTGTAAAGGAGACCGCGCATAAAACGCTTGTACGACAACGTCTTGAGTGTTTGGAACCTGCAGCAGATCAGTTTAAAGGAAGGCATAGTAGGCGAGCAGGTTAGACCAATGCGCGAGTTTCACGGAAATGCTCCGGGAACTCGAATTGGGATGGCTGGAGGAAGGACGACGTACTTTTCGTGAATTTCTGTTGTGGAAATTTAAAGGGTCGGAATTTGAAGCTGAGTGTAGAACGATCTTCCTGCTACCTACTTACATTTCATGTAAGGATCTCAAGATAAGAGAAATTAGGGCTCATACGGAGGCATATATTCTTTTTTTCCCTCGTTCTATTTGGGAGTGAAATAGGAAACGAAATCCTTAGTAGTGGTGCAGTGTATCCTCAGCCACGCACTTTACGGTTGATTGCAGAGAATATATGTAGATGTAGATCCAGTACAGCCCAACGTGCTCTTCTAGGTGTACGTCAACTTCCCAGATCTGTCTCCCCTTGAGCATGTCTGCGGTCGGATGAAACGTCATCTTGGCGCGGTCTACACGACCGGCACGAGATCTGGTCCATCTGAGGCATCAGATGGAAACTGCATTCCATGCCATACCGTAAGACTTCATTCGGAACCTGTACAATCGTCTTCATGAGAAATTTGCACCGTGCATTGCTGCAAAAGCAGGATATACACGATATTAGCGTCGACATTGTGCACGCTCTGGTGACTGTACTGGCGTGCGTATGGTTCTGACTGCGTGTGTTGCATAGATTCTCAAGAATGTGTCAATAAAATTTCGCTCTACTGGGTTGACGAATTCATGGTGTTCTTTTTCCATTTTCCAGGGGTGTATGTACACATATATGTTCGATTTTCCCCTCGTAATTTATTGATTTTCAACTCTATTCATAATACAATATTCAGCGAAATCTACAGATATACTACTGAATGCAATAGAAAAATGAAATCACTGTGCGCCACATAATTCAGCAGATTTAGCATGATAGATACTGACAGTTCTGCTCAGCATGGCATGAAGTAAAATTTTAGTATCAGCCGTGACGTTTAATTTATAAATTCTTTATATTTTGCAGACATTATTGACATACATCACTGAAACTGTTTGCAAAATTATATCATGATACTGAACATAGTTCAGGATATATGTCGTCATAAACATTGAGATGTGTCCAAAACGAGCTTTTGCATAAAACAGAACGCAAATCACCCCGTATTTACCCATAGTTTGATAATGACAACGCTTACTTTCGGCAAGCTTTAAATAAATTTTCAAACCAGTTCCAAACTTTTACTCCATTACACGCTTAAAGACAAATACTTAACACATTTACTCATATTTAGTACAATGTGACACAGTTCTATACGTGTGAATTCGATTCTTTATGGAAACTGATGTCTTATTACTCGACTAGCTATCGCAAATGCAACAGAAAGGCCGGCCGCGGTGGCCGAGGGGACTGAGGCGCTTCAGTCACGGTCTGCACGGCCACTACGGTCGGGGGTTAGAATCCCCCCTCGGGCATGGATATTTGTGCCGTCCTTAGTTGTATGTAGTTCATAAGTAGTTAAGTCCCTTAAGCTTAACAAACATTTGAACATTTTTTTGCAACAGAAAGAAGGACCAGAGATATCACAGCCAAGTTTATTTCCGAGATAACATGTTAGACAAATATCACATGATTGATAATACAGTCCCAGGTGAAAACGATTATATCAGAAGCGATTTGTTAACTACAATAAACAACAGTACAATGTAATGGATCCGACTTTTCGACGTTAGTAAACGAATAGCAACAAATATTCCATCTTAAAAATTTGTTTACAACATTTAGTCATATTTACGCTCAAGTAAGCCATTTAAATCACAGTTTTCTATTGTAGGGCACCACAAAACCGAGAACTTTTCGCCACAAAGCAAAATGGTGTGCATAAGCAAAATGTAGATGACAAAAACAATGTATGTGGACGTGAACAACGAACTGGAAAGTTTGAAACCGGTAACGGCACTATTTCGCAAATAAATACACTCCTGGAAAATGAAAAAAGAACACCATGAGTTCGTTCACCCAGAAGACGTACATTTTATTTAGACATTGTTGAGGATGTATTCAACACACGATCACGCAGACAGAGCCATGCGCACGTGAGTGCAGTCACCAGAGCGTGAGTAATGTCGACGCTAGTACCGTGTGTACCCTCCTTTCGCAGTAATACCATCTGTAAATCTACCATGGAAACGATCGTAGAGGTGCCGAATGTCTTGCGACATGGTTGCCATGCAGTTTCCACCAGGGGACTCAGTTGGGCCAAATTTCGTGCCGCTCGTGCAGACCGTCCAACATGACGTTTCATCCGCTTCCAAACATGCTCAATGGGGGACAGATCTGAGGATAATGATGGGCAAGGTAGTTGACGTAAATCTGGAAGAGCACGTCGGGTTGTACGGGAGAATGCCGGACTCTTGCCACGCCGGACATTTGCCACGGGCAGGGTTTGCCGGACATTTGCCACACTTAACCCTTCGCCAGGTAGCATTGAGGCGCTATGCTACGATGCGCGAAGCCGTTCCCCGTCGGCGGTTCGAATCCCTCCCCCTCCCCCCTAGGGCATGGATATTTGTGCCGTCCTTAGTGTTAGCTAGTGCGTAAGTAGTTTGTAAGTTAAAGGACTGATGACCCCGCAGTTAAGGCCCTTAAGCTTAACAAACATTTGAGCATTTTTTTGTGCAAACTGTTTGCTCCAGCTCGTAAATGATCGTGCACATATATCGCGGCTAAACGTGTAGTTCCTTCATGAGCGCTCCCCTTCACCCTCTCTACATGCTTCCTCAATTGCAGAGCCGCATAGTCAGTTAGTCCAGTTGATACGTTGGTCAGTTGATACGTTCAACACTTCCCCGTTCTTTGAAAACAAATTTCCTTTGCAATATTTCTATTTTCGGCGTAAGAACATCCATTCCTTAGCTTCTCTCTTGTTTACGAGATACGTAACCATTGTTATAGGTAGAAGTCCTGCCTATGGTCGTTGTAATAACTTCCATACTGATCACCACACAAGGAACTGCAGAAGCGACGGCTGTGCAAGAGTCTGGACACCGTGCGCGGAATTACGGAGCCGAGAGGTAGGAGGGAGGGGTTCGCAGGAGGAGGAAAAGGAGGAAGAGAAGACAGAGGCACCCGACCCTTCCGAGCAGGTAAAAGTGTGGCAATGGTCCGGCGTGGCAAGTGTCCGGACACCGAACGGGATGCGTGTGGATGTGCATTGTCCTGTTGGAGAAGCATATCACCTTTTTGTTGCAAGACAGTTTGAATGATGGTTTCAATAAAGTCTGCGCTGTTCAATTTTCACTAGACGATCACAAGAGGACAACGTCTAGTGTAGAATACGGCTTCCCACACCATGATGCCAGGTATCGGCCCCCTTTGCCTTTGTCGTGTACACTCCAGAGTTTCGCGATATTCTGCACAAAACACTCGCGTACGACCATCATTGGCAAAGAGGGCAGAAGCGACTCACTGAAGATGACATGAGTCCATTCGTCCCTTCATAAGTGACACCACTGGAGGCGGGCTGAACGATGTTGGGGCTGAGTGGAGAACACTCTAACGGCACGCATGATCGAGCATCATTGAATGGGGAGCCATATCCTAAACTGGCCGTTCTCCTCTAGTGATAGTCTAGAGAACAATGAACTGTGTGTGGTACACTGAAACCTTCATTCAAACCGTCTTGCTATCACTCATGCACCAACAAGGCGATATGCTTTTCTAACAGGACATTTGAACGTTTACATGGATCCCGTAACACGCAACATGCTCTTCAAGGTGTACGTCAACTACCCCGGCCAGCACGAACCCAGATCTGTCTCCCATTGAGCACGTTTAGGACCGCATGAAAGGTCATGTTGGACGGTCTGCATGAGCGGCACGAAATGTTTCCCAACTGAGGCACCAGGTGGAAATTGCAAGTCAGGCCATTCCACAAGATCACTTCAGCACCTCTACGATTCTTTTACATGGAAGAATTACAGCTTGCTTTGCTGCAAAAAAATGTTAAAATGTTCAAATGTTTGTAAATCTATCGGACCAAACTGCGTGGTCATCAGTCCGTAGCTCACAAACTACTTAAACCTAGGTAAACTAACCTACTGACAAACACACACACCCATGCCCCAGGGAGGACTCGAACCTCCATGGCGAGCAACCGCGCGTTCCGCAGCGAGGTGCTTTAGACCGCTCGGCTACTCCACCGCGGTGCTTTGCTGCAAAAGGAGGGTATACACAGTACTAACACCGACATTGAAGACGTTCTGGTGTCTGTACTCAGATGCTTATGGCTCTGCTTGTGTGATCGTGTATTGTATTGTATCAAGAATGTTTCAATAAAATTTCTCTCTGCTGGGCCGAAGAATTCATGGTGTTCTTTTTTTCATTTTCCAGGAGTGCAGTAAAAGCAAATGTTCAAAAATGTTCAAATGTTTGTATAGTCTATGGGACTTAACTATGGGGTCATCAGTCCCTAAACTTACAAACTACTTATGAACTAGCTAATACTAAGGACGACACAAATATCCATGCCCGAGGGGGGATTAGAACCCCCGACCGTAGTGGCCGTGCAGACCGTGACTGAAGCGCCTCAGGCCCCTCGGCCACTGTGGCCGGCAAAAGCAAATGTGGTTGCTTGCTGTTGCTGTGTTCTTCATTGTAAGAATCATCCTGTATATGTGTGACATGGTGAAACGACGGGTGCAGCGCTGTTACTCAGTGCCAAAATAGTTTGGAACGAGGTGAATGCCGCATGGATGGCTCTACCACAGAACGCTATTCGCGCCTTATACACGTGGATCCGATGAAGCATGGAACAAGCTATCAGGGGCCATTGAGGACCTTGTGTCTTCTAGGCAACAGGACACAGGTTGAACTGAAGTGACTGAAATGTTAATATTTCTTCAGAACATACTAATGAACATGTCGTGTGAATATGAACATCCTGTCTCTAGTCTGTGTTTTGTATTTTTCTGAATATGAGTGTGCTTTAGAAGTGTGATGTTATGGAATCATCCACAGTGTAACGACAGGTAAGCAGAGCGTATATTTGCGCTGCATGCCTGATACAGCGTGCGTTTGGTACTTACAGACGCAGCAGACGCCGAACCCGAGAGCACAGGGTCCGTGGGAGGTACCGCCCTGGATGCGGCACTCGTACGTGTTCAGACACACTCCTGCAACACAAAGCGTGAAAATAAATAAATAAATAAAAAATAAATGAACACCTTAGACATTATGCTTATGACGATAAAGATTGTGAAGATGATGATCCTCCTCAACATGACTATCGGCAGTAAAATTGTACCTCATCACTTGTAACGTACAGTACCACAGAGTAACATATACAGAGGAGTAGCCACCCCTAAACCACTGTCCTATGCTCCCCTCGTAGTTCCGTAAGATGCTAGCAGGTGTCAGGCGGATCGCTGGCTTAGGGTACGGCCATAGTGGGCCGCTCCACGCTTCCTGCTTCTCGCAGGCAGGGAGGCGGTTGGAAAACCCAGTGAGTGATCCCATTGGGGTGGCCATAGTGCACCCGCGCGGCCGCCTCAGCTCGCTCACGTCGCTTTCACAGGCGCGTGCAAGAAACAATTTATGTTTCTTGTTCCGCTCTCAGCTCGCGGGTGCCGAGGTTTCAACGCTGCGCGTCGCGCTTAATGGGAGCTGATAAAGTCGCGTTTATCTCAAAAGAGTTGAATGAAAGGCCGTTAATTCACTGTAGCTGAATTTTATTGAACTTTTGTAGACTCGCACAAGCGGTTTTGCAATGTCTTTAATTCCATCTTGTTGTTCATATTGGTGCAAGAATACCAGTACTTTAATATAGCAAACAACTAGACATTCAAGATAATTTACGTGTAGATATGTTATTTAGTTCGAAATATGAAATGGACTTCTTTGCTAAAGGTTTCAAGTGAAATTCGCTTTTTTGTGAGCCACTAACACGAGGCTACTTCATTCTTAATTACTTTGCTGCCATTCCATGTCAATTTACCTTACCAAACATTTTTTTGTTCATGAACAGTATAAAATGTCGGTATGTGGTTAGGAACCTTGACAGTGAAATAATTGTAACTGCTGTCCTACTATAATCTCAAAATACATACACTGTTTAAGACGGTACACTGTCAGTTACAGGGTAATTTAAAGTAAAAACAGTCTTGGTTGCAAAGTGGTGTTATTAATTACCAATGACACGTTCTGCCCTCACAGCAGGCCATCATCTTACCTGCATGACAAATGTTACACAAGAATTACTACAACATTTAAAGTAGTGAAACAGGGGCTGTCTAGCAATTTGCGTAACGTTTGTCATGCAGATAATGTGATGATGCCCTGCTGTGAGGGCGAAACGCGTCATTGGTAATTAATAAAACCACTTTGCAACCAAGACTGTTTTTACTTGAAATTAAAATTTGACCGTTTGCTGTATCAGCCACACCATGGACTATAGAAAGCCTTATATAGTTACTTTGTATGTATAATGAGGTTACAGAAAAACAGTTGCAACTTTTTCCCTGTCGCGATCTAACAGTTACTACCCCATGCCAGCAACTAGTGAGTCCAGTTTTGGCATTTTATGCAATTTGCGATCAGAACATTTTTTTTTTTTTTCGTCGTCATCATCCGTGGATGGTGCCAAGTTATAACAGCAGTTACATTATAGCACCACTGATTTACTTACATTAAACTCAACTAGAAAGAAGATGCACTTAAGCTGCAAATACGAACTTATTACTCCAACATAACAGTGCCGTTGAAAACATCTTTAATGTCCCTCCGCTCCTGTTTTTCAGAGGAAAAATGCTGCAGCGCATTGGATAACATTTAGACGCTTGCTATTGGATCCTGTCAAAAATTCTTCTGGTAATTTTAGTCTTCCCATTTCTATTGCATGTCGGAAGGGGCATTCAACACAAACACTAGCATTCTCTTTTCCTTAGAACCCTACAGTCACCATTATGAACTTGCAATTTTCCGTTAGGGACAGCTAGCAGTCCAATATTTGTAACTTTAAGACATAGAACTAGATTTACTGTCTTTTTTTTTTTTTTTTTTTATCCGAACTTGTACGGCACCAATATTTTAAAACGAGTTAGAGAACTGGCATCTGTCCCAGATAAACTTTGCTATTTTTTTAAAGTCATTTTTTGTTACGAAGGTTGACTGACTGAGCTCCAGGCTAGAGGCTCAGTAGTTGTGCACATGGCGCGCCGAAGGAGAGCGCGCGGCGCTAGCGCCCTCTTATTTCAACACCCAGTTCGCTATACTGGAGCGATGTATCGCTTTCTATTCAGGTTTAAAAACAATTTCATAATGTTGGCTACATTTCGTACGCAGTAATGTATAACCTAAAGTTAACCAAACGAAAAGTAGTCAGCGACTATATTTTTCACTTCAAAAGCTTCAAATGTTATGCGATAGGTTAACTGGAAATTAAGTATCGTAATAACTATGGCGAATACCGGAAAAACAGACACTCCGTTATGAAGCTGTTATGTTAGCCTGCAAGATGTGCAAAACTCAGTGGGGTACGACAATTAGTTTCCTCAGAATCGAGTGAGAAGTATCCTACGTCAAGGAAAACGCACAAAACCGGGAGAGGTGGTTTTTATTTTTTTACAGCAGAAGGAGAATTTTTATCGAAAAACAGACACCGGAGTGCGATGTAGCTTTGTTTCATACACATGCAGTATTTTTTCAGCAAGAAAATGGAAAAGTAATTTTGGTCATGTATTGGCATCAGCCGGCGTGCGGTTGGCTGCGCACTGTGGCCACCACCAGCTGCCATCGCGCCGTTGCAGCGCGCGCGGTCCGTTCGCTGCGAGTTAAGCGGCCGAGCAGCTAGCGGGGAGCCGTTCACTATGGCCTAGAGATGGGCAAGAAATCACGTACTCGTGAAAAATCACGGTGATTGAAAATTCACTGTTTTCACGGTCGCGGCGATCTGGAATCTGACCGTGATTTCAGTCAGGGTCACGTAGCGACGAGCAGGAATAGCAGCGAACAGCAGTACAAACTACAAAGAGCCATCGGGTGGCCGAAATGAGTACTAAATGCAGCAGCGAATAGCAGGTGTAACAGCGAATAGTGAAGAGGAGGTGGGGGAAGAGAAGCAGCAAAGGCTAAAAGAGCCATCTGTGGGTCGAAATCTGTACTAATATCAATGCAGCGAATAGCGGGTATAGCAGCGAATCACCGATAAGCGAAGAACGGGTATAGCTGCGAATCACTGACTAGCGAAGAGCGGGTGTACCGGCTAAAAGCCGCTTATGGACAGTGACCAGTTCGCATACACTTGTACGTTTCTCCTAGAAAATCGCCAGGGCCCGGCAGGGAGAGGTTCAAAACTGAAAAACATATCTTGTCCATTTCGCCGTTCGTCGTCTAAAAGTGTATATCTTGTTTCTGCCGAGATGAAGCGATCGAGGACGAGCGAGATGTGTCATTTCACCGTTCTTAATAACGACTATATGAAATGTAATTTGTGCGGCATACATTTGTCGCATAAAACTTATATCTCCAACTTGAAGAAGCACCCTGAATAGGCGCATGTAACCGAAATATGGACGACTTCTTCGAGAGCCATCAAACCCGTGGTGCCAGAGCAATGTATGTTGCAATCACATTGTTTTATAAGTAATTAACTTTTGTCTGCACTCTATTTTTAAAACTGCTGTAATAACAGTAGGCGGTATGATGTTTTAATACTTTGTTAGTGTGGAAAGGTAGACTCCTTCAGCACTGAGTATTGTTCTAGCAGTAAAGAACGCAGTTGCGGCGTGCAGAGCAACAAGTAAGTTCTACGAACATTTGAAATGTGAGCGTTTGCACTCCGCTGCGATGTTGGCAATACCACGTGGTAGCCAGTCAGAGTCCGAGTTGTGCGCTCTCTACAGCCGTTAACAACGCATGAGCAACTCGAAAAAACATGTGCATAAAATCATTACCCATGGGACTTGCGCTGGAATACTGATATCACATTAATTGCTTCAATTATAGTAAAGATCTCAGCTTCTTATTTGATATGTATGCTTAAATTTTGAGTTAAAAGTGTATGGCACTGGAAATAAAACTGCAATAACATTTTATTTATTTAAGCATCCAGTTAGCTGTGCATGATACATCTTAAAAACATTTGGCACCTAACAGTAAAACTGATACTATATTACTGTAAGTAATTGAAGCGTGTAAAGTAATATGATAACTATTATAGGCCAGTGTACTTAAATAACAGCACTCTCTAATAACTGCAGTATCAATTACATTAAAGAAACAAGTTATTAAAATTGAGGGCATATTTCATTGACAATGAAATAACACCTACCTTGCAAATAATTTTTTCACTTACTAAGAATATTTACTATTCTTTCATTGTCATGATGTGGTTAGAAAGTTTATTGTACAGTTATTTTAAACTGTACTTACTATTAACTTATTTGTTGAGATTTACTTTTCTCGGTCCACAACATAACTTTCATAACAACAAAGAGACGATAAATTAGTTACTGACGGATGAAACATTATAACAAAAGTATCTAACTCAATTTTCGTCAGTTCCATGGTAAATCATACAAGTCGCAGGAATCGCGGCGATTCAATCACGGAAATAGCGAAAATAGCAGAAATCACAGAATAGCGGAAAGAGCTGAAATCACGGAATAGGGAGGAGTAGAAATCGCGGAGGGATACATGTCGTGAAAACCTCAAACAGTGATTCTAAACCGTGATTAATCACGGTTTAGAATCACGGTGATTTAAAAGTAGCAATCACGGAAATCACTGTTAGCGGAAAATCACGGTTTAGCCCATCTCTACAGTATGGCCGTACCCTTGGGTGCCTCTCGCACGTCAGATGGTAGCATGGAGGGGAGGCTGAGGGGAGAGCTCGTGCCGCCTGCCCCGAGGCCACGGCTGTGTCCGGCTATTTTTACAAGGTCTTTGTGTCCGGCTTGCTGGCGTTTGAGGGGAGGTGGTGGTGGTGGTGGGGACAGCCGCTACCTGCCGCCTGCTCTGGCGGCTGCTTCTGACCGCAGCGCCATCATGGGACATCTTACGGAACTGCTGGAAACCCTCCCTCCCCACACCCCTGAGCGTAGGACCGGGCCCTTACGGAGGTTTCCCGTCTGTATATATTTGTCTGTGACAGTACATACACTACTGGGCATTAAAATTGCTACAGAAATGCAGATGATAAACGGATATTCACTGGACAAATATATATTCTACTAGAACTTAGATGAGATTAGATTTTCACGCAATTTGGGTGCATAGATCCTGAGAAATCAGTACCCACAACAACCACCTCCGGCCCGTAATAACGGCCTTAATACGCCTGGGCATTGAGTCAAACAGAGCTTGGATGACAGGTACAACACGATACCACAGTTTATCAAGAGTAGTGACTGGCGTATTGTGACGAGCCAGTTGCTCGGCTACCATTGACCAGACGTTTTCAGTTGGTGAGAGATCTGGAGAATGTGCTGGCCAGGGCAGCGGTCGAACATTTTCCGTATCCAGAAAGGACCGTACAGGACATGCAACATGCGATCATGCATTACCTGCTGAAATGTAGGGTTTCGCAGGGATTGAATGAAGGGTAGAGTCACGGGTCGCAACACATCTGAAATGGAACGGCCACTGTTCAAAGTGCCGTCAATGCGAGCAAGAGGTGACCGAGACGTGTAACCAGCAATACCCCATACCATCACGCCAGGTGATACACCAGTATGGCGATGACGAATACACGCTTCCAATGAGCGTTCACCGCGATGTCGCCAAACAAGGATGCGACCATCATGATGCTGTAAACAGAAAAAATGACGTTTTGCCATTCGTGCACCCAGGTTCGTCGTTGTGTACATCGCAGGCGCTCCTATCTGTGATGCAGCGTCAAGGGTAACCACAGCCATGTCTCCGAGCTGATAGTCCATGTTGCTGCAAACGTCGTCGAACTGATCGTGCAGATGGTTGTGATCTTGAAAACGTCCCCATCTGTTGACTCAGGGATCATACAGTCACATAGGCTTGGTGGTTGTTACAGCATGAGAAAAACGTTGACTGGTGAGTACACAAAGGTATGATGGTCAGTATGCGTATGCAACATCATGGTTCCCCACAGCGTAACACATAGAACACCAAAACAATCACGTTTGGTAAATGTTCCTGGGCGCATTAAAATCTTCCCGGCGCTTGCCAGAATCGTCAAGGAACTCATTTTTATCTATTCGAACAAGGAAAAGTAAAAGGACGGATTTGATTATTCTGGGCTGCTTTAGGGCACTTAAATATTTTAATCGGCACGAGCTAAAATTGGTGCCAAACCGCCTTGGGTCAACTGTCGCCTTAACCACTTGGTATCCGGAGTACCACTACAATCCTACTCAAATTCTCACAAGTTGCGCGCTTCGAGAGTAGCCTAACATCCCTATCGTCCACATTCTACCCATCCGGATTCCCGCATGAGGTGGAACAATTTATATGAAATATTTACATGTTTCTGTTTACACATAAAGGTGTAAACAGGAACATGTAAATATTTCAGGACACCCACTGATGATCCCTTGAGACAAAGGCAAAACGCGTATGGGTGACTTGTAAAAATAAAACCCTTCATTCGCAGTAGCAAAAGGCATTTCCTTTAAAAGCATTACAGTGAAATTATATTATGTATTTGGCCAGCTATGGACCGCATACAACTCAAAAATAGTCCGCCTACGTAGCTCAGCGGTAGCGTCGCTGACTACCACGCAGGAGGCCCGGGTTCGATTCCCGGCAGGGGACTGGGTGTTGTGTGTTGTCCTAATCATCATCATCTCATCATCATTGGCACGTAAGTCGCCCACGTGGCGTCAAATAAAAAGACACTAAGGCGGCCGAACAATCCCGCAAGGGATCTCCCGGCCAAGAAAGCCATACACTCATTTCATTTCAAATCAAGAATAATGGTGTTTCTTTCTCTTCCTTTCTTCCCAGTACTTCTTCATTTTCTCTCTAACTGCTTCTCTCTGCTCATTCGTCCGTCTCTTTAGTCGAGATTTTGGTTTATCTCCTTCATAGATTGCGTTTTCTATCAATAGCTACAAGCGATTCCTGTCCCGTATTATTTTTTCTGTAATACCAATTTTGTTTGCATCTTTCATTACTGCTTCTATCCATCCTACAGTTTTTTTTTCAGTTCATTACGTAATTAAAAAGTTTCTTTGCAATCTGAGTTTCTTCATTCCTTTTAAATTTTAGCCTTCTTTTTCTCATTGTATCTCTTTCTTTTCTTTTAAGTAAATTTTCTTTTCTCGTCTCAATCCATTTCTTTTTATTGTTTTCCTCAGGACCTAGACTGTTTCTTAGTATTTTGCTCTTCCTCTCTTTTCTATACTGATCAATACAATTAGGGCATCAGGTGAGATATGCACGATGTACATATGGTAACTTATTTTATTCAAATATTGGTTACAATTGCAATTTTTAGGTGATACAGTACGATATTTTGCTGTCTCAATTTTCTCTTGAAGTATACATGACGTTTCCTTAGAGGGAGGCACCACGGGGCTGCCGTAATAGTGAAAAAAGTCGTTATCGTTGCCCTCTAATATTGTGTGTGATTACATCCTTTAAACTTTGTTTACATGATAAATCAATCAAATGTGAAGGCCGTAAACTCCACAAAATACCTAGGAATTACAATTACTTCTGACTTAAACTGGAAAGAACACGTAGATAATGTCGTGGGAAAGGCGAACCAGAGACTGCGTTTTATTGGCAGAACCCTTAAAAGCTGCAATAGAACTACTAAAGAAACTGCATACACTACGCTTGTCCGTCCTTTTATGGAGTACTGTTGCCCAGTGTGGGATCCTTATCAGGTAGGTCTGACAGAGGACATCGAAAGAGTCCAGAGAAGGGCAGCTCGTTTCGTATTGTCACGGTACAGGGGAGACAGCGTTACGAAAGTGATACAGGATCTGGGACGGGAATCATTACAACAACGGCGCTTATCGGTGCGGCGTGGGGTACTTACGAAACTACAATCTCCAACATTCTCCTCCGAATGCGAAAATATATTGTTGACTCCCACTTACATAGGTAGAAATGATCATCAGAATGAAATACCAGAAATCAGAGCCCGAACGGAGAGATTCAGGTGTTCATTCTTCCCGCGCGCTATTCGAAAATGGAATGGGAGATAAATAGTATAACGGTGGTTCGATGAACCCTCTGCCAGGCACTTAAATGTGATTTGCAGAGTATCCCATGTATATGTAGATTGGACAGCCAGTGCAGTTGTAGACGTGTGTGGCATGGACAGTATGAGATTATCAAACAGATCTTGAAGGATATTGTGCCATTCTTCAATATTTTCAAATATTTATAACACTATGGGACTTAACTACTGCGGCTATTAGTCCCTAGGCTTACAAGCTACTTAAACTAACCTAAGGACAACACACACACCCATGCCCAAAGAAGGCGTCGAAGATCCGAAATGAACAACTGTGCGCTCCGAAACAAGGCGCCTTAGAGCGCTCGGCCTCTCTACCGCGGCGGCCATTCTTCCATCAGTGCAATATGCAGTTCTGCAACCGTTGTGGGAGGTGCAGGTCTGGCTGCAAAGCGTCTGCCAAGTGCATCCCAGACACTATCAATCAGGTTTAAGTCCTGTGAACAAGCTGGCCACTCCAATCTTTCAGTTCCGCCAGCTTTAAGCATGTTGCCCACCGGAGCAGCTCTGTGGGGACGAGCCTTCGCCAGAAGGAACCCACCTGCTATGTCACCAGCGTAGGGCACAACAAAATGTCAAAAGATTTCGTTTCTATTGAGCAGTCAAAACTCCATTCTGTAGGACATAGACGTCCTTACGTCCGACAATATCAACTTCTGCCCACACCATTCATCCACTGCCTTGATATGATTATGTTTCCTGCACATACCTAGGATAGTTCCATGTTCCCTACAGATGAGGAAACGACGATTGTCCAGCTGAACACAAAATATTGATATTCACTGACTGTTCCGTCCGTTCTTGACGGAATATTTGATACATTATGAATGAAATACACAAGATAACTGTGAGATATTCTGCAAGTTTATTGGTTTACGAACCGGTTTTCGGCTATTACGCCATCATCAGGTAAACATTACAAGTTTAAGTTTCAAACATCTTTTCTTGATAGATACATAAGTAACAAAGGAGACTAGTGTTTTGGTTTATGTCTAACCTGCGGGAAATATTACAATTCAAGTTGTGGTGTAAATTCCTGACATTGATAAAATACGTGACCTTGTAAAAGATTATGACATTATCCTAAGATGTATAAAGTGAAACAATAGAAATTGGCAGAAAAATATTGATCAAAACCCATTATTTGATACTATTTGTCTGATGGTATTGAATTAAATACCATCAGACAAATAGCATCAAATAATGGCTACCTCCTACCTTGGTAGATTCTATACTGTACAAAAAAAAAAAAAAAAAAAAAAAAAAAAAAAAAAAAAAAACATGCCGGCCGCGGTGGCCGAGGTGACTGAGGCGCTCCAGTCACGGTCAACACGGCCACTACGGTCGGGGGTTCGAATCCCCCTCGGGCATGGATATTTGTGCCGTCCTAGTTCGTAAGTAGTTCATAAGTAGTTTGTAAGTTTAGGGACTAATGACCCCTTAGTTAAGTCCCATAAGCTGTACAAACATTTGTACATTTGATTTTTTTAACAAAAAAACAGAAACAACATGTCTCTTCCCTTCTTTACCCTGTTATTAACACACCATCTTCTCAAGACCATAGTAAATGGTGCACAATACCATATTTAGGAAAGGTTTCTGTGAATGTGGCCAAGAAACTCAAATCCAGAAATTTCAAAACATAATTATATACACACAATATCATTGGTCACTTTCTACTCAATGGCAAAGATAACCCTCCAGCCTTGGAAAAGACTCACCACTTCTGTATGCAGAACCTAATCATAACCCTGAGCAGACAATGTAAACTACCATCTCCTACCTACTTGTCTCATACCTCTACTACTGTTTCATAGCCATGTTATAAAAAGCCTTGTATAATCAGAACTGTTTGGCTGCTTACCAGATATAAATTGTAATGCCTTATTTTACTAGTTATAAAATTCTCGTGTAATCACAACTGTTATGGCTGCTTATGTGACAAACTTTAATGTCTTATTTTACTAGTAACTATTGTTTAATTTAACCAGTTAAAAAATTTTAACACATTTACAGATGTTTCATTCAACTTTGTCACATTCTTCCATGTTCCAGGCATTGGACTTTTTAAGATAATTTTTTGGTCAAGTTTAATTTAACCAGTTAAAATGTTAACATATGTTCACAACGCTTCCTTGTTTCTAGACTTTAGACCTGTTTAAGATAAGATACGTTTTGATCAACATTTTTCTGCCAATTTCTATTGTTTCACTTTATATTTCTTAGGATAACGTCATAATCTTTTACAATGTCACGTATTTTCTCAATGTCAGGAATTTACACGACAACTTGAATTGTAATATTTCCCGCAGGTTAGTTATTGACTCATCTGTGAACAGAACCCGGCGCCACTTATTTCGACTCCAATCCTGATGTTCTTCCGCCCAGTTTTTTGCAGGTTAAACGGCGTCGTGGTTTTAATGAGACCTCCGTGCGTAAATACGACATTCCCGAAGGCGATTTCGGCCCGTTTGTGTTGATATAGTGCGTTCTTTTTCTGACTGCAGGGTGCGTTGCAGCTGAGTTGCATTCAGCCTCCTGTCTAGACGGGCTGTTAATCTGAGATAACGGTCATCTCTTTGTGGTATTACCCGTGGGCAACCTTGACCTTGCCTTCTTTTAACGGTTCCTGTTGTCTGAAATCGCGTCCAGATCCTGGAAAATAGACTTTCGGACGGTCCAATAGTTGCAGCCACCTCTCTCTGTGTCTGCCTCGCTTCCAACCTTTCTATGGCTCTCTAAGTCACGTTGTCGTTGCATTGCACTACCTGCTCACTACACGATCTGAACCCAATGCTTCTGTAATTCATTTGGCAGAGTCAACACCAGTTCTATGCATAAACTTTCTGTTATTACCACAATCTCGGTTGCTGTAGAGTTGTTGTCTCCACTCTGTAGAACTGGCAGAAAGACGTCGAATCATTTCAGTTCATTCTGCCAATGACAGTACTTCAGAACCTAGATATCTCAATTGATCCCCTAAGTGTTTTGATCAGTTTATACAGGGTGTTACAAAAAGCTACGGCCAAACTTTCAGGAAACATTCCTCACACACAAAGAAAGAAAATATGTTATTTGGACATGTGTCCGGAACCGCTTAATTTCCATGTTAGAGCTCATTTTATTACTTCTCTTCAAATCACATTAATCATGGAATGGAAACAGACAGCAACAGAACGTACCAGCGTGACTTCAAACACTTTGTTACAGGCAATGTTCAAAATGTCCTCCGTTAGCGAGGATACATGCATCCACCCTCCGTCGCATGGAATCCCTGATGCGCTGATGCAGCCCTGGAGAATGGCGTATTGTATCACAGCCGTCCACAATATGAGCACGAAGAGTCTCTACCTTTGGTACTGGGGTTGCCTAGACAAGAGCTTTCAAATGCCCCCATAAATGAAAGTCAAGAGGGTAGAGGTCAGGAGAGCGTGGAGGCCATGGAATTGGTCCGCCTCTACCAATCCATCGGTCACCGAATCTGTTGTTGAGAAGCGTACGAACACACACGTCGACTGAAATGTGCAGGAGCTCCATCGTGCATGAACCACATGTTGTGTCGTACTTGTAAAGGCATATGTTCTAGCAGCACAGGTAGAGTATCCCATGTGAAATCATGATAACGTGCTCCAGTGAGCGTAGGTGGAAGATGAGCTCTAACATGGAAATTAAGCGTTTCCGGACACATGTCCACATAACATATTTTCTTTCTTTGTGTGTGAGGAATGTTTCCTGAAATTTTGGCCGCACCTTTTTGTAACACCCTGTATAGTGCTTGATTTGTAAAATAAGAGTTGCTCGAACGTTGACTTTCTTAAGGGTGTTCTTGAGATCGTGGCGCATATGAAACTATGTGGTTCCCAGCCATTTTTCGTCACAGGTTCCGGTGCGTCCCATCAGAAATCAAGCACGTGTATATATACAGGGTGATCATAATTAAACTTTTAAAACGCTGTACATATAACAATAGTGCTCATAATGACGTAAATTGCAACGGAATATTATCGGAGAAGGGGGGGGGGGGTGGGAGAAAGGTAACGCAGAAAAAATAAAGGGTGAAAATTGATTAATAGATAGCAGAATATGTAAATGAAAAGACGTGTCATGTGCATTACGTACTGAAGTTGGTACAAACACGCCGGGTGCACGGATTATCCTAATTTTGCGTCTGAGACATTCGCCATGACTTGTCCCCATGTAGGATCGCGCTCTACTTGAACAGCTATTTTACAAGAATGAACACTGTGCACAAGTCGCTCTGCAGATGGTACGGACACTTAAGAGTTTGAAAAAAAGGCCGTGGGTCTGGAGAAGACGGGTTCCTTTGGTGCGCAACCTGGTAGAGGGAGGAATTAAATAGATGCGACGTGTAAGAGGACAGTTTCGTGGGGACACTTTGCAATTCTGTGGTAAATCGCGCACATGCGCGGGAATCGTAATGTGTTTGACCAACACAACCTAGAGATGATGCCGCGGCGCTCTCGCCTGACGTCAGGCAGAGTAGGTATCGCTGACTGGGTAGCCGCTGGGGCACGGCCCACTATGCCGAAGCAGCGAGCCAGTCAGCTATGCGCGCGCAACCTACTGTGCCTCACGTCACACGAGCATACCTGACTGGGTAGCCGCTGAGGCACGGCCCACTATGCCGAAGCAGCGAGCCAGTCAGCTATGCGCGCGCAACCTACTGTGCCTCACGTCACACGAGCATACCTGACTGGGTAGCCGCTGAGGCACGGCCCACTATGCCGAAGCAGCGAGCCAGTCAGCTATGCGCGCGCAACCTACTGTGCCTCACGTCACACGAGCATACCTGACTGGGTAGCCGCTGAGGCACGGCCCACTATGCCGAAGCAGCGAGCCAATCAGCTATGCGCGCGCAACCTTCTGCGCCTGACGTCACACGAGCATAACTGACTGTAGTCGCTGAGGCACCGCCACTATGCCGAAGCAGCGAGCCAATCAGCTATGCGCGCGCAACCTTCTGTGCCTGATGCCACACTAGAGCACCACGGCCTTCTCTCTAGGTGGTGGTGGTTTCACAGCTACTGAGTCGCCGTAGTTCAGGGGTTAGTCAATAGATAGCGGCACCTCTCACCTGTCTTCTGGTCACTCGCTTTGTGTATAGACGTGTGACTGGAAAATCCAGGCCGTTATGAGACGCAATGGCGAACGGCGGGAGAAGCCCTGTTTGGCCTTGGAGAAATATGCAATAAACGCGATTTCAGACAACAGAAACCGTTAAAAGAAGCCAAGGTTAAGGTTGCCCACGGGTAACATCAGCAAGAGATGACCGTTATCTCAGATTAACAGCCCGTCTAGACAGGAGGCTGAATGCAACTCAGCTGCAACGCACCCTCCAGTCAGCAACAGGACGTACAATATTAAATATTAATTATTAATATTAATTAATATTAAATATTAATAACTATTGATCCATATATGATACAAAGAAGCGCGTAGGCTCATTTTAAAGATAAATACTAGACTGATGCGCTGATATAAATGCGCCTCCTGTCACTTTAATAGTTTTTGCGTTATAGTAAATCAAAAATCATTATAAAAGAACAGTTTTGTAAACGATATATCTTGAAAACAGCTTAACCAAATATTACGTACAAGGTGTCAAATGATATATCTAAGTGAGTGCTATTAAGATGTATATATAGGTTATTGCGCAAATTCAGTAAATTTGAATTATAGGACAGTACCATGGTTTCCAGGCATAAAAGCTGGATTTTTAATAATAAACAATAATAAATGTAGTATTAGCGGCAGTACGTTAAATTAGACGTAAGTAAGAGTTAAGGAAACCACAGGATCAGTAGTACAGTGAATAATCTATGTTTAAACATTGAAAAAGCGAATGTAGAAATGTTTAATTTTTGCTAATGCAAAAACTATGAGATGTACAATGTTTTCTGATGCCATATTCTGTTTCAGCGGTAAATTTCCGTTCGACACTATCATCACATTTCATTTGTATTTGATGTAAAAGAGGTAATTTTGCGAAAATAAGATACTGATTTGATTTCAGAGTAATCCAGCGTGGGTACTAAATGCGGCCATTTTGGCTTTTTAGGGGCAGTCTGTTAACGTCGTTTTGACAGACAAGACGTGTTGTTACGATGGGAGTCGTTTGAGGACTTGTAAAGCTACAGCGAAGTGTTCTAGTGTGGAACTTAGAAATATTTGTTCTGTGGCGCTTCGAGAACTTCGATTTCATTCTGCATCTGTGGGACTTAGAAAAGGTACGGACTCTAACTTCGTGGATTTTAACTATATTATGTGACAGTGAAACTTAGAGTTTCTCAGGATTGTTGTTAGACTTTAATTATTATTTAGCGACTGTGCGACTTAGAAACTATTCAGTCAAATTTCGATTTTTTGGTGTGGCAGCCTTAAGGAACTCGGCATTGCTCTGAAATCAGGACTAACAAATATTCACCGATGGATATTAGGTGGAATAAACATCAATTTAGTTAAAAGTGAATGTGTATTATTTTTTGTTACTGCCTGCATTTATTTAAGCTAAACATTTTGGGGACATTGTAGCAGGTGTGGCTGGCCCCTAGACATGACGCAGCTAGTTTGTATAGCAAACAGGGTCTACAGCCGCACTTCACCGAGTCCCAAGCAAACACAGGCCATGAATGGATGATTTGTGTTGTTTTATTTATTTATTTTCGTGCTGTAGCACTGGAGACTCGAGCCAACTGAAGGAAATTACTGAGGAAATTGTGTATAATTTTATCATCTTGCACAGAATAGTGTTTTTTTTTCTAGTTTGTTTTTGGAAATTCTGTTTGTAAGCTCGCAGACGTAAGTGGAAAAAGTGGCCACAGCATTGCATGAGGAGTCGAGAGGTGGTGTCCGAACGTGTAGTGCTCGGAGAATTGCTCGAACATTGGACAAACCTGTGAGCACGGTGCGTAAAATCCTACGAAACACTTTCTTTACTATCCATTCAAAATTTCCCTAGTGCAGAAGTTGCTTCCTGTTGACGTTTGCTCTAGAATTTCTTGCTCACATGGAAGTGGACGATGAATGGCCGTGGAAGATTTTGTGGACAGACAAAGCCCTGTCGGGGGTTCGAATCCCCCCTGGGGCTTGGATGTTTATGTCGTCTTTAGTATAAGGTAGTTCATAAGTAGTTTGTAAATTTAGGGACTGATGACCCCGCAGTTAAGTCCCTTAAGCTTGACAAACATTTGAACATTTGACAAAGCCCACTTCTGTCTGACAGAATATGTCCATACACAGAACTGTCGAATACTGGCAAGAAAAAATCCACACGTAAATCAACCAGTACCGCTTCATCCTGAAAAGGTCACTGTGTGTTGAGAGTTTACGGCATAATTTATCACAGTGCCACAGATGCTTCCGGTCATGTTGCCTGTGAGGGGTCTGACGTCACTGGTGACCACCGAGAGTGTCTTTAGCGCAACCACGCCATTCCAGCTCTCCAAAGGGGTGGATGTGTGGGTGGGATCATTTTTATGCAAGATGGCGCACTTCCGCACATTGTTAAGCAGCTTCTGAAAAAGCGCCATTTCGGAAATTCTACGATTATCAGCCGCCATTTCCGACAGCCTGGGCTTCCCGATTACCTGATTGTAATCCCTGTGCCTTTTGGGTGTAGCGCCATCTAAAAGATATTGTATTTATGTTCCGATTGCGAGTTTATCATCATTGAAAGCGCGTTGCCCAACACATTCTGAATGTGAACCCGGAAACACTTCCAATCATTAGTAGAATATACTGTTTCTCGTTTTCAAATTGTTGCAGAGAACGGTGGACAGAATATTGAACTGTTTTTCGCCTGTCACATGGAAATTAAATATCCGATTTGATTTCGATTTCGCTTTTTATACGGTTTTCGGCCTCAAGACAATTAAAAAACGATTTAATTGGTGGTTTTTTTATACGTTTTTTTTTTTTTTTTTTGCCCTTCCTGGCCTGTCTTTTACGAAAGGATCTGCTCAGGACACGTGGGATGTGTGGACAGCTAAAACAGCTATACAGATTAGTAATAAAAGTTTTATTTACTAATGTTTACGCCAAATACTCAACTTCTAGAAAGTATGTCTGTTCTCACAGCGGCGTCTTCTTCTCGCACGGTGCTAGCTGCGCTTACTCATAGTCACTGCCTAGTTCGGAGGCGAGTTCAGAGGTGCCCGTCCACATATAGCTGCTGGTAGAGGGCGCGCTTCTCGGTCGCTCCCTCCAGGAGGCGCGGCGCCGGCGTGTGATTGGCTGCCGGTCATCCGCCGCCTTATTCACGATCGTTCTCGTGCATCTGGCGTGTGGCGCACGCCACATTTTTGGCCTCAGGACAATTAACAACCGATTTTTCCAATCCAATGTAATATGACCTCGCCGTGGTGAATGGGCTTATGTACCTAACAGTATCACCAGTGTACACCCATGCACAACGAGTAGTACAGTTTGTTTAACGTCTAACTTACACCTTAGGCATTGTCGAATGATTCATTTGTCATTTGTAGTCTACCACTATTAAATTATGATTGTTAGAGCGCCATCTACTGATCAGTTTTCACACTATTTAGTTTTCTCCTGCAATACGTTTCCCCCTTCTCCGATAATATTCCGTTGCAATTTGTCGTCGTTCTGAACAGTTGTGTTGTTTTTAAAGCGTTTTGAAGGTTGATTTCAATGTTGAGAGCGCCGTCTGTATGTACCCTTTAATGGCGAATATTTACAGCCATAAGGCTGTGTGTGATGTCAACGTGTGAAGTAAACGGGCGGCATGACAAATACACACACTCTTGCTTCCTACAGCGAGCTGTGCGAGTTTGAAAATGGGCATACTGTAACCTTCCGAGTGTCAGGAATGTCCTTTCAGAGAATTCCACACAGGTTTGTCGTGAAGTGTCAGTTGTTCAACTATGGGGTTGCAGCAGTCACGTGAACGTTCTCACACCTGCAGACGAGGTTCTGGACGTCCGCTAAGGTCACTGAATTGAAAGGGCAGTAGTGGCAGATCGTACGACTACCACAGCACAGGTAAGAGGGCTTGTGAACCCAAAAGTGTTAATATGAAGTGTTGTCAACCGGTTACTAGCAGTGGGATGCATGATGGTGGTTCATGCTTGATGGGACCACCGCCTCATTTTGCTCGTGATGCTGGAGCAATTTTGCATCAGCCATTCCCAAGCAGATGCAAATGGCCTCAGGGAGCGACATCGTGGCTTGTTCGTTCTCCCGACCTCAATCCATTAGACCTCTGCTTATGGGATCATTTGAAGGCCATTGTGTATGCCACAGCTCGTCTTAACGTGGAACTGCTGCGTAATTGCATAGAACAGCGATTCCCAAAGGGTGGTACGCGTACTACTGGTGGTACGCAAGGACATATCAGGTGGTACGCGCCCAAGTGAATAACACAATTACTGACGAAGGTATAGGCTGTTTTCGTCTGCCATTTTTGGCCATTACACCCCAGCTGGGATCGTGTTCGGCCTGCCTGGTGCAAGTCTTTAAGTGGCACACATGGGCGACTGGCGTGTCCATGATGGTGAAATGAAGATGAGGACGTTACGTTACGTAAAGTGACAGCTTTCCGATAACGTC
Source organism: Locusta migratoria (assembly GCA_026315105.1). Classification (NCBI taxonomy): domain Eukaryota; kingdom Metazoa; phylum Arthropoda; class Insecta; order Orthoptera; family Acrididae; genus Locusta; species Locusta migratoria. Next base: position 506,902,240 of record CM048745.1, read on the forward strand.
TGTATAATGATAAAGAAACTGGATTTTTCGCAGAATGTTTGACTGGGACTGTACGCGGGACACAGGAACATCCCTCAGTGCCGCTGGCTTTGCGGGAAATTATTTATCTTATTATGACGGGTCTTGTCAGCCATTATTCGGAAGTTTTCGTGACGCTTTGCAACTACTGCCAACTTACGCGCTCTACCAATGTGTGGCATTACAGTAGTCATTACGCAGTGATGACCTCGTGATACGGAGAAAGCTTGCGTCTGGAACCGCAGTGTATTACAACGAACATATTCTTCACTACTGTAACTGTGATGTTAAGTTTAATCTACATCTACATCTACACAGATACTCTGCAAATCACATTTAAGTGCCTGGCAGAGGGTTCATTAACCACTTTCATAACTTTTCTCTACCGTTCCATTCTCTAAAAGCGCGCGGGAAGAAAAACACCTAAATCTTTCCGTTCTCGACCTGATTTCTCTTATTTTATTGGGATGGTTATGTCTCCCTAAGTAGGTGGGTGGGTGCTAGCAAATATTTTCACATTCAGAAGTAAAAGTCGGTGATTGAAACTTCGCAAACAGATCTTTTAATGGTTTTCACCCCAATTCGTGCAACATTTCCGTGACGCTTTCCCCCCGTAACGTGATAAAACAAAACGAGCTGCCCTTCTCTGAGTCTTCTCAATGTCTTCCGTCAGTCCCACCTGGTGAGGGTCCCACAATGGACAACAGTACGCCAGGAGAGGACGCACAAGTGTGATGTAAGCAGTCTCTTTGGTGGAGCTGGTGCATCTTCGAAGCGTTCTGCCAATGAAACGTAACCTCTGGTTCGCCTTCCCCACAATATTTTCTGTGTTCTCTCCAGTCAAAGTTGTTCGTAATTGTAACTCCTTAGTATTTGGTAGAATTGACGACCTTAAGGTTTGACTGATTTATCGCGTATTGAAGTTCAGCGGATTTCTTTTAGTGGTCATGAGTATTACTTCACACTTTTCTTTATTTAGTGTCAATTGCCAATTTTCGTACCATGTAGAAATTTTGTTTAAATCCCTTTGCAGTTGCTTTTGATCCCCTGTTGACTTCAGTAACTTATAAACGACAGCATCATCCGCGAACAGTCTAAGGGGGCTATTCAGATTGTCTCCTAAATCGTTTATAAACACAAGGAAGAGTAGGGGACCTATAACGCTTCCCTGTGGAACGCCTGATATGACTTCTGTTTTATTCGATGACTTACCGTCAATTACAACGAACTGTGTCCTTTCTGATAGGAAATTGTGAATCCAATCGCACAATTGTGGAGATATTCCATAAGCACGCAATTTCATTAGAAGCCGCTTTTGGGGTACAGTGTCAAAAGCCTTCCGGAAATCCAGAAATATGGAATTGATTTGAGATCCCTTGTCGATGGCACTTAATACTTCATGTCAATAAAGGGCAAGCTGTGTTTCGCAAGAGCGATACTTTCTGAATCCGTGTTGACTACTGGTTAATAGGTCGTTCTCTTCGAGAGGTAGTTCATAATATTCGAACAAAGTATATGTTCCAAAATCCTACTGCAAATCGACGTCAATTTTGGGGATCACTCCCATTGCCTTTCTTGTATATTGGAGTAACTTGGGTAACTTTCCAGTCTTTGGGTACGGATCTTTCGCCGAGTGATCGGTTGTAAATTATAGCTAACTACAGAGCTATTGCACCAGCATACTTGAGAGGAATCTAGTTGGTATACAATCTGGCCCGTAAGATTTGTTTTTGTTTAGTGACTAAAGTTGTTTTACTACTCCAGGAACATCTACTTCTAAGTTTCGCATGCTGGCAGCTGTTCTTGGATTGAATTTGATTGTGTTAGTTTATTGTGTTTTCACTTAAACATGAAGCGATTTTTAAGCCTAGACGCTCCTTCTACCGCCAAGGATAAAGTTAAGAAACCTAAGTCAACACCTAACCGCAAGTATGATGAAGGCTACTTACAATTTCGCTTTACAGCAAAGGCCGGTACAGAAACCAGTGATCAGCCATTCCCCCAATGCGTTTTATGCATAGAAATGCTTTCAAAATAAAGCATGAAGCCTTCTCTGTTCAAATGTTACCAAAGTTCTAAGCACTCTTATTTAGTTATTGTTTTCAAAGGAAATCTGCCTTTTGTAAAAAACTAATCCAAATATATGCCAAATTTTATTAACACTGATAGTGTTTTTTTGTAAAAAACTAATCCAAATATATGCCAAATTTTATTAACACTGATAGTGGCTTGATAAAATCCTCGTACCAAGCTAGTTACAGAATTGAGAAGGAATATTCAAAATTAGTATGAGAAACGATGTAATTTAATTGGATATAATTTGCTACAAATAAGTATCACATATGAACATAAGCATTCCGTAAAAAAAATGCTTCTACAAAATCTTATTACTTGTGTGTGCCACATTCCAAATGTTCAAATATTTGTATAGTCTCTGGGACTTAACTACGGGGTCATCAGTCCCTAAACTTACAAACCACTTATCAACTACCTTATACTAAGGACGGCACAAATATCCATGCCCGAGGGGGGATTCGAACCTCCGACCGTAGAGGCCGGGCAGACCGTGACTGGAGCGCCTTAGTCCCCTCGGCCACTGCGGCCGGCTGCCACATTCCTGCCATACATATTAGTTGATCGGCACTATGCCAAAACATATGTATATTCTTAGCACTGAGTACGATGGTAAAATCCTAATCACTGTGGCAGTCTTGCACTGCCCCCCGACCCCCCCCCCCCCCGTCCAACATCCCATGTAGAGGCCGTCAAACGCGGCCTGGCTCCCGCTTGTTCCCGCCAGAGGGAGCGGCTGGCGAGACCGCCGTACCCGGGAGCCGGCCGTGCCGATAATGCAGTCTCGGGAGCGAGAAGACTCGGTACTCCCGGCTGGCAAGTGGAACAGCCGACAGCAGTGCGCATGCGCACGGCCAGCCCTCCTCACGACGCCGTTAATTACTGCGCCCGTCCGGCACACGTCTAGGACGGTGCGTTCACACTGCCGGCCGGGCCGAGCCGAGCAGGGATGTGCCAAGACGAAAAAGAGGGGGAAAAACAACTTTTTTGATTTTCAAGTTGTAAGAAACTTTGACGGTATATAAAACCACATCGCATCGTTTTATCAACTTATTTTTTCCTTACAAGCTTTGCCTTGCCTGTGAAAAATAAAAAGTCTACTTTTCATTTCGCACGAGTTTTCAGTTTCGTAAAGCTCCTCACTCGATTTTGATGAAAGTATTCGGTTAAAAAATCTGATTTTTGGACACAGGGTAGTACATCTTAGCTTTCCAATAAAACATTCACCTTTTCGAAATTCGTAACAATCGTTTTCAAATGATGCTTTTTGTCAGGTATGAACACTTGATTTACAAATCGTGTATTGAAAAAGTTCGATAGCGGGCAGCTTGCTGTACTGCGCATTTTAGGTCATACATTATAGCGAGTGAAATTGAGCTAAAAGAACAGAAAAGTTTTTGATATGGTACTCGCACTGATATCTACCTCCTTTCACAAGTAATTGTGAGTTATCTGAGCGGCATCATGCCGCGTCCGCAAGCCTACGAACTCGGCGTTGTTGAGCGTGGCGTAAAGCACTGCAATGCCGGAAAAATTATTTGCTGGCCACGTATGTTGGCCCCTCGTGATGTGTTAATAATTCATAGCCATAAAATAGCTATACCCTAATTTTTCTTGGGTGGCGACCGATTACAATGGACAATGATCTGCTATGGTTTTATGTAAGGTAATACTTCACTAAAGAGGTATACAAGAAGTTTATTGTCCACATTGTACAATTTATGGAATACATATTTCGTGTTTCAAACTACAAGAGAAGAAACAATGTGAACTGCGAATTTGCAGTTGATGGACTGAAATAAAATTTCTGAAATTCTACTCAATGACTTTCTAGTTGAGGATAATAAACGGAAGAAACCCAAAAATATACTTACATTTATTGATGCATCTACACCTAAGATTACACTATTTAGCCTTCTCTTAAGCCGGCCGCGGTGGCTGAGGGGACTGTGGCGCGCCAGTCACAGTCTGCACGGCCGCTACGGTCGGGAGTTCGAATCCCCCACTCGGGCATGGATATTTGTGTCGTCTTTAGTATAAGGTAGTTCATAAGTAGTTTGTAAGTTTAGGGACTGATGACCCCGCTGTTAAGTTCCTTAAGCTTAACAAACATTTGAACCTTCTCTTAATTTTCGCTTTTGTAACTCCCATAAAATGTTCTACCACAAGGTGAAACAATTTATATACAGTTTCTCACATAAAAGCGCTATCCCTCAGACCGAGACTAAAGTAGGAGTACATAACATTAAAATTAAAGACATTTAGTTACCTCCTGATAAGGGATGCTGCCATAAAATAGCTATACCCTAATTTTTCTTGGGTGGCCATGGGAGGTACGTCAGGTGTGCCAGATTTATGTGGTACACGCTGTACCATGTTTCAGCTCATCTCCACTTTCAAAGAACTCTACACGGTTCTCAGAAATTTTATTTATTTTGTTAGGAAGCTGTCTGATGAGAACTGCTTTTCTATGAACATTTCTTGAATCTCACAATTTTCCTTGTCTCCATGGTACTTTCATATCGATTTTTATACTTTAAATGAAAGAAAAACGCACATATTTAGTTTAGCCTCAGACACTGCAGATCAGTAAAGGATGAGAAGCAGGTGTCATTTGTTTTATGTTGTGATTTGTTTTTTCGTTCTTAGTGGGCTTGTGGCCAGCAACAAGGGATCGTCACCCACTGTCACTGGGAGATCGAAGGAAACACGGGTGTGACCAGTACTTGTTCACTGCCATCTACTTTGAGCCAGCTAACTGTTAATTGATTTTGTAATTTTATTACTATTGTTTGCACACTGTAGTGACTCATAGAATTATAAACACATTAGAAATATGTGGTATGGACACATCCCATTAATTTCGACTAACATTTAGGAAAGTTTTCCCTTATGTGAAAAACTAAACATTTCTTAATTTTTAAAATTCATATTAAAGAATTAATAGTAATAGAAGAAAAATAAACATATTATCATAAGTATAATTGAAAAAAAATCATGCGGAGGAGCTTCAGCTGAAAGCAGGCTGGAGACTTGTGATACTTGTGCTGCAGAAGCAACACCATACCTCAATCGGTTCGTACCGGCGCCGACTCGGGAATATTAAAGATATAGAATGTTAAAGGAAGGAAATACTCTCTTAAATGTTAGTCTACATGGGTGGAACGAGTGCATTACCACCTATTTCTTATGTTCATAAAATTCGACGGTTCACTACAGTGTGAGAACAATAGTAATAAAACTAGGCGACCTGTGCAAATACTTTGCAGTATTAGTGGCCATTCATGTGAAATGGAAATAAGTAAAATTAAATATTTATCATTTAAAATACAGTATACAGAATATTATATAAGCTTGTGATTTCCTAAATTCATATCAAAACTCTTATTTAAAATCAATTATAATTATAAAATAGATTATTTTAATATATAAGAAAGATAGAGGACCCGTGCGAATACTTCGCACCGTTAGTGGAATGACTAAAACGTTGGGAAGACATGGAAGTAAAGTTGAATATTCACGCATAGCTTTCTTCAGAATCAATCCGTGCAAGTGCTTAAAAGCACAAATGAAAGATGTTAATCCGTTGAGCGTTGTTACGTCAAAGAGAACTGTGTACTTTATTTAGAACCGAAGATATCCTAAAACAAACCGGTTAAAATATTCAATGCAAGGACAGAAGGATCCCGCGTTTGAATGAAAGTAAAGGAAGGAGAGACTTAAGTTAATTATGATACTTGATGATGAATCTGCGAATAAATACCTTTCGTTTAAAGCGAAAACGAAGGAAATGGGTCGGATAGAACAGCCTGACAGAATGACTTTAGTTTAAAGCCAGGACATCTCCATAAGAAATATACAGAAGAAATCTCGTTTGAGTGTAGAAAAAGTGGATGAATACCTTTAGTTTTACACAAAAATGAAGGAAATTAGCTGGGTAGTTTAGTCTGTCCGACTGACTTTAGTTTTAGTAGATTCTTTTAATATATAATATAATAAAATCAATGAACTGTTAGCTGGATTCTTGAAGTGGCCAGCCATCGATCTTCTGCATACAGTGGGTTGGGATTCCTTATAGCTGGGGACAAGCTCTCCCCTTCCCTCGGAAAAAAAGGTTAGAAAAAAGTGACAGACGCTCCTCATCCTTTACTGACCTGTCCTGCAGTGTCTTGAAAATTCGAAAGTACCATCTTGCAGACAAAGAAAATTGTCTTCAAATGATACAGCAAAATGTTCTTAGAAACGTTGTTCGTCTCAGACAGGTTACTAAAAGCAACTCAGTTCATTCTTACTTTCATCTCAGACGTGAAAGTACCGCATTTATGTCGGACACACTATATACAATTATTTTCACCCTGTGGGAACACATTTTCCGAAAGCTACAAAAGCGAAAAGGTATATATTGTGTCTTAGGACTAGATGCATCAATAAATATAAATATCTTTTGACTTTCTCGTTCATCTGCAACTAGAAAGTCGTTAACTGTAATGTCACAATTTTATTTCAGTCCATTAAGAGCAAAGTCGCAGTTTACATTACTTTGTTCTTCTCTTCTAGCTCCAAACACGAAATATAAATTCCATGAATTGTATTGTATGGAAAAAACCAGATGTATGCCTCTCAAAGTCAAGTATGATCTGCTGTAAAACCGTAGCAGATAGTTGTCCATTGTAATCGGTTGCCACCCAAGAAAAATTAGTTTATTATTGTTCTCTGATTATAGATCTTTAACACATCACGAGGGACCGACAAACGTAGCCAGCAATTCAGATTTTTCGGCCCTGCAGTGCTCCACGCTACGCTCAACACAGGCTGAGTTCGTAGACTTGTGATCGCGGCCCGAGGGCGCTCAGATAACTCGCAATTACTTCTGAAAGGAGGTAGATATCAGTGTGATTACCATTTCAAAAACGTTTTTGTTTTTTTAGCTCCATTTCACTCGCTGTAATATATGGTCTAAAGATCATAGAACTGAAACCTGCCCGCTCTTTTTCAATACACGATTTGTAAATCAAGTGCATATACTTGAGAAATAGCGTCATTTGAAAACGACTGTTAGGAATTACGAAAAGGTGAACGTCTTATACGAAAGCTAAGACGTTTTACTATAATGTGTCCAAAAATAAGATTTTTTAAAAGCATACTTTCATCAAAATCGAGTGAGGAGCGCTACGGAACTAAAAACTCGTGCGGAATGAAAATTAGCCTTTTTATTTTTTCACGGGCAAGGCAAAGCTAGTAAGGAAAAACTAATTTCATAAAACGATGTAGCGTGATCGTGTATACCATCAACAATTTTTACAACGTGAAAATCGAAAAAGTGTATTTTCTCCCTTTTTTGTCTCGGGTACGTCGGCGCGTTGTGTGAACACGCAGCCGGCGGCGTGCGCCGACTAGGCTGAGGCGGCTCAGCCAAGCTCAGCTCGTCCCGGCGGGCGCGACGAGAACCCGGGAGTATCGTGACTCGTCCTGCCCGAAACGTCTCGCTCTCGCGAGTGTGACGTCATCGCTCCCCCTCTACCAACCCTTTACCCGCCGCCAGCTGTCGAGAACGAGGCGCGAGCGCTGCGGGAACCGAGCGGGAGTGGCGGCCGTTTTGACCGGCTCTAACCCCATGGTCTGTTAAAAGTAGCCGGCCGCGGTGGCCGAGGAGACTGAGGCGCTTAGTCATGGTCTGCACGGCCACTACGGTCGGGGGTTCGAATCCCCTTTCGGGCATGGATATTTGTGCCGTCTTTAGTTGTAGCTAGTTCATAAGTAGTTTGTAAGTTTAGGGACTGATGACCCCATAGTTAAGTCCCATAAGCTATACAAACATTCGAACATTTTTTCTGTTATAAGTAAACAAGCTATAGTGGTACGCCGAAGTATCTAAAATATTAAATGGTATGCAGTGACAAAAAGTCTGCGAACCCCTGGCATAGAACAACATTGTCAGTAGATGTATCAGACGCCTGGAACATGGAAACGAGTGAGACAATGATGTGGCGCTTAGACGCCTCCATTGCACTCATGGTAGCCATTTGGAACACCTTCTGTGGGGAATTGTACGTAGTAAATTAAGCTGTATCAACACAAATGACGAACCTGCATAGTGAAGTGGTCTGTGTTATGTACACCACAACAAATGCCCGTAATAAGGCAACGAAAGCAAATAAATCGCATGTATACTGAACATGTTCACATTGCAGTGCCTTAGGAGTCGTGCAAGGTTAGCCCGTGCGGCCGTGGTGATCAGTGTGTGTTAAAAGCGGTGATCAGCGCTCCTGCCTAGAAGGACCTGGGTTAGAATCCCGGCATGGCACAGATTATCAAGTTTCTCAACTGACTAATTTCAATGCACACTCACAGCTAATGTAAATTCCATTGTATGTTGATGGGTAGGCTCGTTGGTGCTGGGAAGGGGGTTCATTGCGCCCCTCCTGGCTTGGAAGAAAGCACACACAATTGTATAATATAAAATATAATTACTCCGTCGTAAGCTTTGGTACAAATTACTGTCTAAATAGAAACCTGAGGCGACTAGGCTGTTTTCCAAAAGTGATAATTGTTTAGTTGATGTGCAAATAGGCCAACAATACCCTGAACACCAATAGAGGCATGTTCCAAAGATTTATACTCAAGTACCGGTACTTTTGTCGTGTGCCTTAATACAGAGACCTTACACAACTAGCCTACTATAAATTATATCGTGAGTGTAATTCTAACATATCGCATTTCATGATGAGAACATGATGGGGTGTTTTGGCTGTCATACCTATTTTACAAGTTAATAGTTTCTGTGCGTCACCTTGATGCCATAGTTCAAATGGGTGTTTTCTTTTTGGGTACTTTCCCCAGTTGCCCAGATACACGCGCGCAATAAATCTAAATGGGACACGAGAGAGGAAGGAAGCGTATGTGGCCTTTTCCAGGGAAACATGCCACCAGAATATGCCTGGAGTCAGGAAGCCACGGATGACCAAGGTCTGGATGGCCGGCCCCAAATGGGTCAGCGCCGATAGAAATCGGTAAACGTTATGTTGAACCTGAAATCTGCCACTGCCAACCTTTTAACAGTGTTAAAACAGGGTTAAGTTTACATTCATTACTGCAATCAGGATAAATTTTCTCATTTGGACATACATGTTTCTGTACTAAACTTTTACGTCATCTGATTACTTTTCTTCTCTTAGACAGTGTTAGGATCTTATTCGACTGGTTTCACGGATTCCTAGGTATTAACAGACCTCAACCAGTCGAACTCCACGCTCCATATGTATGATAGATCCAGTAAAACTGAATTTTCATAGTTAGTGCCTTCTCTTTAGACAGGAAAAAACGATCCTGCTGAAGTTTTAAACAAAAAACACAGCATATATTTATCGAAACGATACTTAAAAATTACGATGAATAGTTTGTATGAGTTATCGTCACGCCGTTAACAAGGGTTAACCATACCTACAAAAAGTATATTTCTATCAAGAGAAGATAAACAAAAAGTATATTTTTTCTATCAAGAGAAGATATGCAAGAGAGTAGTGACACCTGTAGTGCGACGGGACACCTCGACTGCTACTGGTGATGATGATGATGATGGAAACACCAAAGCGATAAACAGAAGACTCACCCGAGCGTCGTCCATCGTCCGAGAGGCACTCGTCATCCACGGGCACCGGAAAGAAGTTGAGCACTGTGGGCACAAAAACGTAGTTACAAATAAAACTAGGCAGAGCAATTAACAAAGTAAAGAAAGAAAAAATACAATTACTAAAGTATAGCTCAGTTTAAAAGATACGGCACACGTAAGTAAATGGATTGTCTCCTCAACTGAAATAAGAAATACATGGCGGGAATAAATAATGAAGAAACAAAAACAAAAGACTAGTAGCCTGGAAAGACGACGTCTATTTTGATCCGACGACGGCAGATGCCACCTGGGACATAATAGATGTTCTGATAAAAGTTTCAATGTCATCTGTCAACAGATAGCATAGTGTCACAGCTGCCAGAGGGCGATTTGTGTTTATCCATTAACAAGAAATGTTTATAGTCATAAGATGTACAGGTGGCATGCACGGAGAAGTACTCGTGCTTCCTTCAGTCAACTGAGTGAGCGAGTTTGAAAGGCCTTCCTAGTAGGACGGTGCTTTCGGACAATTGCAGCACAAGTTGGACGTGCTGCGGCAGTTCTGCGACGATGCTGGTTGCAATGGTCACGTGAATATTCTCGCATCCTCAGACGAGGTTCTGAACATCAACGACGAAGACCAGCTGAGCGCTGTCTTGTAGAGTGCTTTCGTCCAAGAAATACAAGCTCCATCCCAGACCTTATGGTCCGTGGTGCGTAAAGCTTGTTCACCTTTGATGTTTGTGGAGAGAACGCTGACCAATGCTCGGTAAGAACCGTTGTTTGCCGAGGCGGAGTGGTCGAGCGCATTGAGGCGCTATGCTCCGATGCGCGAGGCCATTCCCTATCGGGGGTTCGAATCCCCCCTCTGGCATGGATGTTTGTGCTGTCTCTAGTGTAAGTTAGATCATAATTATTTTGTAAGTTTAGGGACTGATGACCCCGCAGTTAAGTCCCATAAGCTTTCACAAACATCTGAACATTTGATTTGAACCGTTGTTTTGCCATTAGTCCTACAGGAAGGTGAGGTGTTGTTCAACAGGATAATGCTCTCCCACATACGCTACGTGAAACTCAACGAGCTCTAGAAGGCGTGCAGCAATCTCTGGACTAGTGTGCAATGGAGCACGTGTAGGATACGATTGGATGACAAGTGGCACGTGTGACTCATAACCCCCACAACTCTTGCCGAAGTGCGTGAACAGGTCGAGAAGGCGTGGAATACTGTATCCGAAGACAGTATTCAACATGTGAATGATCGAGTGGATGCATCAGTGCTTGCACTGCCGCAGTGGGCGTTACACCGCGTATTAATTTGGCTGTTTCAACTTAGATCGACACCTGGTACCTCAGTACCGCTTGAGTAGTAAAATTTAAATGTAACCATTTCATGTATTTTGTATGAACTGTATCAGCAATAAATCTTGAGTTAATTGGAAATCTCTATGAGTATGAACTAATGTTTGTTTCCGATAATGAATTTCATGGCAGTCAAGTCAGAGTAATGTCTGCAAATCATCCCGCTGAAAAACATTCTCGACACTAGCATCTGAACGGTAGGAAGATTCACGTTAACGACGCTCTTTTTTTCCAAAATTATTTCCTAGAAGTGTACTTTTTTTCTAATTTTTCCGGCGAATTTCTTGATTAAAATAATGTGGGCGTACAGCCAGATGTCCGCACGATATTTCGGCCAATAACCTCGGCCACCTTCACGTGCTGCATGCCGAAGACTTGCGATAGCCGCGTCTGACCGTCACTTATATACCGTGGAACTGGGCGGTAGCGCATGCGCGTTAAAAGTACTCGCCTGTTGCAACGGCGCCTGAGTCAGCAGCGCCCACGACGGTGAGACCACACGCTTAATCTGCTTTTTCTTCTGTATTATATTGTATACGATGTGATCTTTGCGTTCTTAAAACTGGTTACTGGCTCCCAAGCTTTATTCAGCTGAATGCTACTGTCTCTATTATTAAGTCCTTCTGCCAGTTTAATTTCGACTGATTCATGTATTACAGACTGCCAAAAAGTTGAAGTATGAGCTAAAATCTTGGTACTTTTGTCATTTAGTGATAAATATTGGTGAAAAATACTAACAGATATTCAGTGCTCGTCATGTTAAGACTTTGCCTGTAATAAACATACCAATTACGATATGAATAGACCTTAGCCTTTATACGTTACGTGCGCTAGAGTATCATAATCTGTGGCTTGTTTCTTTTAGCTGAGAGCTGCAGCAGACACTGTATTGAAATCGGGCAGCTGGTGAACATATGTTTGGTTGTTTCTGTCAGCATTATTACGCAAGTTGCTAGTCTTTCTGAAATGGATTCAATAAATGTATTTTTTTCATCAGTGCTTTTGCTGTATAATCGACTAGGAAATTATGACCACTACCTAATAACCCACGGGTCCACTTTTGGTGTGTATCACAGCAGCGACACATCTTGGCATGGAACCTGTGAGGCCCTGATAGATCTCTGGAGAGAGTTGTCACCACATCTGCACACACAACTCACCTAATTCCCGTAAATTCCGGGGAGGGCGACGATGAGCTCAAACGCCACGTGCAATCACATCCCAGATATGTTTGATGGGATTCAAATCTGAAGAGTTGGGGGACCAGCACATCAAGTGAAACTCGCCACTGTCTTTCTCGAACTACTTCAAAACACTCTCGGCGTTGTTGACAAATGCTACTGCCCCTGGAAAACATGAACGTCGTTAAAACGTGGATGCAGCTCTAGACCCTCTTCCGTTGGACGCCGATGCGGTCCGGCGGTCCATCCCAAGCATCTCACCGCAAAATCACTACAAGCTGATTGGACGGCCGTCGTTGCGTCCGAATTGAGGAAATCCAACATTTTTTGGAAACAGAAGCAAAGTCTCTTTATTCGCAGTGGTGTCAGACTCATGCATAGGGATTCGGACGTTTCCGGGGTGGTCAAACTGCAGAAGTTGCGCCCACGCGTCGTCGACCTCGTCCATGCTAGCCATTGTCTTCACAAAACAGTACGCGCGCCGACACCTTTATTGCCGCGGGTACGATAAAGACCGCGGAGAGGAGGGTACCGGGGGGACAAAATCCCCGGGGAGTTTTATAATATCTTCATAACATCTTCATAGATGGGAACATTTATCACTTATCTGTAGATGACAAATATCTGTGTAGTGAACTAAGCGATATTGTATTATAGCCCCAGTAACAAAAAGATCCACTTGACAGCTAACTTTTAGATTGAATGCTCTACGAACGAATGAAACAACGTGTGTACTGAACGGGCTGTCTAATTGCAAGAACGCCATAAAGTGACAGGTACAGTAGATACGGTATTAGCGCAATAATGTTCAAATGTTTGTAGAGCTTAAGGAACTTAACTACAGGGTCATCAGTCCCTAAAGTTAAAAACTACTTATGAACTACCTTATTTTAAGCCGGCACAAACATTCATGCCCGAGGGGGAATTCGAACTCCCGACGGAGAACATCCTCGCGCATCGTAGCGTAGCTCCTCCATGCGCTCGGCCGTTCCGCCGAGACCGGCGCAATAATGCTCACCGATTCTAGCGTCATGTGACTATTGCTCGGTGGTGTTGCTAAAGGGACACTGCTTTTTGTGGTCAGCAGCTCATCTCTATATATCGGGTTCTTCGCAAACATAAAGCTAATTTTACTTTGAAATAGACAAAGAAAGATTAAACTCGCAAGGAAATAAAATCAAATGGAAAATATGTTGAAGTGGGAAATGATTTCGTAAATAAAGCAGCTTATAATGTGTATGTTGTGGATCTATGGCAAGTTCAGTAAACAAAACAATTTTAAGAATGCCATCATATGACTATATAACTCTGAATTGAGGGTCACTGAACTTGTCTGGGCACTGATTAAGAATTGACTGGTTTTTTTAAAAGAAGGAGGCAGCTCAATTTGTTTCCTCTAATAAGTGCGTTACACTGACCTGAACGACTTTGTATTCTTTTCAGTGGCAGTCATTTGTTTTACAAGCTTCAGACCAATGACAGTTTAGTGTGGAAGAGTGTAAATTTGATGTGTTAACTTTATGGAGTTAATGGCAGCACACGTCACACGCACTGGGCCCGTTTGTGCAGAATCAGCTTCAGTCGACACTGGCTCTCGAACATGCTTATCCTTGCACATATAAAGATTAAATGGTATGATGCGAATTTGCGACAATCGTAAATAAATGGTTAAAAACAAAGCAAGACCTTCTTTATAAAAGTTGACTGCTGTATTCGGAGTTGGGCCCAATCTTGCTCCCTGCCCCAGCCCGGTGCTGGCCCTCAGCGGCCCTGCTGCCCACCTCGTGTCTGCCTGCACCACGTGCCACGGTCAGCATCCCTGCGCCAGAATTGTTCTTTGACGGTCGTAATTCCTCCTTGGGAACGCCCACACGTGGATTTTCCAGGCCATTTCACGGATCCCCGGTCGGTTGTGCTGCCAATCGGATTTCCCACGTCCCGTTTCAGCTGGCTTCTAACGGCCACGCAGAACATTTTGCGCGAAGAAGCTCTATGAGCTGCTGTGCCATCACCCTCTGGAAGAGGCTGTGCGGTTTTCTCTGACGTACCGCGCCGCCCCACATACCGGTAAAAGTTCAGTGGAAATACTTCTTGGACGACTGTTCCGCTCTCCCTTATGTGACCTTGTTCCAGAGGCTTCTTGCCCGTACTTCGACACACTCCTTCTGTGTTAGCCAGGCTTCCTGGCCCAACTCCACCGAGAGACAAGGCCTCACAACAGCCCATGCGACGACCCACATGCCGCGGCCACCAGCTTAATGGCTGGCCGCTGGGACACGCCCACTGCCTCGTAGCTTACAGCTATTCAGCTGATGCCGCGGCCTGGTCAGTGTGATGTCGCACGGGCTGTTGTGAGGCCTTGTCTCTCGGTGGAGTTGCCTTAGCGCGGTTTGCTCTCACCAATGGGCTCCCTGGGCTCCTGCGGTCATCACCAATCTCTGCAGTCTGTGGTTGCATCACTGCTGGGGGAAGAAGGGTCCACTCCGGTGACCCCTGCTGCAGTGCTATCTCCGCCTCCTGAAGAGCAAAAACATATGGACATCGACCAGGGCGCCTCCATTTCCGTGGTCGATTTTGGTGCCGGCACACTTTTTCCAGGGGAGAGGGGGAAGCGAGAAATGTGGTATTCCCATTACCCATTAGAGGGTCCGCACAACAGGCAAACATGCCTAGCTCCCTCCATGGCGCTCACATCGCCGATGAGAACAACTTGAACGCGACACCATCCGCCTCGCCTACCGCATCCGACTCCCTTACCCCATGCAGATCCTGTATGACCTTATCCCGTTCCCCCACATGCTGCAGTTTGTCGAAGTCATCTGGCTCCCTTACACCACCCAAAATCCTGCAATCCACTGGTCATCCCTCTTCACCAATCCTGGGCCTCTGCCACGCCTTCACACTGCATCCCTCCGCCGGCCGCGGTGGCCTAGTCGCCTGCGGCGCGCCAGTCACGTTCTGCACGGCCACTATGGTCGGGGGTTCGAATCCCGCCTCGGGCATGGATATTTAAGCCGTCCTTAGTCTATGGTAGTTTATAAGTAATTTGTAAGTTTAGGGAATGATAACCCTGTCGTTAAGTCCCATAAGCTCTACAAACATTAGAACATTTTTTGCATCCCTCCCTCCCCCCACATGCACACACTCCACATCCTTTCCCAGGGTAACTTCCACCACCTTCCCTTCCTGGATGACGCCCTCCCTCCTGACCTATCCCTCCTACCAACCCTAACCCTCTCCCCGTGGATGTAACGCCCACTCACCCCCCTCCTCTTCCCCGCCAACCGCTTGGTTATCCTCCTCATCCCTCCCGCCCCTGGAGTCCTTATGCAGTCTCCCTACTCCCTCGTACCCCATTCCTCCCCCTCCTCCCGCGCTTCCTATCTTCCCACCCTCCTTTCCCCTGCGCGCGTGTTTTTAACGCCACCGCGGCACAGATTTTAACCACATGATTTTTTTTCTCATCTGTCTTGTTATATGTCTCACCGAAAATTATTCTTGATTAAATTTTAATTGTCCATATTTTAACTCCTGTACTAATGCCCATTACCCCACTCTGCTATTGTGGCAGACACAGCAAGTCTGCGAGCCTGCAGGCTGGTGCTGCCTCTGATACGCCAGCTGATGGAACTGCATACACGAGATGCATACACGAGGTGCATACGCGTATGTGCAACCTTTTATTGTATAAACTAGTCGTCCCGGCAATGCTTCGCAATTGCTAATATGTATGTACTCTTGCTTTGAACGTGAAATGTGCAAAATTTTATCGCAATCGTACGACTGATATTGATATCCCAAAGAAAACAGCTCTTTCAGTTTTCCACGTATTTCCCTGTTTTCTGGCCAACTTTTACTTCACTCAGACCTTCCTCTCGCTTTAGACGTCGAATGTGCTAAATTTTATCGCAATCAGATAAATGGTTTTGATATTTCATAGAAAAATGTCTTTCTGTTTTTTCTGTTTACTCAAATTTTCCGGGCAACTTTTCCGAATTTTTATTTCATAAGAAAGTTACTTTTGCTTTGAACGTCAAATATGCAAAATTTTATCGCAATCAGACGAATGATATTAATATCCAATTAAAAAAAGGTCTTTCAGTTTCTAGCGAATTTTCAAATTTTCCGGGGAACTTTCCCAAATTTTTAGTTCCTAAGAACGTTCCTCTTTCGTTGAACGTCAAATGATCAAAATGTTTTCGCAATCGGACAAACGGTTCTCACCTTATAGTGTTAAGTACATTTCGAAACACATTGAAAAAGGAACTTGGTTCGAATTTTGCGACTTTCCTTTTTAACTGTCCCTCTTTTTTATTTATTTTTTTTTTACTCAAAATTTTTGCAAGACCATAATGAACAAACCAACAACAAAAAATAATTACCCCTCTCCGTTGTGCGAATAGTCAGTTATAGTGCTGAATTCAATCAAAAACATATTGAAAAACGCACTTTCAGTTTTTCTCAAATTTTCCGGTAGATTTTCCAAAAAATTTATTTCATACAAACCTTGTCCTGTCAAGCCGTACTCAAGTGATGCTCTTACAACCATGAGCAATTTATTTTTCTTCATAGAAAAGAATCGCTTTCGGTTTTTCCTAAATTTTCCTACTTTCCAGGCGACTTTTCCAAATTTTTATTTGCAGCGAATCATCCTCTTGCTTTCAACATGAAATGTACAAAATTGTATCGCAATTGGACGAACGGTATTTATAGCTCAGTGGAAAAAACTATTCCAGTTTTTCCCGATCTTCCTCTTTTCCGGACAACTTTTCCATATTTTATCACCGTTTAAACCTTCCCTGAACTTGCACGAATATTTCAAGACTAAAGTTAGCCAAATCGGTTTAGCCGTTCTCGAGGTTTAGCGAGACTAACGAACAGCAATTTATAAAGTCTATTGGACTTAACTACGGGCTTATCAGTCCCTAAACTTACAAACTACTTATGAACTAACTAAGATTAAGGACGGCACAAATATCCATGCCCGAAGGGGGATTCGAACCCCGCAGTGCCAGTGCAGACCGTGACTGAAGCGCCTCAGTCCCCTCGGCCACCGCGGCCGGCTCTCTCTCTCTCTCTCTCTCTCTCTCTCTCTCTCTCTCTCTCTCTCTCTATATATATATATATATATATATATATATATACAACGGGTAACACTGCCTATAGAAGCCGGCTATAGTTGTGGCTGTTTTCCGATAGTCAAACATTATTTCACTCTCGTTCTTGAAATTTTCTAGAACGGATGGTGCAGTCCATGAAAGGCAGAGTCTACTCACAGAGACTAAAAAGCTTCCGCCGGCCGCGGTGGCCGAGGGGACTGAGGCGCTCCAGTCACGGTCTGCACGGCCACTACGGTCGGGGGTTCTAATCCCCCCTCGGGCATGGATATTTGTGCCGTCCTTAGTTGTAGGTAGTTCATAAGTAGTTTGTAAGTTTAGGGACTGATGACCCCGTAGTTAAGCTTAACAAACATTTGAACATTTTTTTTTTTAAAGCTTCCTGTGTAGAGATCCAGGTCTCGGTTAACCCCTCTGCCCTCGGATTCTCATTGACCCCGGCGCCGTGATGATGACACCTGTGCTGGTATCCACATATTGCAACACATGCTACATGCTTCGGAACTGAATACCGTTACGTGTGACCCAAGCCTTGCTGCTGTCCTCGTTGGCTACAACTGATTCCCAGTGCAGAATGTTGTCGTTAATGACTTTATCAGTGATTTATCAACATATAGGTGACCCAGAAGTACAGCGACAAACATTAGAGCTTGTTCCGCAACACGTTCTCAATATTTTGGTGTCAGGGAGCCACGGACTCAAACGGTTTGTTTAGAAAGTAATATATAATTACGATTTATTCGGTGTTATTAATACAATCACCTTCGCTACTGTGAAAAACTTGTACAGCAGTTAGCCATTTATTTACTTAATTTAGAAATTACGAAGATAAAATATATTTGCACTAGTTTTTCACTTAATCAAATAAATCGCAATTTGCGATCAGTTATGGCTTCACTGTACTAGGTTTAGATGGAATACCAAAGAGCGGCGGATGAAAATTTGTGCCCGGCCGGGATTCGAACCCGGGATCTCTAGCTGATTAGGCAGACGCGTTGACCACTCCGCCACCGAGGACACAGTTACCAACCCCACTGCAGAGGACTCTTTCCTGCACGTCTCCCGCCGCACTTATTTGGGTGCATATGTGTGAAATATGGCAGAGTCTTTTTATGTAATTTATTAACCCATTAATGCCGAATGTCGCAAGTTCGCATCATAGCGTTGCGACCCTTGTACTTAGAAGAATAAGTCTATTCGAGCGCCAGTGCCGGCTGAAGCAGATTCTACACTAACGAGAAATCTGCTGGCGTCTATTGAGCGTTGACTGTACTTGTACGACGACCTTCGTTTATCGTGTGCGTATCGTGAACTAGTTCTCGAGGTTGTGGTCCTTATTAGTCAAATACAGCTAAATACAGGGCTAAGTTTCATCTTGAAAACTATATTTTGTTTTGCTAATATCTATTGGTGGTTGTAATACATATTTAGATCTTTCAATGAACACGAAAATACTGTTTGTGTAAAATATGCGTCATCAGGCACTGAGGCACATTTTGTGCACTTGCAAGAAATGAAATCTTTGGCGCTATAATACTTCATTGCCATATTGTGTTTGTGATTGAAGTTTTTGCAGTAATATTTATAACAATGATCAATACGAATTGTTCGAATGCACTTCACTAGTGGCGTGCCACGGAATCTCTAATGAAATGTTGGACTCTACAGCTTTTTTAAAGATATTATGTGTACGAAAAGTAAGCTTCACCTTTGCCTAAATAAAACTCAAATTGTTTCATGCAATTCCATGAATGCAGTAACCTCACTCAATTTCATTAGGTTTGGACTTCAACATATTTCTTTTCCAAAAAAATTCAATAAAAATTTCTCAAATGCCTATTGTCGCTTATTTAACACGTACCTAATTATACCAACTACTTATAACTTTTCCTACATTTGAAATTGCAAATGCATAACATACCAATACTGAGCACAAAACATGTTAAGGAGATGCCTGAATAAGTTACTTCTGGAAGCGCATATTATTCATCCTTTTTTCATCCAGTGTCAAAGAAATCATACGTTTGAAGAAATTTTATACCTGGAAAATCGATTCTTTAAGGAATTGGGAGTTTACAACTGCAAAACAGATACAGTACAGCAATTCTGTAACAAATCGTCGGAGACCGTGCGTCCCTTATGCCAAAATACCTAAATGTATTCCCTAACAGCCTGTGAATATTGACATTGTGTTGTTAGTGTCTGTGTATGGCTCAATAAAACAATTCACATTTTGTGTAGTCGTATAGTCTTATAAATTTTTATTGAGATGTGGTTCAACAGCCGTAAGATATTTGAGGAAATGCATACTGTAAACCATCGGCTGTTTGTTATTTTTCAAACTTCTACCGGTTTCGGTTATAAACCATCTTCACGAAAGAGAACTAGACGGAGTGACTAAACAGTTGCATTATATGCCTCCTTATGCATACTGGCATACATGTCACACAATAAAAATAAATACGTCAGTAAGCGTCAAGTCTTGATTAAAAACATAAAAGCAATGCCAGGTTGTGTCAAAAGCCTGGCATTGCTTTTATGTTTTTAATCAAGACTTGATGCCTACTGACGTCTTATTTATTTTTATTGTGTGACATGTATGCCAGTATGCATAAGGATGCATATAATGCAACTGTTTAATCAGTCTGTCTAGTTCTCTTTCGTGAAGATGTTTTATAACCGAAACCGGTAGAAGTTTGATAAATAATAAACAGCTCAGGGTTTACAGTTTAGTCTTACGTTATAATAATACCACTGCACTTGCATAGGTACTTTATTAGAAGCATTATAGGCATTACATACCTTAGAGGATACCTTAATAAAAAAATAAGCAAAGTACAGGTAATTGAATGAAATGCAGTCAGTATATACAGGAAAAAATAAAAGAAAAACACGTTCAAATGTTTGTAGAATCTATGGGACTTAACTACGGGGTCATCAGTCCCTGAACTTACAAACTACTTATGAACTAATTAAGACCAAGGACTGCACAAATATCCATGCACGAAGGGGGATTCGAACCTCCGACCGTAGTGGCCGTGCACAACGTGACTGGAGCGCCTGTTCCCCCCCCCCCTTTTTTTTTTTTTTTGTAGTTCTACTCTTTGCGGACGCTGATCGTATTTGTTCGTTCTTGTTCGGTGTGTTGTTGGCTCAGCTTTTTTTTATTACAGAGTGCGTTCAGCCCTCTGACCGAGCGCGCTGAGGCACGGCGCCCGGCGTCCCCTCGGCCAACAACTCCTTGATTGTATTTAAGATAACTAATTATATAAAGTGAAACGAAGGCAGTGTTAAAAGTGACGTACTTGTCTTTTTTATTGTACCTTGCAGTAACTACATGGTGCTGTTTAAAAACCTATCCCTCATTTCCTTGGATTAGCTCTTAATATGCGCAGTGGACAAGGTTCAAGCCGGAACCTTAAAGAAATAAACGCCCTCTTAAAACCAAACGGCAGGAGGGAGAAAATAATAATAATAATAATAATAATAATGCTGTGACATACATCACAACGCCAGCAAACGACTTGCGCAGCTGGCTCCCAATGTCGCTGACTGACATTCAGTGACAAGTCCACATTCCACGTCAGTGAGCTCAACAGTCTGACGTAACCGCTCCTCTACTGACAAGTATGCCAGTCAAACAGTTCGCAAAAAAAAGGCTAAAACCGCAAATCGCGATGAGGTTCTAATTTCTGGATATGCTATTGGAATCAATTACGGTAGTTCAAGTTGGCAACTTCAAAAAGCTTTTGCGTCCTTGGTAATACATGAAAAATTACACATGCTTTGCACTTTTTAAGTTGTTGGCTTTTAATGAATTAAGCGTGCTTTATCCTGTAGTAGTCGTTATTATCCTTTTATTTTCATTAAATAAGCAAAAAATTAAGTCCAATCGAAGGTCTATACGATCAGTTCTTTCGGAGATACAGAATTTCAGTATTGACCTTTTCTTTTAAGCAAAAATGAAAATTTCCATTTCTTTCTCTTGTTTTAGGCTCAATATCGAAATAACGTTACATCCCGCGAGAAAAGCAAACAGAACTGAAGTTGTTATACATCTTTCTGGCTTACTTTTAAGCACAAGATCCCTTGAAATCGCACAAAAAAGGCAGAAAATTCAATTTTTGAAGATATGTGTCTAAACACTAGCGAATAATAAACTGTGGGAATTCAATGGTAGAAAAATGCATAGTATCGTATTTAAAGATGTAAGAGTATATCGTAGATGATCCTAACATCATATAAAAAATCTGAACCAACCACATTATGCTGCTTTAAGGTCTCATTTGATTGGCCTAAATTCTAAAAATGTTCAAATGTTTGTATAGCTTATGGGACCTAACTACGGGATCATCAGTCCCTAAACTTACAAACTACTTATGAACTAGCTAACACTAAGGACGTGTAATATTGCGTTTTCTTTCTTCCGATGAGTTGTTGGAGTAGTAGTTACTGTTTGTAGCCGCTATTAAAGCTTACTAACCGTACAGTAATACAAGAAAATTAGAAGACTCAAAAAAGGAAGTGGAACCTGACTTTAACGTTTAGCGGCAGTAGTAATTTGGAATGAAAGTAACACCTGAGCACAATATTACACAAAGAAACTAGCAGATTCCGCGATGACATTTCTTACCATGATGATTATGTTAAGTTGACTGGATGTAGCAGATGAAGCTGTAGAAACTCTTGCTGCATTGTGTAAAATGATGCTTGGTTGGCTTGGAGCAGATTGCACTAACTGAATGACCGTTTAAAAAAAAATTAAGTTAACTTTCGTGACAAAAGGCTCTTTAAATCGATCGGATTTCCTTTAACTCCGAAGATTTCTTCGCAGGCATTACTAGAAAGTCACATTCATGAAAATTACAACTAATGAGATCTCGAAGTCCATCTAGTAAGTATAGATACAAGTCCAACAATGGGTCCAAGCATCATATTACATAATTAAGATTACTGCTGGAAAAATAGAAACACTTAAAGGTGGGTCATTTGAAATAAGTAAAAGATTTATACGTAACTGATTATATTTCCGCCATGCTTCATAAGAAAAACGATCTCACACACACTTACATTTAATAATGAAGAAGTCTCTGACGTGCGACTGTTCTCGATGAGGTAGGAAAGATGAAAGACCAAGTGCACAAAATGCGTTCTGGGCAGCTCGTAAAAGATAGATGAACATCAAAAATATAAGACGAACGTAATTAGCTGCCAGAGAAAGCTGTGGTCAGCGATAAGCATCGTAAATACATTATTTAACGAATGAAAATTTTTTGATGTAATACTACAGACGGCACAAATATCCATGCCCGAGGGGGGATTCGAACCCCCGACCGTAGTGGCCGTGCAGACCGTGACTGACGCGCCTCAGTCCCCTCGGCCACCGCGGCTGGCGGCCTAAATTCTCCCCCACCTCCTTTTATTCTGCCATCTAGCGGTCAGTTCCACATTACGTACAGATGTCCGGAATCCTTTGATCAGATAGTGCTGTTTGCCTTCACTGCTAAGCATATGTCTGTGTCGATAATGTAAGCTACACTGGACGCCTGCACGCGGTTTAACAGGAAAGGCGGATGGAGAACCTGGTCCCGTCACGCTCACATTTTCATACAAACGAGCGACACGTTTCAGCGCAGTAACGGCATCTTCATGGTGATGTCACGTCGAATGAAAGGTGTCGCAAGCAAGTGGAGAAGAGAAGGCATCAGCCGTGAGGAGGGCGGTCTCCCGTTAGACAGATGGCCAGCAGAAAATTCCAGTTGCCGCGGCAGCTTCCAGGAGGGGACCGGAAATTCCAGCACGGCACGCGCTCACGGGTGCTATTTTATCCGTAGCAGTAGGACATAGTAAAGGCACAGTCTAACATATACAGTCGCGACACTCACTGCTGTAAAAGATGTTACCAACTGACAGTTGCTGCGACACTAGCGCTCCTAGCGGTGGGCCAGCTGCCGAAGTTGTGATGTTTGTTTATAATTGCTTTTGTACGTAATTAACGAAACACACACTATAATTTTTGCGTTACAACCATTATTAAAATCTCGAGACACAAACATATCACGGAAATTAATATAAAAACAGCCTAATTTAAATGATTCATTGGTATAGAGAACAACTCTGTCATAAACAAATACTTACGAATATGTGTATATTTGCAGCTTATTCCGCTGGAAGTAAGTTACATATAAACATAATGGTATAATAAATTTCTGTTAGGGTCTGTTCTTACTATGACAGCCAGTTTTTGACGTGTGTCAATTTGGTACGGAGTCTAATGATTCTCACATTTTTATATCTCACTCGTGTTTCTCATACGTGCATATTATTTAAGTGTAATTAATTTAGCTTTTAAAAAACCAATGTTTTGATTATTCTTGTCGTTTGTGGTTCAGATGTAACAACAATTCTTCTTTGTTGGAAAACAAGTTTGGTTGCTTTTATCGTTATACTGCCATGTCTGTCACGTTTTCCCTTCAGCTACAGCTGTGATGATTCATTTGGTATGTTAAATACCGTATTTATTGCATTCTATATACGTTTCCTACGTTACACCCTCACCGATTTTACTGGAATTGTAATGAAGAATACTTAACGCTCCTGCATAGATATTGACGTCTCTCTGCTAAAAGGCATATCTCTTTCTGTTTCCTAGGCATTTTTATTCTTCATTGAAAATGAAATTTCTCATTTAAAGCCTGTATTTTACAGGATAATTGTAAATTAACTGTCCTGTAATGTACCGTTTCGTACCTTATTAGGGATCTTATGAAACCTAATAAAGACAAATTGGGAGCTATTTTTAAATTATTACCTATTTATAAGGCACTACATTCGTTCCCTAATGTAAAAAGTATGCTGAAGTCAATCAAAACGATACTATTCGCACTCATCAACTATCGTTTTTAGAAACGTAGCTTGCCAGCCGCTTGGAGCGCTGCTATCGCAGCGTATAACAAAAATCTGTTGGAGTCAGGGTTGCCAACGTCAGTGGTTTCCCACCGAATCTGGTGGTTTTTTAAAGCCGACGGTGGAAAAAAATCTGAGTCATTGGGAGGTGGGAAAGTTGGTGGATTTTAATGAAATCGTTAAAAAAAAGTTGCAGAAGTAATATAATCCTAATTTGAAATTATTAACGAATATGGACAGATAAATGACTAGGAAATGTATCACATTATTGGATAAAATGTAAAATTCTTAAGAGTTCAAAGATATTAACAATGGTATGACTCATTGCTCATTGTTGAAGGTTGTTGTTTCTGTGTTGACTTCTCCAATCTCCATGGATAGGAAGTGTTGTACTAGCATCACACACTGACATTGTGTTAATGGTATGTATTTGTTGTTACAGCACTATCAGAATTTTCTTGTTGTGAAAATGACTGAACATTGCAGACACTTAATATGTGACTGTACTTTAATTGTTAACTTTCTTTTTTCTCAGATGTGATTTCATTGGAATATAGCTGAAATCTAGATCTTCTGACATAAAATGAAGACAACAGAATGAGTGACGCTGACCTCCTTTCCAGACTGGATTACTTTCAGTTTCAAGTTCAAATATTTCACAATTTGCTGTTTGTACCCGACAAGCATTGCAATGGCTCAGAGTAATTATTGTTTGTTTTTATATATAACATTTTTACTGAAGTGCTTTTGAATAAACAATATTTTTTTTGTATTTCCGTCTAGTGTGTATACAGATAAGTCAGGTACATAAAAACTCCTCCTTTAAAATGCATAGTTGCGTCCAAATTTCAAATCAATCGGTCAAGAACAAATAGACAGTGTTTTTTTTAGATGGGAACTTCGGAAAGTTCGGTGGTTTTGTTGGGATTTTACGGTCACCTCGGTGGTTTTTAACATGACCTCGTTGGCAACCCTGGTTGGAGTGTCGTGACTGTATATGTTAGACTGTGGTAAAGGCATGACTGGTGTAAAGAAACAGCCGAGAGAGATGAAAACAAACAAGTCGGCAGGTCCACATGGGATACCAATCCGGTTTTACAAACAGTACTTTAGCGGTATTGGCTCCTTACTTAGCTTGCATTTATCGCGAATCTTTGATACAGATCAAAGTTCCAAGCGATTGGAAAAAGGCATAGGCAACTCCCTTGTATAAGAAAGGCAAAAGAACGTGTATATAGTGGGACAAGATAGTCGTACATTTTCCTATGTCAGCCCTATTTTGAAGTTATAAATATTAAAAACGAAAATTTTTATTTAAAATCTACACATATTTGATGTTCATGTAAATATTGTTATTTTATAATATGATTCTTAAAATGTTTTATTTTCTGAATGTTACATGTACGATCGAGGCGCCGCAATCAACAAGGGCAGCGTCGTCGCCGCCGCAGCCAACTTTGAAGTATGTGACCGCTAGCAGAATTTAACCGACGACTACGGGGCTACGAATGCAGCTGCGCCTTCTTTATTGCCGCGCAAAGAAGAAAAGAACATTAATTATTGTTGTTTGAGATTCAGTCCAAGCTGATTGTACAGATTCAGGTCTCTTGCTAAACTGACTTTGTATTAGTATGAAGAAGAATAAATATTCGTTAATATTGAAAAGCAGCTTTCACTTATGAAGAGTTATTTATAATGAAGAATATATTATAGCAGAGTAATTTGATTTTTGTGAAGAACTTCGACTTATTTCAGAAAACAATTTAAATTCTGATTGAAATTATTGCTGACTATCTTCGAATGTGAATATGGAAAAACAGTGTTTAGCAGGCGGTGGAATGTTAATTTTTTCAGTACACGCTAGACAGCAGACAGTAGTGCCTGTGTTTGACCTAGATAAAATTTTAGTAACGGCCACAGACCAGAATCCTTCCCCCGCTCGTACAAGAACCTTATTTATTCTTTGTGAATTATTTAAAGGAGTTAATCCTATATTTTCTGATTTATATTGTGGTGCGGGACTCTTCGGAAGAACTCTTGAAATTTTGCACGGTTAGATTGTGACAGATGGTGTTGCTAGGGCACTGCAAATAATTAATCAACAACGTCCTTAGCAACTGATAAAACCTTTCTAGTATCAAAATACTCTATTGATTAGCGACTAAAGATGAACATCGCAGTTATCCCGTCACTGTTCCACCACAAACGGACCCACGAAATTACAGACCAATATCATTAACATCAGTTTGCTGTAGAATTCTTGAACATCTTCTCAGTTCTAATATAGTAAATTTCCTTGAGATGGAAAAACTCCAGTCCGTGAATCAGCACGGCTTTAGGAAGCATCGATCGTGCGAAACTCAGTTTGCTCTTTTCTCTCATGACATCTTGAGCTATGGATGAATGGTAACAGGCGGACTGTGTATTTTTCGATTTTCGAAATGTGTTTGACACAGTACCACGCTAAAACTGGTAACGCAGATACGAGCTTATGGAATAGGTACCCAAATGGGGGGCTCGAAGAGTAATTAAGTAATCGAACCCAGTATGTTGTCCTCGTTGGCGAGTGTTCATCAGAGACTAGGGTATTATCAGGAGTGCTCCAGGAAAGTGTGACAGGACCACTATTATTTTCTATCTATGTAAATGACCTGACGGCTGTTTGCTGATGATGCTGTGATATACAGGAAGGCGTCGTCATTGAAAGACTAAGATTTAAGATTAATAAAGAACAAATAGTACCGTAATAGTTCATTCGTTTCTGGATCATGTTATAAGGGTACTAGCGATCCCGGAAACGCTCCGCAGGTGCTAAATATTGTGGTAAATCAAACCTCTCCCTGAATAACTCCCATACTGCAGTCAAATTAAATGAAAATATTATGAGTAATTATGGAACTAGGCTGGAAGGAACATTTGATTTAAGGGATTGATTTGAGAACTAAACAGACTGCACAGAGGATTATCACATGTAATTTAGTTTTATTTAATAAAATACTTGAAAAACAATAATCTCCTATAATTATGCATTTTTGACGACGTTACAGCGTTCATTTTTAATGAAATAAGAGAGGCTGTGGTAATAGGAAAGAGACTGTGACGAATGGAGATTTGGGTGTGGCGGGAGACGTGCAAGGAAGAGTCCTCTGCAGTCGGGTTCGTCACTGTGTCCTCGGTGGCGGAGTGGTCAATGTGTCTGCCTAGTAAGCAGGAGATCCCGGGTTCGAATCCCGGCCGGGCACAAATTTTCATTCGCCGTACATTGGTATTGCATCTAAACCTAGTACAGTGAAGCCATAAGTGATCGCAAATTGCGATTTATTTCGTTAATAATCTCTTATGGCCGATTTGACTAGGCGTGGACACGGCTCAGATATTGACGGGGCTGAGGGAGGTAATTTTCACCTGACCAACACTGACTTCACGTACGCGTTGTGATATTCCTGGCCTATGGCCACTTCATATTTCTGGCCGCTGGCCGTTTCTTTGCTAACATTGTACGTGCCTTAAACGCGGAAGAAAGACAGAAGTGCAGTATATGTTGAAATGTGGGGTAGGGAGCAGAAGCATATGGCACAGTTGGTGCTGGTTCCCCTGGGAAAGCCCGCCTATGTTACCGGTGCTCTCCTCGCATTGGCTGCTGCATTTCACGTCACGTGATTTCTTTTGAAATTAGTCTTGTTTATTATATACTAAATATTAATTATTCAGAGCTGAGAATTTGTGATAAATATCTCTCAAGGACAGGCTAGATTTTGACAGTTTAAAAAGTTTAAGGTGCCTTCTCTTATTGTAACAAGAGAAGAGCGATTTTGCAGAAGGCGCGCGACGGCCCTGTTTTGGCGCGAAATAGAGCGTCAGGTGCCCTCTCGCAACGCGCCGCAGTTTCAGTCTCGAGCTGACCACTATACGCGCCGGACCGCGCCGGTCATGAGTAAAGATTTTTGTAATAGTGATAACAGTCGAGGTCTCAACATGAGCTATGGGCAGCATAGGCCGTGTCGTATTAACAAAAGTTGTTCATATTTAATTATTTATTTAATAAATGGCATCCCTGACAATTAAAAATCTGAGTCGCTTCTTATGCTTCCATCATACAGAACTTATTTTAGCCTCACTTGTATGCTGGAGAAGAACCAACGACCTGTGTGCTGTCTTCTGCGCTGGGAACACAACTATAGAAGACAACAGGTTAGTCAGAACTCTATGGTTTCCATAAAGACTTGGACAGCAACTACGGCACCTCGTGCGTACTGTAGGGCGGTAAAAACGCACACTGCTACGCAACAGCTTCCGCAAGGATGTGGAGGTTTTAGGGGACTTGTGGGAGGAAGCAGTACTAACTTCTCCGTCCGCAAAATTAGCCCTTGAAAGCTTGTAGCGTCAGGCGCTAGGTCGGCGCGGTGTGTTGTGGTGTGGTGTGGTGTGGTGTCGAAGTCGGCGTCGGCAGCAGTCGCAACGGCAATAGCCACAGTCTATCACAGACAGTCGCGAAACTCTCTAGGAAAAATATAATAGAAATCTATTAGTGCCAATGTGGGCGTTTCTACACTAAATGTGTAACTTCTGGGTAAATCATGTACGATGATAATTCTTGCACAACACCTGCAAATTTTTGTATATTAATTTGTATGTTTCATTTTTTAAATTTTATTGTAACTCATAATAATGGGACAAAATGCATATGAAGTTGTATATTACCGAATATTCCTTTCACACACAACTATTCTAATTTACCTCATTCGTGTATGAGGTTTTGTCAGGTTAAATTGGCTACATTATTTATAAATGGGGGGACATGTTTACGTATATTTTGCGTTTTGTCGAAGTTTATGATCAGAATGTATTCCACAATGTATTTCTAATGGCGGAATTAACACTGTCCGTCGCCGGTCCGTCACCTCACGTCAACGTGAGCTTTCTCAAGAAGAATGTTTTGATGGAACGGTCGTCCGGTAACATCGCGACTCGCAAGTTAACCTAGTTTCGTCACGCGATTTTCATTTTATACTCAACAAAGCTGAAGCGATACTAGCGCCCCAAGCGGCCAGGAGGGAATAACAGTGGAATGGCGTGATACAAAATGAGAAGTTGCCGTTTTTAATGCTGTTACTTTAATATTTCCTGGTCACTGAACGTTGCTGTGAACTTTCTAATAGACTTACGAATACATTGTACAGGATGACCAGCCAGTCTAAAATGGTTTCGGGAAAAAATTCAAGAATTTATTTCAAAACTTCGCCTAAGTTTTACAAGTGTTCTTCCACCGCGACATACGCCTTGACAAAGTGACCAAGCCTGTCCACCTTGCAGGACAGAGCCGGACAGAACCAGTATAGAATGCTGATTCTAAAATCACGCCACTCTTCTGACGTCCGTGCTGAAACTACTGACGTTTCCATGCTACCGTGGAGCCAATAGCAGACAGCAACGTTTGATCACGTGTGCTACTGCTGCAGGACGCAAAGGTGGGAGAATCAGTTCCTTCGCTCTCTTCAGTTTGAGTTCTCGTACAGAACAGACGCAGTCCAGAGGCTCAGCGTCTGTGCGGGGCGAACGGCCGCATGCGCTCCGCTCCCGCCTAGCGGCTGTTCGGCATCAGCCACCAACTGTGTGAACCATTACCACAGCCTTTACCTTTTCCGTTTTCTAATCCGTTTAGTCTGGCATTCATTCATTGCATCCGACCCCAGGGCGAGTCCCGCCATGTATCCCGTATTTCAGAATATACCAAATATTAACTTGAATTCTATATTTTATTTGCCAGTCAGCCACCCTTTCCTAGGGCGCCCACAAGCCTTCACCGCTCCGCCTTCCATCCTGACAACGCTTCCAACCCATTTTATGTATGCAGCACTGGAATGGGTTGTATAAATTTCCTATCATCCGTGGGATAAAAATCAAGTGCTGTACAACATCATTAAAGTAATATCACTGCTTCTGTTAATAGCAGTCTATAGTAACAAATTGTCTGTGCAGTGTAATTCATACAGTTCACAATACCTGAGTCATATTCATATCGTCCAAAACGTTTTTAAAGCGGAAGAAATGAATTGCAGCCTGATGTGCTGAAGTATATAAAAGGAACTGATTATGATTGTGTTCGCGTGTTTGGTGCGCACTGACATGTTGCACGAGTTTTGTTTTAGCGAATTTCGGACACTGTAATGTTTTAAAAAGTACACACGATTTTTACGTCATAGGGGGTTAGATTCAATATCGTCGTTGAAACCATCTTTCCGTCTCGTTATTGCTTCTGTGCCTTTCGTGTTCCTATCACAATTTTTTAGCTACTTGGCAGGTATAAAACTGAATATCTTCGAGAAAGTGACGTGCTACCATTAACAGGTTAGATATGGACATCTTATTTATTTGTAGCTACCTATTCACTTTATGAAACTAGAAGGTAACCGACAAAATATGTTAGTATACATGGTTATCATTTCTGTGAACCTGAGGTACGAACCTAAGCAGTCATTCACACATTACTTTTATTCAGCAGTAATATTATGAAATAGTAGGGATGGGAAAAACCGACCGGTGAAAACCGATACCGGTATTTTAGTTTTGAATAATCGTTTTTTCGGTATTTATTTGGTGTCGGTTGTAACCGGTTTCTTTTAGTTATTGCAAGAACCGGGTAAAAAAAAAACCTGTATGACTACTTCCTGCAGTAGTGGTTCAAAATGTGTTTTTTGTAAATAATTTTTAAAAAATTAATACTAGTAGACCCTAATATTTAGGGCTATTCCTAAAATTTCTACTGCTGTGAAATATTAGGTCATCGCAGAAACTAAGAAAAGCGATCAGTGATAATTTAAGATCAATCCCGGCAGTCAGAAAGGCGCAACATGCGCGTAGTATAAGAACTTATGAACTGGTGCAGCTGTTGAGGCATCGATGCACCTGTTGCCGTGTGGCGTGGCCTATTAGACGACGCGCGTGCACCGGTGTGCAAGACTTGCCTCCGTCTGGTCATGCGACAGTTCCTTGTGGTCGTCGCCGGACATCGGTTGTCTGTACTTCACGAAGTACGGAAGTACTTCACGAAGTACGGGAACAGTGAGGTACAATGCTCCATTTGCTTTAAAAAGCTGAAAACGGGTGCAAGTACTACAAACATGCTGTGTCATTTAAGGAAAAAGCAACCAAAATATTTCTTGGAAGAGAAGGTAAATTCTATTCATATACCTATTATGTAAGTGATGTACTCTAAGCTTGGAATACTAACTTTTAATGTATTATGATATTATTATGCTAACAAGTTTTATTAATGTGATTCCTTGAAAGCGAGGGGATTTTTAATAGCCAATATGGGTTTAGGTAACACTGATCATGTGGTGCATCGCGAGGTAGCCGTGCGGTCTGAGACTCCATGTCACGGACTGCGCGGCTGCTCCAGTCGGAGGTTCGAGTCCTCCCTCCTCCCTCGGTCATGGATGTATATGTTGTCCTTAGCGTAAGTTAGTTTGTTAGATTAAGTAGTTTTTAAGTCTAGGGACCGATGACCTAAGCATTTAGGTCTCATAAGAACTCACGCCCATTTGAACATACTTTGATCATGTGGTACACAGCTTTTCTAGTTCAATGTGCGTAAATTTACACTGACAACAATCATATTGTTAGTCGGAACTGTGATTTTATTTTTCGAAATACTTCTGCAGCACTGATTGAAGTTTATTTACTGACTGTAACTTATATATGTTGTGTGTATAACGAGATATTCGTATGCGCTGGCTCACAAGTCCAACTTACGGAGTGGTTGGCTCAATATTCGCAACTGCCGGATGGAAATACTAGGCCAGTAAATCTGTATGCTTCGTATATCGTCTTCTACGGAGTCCTGACTAGGCGTACACACACTCAAGAAGGCGTAGTATTGCGAGGGCATCTTGCACAATATGGAAAGACTAGTGATTTGTCATATAACGTAAATTTACCTAAATATTAACTAAATTTCGTAAGTTTCAGTTTCGGTCGAAACTAGAAGAACCGGCCGCAAAATATGTTTAGTTCGAAAACTACTGGAAATAATAGCAATAAAAACCGAAAACCGGTTATTTAAAAAACCGGTCATCTTGAGCAATTTTTACGGTGCGGTTAAACTGGAGATGAAAAGAACCGGTATAACCGGAAACCGGTTGTTTCAGCGATAACCGCCATCCCTATGAAACAGTGGTCACGTATTTGCGATTGTCATTAACAGCAGAAGTTTGGACGTGAACGAATTGTTAAAGATTTACTTCTATGCCTAAAAATATAACTAACCACTGTAAACGAAAACCTGTTATTCATAACACTATTATGTTATTTCTGAGCATCCTTTGCAAATGAGAGATTGCCAAAGATATTTTTGACAGTTCCTACAATTTATACCGCCACAAAATCTCGTAAATACGAAGTTATTTTAAAAATGCTGTTGCAGTCCAAATACACACTCAATACTCAATCGCTTCGCGATGTGTTTTACGACTCGGCCGCTTGGCAGCGCTGCAGTCGCGAAGTTGCAGAAATTCACTGGGAGTTTCGCGACTCTTATGTTCGACTCTGGCATAGCCAAGCCCCTACGACGCTGTAGCGGAGAAGCGAGCCAACTGTCCCCGAATTGAATCAGCTGACCGCCGCCATTTGCCGGGAAGAATCCTAGTAATGGGGTAGTGATTTCAAGTGTATGAGAGGCAACAAGAGCAAAATAGCCCAAAAAATAAACGCATGCTTTTTTTTTCTTTTTTTTTTTTTTTTTTTTTTTTTAATACTGATTATTACAGGTTTAAAAAGTAGTCTTAAATGAATTAAGTTTCCTAATTTCCGAAATACGTCTGCATAGAGACACGGAATTTAAGAATGTAAGTATCTTTTCTGAGAAGGTGGAGCGATTTTTCATCGAGATATTTACATAAGATGAAACTTGTAAAGTAGCAGAGAGTGTGATTATTATTTATTTCTCGTAATTTTCTGTCAGGTTCTGTTTGCTTTTTGCCGACTACTCAACACGTTTGGCACGCTTATTTTAGTATAGCACATTTTTGGCTACATTCATTTCCATATTACATAGAATTTTTCTTTCAACTTCCTCGAATTTGGTTATGAACAAGTCTAATAACCCATTCAACTTTAAATAGGCATTACATTCGCACAGGGCCGGCGCAAGCCCAAATGCCGCCCCGTGCGAGATGCTAACTAAATTGCCGCCGCCCCCGCCCCCCTCCGTTTTTTTTTTTTTTTTTTTTTTTGTTGTTTACAAAACGTTTGTGGAAATTTATTTAAACAAATCTGTAGGAAATACCAGCAACCAATCGCA
This sequence comes from Locusta migratoria, assembly GCA_026315105.1. Lineage (NCBI taxonomy): Eukaryota > Metazoa > Arthropoda > Insecta > Orthoptera > Acrididae > Locusta > Locusta migratoria. Next base: position 506,935,804 of record CM048745.1, read on the forward strand.
ATTTTTGTTTTTACTTTTTCGATCTACCTAGGTTTCGGCCAATGAGTGGCCAGTCTCAAAATTTTTAACTTGTGCTTCCATCATGTTTACAGTTACGTTCAGCACGACGGTAGATGTAAACATAGCTCAAAGTATTGAGAAGAGCCACATTGTGCCCGTAATCCATGTAGATCTGGAAAATAAAAACAAAAATTACTACTGATTGGTGACATTCTCTTCAGATTTGCACAAAACAGTCGCTGGGCGCCAGCTCAAAAATGGAGTCAAACCTGATTGAAGAAATCAAACTAATTTTAATAAGCCTTGTGAATTTACAAAAATGTTCAAATGTGTGTGAAATCTTATATTACTGTAGGATACAATGTTCAGGAGTTGAAGTCATGAGAATTGAGCCACGTGAAATTGCATTTCAGACCGAATTTCACTACAGACGCAGGTGAAACGGCCAAAGAGTGGGGCGGAAGATAATGGAGAGAGGAAGAATAAGGAGATGGAGTAACATGTAATGCAATAAATACACACCCGGGCATCGACGGGTACTAATGCTAGTCGAAATATATTAACTCACGGCACTGCGGTTGTTCATTTAAAAGAACTGACACTCGACACCTGTCGTAATTTCCAGGTGTCAGTTCTTTCGTTTCTGATTATGGAATAAGGGGTAACATATCATTCATCGCTGTATCACGTCACTTGTCTGCGCTTTATTTTCATTCCAGCTATTGACACGACGTGTGCTTATTTGCCGACTTCCCAATTTTTGAAGTAACAGATCATAAGAAAAATAAATTTTCGTATTCTGCAATCTGGAAAGAGAAAAATTCTAACTTATGAGTAACATGCATGCATAATACTAATTGTACGTTATATGAAAAGCACTTACCTATTAAAAGTTAGTGATGGAAGGAAGGAAGCTTAGGGTTTAACGTCCCGTCGACAGCTTTGTCATTAGAGTCGGAAAGTCTCGCGTTTTGCAGCTCTTAAATGTTGTAGGAAAGACATTTTTATATATTGCACCAAGGAAAATTGCTTAAGAAAATGGGCAAAGCCCGAAAGTAGTGAGCATTTAAAATTAAAGCAGCTTTGGTGCAATATATAAAAATGTATTTCCTACTTACCTATTACATCCCAAATTGCAAGAAATTCGTACGCGCCAATTCTTCTGTTCATAAGAAACGCAGTGAAAGTGCTTCTGCCCAATCTTGACTCCCTCGGCCATCTACCGAAACGAATTCTGTAGTTTTCGTTATATAGAACGCAACAATGAACAATACCTATCGCCTGGAAAGGCGAAGTGGTGACGCGGAAGTGCCAGGAACTAGGTCACGTGACGAGGTACAGCGAGGCTACGGTTAAACTAGCGTCCAAGAAGGAGAAGAAGCTCACAATAAGTATGTGACCGATGATATGGATAAATGTATTATCAGGCAGCAATTTCTATGGTATTACGAACAATAGAAGGACATACGAACTTTGCGAAAGCTGCACAAATTCTTTAAAACAGAGATGAGTCTATGGATTTTCGTTTTACAAGGTGTCAAAATTAACGTTTTGTTTTGTGCGGACGAGAGGGCATTGTTGCTAAAGGATCATACTTTCTCAGGTTTTCATCAGAATCAATGCGGCCAGTAGTTTACTTAGATGAAACGTGGATTCACACGAATTATACAGTAAATACATGTTGGTAAAGTGATTGTGTGCGAGTAGTATTGTCACACAAAAGTGCCGGTCAGAGTTTGTTGTTCATGCAGGCGGAGACAGGTGTTTCATGGCTCAAAAACTAAAACGTCCGACTATCACTCTGAAACGGATAGCAAAAATGTTCAAAAATACATCGAAACCCAACTTATGCCAGGCTTACTACCAATGTCTTTATCCCGTGTAATTACTCGCAGCGTATTTACTCATTTGGAATACTTATAGCGATTGTAGGTGTTGGGCATGTTTGTAGTAATGTTCAACCACTTTTTTTTCCATAATGCGGGAAGAATGAAACACTCGGAAACTGTCATTGAAGGGGTTAGCAAAATTGCGTCAGGGTTAACATGTAACCGCAGTATCGAACATTGCATTCGAATTTCCAAATTAGATATCGTCTTCTGCAAAATCAGTTGTGAGTTAAACGCACGACGCGTAACAGGCTGGCAGCACTCCACTCATAAGAATACTGGCGTGTGCGCCAGACTGCTTCCCCCTTTCTGTTCCTGCGGCGTAAACACGACGGTGCTGCCACAGTGGCGAGCAAGAGATTAGCCCTCCTCCCTCCCCTAGTTCTACAGGGGCGGCCAGCAGGTAGTCTAGGCGCCATGACAGTTCTCGAAGCCGCTCCCTCCGAGGTTTGGTTTCGAATCCCCTCTTGAGCATGAATGTTGAGTTTGTCCTAAAAAATAAAAAAAAAAAAATAAAAATGGTGAGCGGCAGATTTGCCGCCCCTCGGAAAGTGCCGCCCCGTGCGACCGCACGTTTTGCACGTGCCTTGCGCCGGTCCTGCATTCGCATATTACTTTTAACAGAATACTACTTCTCCAAGTGGTTCAGTATGCAACATTCGACCAAATAATGACCATTTACGAAGTACAATCACCACCTGTTAAGTGTCTAAAAGCAATTATTCGACCTACTTCTGCTTCATACTTATATATACATGAATTAAAAATCTAAATAACTCTTATACGCCTAGTTCTTCATTCAGCTCAACTCAGTATTTTTAGTAATTTATATGCAAATGAAATATAAATACTTGACATGCAAAAAAGTACTTTTCTCAGTTTTAGAAAATTATTTGTAAGAGGAAGCCTAAACAAAAACAAACGTTCATGATTTATTATTTCTCCATGAAAGTACTTAGTTGATGCCAGTAATGACTGACCTGTGAAATGTAACATTGTTTTCGTCTCCGACTTTGCTTCCATTTTTACTTTTACAATTAAAAGTAGAACAGGAACGAACCTTGTTTCCCTGCAAATGGCGGCTTCTGTCACATTCATTGTGGGGACTAGAGCCGTGTATTGGGAGAGCACCGCCAACCGGGCGAGCGCCGCCATTGTGGGGACTAGAGCCGTGTATTGGGAGAGCACCGCCAACCGGGCGAGCGCCGCCATCGTGGGGACTAGAGCCGTGTATTGGGAGAGCACCGCCAACCGGGTGAGCGCCGCCATTGTGGGGACTAGAGCCGTGTATTGGGAGAGCACCGCCAACCGGGCGAGCGCCGCCATTGTGGGGACTAGAGCCGTGTATTGGGAGAGCACCGCCAACCGGGCGAGCGCCGCCATCCTGGGGACTAGAGCCGTGTATTGGGAGAGCACCGCCAACTGGGCGAGCGCCGCCATTGTGGGGACTAGAGCCGTGTATTGGGAGAGCACCGCCAACCGGGTGAGCACCGCCATTGTGGGGACTAGAGCCGTGTATTGGGAGAGCACCGCCAACCGGGCGAGCGCCGCCATCGTGGGGACTAGAGCCGTGTATTGGGAGAGCACCGCCAACCGGGCGAGCGCCGCCATTGTGGGGACTAGAGCCGTGTATTGGGAGAGCACCGCCAACCGGGCGAGCGCCGCCATTGTGGGGACTAGAGCCGTGTATTGGGAGAGCACCGCCAACCGGGCGAGCGCCGCCATTGTGGGGACTAGAGCCGTGTATTGGGAGAGCACCGCCAACCGGGCGAGCGCCGCCATCCTGGGGACTAGAGCCGTGTATTGGGAGAGCACCGCCAACCGGGCGAGCGCCGCCATCCTGGGGACTAGAGCCGTGTATTGGGAGAGCACCGCCAACCGGGCGAGCGCCGCCATCGTGGGGACTAGAGCCGTGTATTGGGAGAGCACCGCCAACCGGGCGAGCGCCGCCATTGTGGGGACTAGAGCCGTGTATTGGGAGAGCACCGCCAACTGGGCGAGCGCCGCCATTGTGGGGACTAGAGCCGTGTATTGGGAGAGCACCGCCAACCGGGCGAGCGCCGCCATCCTGGGGACTAGAGCCGTGTATTGGGAGAGCACCGCCAACCGGGCGAGCGCCGCCATTGTGGGGACTAGAGCCGTGTATTGGGAGAGCACCGCCAACCGGGCGAGCGCCGCCATTGTGGGGACTAGAGCCGTGTATTGGGAGAGCACCGCCAACCGGGCGAGCGCCGCCATCGTGGGGACTAGAGCCGTGTATTGGGAGAGCACCGCCAACCGGGCGAGCGCCGCCATTGTGGGGACTAGAGCCGTGTATTGGGAGAGCACCGCCAACCGGGCGAGCGCCGCCATTGTGGGGACTAGAGCCGTGTATTGGGAGAGCACCGCCAACCGGGCGAGCGCCGCCATCCTGGGGACTAGAGCCGTGTATTGGGAGAGCACCGCCAACCGGGCGAGCGCCGCCATTGTGGGGACTAGAGCCGTGTATTGGGAGAGCACCGCCAACCGGGCGAGCGCCGCCATTGTGGGGACTAGAGCCGTGTATTGGGAGAGCACCGCCAACCGGGCGAGCGCCGCCATCCTGGGGACTAGAGCCGTGTATTGGGAGAGCACCGCCAACCGGGCGAGCGCCGCCATTGTGGGGACTAGAGCCGTGTATTGGGAGAGCACCGCCAACCGGGCGAGCGCCGCCATTGTGGGGACTAGAGCCGTGTATTGGGAGAGCACCGCCAACCGGGCGAGCGCCGCCATCGTGGGGACTGGAGCCGTGTATTGGGAGAGCACCGCCAACCGGGCGAGCGCCGCCATTGTGGGGACTAGAGCCGTGTATTGGGAGAGCACCGCCAACCGGGCGAGCGCCGCCATTGTGGGGACTAGAGCCGTGTATTGGGAGAGCACCGCCAACCGGGTGAGCACCGCCATTGTGGGGACTAGAGCCGTGTATTGGGAGAGCACTGCCAACCGGGTGAGCACCGCCATTGTGGGGACTAGAGCCGTGTATTGGGAGAGCACCGCCAACCGGGCGAGCGCCGCCATTGTGGGGACTAGAGCCGTGTATTGGGAGAGCACCGCCAACCGGGCGAGCGCCGCCATCGTGGGGACTAGAGCCGTGTATTGGGAGAGCACCGCCAACCGGGCGAGCGCCGCCATTGTGGGGACTAGAGCCGTGTATTGGGAGAGCACCGCCAACCGGGCGAGCGCCGCCATTGTGGGGACTAGAGCCGTGTATTGGGAGAGCACCGCCAACCGGGCGAGCGCCGCCATTGTGGGGACTAGAGCCGTGTATTGGGAGAGCACCGCCAACCGGGCGAGCGCCGCCATTGTGGGGACTAGAGCCGTGTATTGGGAGAGCACCGCCAACCGGGCGAGCGCCGCCATCCTGGGGACTAGAGCCGTGTATTGGGAGAGCACCGCCAACCGGGCGAGCGCCGCCATTGTGGGGACTAGAGCCGTGTATTGGGAGAACACCGCCAACCGGGCGAGCGCCGCCATTGTGGGGACTAGAGCCGTGTATTGGGAGAGCACCGCCAACCGGGCGAGCGCCGCCATCGTGGGGACTAGAGCCGTGTATTGGGAGAGCACCGCCAACCGGGCGAGCGCCGCCATTGTGGGGACTAGAGCCGTGTATTGGGAGAGCACCGCCAACCGGGCGAGCGCCGCCATTGTGGGGACTAGAGCCGTGTATTGGGAGAGCACCGCCAACCGGGCGAGCGCCGCCATTGTGGGGACTAGAGCCGTGTATTGGGAGAGCACCGCCAACCGGGTGAGCACCGCCATTGTGGGGACTAGAGCCGTGTATTGGGAGAGCACTGCCAACCGGGTGAGCACCGCCATTGTGGGGACTAGAGCCGTGTATTGGGAGAGCACCGCCAACCGGGTGAGCACCGCCATTGTGGGGACTAGAGCCGTGTATTGGGAGAGCACTGCCAACCGGGTGAGCACCGCCATTGTGGGGACTAGAGCCGTGTATTGGGAGAGCACTGCCAACCGGGCGAGCGCCGCCATTGTGGGGACTAGAGCCGTGTATTGGGAGAGCACCGCCAACCGGGCGAGCGCCGCCATTGTGGGGACTAGAGCCGTGTATTGGGAGAGCACCGCCAACCGGGTGAGCACTGCCATTGTGGGGACTAGAGCCGTGTATTGGGAGAGCACCGCCAACCGGGTGAGCACCGCCATTGTGGGGACTAGAGCCGTGTATTGGGAGAGCACTGCCAACCGGGTGAGCACCGCCATTGTGGGGACTAGAGCCGTGTATTGGGAGAGCACCGACAACCGGGTGAGCACCGCCATTGTGGGGACTAGAGCCGTGTATTGGGAGAGCACTGCCAACCGGGTGAGCACCGCCATTGTGGGACTAGAGCCGTGTATTGGGAGAGCACCGCCAACCGGGCGAGCGCCGCCATTGTGGGGACTAGAGCCGTGTATTGGGAGAGCACCGCCAACCGGGCGTGCGCCGCCATTGTGGGGACTAGAGCCGTGTATTGGGAGAGCACCGCCAACCGGGTGAGCACCGCCATTGTGGGGACTAGAGCCGTGTATTGGGAGAGCACTGCCAACCGGGTGAGCACCGCCATTGTGGGGACTAGAGCCGTGTATTGGGAGAGCACCGCCAACCGGGCGAGCGCCGCCATTGTGGGGACTAGAGCCGTGTATTGGGAGAGCACCGCCAACCGGGTGAGCACCGCCATTGTGGGGACTAGAGCCGTGTATTGGGAGAGCACTGCCAACCGGGTGAGCACCGCCATTGTGGGGACTAGAGCCGTGTATTGGGAGAGCACCGCCAACCGGGTGAGCACCGCCATTGTGGGGACTAGAGCCGTGTATTGGGAGAGCACTGCCAACCGGGTGAGCACCGCCATTGTGGGGACTAGAGCCGTGTATTGGGAGAGCACCGCCAACCGGGCGAGCGCCGCCATTGTGGGGACTAGAGCCGTGTATTGGGAGAGCACCGCCAACCGGGCGAGCGCCGCCATTGTGGGGACTAGAGCCGTGTATTGGGAGAGCACCGCCAACCGGGTGAGCACCGCCATTGTGGGGACTAGAGCCGTGTATTGGGAGAGCACTGCCAACCGGGTGAGCACCGCCATTGTGGGGACTAGAGCCGTGTATTGGGAGAGCACCGCCAACCGGGTGAGCACCGCCATTGTGGGGACTAGAGCCGTGTATTGGGAGAGCACTGCCAACCGGGTGAGCACCGCCATTGTGGGGACTAGAGCCGTGTATTGGGAGAGCACAGCCAACCGGGCGAGCGCCGCCATTGTGGGGACTAGAGCCGTGTATTGGGAGAGCACCGCCAACCGGGCGAGCGCCGCCATTGTGGGGACTAAAGCCGTGTATTGGGAGAGCACCGCCAACCGGGCGAGCGCCGCCATTGTGGGGACTAGAGCCGTGTATTGGGAGAGCACCGCCAACCGGGTGAGCACCGCCATTGTGGGGACTAGAGCCGTGTATTGGGAGAGCACCGCCAACCGGGCGAGCGCCGCCATCGTGGGGACTAGAGCCGTGTATTGGGAGAGCACCGCCAACCGGGCGAGCGCCGCCATTGTGGGGACTAGAGCCGTGTATTGGGAGAGCACCGCCAACCGGGCGAGCGCCGCCATTGTGGGGACTAGAGCCGTGTATTGGGAGAGCACCGCCAACCGGGCGAGCGCCGCCATTGTGGGGACTAGAGCCGTGTATTGGGAGAGCACCGCCAACCGGGTGAGCACCGCCATTGTGGGGACTAGAGCCGTGTATTGGGAGAGCACTGCCAACCGGGTGAGCACCGCCATTGTGGGGACTAGAGCCGTGTATTGGGAGAGCACCGCCAACCGGGTGAGCACCGCCATTGTGGGGACTAGAGCCGTGTATTGGGAGAGCACTGCCAACCGGGTGAGCACCGCCATTGTGGGGACTAGAGCCGTGTATTGGGAGAGCACCGCCAACCGGGCGAGCGCCGCCATTGTGGGGACTAGAGCCGTGTATTGGGAGAGCACCGCCAACCGGGCGAGCGCCGCCATTGTGGGGACTAGAGCCGTGTATTGGGAGAGCACCGCCAACCGGGTGAGCACCGCCATTGTGGGGACTAGAGCCGTGTATTGGGAGAGCACCGCCAACCGGGTGAGCACCGCCATTGTGGGGACTAGAGCCGTGTATTGGGAGAGCACTGCCAACCGGGTGAGCACCGCCATTGTGGGGACTAGAGCCGTGTATTGGGAGAGCACCGCCAACCGGGCGAGCGCCGCCATTGTGGGGACTAGAGCCGTGTATTGGGAGAGCACCGCCAACCGGGTGAGCACCGCCATTGTGGGGACTAGAGCCGTGTATTGGGAGAGCACTGCCAACCGGGTGAGCACCGCCATTGTGGGGACTAGAGCCGTGTATTGGGAGAGCACCGCCAACCGGGCGAGTGCCGCCATTGTGGGGACTAGAGCCGTGTATTGGGAGAGCACCGCCAACCGGGCGAGCGCCGCCATTGTGGGGACTAGAGCCGTGTATTGGGAGAGCACCGCCAACCGGGCGAGCGCCGCCATTGTGGGGACTAGAGCCGTGTATTGGGAGAGCACCGCCAACCGGGCGAGCGCCGCCATTGTGGGGACTAGAGCCGTGTATTGGGAGAGCACTGCCAACCGGGTGAGCACCGCCATTGTGGGGACTAGAGCCGTGTATTGGGAGAGCACCGCCAACCGGGCGAGCACCGCCATTGTGGGGACTAGAGCCGTGTATTGGGAGAGCACCGCCAACCGGGCGAGCACCGCCATTGTGGGGACTAGAGCCGTGTATTGGGAGAGCACCGCCAACCGGGTGAGCACCGCCATTGTGGGGACTAGAGCCGTGTATTGGGAGAGCACCGCCAACCGGGTGAGCACCGCCATTGTGGGGACTAGAGCCGTGTATTGGGAGAGCACTGCCAACCGGGTGAGCACCGCCATTGTGGGGACTAGAGCCGTGTATTGGGAGAGCACCGCCAACCGGGCGAGCGCCGCCATTGTGGGGACTAGAGCCGTGTATTGGGAGAGCACCGCCAACCGGGTGAGCACCGCCATTGTGGGGACTAGAGCCGTGTATTGGGAGAGCGCTGCCAACCGGGTGAGCACCGCCATTGTGGGGACTAGAGCCGTGTATTGGGAGAGCACCGCCAACCGGGCGAGCGCCGCCATTGTGGGGACTAGAGCCGTGTATTGGGAGAGCACCGCCAACCGGGTGAGCACCGCCATTGTGGGGACTAGAGCCGTGTATTGGGAGAGCACTGCCAACCGGGTGAGCACCGCCATTGTGGGGACTAGAGCCGTGTATTGGGAGAGCACCGCCAACCGGGCGAGCGCCGCCATTGTGGGGACTAGAGCCGTGTATTGGGAGAGCACCGCCAACCGGGCGAGCGCCGCCATCGTGGGGACTAGAGCCGTGTATTGGGAGAGCACCGCCAACCGGGCGAGCGCCGCCATTGTGGGGACTAGAGCCGTGTATTGGGAGAGCACTGCCAACCGGGTGAGCACCGCCATTGTGGGGACTAGAGCCGTGTATTGGGAGAGCACCGCCAACCGGGTGAGCACCGCCATTGTGGGGACTAGAGCCGTGTATTGGGAGAGCACCGCCAACCGGGTGAGCACCGCCATTGTGGGGACTAGAGCCGTGTATTGGGAGAGCACTGCCAACCGGGTGAGCACCGCCATTGTGGGGACTAGAGCCGTGTATTGGGAGAGCACTGCCAACCGGGTGAGCACCGCCATTGTGGGGACTAGAGCCGTGTATTGGGAGAGCACCGCCAACCGGGTGAGCACCGCCATTGTGGGGACTAGAGCCGTGTATTGGGAGAGCACTGCCAACCGGGTGAGCACCGCCATTGTGGGGACTAGAGCCGTGTATTGGGAGAGCACCGCCAACCGGGTGAGCACCGCCATTGTGGGGACTAGAGCCGTGTATTGGGAGAGCACCGCCAACCGGGTGAGCACCGCCATTGTGGGGACTAGAGCCGTGTATTGGGAGAGCACTGCCAACCGGGTGAGCACCGCCATTGTGGGGACTAGAGCCGTGTATTGGGAGAGCACCGCCAACCGGGTGAGCACCGCCATTGTGGGGACTAGAGCCGTGTATTGGGAGAGCACTGCCAACCGGGTGAGCACCGCCATTGTGGGGACTAGAGCCGTGTATTGGGAGAGCACTGCCAACCGGGTGAGCACCGCCATTGTGGGGACTAGAGCCGTGTATTGGGAGAGCACCGCCAACCGGGTGAGCACCGCCATTGTGGGGACTAGAGCCGTGTATTGGGAGAGCACTGCCAACCGAGTGAGCACCGCCATTGTGGGGACTAGAGCCGTGTATTGGGAGAGCACCGCCAACCGGGCGAGCGCCGCCATTGTGGGGACTAGAGCCGTGTATTGGGAGAGCACCGCCAACCGGGCGAGCACCGCCATTGTGGGGACTAGAGCCGTGTATTGGGAGAGCACTGCCAACCGGGTGAGCACCGCCATTGTGGGGACTAGAGCCGTGTATTGGGAGAGCACTGCCAACCGGGTGAGCACCGCCATTGTGGGGACTAGAGCCGTGTATTGGGAGAGCACTGCCAACCGGGTGAGCACCGCCATTGTGGGGACTAGAGCCGTGTATTGGGAGAGCACCGCCAACCGGGTGAGCACCGCCATTGTGGGGACTAGAGCCGTGTATTGGGAGAGCACCGCCAACCGGGTGAGCACCGCCATTGTGGGGACTAGAGCCGTGTATTGGGAGAGCACTGCCAACCGGGTGAGCACCGCCATTGTGGGGACTAGAGCCGTGTATTGGGAGAGCACCGCCAACCGGGTGAGCACCGCCATTGTGGGGACTAGAGCCGTGTATTGGGAGAGCACTGCCAACCGGGTGAGCACCGCCATTGTGGGGACTAGAGCCGTGTATTGGGAGAGCACCGCCAACCGGGTGAGCACCGCCATTGTGGGGACTAGAGCCGTGTATTGGGAGAGCACTGCCAACCGGGTGAGCACCGCCATTGTGGGGACTAGAGCCGTGTATTGGGAGAGCACTGCCAACCGGGTGAGCACCGCCATTGTGGGGACTAGAGCCGTGTATTGGGAGAGCACCGCCAACCGGGTGAGCACCGCCATTGTGGGGACTAGAGCCGTGTATTGGGGGAGCACTGCCAACCGGGTGAGCACCGCCATTGTGGGGACTAGAGCCGTGTATTGGGAGAGCACCGCCAACCGGGCGAGCGCCGCCATTGTGGGGACTAGAGCCGTGTATTGGGAGAGCACCGCCAACCGGGCGAGCGCCGCCATCGTGGGGACTAGAGCCGTGTATTGGGAGAGCACCGCCAACCGGGCGAGCGCCGCCATTGTGGGGACTAGAGCCGTGTATTGGGAGAGCACTGCCAACCGGGTGAGCACCGCCATTGTGGGGACTAGAGCCGTGTATTGGGAGAGCACCGCCAACCGGGCGAGCGCCGCCATTGTGGGGACTAGAGCCGTGTATTGGGAGAGCACCGCCAACCGGGCGAGCGCCGCCATCGTGGGGACTAGAGCCGTGTATTGGGAGAGCACCGCCAACCGGGCGAGCGCCGCCATTGTGGGGACTAGAGCCGTGTATTGGGAGAGCACTGCCAACCGGGTGAGCACCGCCATCGTGGGGACTAGAGCCGTGTATTGGGAGAGCACCGCCAACCGGGCGAGCGCCGCCATTGTGGGGACTAGAGCCGTGTATTGGGAGAGCACCGCCAACCGGGCGAGCGCCGCCATCGTGGGGACTAGAGCCGTGTATTGGGAGAGCACTGCCAACCGGGTGAGCACCGCCATTGTGGGGACTAGAGCCGTGTATTGGGAGAGCACTGCCAACCGGGTGAGCACCGCCATTGTGGGGACTAGAGCCGTGTATTGGGAGAGCACCGCCAACCGGGCGAGCGCCGCCATTGTGGGGACTAGAGCCGTGTATTGGGAGAGCACTGCCAACCGGGTGAGCACCGCCATTGTGGGGACTAGAGCCGTGTATTGGGAGAGCACTGCCAACCGGGTGAGCACCGCCATTGTGGGGACTAGAGCCGTGTATTGGGAGAGCACTGCCAACCGGGTGAGCACCGCCATTGTGGGGACTAGAGCCGTGTATTGGGAGAGCACCGCCAACCGGGCGAGCGCCGCCATTGTGGGGACTAGAGCCGTGTATTGGGAGAGCACCGCCAACCGGGCGAGCGCCGCCATCGTGGGGACTAGAGCCGTGTATTGGGAGAGCACCGCCAACCGGGCGAGCGCCGCCATTGTGGGGACTAGAGCCGTGTATTGGGAGAGCACTGCCAACCGGGTGAGCACCGCCATTGTGGGGACTAGAGCCGTGTATTGGGAGAGCACCGCCAACCGGGCGAGCGCCGCCATTGTGGGGACTAGAGCCGTGTATTGGGAGAGCACCGCCAACCGGGCGAGCGCCGCCATTGTGGGGACTAGAGCCGTGTATTGGGAGAGCACCGCCAACCGGGCGAGCGCCGCCATCGTGGGGACTAGAGCCGTGTATTGGGAGAGCACCGCCAACCGGGCGAGCGCCGCCATTGTGGGGACTAGAGCCGTGTATTGGGAGAGCACCGCCAACCGGGCGAGCGCCGCCATCGTGGGGACTAGAGCCGTGTATTGGGAGAGCACCGCCAACCGGGCGAGCGCCGCCATTGTGGGGACTAGAGCCGTGTATTGGGAGAGCACTGCCAACCGGGTGAGCACCGCCATTGTGGGGACTAGAGCCGTGTATTGGGAGAGCACCGCCAACCGGGCGAGCGCCGCCATTGTGGGGACTAGAGCCGTGTATTGGGAGAGCACCGCCAACCGGGCGAGCGCCGCCATCGTGGGGACTAGAGCCGTGTATTGGGAGAGCACCGCCAACCGGGCGAGCGCCGCCATTGTGGGGACTAGAGCCGTGTATTGGGAGAGCACTGCCAACCGGGTGAGCACCGCCATTGTGGGGACTAGAGCCGTGTATTGGGAGAGCACCGCCAACCGGGCGAGCGCCGCCATTGTGGGGACTAGAGCCGTGTATTGGGAGAGCACCGCCAACCGGGCGAGCGCCGCCATTGTGGGGACTAGAGCCGTGTATTGGGAGAGCACCGCCAACCGGGCGAGCGCCGCCATCGTGGGGACTAGAGCCGTGTATTGGGAGAGCACCGCCAACCGGGCGAGCGCCGCCATTGTGGGGACTAGAGCCGTGTATTGGGAGAGCACCGCCAACCGGGCGAGCGCCGCCATTGTGGGGACTAGAGCCGTGTATTGGGAGAGCACCGCCAACCGGGCGAGCGCCGCCATTGTGGGGACTAGAGCCGTGTATTGGGAGAGCACCGCCAACCGGGCGAGCGCCGCCATCCTGGGGACTAGAGCCGTGTATTGGGAGAGCACCGCCAACCGGGCGAGCGCCGCCATTGTGGGGACTAGAGCCGTGTATTGGGAGAGCACCGCCAACCGGGCGAGCGCCGCCATTGTGGGGACTAGAGCCGTGTATTGGGAGAGCACCGCCAACCGGGCGAGCGCCGCCATCGTGGGGACTAGAGCCGTGTATTGGGAGAGCACCGCCAACCGGGCGAGCGCCGCCATTGTGGGGACTAGAGCCGTGTATTGGGAGAGCACCGCCAACCGGGCGAGCGCCGCCATTGTGGGGACTAGAGCCGTGTATTGGGAGAGCACCGCCAACCGGGCGAGCGCCGCCATTGTGGGGACTAGAGCCGTGTATTGGGAGAGCACCGCCAACCGGGTGAGCACCGCCATTGTGGGGACTAGAGCCGTGTATTGGGAGAGCACTGCCAACCGGGTGAGCACCGCCATTGTGGGGACTAGAGCCGTGTATTGGGAGAGCACCGCCAACCGGGCGAGCGCCGCCATTGTGGGGACTAGAGCCGTGTATTGGGAGAGCACCGCCAACCGGGCGAGCGCCGCCATCGTGGGGACTAGAGCCGTGTATTGGGAGAGCACCGCCAACCGGGCGAGCGCCGCCATTGTGGGGACTAGAGCCGTGTATTGGGAGAGCACCGCCAACCGGGCGAGCGCCGCCATTGTGGGGACTAGAGCCGTGTATTGGGAGAGCACCGCCAACCGGGCGAGCGCCGCCATTGTGGGGACTAGAGCCGTGTATTGGGAGAGCACCGCCAACCGGGCGAGCGCCGCCATTGTGGGGACTAGAGCCGTGTATTGGGAGAGCACCGCCAACCGGGCGAGCGCCGCCATTGTGGGGACTAGAGCCGTGTATTGGGAGAGCACCGCCAACCGGGCGAGCGCCGCCATTGTGGGGACTAGAGCCGTGTATTGGGAGAGCACCGCCAACCGGGCGAGCGCCGCCATCGTGGGGACTAGAGCCGTGTATTGGGAGAGCACCGCCAACCGGGCGAGCGCCGCCATTGTGGGGACTAGAGCCGTGTATTGGGAGAGCACCGCCAACCGGGCGAGCGCCGCCATTGTGGGGACTAGAGCCGTGTATTGGGAGAGCACCGCCAACCGGGCGAGCGCCGCCATTGTGGGGACTAGAGCCGTGTATTGGGAGAGCACCGCCAACCGGGCGAGCGCCGCCATTGTGGGGACTAGAGCCGTGTATTGGGAGAGCACCGCCAACCGGGCGAGCGCCGCCATCGTGGGGACTAGAGCCGTGTATTGGGAGAGCACCGCCAACCGGGCGAGCGCCGCCATCGTGGGGACTAGAGCCGTGTATTGGGAGAGCACCGCCAACCGGGCGAGCGCCGCCATTGTAGGCCTGTTATATCTCGCAATAGCAGCGCTATGCACGGCGCTGTTAAATTAACATTTGTGATGAAGGGAACCGGTCTGTACATCGACGGGGTATGACAATACGTTAACTAAACAATGAAGTTAAGTTTTTAATCGTTTCATCACATCTACAGCGAATATTAAGGAAAAATTGATAATCTGAGATCAAGGCCTTTAGTTTTGAGCAAGCTAGTTGTAAAATTGTTTCGTGCTAAAATTTAAACGCTGTACCAAATGCACTGCTTTCGCAATAAGTGACGTTCCTGCTTTCAAATTAGCTAAGGACTGACGTTTTTATCTCTAATATATTGGTTTTTATCAAAGTAGATGTAGTTAATACATGTTGCTTTCCATTAATCTAGTGCCTAATGTTGATAGGTGTTGTGTGCTAACCTACATGTGATATTATCACATAACATTAATTGAGCTAACATTTTGGGAAGGTTTAAGTTTTTACACATTGTTATCGAACTACTGGGTACTTCAGTAAAATAAACTTTATCTTAAAATTCGAGTTTTGGAGATCTATTTAATGGGCGATTTCATTTACCGCCCAAACTTTCGTAATTTGCAGGCTAAGTATAAATACGAAATTCGCCAAACACGGCACATTATGTTAGATTTTCATGTATTTATATCTTTTAAAAATATCTTTTCTCTTACACGTTTCTCCGTCCAACATTGCTCGCAAGAAACTTTTATGAACAGATAAACCTAGAAGTTTACTCTACGTTTCAATACAGTTATTTACTTCGCAAAATGCATTTAATTCTTCCAATGCGGTGTACCCACAATTCGCATCTTTTCGCATCTCTTTTGCCCTGTGGAATACGTAAAACTTGCTACCTCGGACTGTCTTAGTATAACAATTCACTGCAAACAATGCGGATTTTTCACCATATAAAAATAGAATATGCTATGTTAAGCTCTTAATTTAATACATAATGAGTCTACACATTTCGAACACCTCTAAATGCTAAAATAACAGCTAGTTAAGTGAAATATGCCATTTACGCTGATGGATTGCTTAGACCTAAAATGGCGGACGTGCCCCACCCGCGCTCAACTGACCAATAGCAGCCGGCGGTAGTCGGCAAGCCACATATAAAAGGTTGGCGCTACTCTCCCAATACAGGGCTCTAGTGGGGACGCGACACTAGCTCCAACGAGCGGTCTAGTTTTTATTTAGTAAGTGTATGGGCGTAGCACGCGCCTGCCCTGGTCTGCGGATGTGCGGCGCGGCCAGCGCCATCTAGAGACAAGGCCTCACAACAAGCCCGTGTCACGTCACACCGATACGCTGCCCTCGCAAGCTGGCTCTAGGAAGCAGTGCGCTGTGCCCCAGCGGGCAGCCAGTTAGCTTGTGAGGCCTTGTATCTAGATGGCGTTGGCGCGGCGCGACCCCAGAGTGACGGCGTCACAGTCAAGGTGTTGCCACAGTCTAACATATGCAGTCACGACACTTCCGCAGATCTTTGTTATACACTGCGACAGCAGCGCTCCAAGTGGAGGGCAAGCTACTTTTATGGGTACAATATTGGATGAGTATGAATAGTATCGTTTATATTGGTTTTAACACATTTTTTACATTACGGAACTATGTAATATCATAAAATAGGTAATAACTTAAAAATAGCTCCATCTTTGCGTTTCTTAGGTTTGCTAAGATCCCTGACAAGGTTGGAAACGGTACATTGCGGCACAGTTTATGTACTGTTATCTTTGTAACCCACAGAGTTATAATGAATAATTTCATTTACTATTAAAAATAGAAAAATGGCTAGGAAACACCGAATACCCGTCCTTTGGCAGAAACACGTGTTTTTTTCTTCTGAAAAACGTTAACGTTTCTCCACTCCAATTCCAGTGAAATCAGCGAGGGTGGAACGTAGGAAACGAATGAAGAATGCAATAACTACAGTATTTAACGAACCAAATCAGTCACCACAACTGTAGCTGAAGGAAAACATCAGAAACGTGGCAAGAAAACTGAAAAAGCAATCAAACCGTATTCAACAAAGAAGAACGCAATTCCACAATTGTTGCTGTGGTGTCGCACAAGTGTAAAGTGCGCGCCACTTACTTTCGCCGCACGCCGCCATGCACGCACAGCGCGGCGTTCTTACGACGTCAGCCACGAGCGCCCTCTGCTGCAACTCCGCTCGTGGCCACCACTGAACGACATCGTTCACTTGGTACTGAGATAGGAACCAGTTAACACTTCGGAATCAGATAGGCACCAGTGAAGACTTGGCTATCGGATAGGCACTAGGCAGGCCTCTAGCTCAACTATGTATCAGTAAGAGCTATGTAGAAGTTAAGTATTACTAAGTCTCTAAGAAATATATATCTCGTTCTAATTTACTCTAGTGTTTCTAGTTTCTGCTGTCCCACTGGCTGGTCACCTCCTACCTGCACAAGCGTGCATCCTTTATTCCTGTGTCGGTTTTCTACTCGGCCACCGACACCTACGACGGAAACGAGACGCAAAAGTGGCGACGAGGCTGGGACACAAAAGTGGCGACGAGGCTGGGACACAAAAGTTGCTACAGCTGAACCACAAACGGCAAGAATCTTCAATACATTGTCTTCTTAAGCTAAAGTAATCACACTCAAAAGAATATGCGATTATAATAAAGACGAGTGAAGCCTAAAAATGTGCGAATCATACCACAATGATACATGTCAAAAAACTCTTTGCCATAGTAAGAAAAGACCAAAATAAAATTTTATGTTTCTATTATGTTTATATTCTACTTACTTTCAGCGGCATAAGCTGCAAATATACACATATTCATAAGTATTGGTTGATGACAAAGTTCTTTATACCACTGAATCAGTTAAATTCGACTGTTTTTACATTAATTTCCGTATTAAGTACGCCTCTTGATATATTACTAATGCTTGTAACACAAAAATTATATTAACTATTTCGTTAATTACGTACACAAATAATTATAAACAAACATAACTCTTTCGGCAGCTTGCCCTCCGCTAGGAGCGCTAGTATCGTTGCAACTGTCAGTTGGTAACAACTCTCACAGCAGTGAGTGTCGCGACTGTATATCTTAGACTGTGATGTTGCTTCTGCCAAGGCGTGAGGCGCCTGCACGTCTCCTCGCTTCTATGGCAGAGGACCGAGTGTCTTCTTCCGTGGTCTCTCCCCCCCTCTCTCCAGCTACAGCTTCTCCTCCAATTTTTCGTCTCTTCGGCTCTTTGATAGACGAGAGATATAACTAATATAACATGGAATAAATATATACCCGCGCTACGTCTGGTACTAAGGCCAGTGATAAAATACAGACGGGCTGCACTTTAGGTTGCTATTTTGAAGGAACCACCACTAGACATCTGCCATCCTTGTCATGTGTTAGTTGTTTCGTGTCTCATTATTCAATAAAGTCTTCTTCGCCTTTTCAATTCACTTTTCTTCGCTTTACTTCCATTCTAGCTATTGGGACGACGTGTGCTTACATAACGTCTTCCTAGGGTTACCAGACGTCCTCTTTTACCCGGACAGGTCCTCTTTTTTGGACCCTAAAACTGGTCCGGCCGGGTTTTTAACAAAATGGGGAAATGTCCTCTTTTTGTGCAATGATTCAAGTTGAAGGTGCGTAAATATAACTCTCTGAAGTGTCACAATCACTAACTCCAGAGAAATTAACTTTTCTTGAAACAATGTGATTTTTGAAATTTTCTCGTTTCTATAACGTCCCTGCTCTGAGGTCAGGCTACTTCGGAACAATTGAAATAATAGGCGTGACAATGGTCGCGGATTACGAGCTTCGAGGCGGCCAATTAAAAACATACGTCTGCAACAATGCAAGGCAGAGCAATACACGTAGTATGTATAATATGAAACTTCTCCCTCCCCCCCTTTCGTCCGGTCGGAGTGTTGTGTGACACCCAAAAATAAGACGTTAAGTCTTCGTGCTGGGACACAGCAATTCTGTGTGTTGTCCGTCAACCACACTTATGACTTTAAGATCAAAAGCTAGTGCAATGTTTGTTATACATAAATTATTCACCATTTGCCTGTTTAGGACCAAAAAGACGTAACTACATAAACAGAGTTTTGAAAACATCGATTTAAAGCTTTTGTCTTAAAAACTGAGTAGCTTTTAATAATTAATTGGGAGCCTTTGTACGGTAAATTAAAAGTTTATTTTATTCATTGCTTTTTTACACCTAGACCTTACATATTCCATTCACTCACTAGAATCTAGATGCTAATCGTGTCACGTCAGTCTGATCCGAAATGGGAGCATAGCTATGTCAAGGGACGCTTAGATAATTTTTACAGTTGCTTTATTTGTGACGATTTTAAGTCAACAGAAGGGCCTACTGTGGTTTCCGTAAATGATGCATCGTAAAAATTTTCAGGTGAAAACAGGGGTGATAGGCAAGGTATCTTATAAGTATGGAAAAAATGTTCAGCACTTAAGACGATTACAAGTGGTGAACTGATGAAATATTAGGCTTCTCTGCTATGTAGTCATGCAATTCGTTCTACGGGTCAACATTTCATGCTTCTTAATTTGTAAGAAGTTGAACAAATTTCGTAAGATGCGTAAGATGTATCATAAACAAGACTCTCATAATACAGTACTTGAGTTGTTAAGAGGGGAGAGAGAGAGAGCGAAAGAAGGTTCTTTTATGAATCTAGAAATGTCCTCTTTTTTGAAGACGGACATATGGTATCCCTACGTCTTCCCAATTTTTCAACTAATGGACCAGAAGAAAATAAATCTCTACCTGCAATCTTCAGGGAGTAAACGTCTATTTTATTAGAAACGTGCATGCTCAATACTATTACATCGAAAGTTACAACAAATTTAGACGCTCCTCTTTTCCGTGGTTAACCCTTAACGTCCCATGTGCGGTCCCATAGATCGCAAGCACTTATTGTTGATCAACTGTTAATGGACAGCCTTGTGTAATTATTGCTTCCAATATCTGCACTGTTAACGCGAGTCGGAGCAATATTATTACAATTTATTTTGTGCTAGCGGTCTCACAGACCGCACCTAGGCCTTTACGTTATGGATTCAGCACCGAGCTCTTCCTCTACTGTGCGTGTTACAGATCCTCATTTTCAGGATACTGTCTTAAAATGGTCTGAAGACCCTTTAGGAAGTGATGTGGGATCAGACAGCGACAATGAGATTCAAATAAACATAATCCAGACTTAGAATAGTGTGAAAGAGACGAAGAAGTTGTATTAGTACCTGTGAAAAGAACATGCTCCAACTACGACCCAAAAAAAGAATAGAAATACGTGTTATGTTTGCTTAAAAATGTTTAAATGTTTGTATAACTTATGAGACTTAACTACGGGGTCATCAGTCCCTAAACATACAAACTACTTATGAACTAGCTAAGACTAAGGACGGCACAAATATCCATGCCCGAGGAGGGCAGACCGTGACTGGAGCGCCTCAGTCCCCTCGGCCACCGCGGCCGGCTGTTATGTTTGCCATTGTTCCAAGAAGCCCACCTGCCTTGAGTGTTCTACCAAAATTTGCATCGACTGCAGAGAAAACATTTGTAAAAACCAAAAGTTATCAACAAAGCAGTAGTGAAATTTTTATTTTTGTGAATTTTTGGATAGTTTTTATGTTTTTACCATTACATGCACAGTAAACAATAAAAATATTGCACAAAGTTAAATTTAAAGGCCACAGTATTTGACTTTTTACAGCGTCAATAAAATAATGTAATGTTAAATACACTTTCTGCAGTTTTACATTTGAATTTATATATTTCCTAAAATTAATATAAATTTTATTCCTTTTACAGAATTTATGTAGACATAAGTAGCCTTTTGCATAACAAATTGAATTAGTTCACTTAGAGAACAATCAGAACTATTTATGACTATTTAAAAATTGCGGTCTGTCAGACAGCACCTGGGACAGAGTGTAATAGAAAAATGACCTAGGTAGATAAAGGTTAATGAAAGCAATGAACGTGCTAGATTAGTTTTGACTCCCTCAGCCAACTGCCAAAACGCAACAATAGCCTGGTTCTTCTAAAAATAAAGACAATTAACAAAATAGCTTTCATACTCAGCGGCCTTATAGAGACAACAATGTTCACTCTCAAAACAACAAACGAACCAATGAGTTGTCGCAAAACTAGATTCCCCTTCCCTACCTCGCCACTAGAGATGGGAAAACTGAAACATCTGACGGTTTCGAAACTAATGGGGCATGGGTGTGTGTGTGTGTGTGTGTGTGTGTGTGTGTGTGTGTGTGTGTGTGTGTGTGTTGTCCTTAGGTTAGTTTAGTTTAAGTAGTTTGTAAGCTACGGACTGATGACCACGCAGTTTGGTCCGATAGAATTACAAGCATTTTTTTTTTTTTTTGTCTGTACGAACATGTTGATAAAGATTTTCTCCCGTGTTGTTTATGTGGCCAACATAGTCACACAAGGCCGCCGGTATGGTAGATAAAAGTTTACCCCATTAGGAACTCACAAACTGCAATACGGTACGCATATTACAGAGATGGATCATAAATGCTACTTTCTATGCATACTAAATAAATTATAGGGAATAAAGGGCACACTAAATAATCACAAATAATGCTATGGAATTACAAAAATAATAAAATAAGAGATAAGTTCACCACTTGTACGTCTTGACCGTTAAACCACCGCCGCAATTCCTTTAACATAACAGTCGAAAAATTATAACGACAGTAGGTATCTTCGTTTTCGCTCATAAGAAACTTACTCTTTAACACGAGATTAAATATGCGATCTGCCCTTGTTCGTATAAAAAATGTCATTTCAGGCTTCATGTTATATCTTATTTTAAAAAATGTAGTTTCACTCCTGTTTTTAATATGGTAGATAAACGTAGAATTTAAGTCGTTATTTCAACTAAAAGAAGGGATCGCTTGGTAGGACACATTCTTAGACATCGAGGAATCGTAAATTTAGCATTGAAGGGAAGTGTGTGGGGTAAAAATCGCAGAGGGAGACCAAGAGACGCGTATTGTTAACAGATTCAGGTGGATGTGGGTTGTCGTATTATGAGGAGATGAAAAGGCTTGCTCAGGATAGGGTATTGTGGAGAGCTGCATCAAACCAGTCTTCGGACTGAAGACTATAACAACATAACATTTCAATGCAAATAGTGAACGTTGTTTTATTGTTCTTTTGCATTTATAAATCAGACATTGACATTTCGGAATACAGCAGTCTCTTGCAAACGAATCTTGATTTCAATAATCACAAGCTGCAGACTCACGAGTTCAACTACTATTTGACACTCTCTTCAGTAAAATGAAACACCACATTTCGATACCATTAGTCTGTTCCGCCTTTCTGCATTAGTGGTTTGAAACACCGGTGTTGTGAAACCGACACGAAACCGTGAAACCGACATGAAGAAAAGGTTTCAGTGTATCGACAATCGACCGCGAATGTGATCCGAAACAGAACGGAATGAAACCGCACGGTTTCGAAACCGTGAAGCATGCCTGGTTTTGAAACACTGAAACTGTTGTGTGTATCGAAACCTGGTTTCGAAACCATGAAACCGTAGCCAACTCTACTCGGCACGTCAGCCCTTACACTGCCGCGCCGTGAGGTCATACACTTCGCACGTCCCTTGCACCGGCCCTGACTTGCTGCTTGTTGCCGTCTTCTACTTCTGAGGAAGCAGCGAACTAAACAAGTCACACTGCAACAAATGCAAGTATTCACTTAACAATTTCAATGCTGTTGCTTCTAAAAAGAATGATCTCTTAATACTTTTCACCTAAACACATGCAAAAACCATTATTATCGCATTAATACGAATAATTGATCGTAATAGTGTAATGATACTTTTTTTCTGGATTTTATCGCTGGTGTTGTCACAAGATCAAAGTTGAAAACCGGAATTGAAATTTAAGTAACCGTAAGATCAGCAATGAATATTAATTTTTGAAATGGTTAATACACTGAAAAGACCACAAAAGATTCCGCCGTCAGTTCTCAGGAGCAATTGTGAGATTACCGCCCAATAGAAATACTGGTAATTAATAGCATTTGATAATTAAACAGTATGAAGTTCAGTGCAAACATTGACCATGCCAATGCACTAAATGTTACACAATTTTAATCTTATTAATTATGGTAGCAATGTATGTACGCAGTTGGGTGACAACATTTATAGTTAGGCCAAAGGTAGAAATTCTTCACGTTGAGATTTGCTGTGTGCTTGTAGCTGACGGGAGGCCAGCGAGCAGGCCGACGTTGGTGGCTTGTTCCAGCTTAGGATTTCCAGTTTCGTTTCCGGTGAGGGGAGAGAGGGACAATGGCGAGTGCCAGGCACAGTGCAGTGCACAGCGTGAAATATAATATTCTAATACTACTGGCATTTGAAGTAATACGATGCAGTTAGGAACCTTTAAGGCCCTCATTACAAAATAGCCTGTTGATAAATAAACAATACATTAGCTGATATAGTCACATCTGACGTAATATGTTTAATTGACAATGAAAAGTAATAAATTACCAATGAATACAAGACAGTTACACAACTAGCATGACAATGTTTGTTTATAAAAATAATATATTAACTATTTCTCATTTTATTTTCAATTAATCTTGTGTATTTTATCTTGAAGTATTCAGTTAAATCACTTATCTGTGATATAAGAAATTGCACGATTATGATAAACAGTACAAAGGATGTTTATACCAATATAAAAACCTAAGAAGAAATTTGTTTAATGTGTAGTGTAATTATTTTGATTTTAAGTAAAATTTTACAAATGTATTGGCTGAGCGCTGTACGTTGGCAAATCCGTTAGAACAGCTCACATGGGGAAGTTGATGATGTAGGGGAAAAAACCCCGGCAGTTGAGCTTTTGGCGCGCGCGCGCGCGCGCGTGAGGGCAGGAAGTGATGAGACGGGAGAGCACATGGGGTGGCTGGCCGGGCGGCGTCGCTCTGCATCAGTTGGCATGTGGATCTCGAGGTGGTGACTTTAGATTTGTCTGTGGCAATCGCCACGTGTGGTTGCTCGTCGTAGACTGTACCAAGTTAAATCGAGTGCTACTGTGTGTTTGTGAATATTTAGCCGGTGGAACAAGGTGTGCATCGCATTGAATTAAAGTGACTGTGATTTGTTAATGTAACACGTGTCGTCGCATAGGCATGTACATAAACGGTGTTTGAGACAGCCACGTGATGTGAAAACAATTCGCGACAAATATTCATTTTGTCTGGGGGCTCACGAGCTATAACTTTATTTGGTAAATGTGTCGACGTACAGACGTATCAGCCACAGGGTTCAAATATTGTGAAATAAACAACATAAAGTGAACTTTCACGTGTTTTCAAAAATAGTAGTTAGTACACCCTTTTCTCTCATGAACTTGATTTTATTATGAATTTGTTTTGTTAATCATATGCAGGGAAGGAAAGCTGCGAACGTGTGATATCACCCCCTAGAAAACTAGTCAAACAGTCGCAATCACAATTCCAGTGTTTTTGCATGTTTAGGAATTTGGTTCGCAGTTGGTGGTTGTGAGTTTTAAAAATTAATCTTTCCCTATTTTAAACTCTCACCCCGACCTTCACGCTCGCACAACGTAAGTTAAAAATTACGACAACACCAGAAAGCACCATTACATAAGAAAATAGCGGAATCAGTTACCTGGTATGCATTCATTGATGGAAGCCGTGGCACTGCAGTTGAACCTGTATGAATTGATTAATATCTTCGTTCTCGTAAACTGATGCTTGGTTTCATGACTATTAATTATTAAAGTTTTAAGAACGTGTGCAATTTTGATCACTATGGTTATCGAAAGTTAAAGAAATTATCGGACTTCGCTTTTAACAGAATGAAGATTTCCTGCAGGCATTGAATTCAATTTTTAATTTAAAATGAGAGTAAATTAATTTTGCATCGAGAGTGTTCTCTTGTCATCATGAGACAATAGGCAACAATGACCAAGCATCAATTTACTAATATTGCTGAAAATCAAGTCATAAATTAAATGAAATATGGGGAGAAATAGTCATTATTTAAATAAAATAGAAATTTAAAATGAAATTTAAAATTTATTACGTTAAAGGATGTTAACCAGGGCTCACACTTACATAGTTCGGGAGGTCGAGTAAAATACGTCCGCTCAGTATAAAGGTAGGAAAACGAAAGACGACAAGCGATTCCGTTTTCTCTCCAGATCGTTTGAAATAGTTGAATGTATTACTTGAAACAAGGATAATCAGAGATTTATTGGCAGAGAGAACGGATGCTTGCGACAAGCGTCGCAGATATAATTTTCTATAAAAACATATTAATGTATCGCTACAACAGGCACTGCGGAGAAATAACCTTTAGTACTACAAGTGAGCCGGCCGCGGAGGCCGAGGGGACTGAGGCGCTCCAGTCACGGTCTGCACGGCCACTACGTTCGGGGGTTCGAATCCCCCTTCGGGCATGGATATTTGTGCCGTCCTTAGCATAAGTTAGTTCTTAAGTAGTTTGTAAGTTTAGGGACTGATGACCCCGTAGTTAAGTCCCATAAGCTATACAAACATTTTTGAACTACAAGTGTAATTAGGATAAGACGTTTTATGCTGTATATCTACGCTTAATTTTCATTTATAAATCAGAAAAACTACAACTGACAGCCAGAGCCAGCCTTAAGCATGTGCAAACGGTGCAGTCACACAGGGCTCCGTGTTTCTAGAGGCCCCGTGAAAAACATTAGAATGTTTCTTGAAAACTACCTCGAAGACGCTGCAGATGAAATCAAGCTGGAAAGCTCTACGGATAGGCTTACCAGATGTCCGTCTTCAGAAAAGAGGACATTTGTAGATTCATAAAAGTTCTTTCGCTCTCTCTCTTTCTCTCTCTATCTATCTCTCTCTCTCTCTAGTATAGACAACTCAAGTATTAGTGATGTCTCTACTGCATTATCAGAGTCTTGTTTGTAATCTTACGGAATTTGTTCATCTTCTTACAAACTAAGAAGCATGAAATGCTGAGACCTGTATAACGAATTACATGACTACATAGCAGTGAAGCCCTAATATTTCATCGCTTCACCACTTGTAATCATCGATTAAGTGCTAAACATTTTTTCCATACTTACAAGATATCTTGCCGATCACCCCTGTTTTCACCTGAAATTATTTATGGTGCGTCATTTACGGAAGCCATAGTACTGTTGACTGTAAAATTGTCACGAACAAAGTACCTGTAAAAATTATCTAAGCGTTCTTTGATATAGCATTTTCCATTTCGGACCAGACCGACGTGACTATATACATGATTAGCATCTAAATTCTAGTGAGTGAATGGAATATGTAAGGCCTAGGTGAAAAAAGCAATGAATAAAATAAACTTTTAAATTTCCGCACAAAGGCTCGCAATTAATTATTAAAAACTACTCAGTTTTTAGAACAATAACTTTAAATCGATGTTTTCACAACAGTGTTTATGTAGTTACATCTCTTTGGTCCTAAACAGGTAAATGGTGAAACGGCAATGGTGACTGTGGTATCTGACCTTATTTCTATGAATTTTTGAACAAGGTTTTATCTTATTTATAACGAACATTGCACTAGCTTTTGATGTTAAAGTCATAAGTGTGGGCCGGCCGCGGTGGCCGAGGAGACTGAGGCGCTCCAGTCACGGTCTGCACGTCCACTACGGTCGGGGGTTCGAATCCCCCCTCGGGCATGGATATTTGTGCCGTCCTAGTTCGTAAGTAGTTCATAACTAGTTTGTAAGTTTAGGGACTGATGACCCCGTAGTTAAGTCCCATAGACTATACAAACATTTGAACATTTCATAAGTGTGGTTGACAATCCCAGCACGATGAATCAACGTCTTATTTTTGGGTGTCGGTTTCAGACAACACTCCGACCAGAGGAAGGGGGGCGGGAGAAGAGTTTCATATTATACTATGTGTATTGCACTGTCTTGCATTGTTGGAGACGTATGTTTATTATTATTATTATTATTCTTTATTATGCCATACAGGCAGCGGTTATTACAGTAACAACATTATAATAGAATTGAGATTCTTACAGTGTATAGCACAATATTAATAAGTATCTCACATCATACAGCCTTAGAATAAAAGTAGAAAAATCATATGTACAAGACGTAAAACAATACATATTTAAAAGTACGAGTGACATATAATACAACGAAAGTGCAAACAGCATAGGACCATATGAGAGGTGAAAAGACAAATAAAAGTCAAAATATAATATAAAATTACTTATGCAGTTTCACGCTGTGCATGTTCAAGTTAGACACACTAGCTCTAAAATTATAGCTGTATGCCGGTGACTTTGAGGTAGTCCGTCAGTAAACTGTACTTAAACTTGTCGAATCCATGAAGGAGGACAGTGACACTTGTGGGGAGGGGGTAACCCCTTGCAACCAGCTTTCTGTAGAAGACAATTTGTGCGGCCATGTACTTGGTGCATGGCAGTATGATGTGGTAGAGATCCGCCACTTTCGTTGCATCTTTATCGCAATGCCGAGAAGCGATGGTTTTCAAACGGTGTAGGTGGGCAGGGTAACATCCACGTCCCAGTCTCATCCGAATGATGGACGTTGCATGACGTCTACTAAGCGTCATCGATGAAAACCATGGTCGTGAGGAGACATTTGGTTGTATAGCTGCCAGGTGTCCTCCCCTGAAGGCTTGAGAGAGGTGCCATTCGTGGTCCCAAGTTCGATAGGCAGCTTTTCGAATCGTCGTTCGGAAGTCTGTATATGGAATCGGCGTGGGGCAGTGTTGTCCTTCCGTAATACTTCTCTTGGCAAGGCGGTCTACTGTTTCGTTATGGTGTATACCTCGATGTCCTTTAATCCAAAGTAAGTGGATGTCTATGCCCACTGTCTGTGCATTTGTTATGGCCTCCAAGACGTCCAATATATAACTATTCGTTTGTTTGTCAAACGTCGTATGTTGTAATTTTTTCAGCACGCTTTGAGAGTCCGTGAGGATCAATATAGAGTCAAATGTCTGTGTGCCGTAATAAATGGCCTCCCTGATGGCCAGTAACTCTGCCGTGTAAATAGATGACGCAGGCGGAAGCGCAAACATTTAATTGGACATCTCGAACCTCGTACTCCGCGACAATTGCCACGCCAATATTAATTCAGTTGTTCCGAAGTAGCTTGACGTCAGAGCAGCAGCGCCGCAGAAACGAGAAAATTCAAATTCACATTGATTCAAGAAATATTATATTCTCTAGACTTAGTGATTGTGACAGTTCAGAGAGTTGTATTTACACACTTTCAAGTTGAAGCCGTTGCACAACGCAAAAAAGAGGACATTTTCCCATTTTGGTAAAACCCTGGCCGGACCATTTTTAGGGTCCAAAAAAGAGGACATGTCCGGGGAAAGAGGACATCTGGTAACCCTATCTACGGACAACAAGGCGGTCGACGAAGCCACTTATTGGCGGTTTGGGCAGGATAAATGACCGCTGCAAGTGGCGCGTAGCGTTACTGGACAGGCAGTAACTGCCACCTGAAAGTAGCATATTTCTCAACACCCATCCCGCACTCGTAAAGACACACTAAAACCTAAAACACAGGACGTCATAAATCTAACTGTTCTCACTCATTGCAAATTGCAGGAAATACCTCCTAGGTAATAAACAGCACTCATGTCTCCAACAGAGAAGAAACGTGGTGGCTGCTGCTGCTCAGTGTCTCCAACTCATGGTAATTTTTTCCATCTGACCAACACCCAGAAATCCGTCAAAATCAGTCAGAATTAGATATCCCTGTATTTTCTTGCAAAATAAAGAAAAAAACGAAATGTATTTTAAAACTTTGTTTACACGTCAGAAGAATATTCAACAATCCGTCAAAATTAGATATTCCCAGTGTTATTGCAGAAATAAAGATAGGGTTACCATACGTCCTCTTTTTCCCGGACACGTCCTCTTTTTGAGGCAAGAAAATGTGTCCGGCCGGAATTTATGAAATTCAACCAAATGTCCTCTTTTTTTAGGTTCCGAGAAAGAAATCTTATTTTTGGGTCATTGACGACAACGGTTTCGTTCGCAGTGCAGTTCCAAACTGTTCGCAACTATCCCGCGCATACACAGAGCGAAATTGCCGTTCACAATTTCGCTCTCCGCATGGGTCTGACAGTTGCAAACGATTCGGAACTTTTCTACGAAGGAACCCGGTTCACTATCCTGTATTCAACAAGTGTATTCTGCATTATATTCTTTGCTGTTGCTTTGGATATACTTTGTGGTTGTTGAAAAACAAACAGCTGTTGAGAGAGATTTCGTCGTTCTTTAAATATAGTTGGTTCAAAAGTGAAAAAGACAAGAATGAGGCAATTGAGCGTAGTGATGATGAATCAACTATCAAGGTTCATAATATTTTTTTCTACAATAAGCACACAAGGTTACTGTTTTAGTTTGATGTAGTTTCACGTGGTTAATTAATAAAGTTGTAAATTACATTATGTTAACAATAAAGTGTCGTCTTTATATGAAGTGTCCTCTTTTTTGATGATGAACATGTGGTAACCCTAAATAAAGATAAATTTTATACTACACATAATACGGCTTACATGTTTAAAAGTCGGACAAGCATTTAAAAATCCGTCAAACTCACCAATGTACTTAGATCACTAGCCAGAATTCCCTGAACGAACTCGTAAAGCAAAATTCAAATGTTTGTAATCCTATGGGACCAAACTACGTTGGTCATCAGTCCCTAGTCTTACAAACTACTTAAACCAAGTTGAACTAACGTAAGGACAACACACACATCCATGCCCGAGGGAGGATTCGAAACCCCGACGCGGGAGACCGCGCGATCCGTAACGTGGCGCTCCAGACCGCTCGGCTACTCCCGCGCTGCCTCGTAAAGTAAAGCGCTTAATTGTTATCGCGTTGCTGCTGCTACTGAGGGACATGTTGTATATTTGCATACAGACAAATTAAAACCATACCGGTATACCACCGTAATGTTTACCTTATCCGTTTTGCAGTCATCTGTTTATTATTGGTTTTTAGCTCAACAATTCGTTAATATACTTCGCCGCGGTGGAGTGGCCGAGCGGTCTAAAGTGTCTCGCTGCGGAGTGTGCGGTTGCTCGCCTTGGAGGTTCGAGTCCTCCCTGGGGCATGGGTGTGTGTGTTTGTCCGTAAGTTAGTTTAGCTAGGTTTAAGTAGTTTGTAAGCTACGGACTGATGACCACGCAGTTTGGTCCGATAGATTTACAGACATTTGAACATTTGAATATACTTCGCTTTGGTTGTGTCTTGCAGGCACAGAAAGATTTGCATCCGTATTAGCTTTTTCAAAGAAAATTTTATATTTTTTTCGAAATCATATTAAACCAGTAATATCAGTCACAACAGTAAATTTCTAACAATATCCGTCAAAGAATTCGCAGATCGTCAAAGCTAAATTTTATTCGTCATGCAATCTGAAATTCCGTCAGATTTGACAGGGAATCCGTGAAGTTGGCAACATTGCTGCTGCTGGAGTATAATGAAGTCATGTGCAATCATTGTTATCTTTTGTCTGCACTGTCAATGGTTTGATCCAAAGACCTTGTAAAAATGGGGTTTGATCCATGGAGGTAACGGAGACGCCCTGACGCCACAGCTGTGAAGCCAAGGGCAGCCATCTTGATCCGACCAAAACACTGCTGTATTTACCTTGTTTGCGTATGCTTATCTCTCGTTTTTTGAAGGATTCTGCAGTGTTATTGTGATTGTGTGGTGTTTATGTGTACGATTCGTTCTGATTGTGACACGAAATTGAAAGAAGTACCATTTCATGTTTAAATTGCCTCACTTTTATTGTAAACGAAACTAAAGAACATCTTTACTTGTAATATAGTATACTTTTCTCTTAATGATTTTCGATTTTCTAAAGTTATTTCCCCCACTAAACATACTATTTGCGAATGAATAATATATAAATTAGATTTTTATTAAATCAATGATTTCGAAATCAAATCTTAGTTTCAATATTAATGAATCTTACTACATAAAGAAAAGATATCGTCACTGTGCTCGTATATCTGGCTTTGGTTGTCTAACTCGAATTATTTTATCTGACGATCGTGAGATTATTTAAAGAAGGAACCCACGTTTGTAATTGTTAATATTATAGTAACAACTAATTTTAAACAGAATAAACGCGATTTTTTTTCGTTTTTCAAGATTTTGTTTTAAACGAAAACTTGAAACAACCAGTTTGAGGACGTTAAATGCGTATATGATGCAATCAGCGAGTATAAATACAGACACAGGTATAACAAACTGTCAGTGTTTTGGTCGGAGTGTCATGGCGTTCATGGCTTCAAAGCGTAGTACGGCTGGGATACGTAGCGCCATCTCCCTTTATTTTTAGTGGCAAATGGAAGCCGAGTTTACGTTGACCGCCGCCGGGAGCGCTGTAACTTGTGTGTGTGCCACTATATGAAATGTAAGGTCGTTGATACGAGAGCATTGTACGGGTACGTGGTCGCTAGCGTGACGTCACTCCGCGTGCGGTCGTGTCGGCTTTAAATCGCACGTCGACTGGCGGTGGCAGTGGCACTGGTAGTGGCAGTGGGCGACCATGACCTCGACACCGGGCCGCGGCCGCGGGGACTGTTGCAGCGCGGCGTCGAGTAGCGGGCAGCCGACCGACTCGCTGACGAAGCCTCCTCACCACTTCATTTCCTCCGGCCGCTCCTTTTAACCCTTTCCTGCCCAAGCTATCAAATATTCGAGGAAAAACTTCATATTTGCAACTTCGTGGCAGATTAAAATTGTGTGCCGGAACCGGGACTCGAACCTGTGACCTTTGGCTTTCGCGGGCAAGCGCACTCCCGACTGTGCTATCCCGACACGATTCACGATGTCGCTTCACATCTTTACTTCCGCCAGTACCTCGCCTCCTATTTTCCAAACCTCACAGAAGCTCTCCTGCGAAACTTGCACTCCTAGAAGAAAGGATATAGTGGAGACATGGCTTAGCCACAGCGTAAGGGATGTTTTCCAGGTTCGAGTCCCGATTCCGGCACACAATTTTAATCTGCCAGGATGTTTCATATCAGCGCACACTCCGCAGCAGAGTGAAAGTTTCATTCTGGAAACATCCCTTAGGCTGTGGCTAAGCCATGTCTCCACCATATCCTTTCTTCCGGGAGTGCTAGTCTTGCTTGGTTCGCAGGAGAGCTTCTGTGAAGTTTGGAAAGTAGGAGGCGAGGTACTGGCGGAAGTCAAGTTGTGAGGCGGCATCGTGAGTCGTGTCGGGATAGCACAGTCGGTAGTGCGCTTGCCCGCGAAAGGCAAAGGTCCCAGGTTCGAGTCCCGGTTCCGGCACACAATTTTAATCTGCCAGGAAGTTTCATATCAGCGCACACTCCGCTGTAGAGTGAAAGTTTCATTATGGAAACTTCATATTTGGCTATTTTATTACCAGAGTGATTAAAAAAAGCACAGTAGTTTATTCAGATATTTTTGTTTTCCTTTTTGACGCCGAAAATATATAATAAAAAAATTAATAATCGGACTTCGAAATCCAAGAGAATATAATTTAATTTGGAGAAGTTATGAAATGCTTATCACTGTTAATATAAGGATTTACCAGCAAGGAAAAAGATAGCAAAATTGTTACAGCGAAATGGCATTTTAGATATTGATCTGAAGAGAAAAAAAAGCAATCAGCAATCATCCCTGAACCGTATTCACATTTCGTAAACAAAAGAAAACTACAACGTTTATTTTAACACCTAGCAAC
Source organism: Locusta migratoria (assembly GCA_026315105.1). Classification (NCBI taxonomy): domain Eukaryota; kingdom Metazoa; phylum Arthropoda; class Insecta; order Orthoptera; family Acrididae; genus Locusta; species Locusta migratoria. The sequence continues at coordinate 506,968,131 of CM048745.1, forward strand.
AACGAAAACTACAAAAATAACATGCACAAAATGCCTTTGACGCAGCACTGTTTTGAAATACTGTATAAATAAAAAGAGCCTATTTATTGAATAATATCATATTCCATTGGCAAAAATAATAGAAAACGAAATTACCAACGTGAGAACACACAACCGCGTCTTTTTGTGAGAACAAATCTCACCTGACAAAATCGTGCACACAAATATAAAAGAGTCCGTTTTTTATTGCTGTCTGTGAGCATTCACATGGAACAGTTATCGGCCAGGGAAGGTTTCACATGATACATCAGAAGGACCCTGACGTCGCGTCAGGAATACACGTCTCATATCATTTTCCACTTAGTTGTATGACGCTGTAAATGCACTGGAACTTTTAAGTCCCGTCGGTCAGGAAAGGGTTAATATTTATGGCTTAAATTAGCCATCGTACTCAAACAGAAGAAGATGACTTCAGAGAAGTTGAAAGCACATCCACGGTGTGTTTGGTGAGAGGTACCAGCGATTGTTTTAATCCGGCCCGCGGAAGAAATTTGTAGTGGAGGGAGAGAGAGCCTGAAAGGTGGCTGTTGGGTGTTAAAATGCGGATTTCTCCGTGACTGAATGTCTGTGTATGTGGAGGGGTCGCGGCGGAGCGCATTGAGGCGCTATGCTCCGATGCGCGTGGCCGTTCCGCTACGGGGTTTCAAATCCTCCCTCTGGCATGGATGTTTGTGTTGTCTTTGGTATAAGATGGTTTATAAGTTTAGAAACTGATGACCCCGCACTTTAACAAACATTTGAATATTTGAATGTGGAGGTATTTGTTGGACTTGCTCCGCCGGCCGCAGTGGCCGAGCGGTCTGCGGCGCGCCAGTCACAGTCTGCACGGCGCTACGGCCGGGGGTTCGAATCTCCCCTCGGCCATGGATGTTTGTGCCGTCTTTTGTATTAGCTAGTTCATAAGTAGTTTGAAAGTTTAGGGACTGAAGACCCCGCAGTTATGTCCCATGAGACTTACAAACATTTGAACATTTTTTGACATGCTCTGACATGCGCGCGTCCTCGATCAGAGATACAATGTTGCTGGCCACAGAATTACCACAGTCTAACCAAGGTTATTACAGTCTAACATGTACAGTTGCACCGACTCTACAGCTCCTAGCGGGGAGCAAGCCACCGAAGAACTAATGTTTTTTTTAAATTAAATTTGTAAGTCATTAACGGAATATGTTCTTTAATTTTGCGATACAAGCATCAGTAAAACATCAAAAGACAAACGTAATCGGAAAATTAATGTAGCCGGCCGCGGTGGCCGAGGCGACTTAGGCGCTCCAGTCACGGTCTGCACGGCCACTACGGTCGGGGGTTCGAATCCCCCCTCAGGCATGGATATTTGTGCCGTCCTTAGGATAAGCTAGTTGTGTATAGTTTGTAAGTTTACGGACTGATGACCCCGTAGTTAAGTCCCATAAGCTATACGAACATTTAAAATTAATGTAGAAACAGCCGAATTTCACTGATTCATTGATATAAACAACAAATTAATAACACAGAAATACCTACGAATATATTTATATTTACAGCTTATTCTGCAAAGTAAGTAGAATATAAACATAAGAGGAACATAAATTCCTCTTGTGGACTGTTCTTACAAATGGCAGGCAGTTTTCTCTACGCGTATCACTTCGGTATAGAGTCTAATGATTCGCACATGTTTACACTTCACTCGTCTTTCTTATGCGCACATAACCTTTTGACTGTTATTACCTTAGTTTAAAAAGCCAATGTATTGAAGTTTCTTGCCGTTTGTGGTTCAGCTGTAGCAACAATTGTGTAAATAGTTTCTTCTTTGTTGGGAACACTTTGATTGCTTTTGCTGTTTTATTGCCACGTCTGTGACGTTTTACTTTCAGTTGCAGATATGGTGACTTTTGGTAAGTTAAATAATGTAGTTTTTACATTCTATATACGTTTCCTACGTTCTACCCTCGCCGATTATACTGGAATTGTAGTGAAGGTAACGTTCCTAAGTAGAAAAGCTACGTCTTTCTCCCAAAGCACAGGTCTTCTGGAGTTTCCTAGCCATTTTCTATTTTAATAGAAAATGAAATTCTTCAGTAAAAGCCTTTAGGTTACAAGATGATGATGATGATTGGCGTTTTAGGGCGCTCAACAGCGAGGTTATCAGCGCCCGAGGTTACAAAATAATTATAAATAAAGTCTTCTGTGATTTACCGTCAAGAATCTTACGAAACCTAAGAAAGACAAATGTGGAGCTATTTTTACCTTGCTACCTGTTTTATGGCACTACCTACTTTCCCTAGTGTAAAAAGTACGTTAAAAACAATATAAATTATACTATTCGCACTCACCCAATATCGCATTCAAAAATGTAGCTTACCGGCCTTCTGGAGCGCTGTTGTCGCAGACGCAGTGTATAACAAAAGTCAGTTACTGAGGCAGTAACAGGGAAGACCCTATTTTCATCCGAGCGAGCCAAGCAAGTGACGTAGTAGCTCTCTTAGGTTGTTTGCAGATGACGCCGTCATTTACCACCTAGTAAAATCATCTGAAGATCAAAACCAACTGCCGAACGATCTGAATAAGATATCAGTATGGTGTAAAAATTGGCAGTTCACTCTAAATAATGAGAAGTGTGAAGTCGTCCACATGAGTACGAAAAGAAATCCGTTAAACTTTGTTTACAAGATAAATCAATCAAATGTGAAGGCCGTTAACTCCACAAAATACCTAGGAACTACTATTACTTCAGACTTAAATTGGAAAGAACACGTAGATTGTGTCGTGCGAAAGGCGAACCAGAGACTGCGTTTTATTGGCAGAACCCTTAAAAGATGCAACAGAACTACAAAAGAAAATGCATACACTACGCTTGTCCGTCCATTTTTGGAGTGTTGCAGCCCAGTGTGGGATCCTTATCAGGTGGGTTTGACGGAGGACATCGAAAGAGTCCAAAGAAGGGCAGCTCGTTTCGTATTGTCACGATACAGGGGAGACAGTGTTACGGAAATGATACAGGATCTGGGATGGGAATCATTACAACAACGGCGCTTATCGCTGCGGCGTGGGCTACTTGCGAAACTACAATCGCCAACATTCTCCTCCGAATGCGAAAATATATTGTTGACTCGCACTTACATAGGTAGAAATGACCATCAGATTAAAATACGAGAAATCAGAGCTCGAACAGAGAGATTGAGGTGTTCTTCCTTCCCGCGCGCTATTCGAGAATGGAATGGAAGATAAATAGTATAATGGTGGTTCGATGAACCCTCTGCCAGGCACTTAAATGTGATTTGCAGAGTATTCCATGGAGAAGTAGATGTACTTAAATTTCGCAGGACTGCCCTAACGGATGCGTTTGTCCAACGCCCATACATATTTCTTCGACTATTTCACGCAGTGTTATTGTTCTGTTAGCACTGAGAACTGTAGTGGAGACTTTGGTGTATTTTACTCTGAAAGAAAAGTGAAATATTTTCGACAACTGAGACGCTACATCAGTTAAAATGTTTGTTAAACTTAAGGGACTTAACTGCGGGGCCATCAGTCCCTAAACTTACAAACTACTTATGAACTAGCTTATACTAATGACGACACAAACATCCATGCCCAAGGGAGGATTGGAACCCCCGACCGTAGCGGCGGTGCAGACTGTGACTGCTGCGCCGCAGTCCGCTCGACCACCGCGGCCGGCGCTACGCCAGCTAAAAAGTTACTGTTCTCAGAGTAGCATTAAGGTCGAGCTGCCGCTCCGATATACCACAATTACAGAAAGTGCGTGTAACTATCTACTAGAGTGTCCTATTTCATTTCAGTTTCACAGAGGGTACCAAGGAAGATGTGTAGAACATTGGCATATATAATACGTTCATTAATTTGGACGTCTTTATGTTGTAAATCAACGTCAAATATGTATCTATATATTGGCTATTGTTCCAAATTTGTTTACCGAAAATTGGAAAAAAAGTTGTGTATTCAGCGTTATTTAGGAATTTCCTAAATGTAGCATATAGCTTATGATGTTTTGTAATATAATGTGAAAGAAAATGTCCCCCTCCCTCTTCCCCTGTACTTTTGAGGATAAAAATAAACGATTCCCAGCAGAATGATTAGCTGTCTTGACTGGCTAGGGTCGACCGCTACCATCATTATAGCCTTTCTTTTTATAAGCGTAATTCATAAACCTGGTGTCTTATTTTAACATATCATAATTTTTTATCATTTGTGTAAATAATAATTCGAATGAAGGGTATGCTACAAATATGTAAATATTAAATCCTATACATATTATAAATGCGAAAGTTTGTATGTTTGTTACCGCATCACGCTAAAACTACGGCACTGATTTAGATGAAATTTCATATAGAGATTTCTTATGTCTTGGATTAGGACATAGGCTACTTTTCAAAATGTTCATTACAAGTTATTTATTTGAATTTGAAATATAGCCATAGAAATACGTAACGGTTGTAAGAACGGTTGTATGTCATGTTTAGCCGCGGGGGTTAACGCGTCATGTAATCGGTGAAATTTTTTTTCTTTGTTATTGTTATCTTTTTTACTTTCGAATATACAAAAAGATTCTGGGATACTGCCAAAACGGCTTAACTGACATATAATTACATACACAAGAAATCTGATTGTTGGCGTTTATGCCGCATTCATTTTCATTAGTTGTAACAAATGAAGGAAGTCTGTATATAAATTGAAGACTTTAAATAAAATATGCTCTAAGTACCATGGCAAGAAAAAGCATTGACGTTTTGTGTAGAATGGGATCTAGATACCAAGCCCTGTTTTGTGTACAAAGCGCGAACTGCCACGTATAAATAGCGTACGTAAACTGCAACGAAAGTAGTAGCAAATGCACTCAACAGATGGCAGGCGGTACGCTGCAGTTAACATGTGAAACGTTATAGATGTTCGAACATTGTGATGTTATCGTAATTCTTTAAAATTCTATTCTCTTTGGATTTCAATGAATAATAGTTTCTTTGGTGATTTCGATTATTTATAGCATTCGAACGTTTGCATTTAGTTCTTTTGTTGGTTCGCTTTGCATTTGTACGATCTCAACAGTTCGTTTCTCCGTTACATGTCTTTTTTATCTCTTTACTTTTCTCCGTTAGGTTTGTTGTTTATTTCGTTACATTTCTCCGTTAGGTTTGCTGTTTATTTTCTTCCTTTACTTGGCATTTGTTTTCGATTACTGTAGTGTTGTTATTGTAGTTACTTATTGTCAGGGGTGCCATCCCACAAGCTGGAGCTGAAGGTGGGTCTGCCTGTTTTATTGATGCGTAACTTGGATGTACCACGATTATGCAATGGCACTAGGTTACGCATCACGGACCTGAGAAGGCATATCGTGCAGGCCACCATCATCACCGGTGGAACCAAGAGAGAGACTGTATTAATACCACGAATTCCCATCATCCCAACGAACTTGCCATTCCAGGTTAACCGGTTACAGATTCCATTGAAAGTGGCCTTCTCGATTACTATAAGCAAGAGTCAAGGCAAACATTAAAAGTGGCAGGTATTCATGTGGCCACCCCATGTTTCTCGCACGGACAGCTCTACGTAGGCTGCTCTCGTGTATCGAGAGCTAGAAATCTCTACGTATACTCGGAGAACAAGAAGTCTCGAAACGTTGTTTACAGGGACGTATTGCAATACATTTTTGGCTATCTATCCGATCCAAGACAATTATATATTCCGTGCTAACAATGTCGCAAACAGTCATGTAGTTATTTATGCCCTTTCTTGGCACTTTAATGTCTGAATATTGAACCGCGGGTAACACCGCGGGGAGCAGCTAGTTTAATATAGAAATATCGATTTTTTTTTCTAATTTGTGTGAAAACCTAAAATAAAATTCCAAATTCCCGAGAATATTAAATTAATAACTCAACAGATTGTTTCGACGATTAATAAAACATCTGCAGATTCGAGTAAGCAACAACTGGTAGAAGAACATCAAAATCATCCGGAACGAAGAAGCGTGATCTACCAAGTATGGAATTCGAGAAAGGAAGCGACAGAACCAAAAAAGGAAAAGACACGGACTTACGCAAGTCAATAAGCAAAATGGAGTTATCATTGGCTACTCAAATGAGCTTTCCTTCTTCTGCTGGATATAAACTCGAAAGTAAAAGAAAGTTGTGATTACAAAAAGCGCTTTAAGATTCGGGAAAAACAAGTTGCAAACGTAGCTAGGAATTCTTGTTGATTAGCCAAAAGATGGATATGTGAACTCCAATGATGGAAATACTGCTCTTCTATTTTTTCCTTTTTATTTATTTTCCTTTAATCATCAGTTTCTGCTCTAATCCTGGAGCCCGAAGAGAATGTCATTAATCGATTTTATGTTATCTTCCAGGTAACGTCATGTAATTATGGCGTAAAAATTAAAAAAATTCAAAAATATTGGAATGCTACTGCGGAAACATGCGTAGACAAATCTTAATGCGAGGTGCCCAGATTAAAACAACAGCGATATAGTCAACAGGTTAGTTATTTCAAGATGCTCAGGAAGCAAGAAATAGAGATATTAAGACATATAGTGAAGGGTATTCCAGGAAAAGTTCGTTCACAAATAAAAAGGAGGATGTATTTCATTGACTCCTGATATCTTCGCATCCACTTGTTTCGACCCTGAGAAAATGAAGCCCAAAGAAAGTACAAACCTGTCAACGGCCGCTCTAGAGCTTTTGCTTTTTACTGATGATGAGTTCGAAACCTTTCTAGAAATTTCTGATAAGCAAGTTACTGACTGATTCTGAACAGGATAACTACCCAATATTGACAGTGATAGCGACTTTTTTCTATGTTTTCCTATTTACATATTTTTATTGTTAGCAACTGTTGGTACATCAGCAAGTTTCAAAATAAAACCCGAAGATAAGCAAACCGATTATTTATTTATTGTAATATTATAATCGTGATTTACCACTTTTAATTTTGGAATTATGACATAGAATTCGTAATCAGCGACCGCAAATATTATTATACACTGATTTAAATGAAATTCCAAACAATTTTGAATGAAGAGTTCGGCCTTATTTGATCTGCTATTTTGAATTTTGAACTTTTAATATGAAATTCGTAATCGTGTCCTCAATAATGGTTTTATACCGATTTGCGTCCAAATCTAAAGATATTTTCTATTTTTGAGCAACTTTTGTGTGATCCATACCACAGTGCATCGGTAACATTTTCACATGGAACGTCAGAGAACATAACCGCCATTTAAAATGATTTCCAGTCGATGGTGTACAGCAATCAGTGAGGATAAATATTCCTTCAGTAAAAAACCGTCTTGATTGCAAATTGGTTTATTAATTAATGACGCGTTTCGCCCTTTAGCAGGGCATCTTCAGATTCACAAAAAATCACAAGGCAGAATTACAAAACGGGTATAATGGTACATGGGCTTATTTAGTGCAAAGAAGAGAATATAAATTGTACACAAAGCTTACAATGCGCTCTCCGTGGTGTGACACCGTAAGTTGTTTTTCGGTCTTTCTATTTTTCTGGAATTTTTGGATTTCCTTGTAGCCCTGGTAGAGACCACCGCTTCTATTAAGGTAATCTTAAAAAATCGGTTTTATGTTTCTCACATCTTTACCGAGTATGTTCCAACTGTAATTCGTAGTTACCCGATCATTTGTAGGACTACGCGTCATTAATTAATAAAACAATTTGCAATCAAGACGGTTTTTTACTTAAGGAAAAACCACCATTTTATACCTTGTGTACACAATATTACGGCCATCTGTAGGTAGCGCTATGACTTTTGTCATCAGAGAATTTTTTTTTTTTTTAGATGATAATAAATATTTATGAAAAGCTTCGTAAGCTAGACTCAGCATCTATACATACTGTAATCATAGTGCTGGCTCGGTATATGGAGGAGACACATGTACCGGTAAGCTGGTAGTGAACTTTGGCGTTTTCCGCGTATTTCTGCGCACACCGCTACGCCCCGCATCCTGTCGTTTTTGCGTCCAGCGGCCCGTTACAGCGTTACTGGGCCACCGCAACCGTCTCATGGCTGTGGCCTCCAGCATGTGTGTGTGTGTGTGTGTGTGTTCTCAGATGCCGAACCACGTGCGTTGGCCTGCGCTCACCTTGTAATCAAGTCGTTGACGGTGTTTCCCCTCGTCGGTGGTCACCTGTGGGCGGTCTACCACAAGAACTTCACATACCAAAACCGATAATTAATACCAGCCCTCCACACTTTATTTGCCTGAAGCCCACAAAACCGAATTTCGCAACCATATTTCCCTAGTCCTATTGACTATGTAAACACTAGATTAGAGTAGATTAATAATTATTGTTCCATAGATCATATATACGACATTTCGTAATGATGTGGAACGTGTCAGTTTAGTAAATGTTGTCTGCGCTTGGCAATCAACATTTTAAGGATTTTTTTTTAATTTTTAATAAAAATTCATCTACATTGTAGAAGGAGCTGCCATTCAAAAATTCCTTTAATTTCTATTTAAATACTAGTTGGCTATGTGTCAGACTTTTGATGCTGCATGGTAAGTGACCAAAGACTTTTGTTGCAGCATAATTCACCTCTTTCTGGGCCAAAGTTAGATTTAACCTTGAATAGTAAATATCATCTTTTCTCCTAGTGTTGTAGCTATGCACACTGCTATTACTTTTGAATTGGGTCGGATTGTTAATAACAAATTTTATGAGTTAGTATATACGAGGTATGTCCACAAAATAAGTTCCGTTTGGTTATATAAAACAAATGTGTACAGATACAGAAATAATATTTATTGTACAAAAATATAAAACTATTAAACTAGTTTTCTACATATCTTCCGAAATTTTGCAGGCATTTGTCATAGCTTGGCATAAGTCTTTGTATGCCTCCTTCGTAGGAGGTTGCCGCCTGTGTATTAAACTACGTGGTAACATGTTCTTTCAGCTCGTCATCATCGCTGAAGTGTTGACCATCATGGACAAGTTTTAGGTGTAAGAAGAAAGTCGCTAGGAACGACACTGTACGGAGGATGATCAAACAAGTCCCAGTGAAATACCCGTAAGAGTTGTTTGGTCACATTCGCCTTGTGAGGTCGGGCGGCAACGTGAAGGGAAGAAGAAGACTCCTTTCATCTCTTCTTACACCTAAAATCTCTCCTTGGTGGTCAACACTTCAACGATGATGAGCTGAAAGAACATGTTTGCCACATGGTTGAATACACAGGCGGCAACTTTGTATGAAGAAGGCACACAAAAACTTATCCCACGCTATGACAAGTGCCTACGAAATTTCGGTAGTTATGTAGAAAATTAGTTGAACAGTTGCAGATTTTTATACAATAAATATTTTTTCTGTATCTGTTCACGTTTGGTTTATGTAACCAAACGGAACTTACTTTGTGGATATACCTCGTATATTGTGAAGCTACAGTGAAGATCCCTAAATAAACGTCTGCAGGATGCTCTTGGGTGGGCTCCAGCAATTATTCTGATTACACACTTTTGTGCAATGAATATTTTTTTAATCAATGTTGAATTGCCCCAGAATATGATCCCATATGAAAGCAATGAATGAAAACAGGTGTAGTAAGCTAATTTACTGAGATGTATATCACCAAATTTTGCAATGACTCTGATAGCATAAGTAGCTGAATTCAAACGTTTTTAGGAGATGTTCAATATGTTTCTTCCAATTCAGTTCCTCTTCAATGCAAACACCTAAAAATTCTGAATTTCTACCTTAGCTACAGATTTTTGTTCAAAGTCTAAATTTATTAATGGTGTCATGCCATTTACTGTATGAAACTGTATGTACTGGGTTTTATCAAAGTTTAATCAGAGTCCATTTGTAGAGAACCACTTAATAACTTTCTGAAAGATATCATTTACAAATTCATCAGTTTAATTCCTGTTTGTCAGGTGTGATAGCTATACTTGTATCACCAGCAAAAAGTACTAGCTTATCATCTTCGTGAAGGTAAAATGGCAAGTCATTAATATATTTTAAGATCGATTCTGGAAATCCGCTTCTGTATTGTGATTCTCCACTTCCAGCAACGATTTTCGTGCCTATGTAAACGCAGCCGTTTTCGAAACGAGCAATACAGAAGGTCCCGAATGCACTCGTCTCCTTTGACCAGCGCGCACAGAGAGCGCCAGCAGGCCAAAGCTGCGAGCACAGGGTAGTTCATTGAGTTCGCTGTCTTTTTCATATGTTTTAAGGCGTTCCTTTTCGACAATCTATTTTTACCATAAATAATTACAAATTTCGGCTGGGGACAGCAAATCGTACTATTACAAAGTGTAAAATAGAAGCAAATTTTTCCTCTGTCTGTCCCTTCAACCTTTTTTAACTCGAGAAATATCGAACTATCGTCATGCGGTTTCTTTTAATTTCTTCTTTAGAATCCTGGGATAATCTTAGGCTATATTTCATGTCAATACGAATATATGAAAAAAATCTAAACCAAGAATCATAACGTAGAATCTTTTACCGCTTCTGCACTTTAGTCAGCTCTGGAGCCTAAACTATAATAGCTAGGCCAGTTTACTTAGTATAGACTTGCAGAACTCCCAAACATCTACCAAAAACACGTGAGAGCATGTGTGTAACTTTTACGAGTGGACCACATCTATCATTTTTCTTTTATAAAGCGCTGGCGCCAGACGGCTTCAGACTACGGATATAGTGATTGTGGGAGATCTGCAAAAGTTAGACATATGATCTCATCATTTTTTCTTAATTCATCGTTAGTTATATGATTCTATACTATGTACTTTGGCGCAGGTCTCACAGTTTAGGCTACGCTACAAAGGTCACGAAAGTGCGTAAGTGGTCAACCATTCTATGTTATTATTCTTATTTCAATTATTTCTTATTTTCGTATTGACATTTATTATAGCCTACGTTGAACACAGTATTATACCAAAGAAATTGAAAGAAACCGCATCACGATACGTTCTGCAGTTCTCGAGTTAAAGTAGTTTAAAGCCAGGGCGGCTCAACTAATTAGTAATAAAGTAAATAAAACGTTTTAAGTCGTAATTATTGTATTCCGAAAATTGTATCCCACATTTCAAATGTTTATCAATATTGGTGACAAAGTACAAGGTGAGTGGGCAACAGAATCATCTGTGCTCGCTGGTGAGCAAACTCGCTAAAAGTAACGAGTAGAATTTGAAAAGTTCCACCGCTCTATTGTATTCAAATTTGTGGGAAAACCAGGAGAGCTATAAAAAAGATGTTTAAATAAAAAGAAAAGTTTAGTTCATTATCTGCAACTTTCTCGCTGACGAAAATTTTCTGACCACAAAAAAGTGGTGGGCGATTAACTTTTTCATGTCACAATTTTTATTTCATTTCAAATTAATAGTTTATTATTTTTATACAAACACAATACATATTGTACTTGCTAAAAACACTGTTGTATTCCTTCAGTATTCACCTGTCTACGTGAAAAATTTGGTAATTTTTTCCTATCCTAAGAGGTTCAAATGATAATGTAATTGAGGCGAGCGCCACTTGAAGAACTACGCATTTATCGGTCCAACCCCATTTCTACACCCAATCAAGATGGCTGCCAGGCTTCACTGCCTGTACGCTGATGAAGGCGGTATGGCCTCTATGTTATTCTTTGCTCGCTGCCTTTGACCCATGACATGTGGGAGGTCATTATAACGGAAGAAAAGTGGAAAACGACATTCCGAAGCACAAAACAAAACTCATAAATGTGTACTCTTTGGATCCTGCGGCGTTGTGTTCTTCATTTAACGACGTATTTTACGAAATCGCTGATTTAATATTTGTATATTTTAAACAATGGCCATTTCGGCTACAAAGCCATTTTCAGGTTGTTTCCTGAAACGTGCGTTTCCCATAGAATATCGTTAGTGTTACGCCACCAGGCCTATTTTATGTCATTTTGACAAACACCAGTAAATGTCATAAAAACCACATGCCACCTACTCTCACATTTGTAGTCCCGTTAGACTGAAACTCTCACTTAGGATAGCGTTAAGTGAATTTTTATGTGTTTTTTGGTATAAGTAAATTTTTCGTTTTATTTTGATGGATTTGGGAATTTCGATATTCAGTCTCGCTACGACAATTCTTTGTTCTCTGATCTGTCTGTTTGGCTGCTCTTTATTAGTTCTGGATTATTTGATGGTAGGAGATCAAGTATGTTTACACAACCATTTACTATTCTAGTGGGTTCATAAACTAACTGCTCGAAATAATTTTCGGAGAATGCTTTCAATACAATTTCGGACAATGTTTTATGCTTGCGTCCCATTTTGAACATGTATTTTTGCCAACATATCGAGGGTAAGTTAAAGTCGCCACCAATTAAAATTGCATACTTCAGGTACGTTTTTGAAATTTTGTCTGAATTTCCTTTGAACATTTCTCCAATCGGATCGTCTTAGTCAGGGGGCCGATGGAAGGCACCCATTATTAATTTATTCCGGTTGTCAGGTAAAACCTGTACCCATACTAACTTACAGAAACAGAGCAGCCGCGTGGTCTAAGGCATCATGCTATGAACTGGGTGGCCGATCCCGTCGGAGGTTCGTGTACCCTCTCGGGCATCGGTGTGTGAGCTTTCTTAGTATAAGTTAGTTTAAGTAATTGTAAGTCTAAGGACTGATGACTTTAGTAGTTTGATCCAATAGGTTTACATTTGAACATTCTGTACTTCCAAAATATGTTAAGAAAAGAGTTTCCAGTAGTATCGATTTGGTTCACAGTGTCAAAAAGTCAAGAAATGCCCATAGCGTCAGTGGGTGACATTTAAATGGATGTCGTTCTCGGACAGGGGTTCCTTATCAAATTATTATGTGTTTATTCCCCTGTCTACAATTGCACAAAGTTTGTAACGAGAAACCCTGTATATATGGGAAGAGTAGTTATCACAACTGTGAAAAAGTTCCAGATTGATTTAGTTCGTATTTTTACATGATATTTTAACGAATATTCAGTCAGAAATAGACTGAGAGAAGGGAGGAGGTAATGCACACTCAGGTGGGAGGAGGACATGAACGGAGAGAGGGAGGGGTGGGGCTGATCTACATCTACATCTACATGGGATACTCTGCAAATCACGTTTAAGTGCCTGGCAGATGGTTCATCGAACCACCATTATACTATTTATCTTCCATTCCATTCTCGAATAGCGCGCGGGAAGAAAGAACACCTGAATCTCTCCGTTCGAGCTCTGATTTCTCGTATTTTATGCTGATGATCTTTTCTACCTATGTAAGTGGGAGTCAACAATATATTTTCGCATTCGGAGGTGAATGTTGGCGATTGGAGTTTCGTAAGTAACCCACGACACAGCGATAAGCGCCGGTGTTGTAATGATTCCCATCCCAGATCCTGTATCATTTCCGTAACGCTGTCTCACCTGTATCGTGAATATTCGAAGCTAGCTGCCCTTCTCTGGACTCTTTCGACGTCCTCCGTCAAACCCACCTGATAAGGATCCCACAATGGGCAGCAATACTCCAAAAAAGGACGGACAAGCGTAGTGTATACAGACTCCTTAGTAGTTCTGTTACATCTTTTACGGGTTCTGTCAATAAAACGCAGTCTCTGATTCGCCTTTCCCACGACATTATCTACGTGTCCTTTCCAGATTAAGTCTGAAGTAATAGTAATTCCTAGGTATTTTGTGGAGTTTACGGACTTCACTTTGATTTATCTTGTAAACAAAGTTTAACGAATTTCTTTTCGTACCCAGGTGGACGACTTCACACTTGTGATACACTACTGTCGCTTGAGCTCGTCACTTCAACAAGCTGTATTGTAGATTGTTTGTACATGCAATAAAATTTGATCACTCCGATTCAAAATATCTGCTATCTTTATGTTAAAATCAGCATAATCCCTCTTTCTAGCTGCGCGATTTGCACCTTACACACTCATATGATTTTAATCTTTTCATAAAATGACGAAGAAACGTTACAGAACAGTGGCTTCATGTGTCAATTAGGCTCAACTCCATAAATTTTCATCATTTTCTTCTGGACTTTTCCAGATGTATCACGTAGCAGAAACTATGTGATTAGTAGTGATATCTACAGTTGTAAGGTGAGGATTTCTCGTGACTAAAAGCAAGTGATTGTATTCGTTACCATTTTCATAATTTTTTGCTTCATAATACTGAAATTAAGAGCTTAATGGAAGGTAAACAGAAAAGTATTAACGATTTGTATCGCGCTCGTTCACTAGAAAGAACAGACACTTCGACGAATATCATCCTTAGCATGACAACCGTTTCGTGTTACCTCAAGAACGTGGTGTACAGTAAGAAACTTTTTAGGAACTGCGCAATGAAATTTAAAAAAATCTTGTTGGTAATCTGAGCGATGTCACTAACAATGTACACCATCGTGCTCAAAAATATTTGGAGACGGGTGGGTCACAGTTTGGACACTTATAGTAACACTTCGTCATTTTCATTCACAGCAGTAGTTATGATAATATATAAATTTTTCTTCATCAGACCTGTATTTGCTAGATGCATCATGGAGTTGGACGTGGCTATCCTGACAATTGCCAATTCTTGTGACCGGAACTGTTTGTTACTTTTCTTAGCAATCGGCCATGTGACCCTGAGTGCGCTAAAAGGCAACCCTCTTACAAAAAGACAATCCATGGCAGTACTGGAAACAGAAACTGGGTCCTTAGCAGTCATTTACCATTACCCCTTTTTCTAATCGTTTGTTTGTTATTTTACTTCATCAGTTCTGTAAAGATGCCACATGTTGAAAAATTCAGACGATTGTTTTTCTAGAGTGACCTACCATGCCGGCTGCATTCTGCTTTGTGGATGGACAGATGAAGGCGAACAGAACATTCGCCACCGCTCGTTTTGGAACGCTATAGATGATTACCAAATGTTCAAATGTTTGTAAAGCTTAAGGGACTTAACTACGGGGTCATCAGTCCCTAAACTTACAAACTACTTATGAACTACCTTCTACTAAAGACGGCACAAACATCCATGCCCGAGGTGGGATTCGAACCCCCGACCGCAGCGGCAGTGCAAACCGTGACTGGCACGCCGCAGACCACTCGGCCACCGCGGCCGGCCTAGATCCACCACAAAGTAATTCACGGAAGTGGGTGTACAAGGTAGTTAATTGCATGGGATCAGCAGGTCGATGTGACTGAATATGTAAAAAGGCGGTTTCCTACTTCGACGTGCCCATGATCACACCGCGAATAAGGTTGACCGATGTTTACTGTATCGACATAAAACGTCCAACATGTCTTCACAGAATGATGTACCATTAACAGCCATGACGTAAGAGTAGTGATCATAAAAGGATCTTGAACAACACTTGCCTGATTTCTTGCGTACGAATACAGACCGTCCAATGTTTCTGCAAGCCATGTTTTTGGTAGAGATCAAACTTCTTTTTATCTCACAATGAGGTTTTCTGTTGTGCTGCTATTTGCCACAATGTCGGCGGTCCACGCCAGTCGCCGCATCACTACAAGAAGATGCGATAAGTCACTCTACGGTACTTCGGCCGCCGGGGGCACCCGCAGTCTCTGTACCTCTGCCCGCTTCGCGTGTCGGCCAATAGGAAGAAGGGGGCTCGCCTACATATGCCGTAGGTACGAGAGAGGTCCAGTCAGTACGAGGCAGTTCTACAGTTTGACGGTTACGTTCCTGGAGTTCCATCGACGAAAGGCAGCAGTCTGCAGTACTATTGCCAGATGTAGCAGTAGTGATGCATTGCAGATCGTTGTAAAAGATAGGAAGAGATTTGTACCAACACGAGCACAGCAAACTTAAGTACTTATTTCATGTTATCAATAACGTTTATGTGGACTAATCAGTGCTTTTAGTCACAGACCTATGTCGACATTCTTGTTCGTCAAGGTCCACCCCATCAACCCGCGCTATCTACCAGAGACACAACAGTTACCTTAAGAAAGAATCGGCAACTGAGGCAGGCACGATCGCCAATGGCTGCGGTCGCCTGCGATATGAGATGGATTGTGGAGATGTGCCAAGACAATACACAAACAATAACAAATACTGGAGTAAGTATTGGGATTTATTACATAGTTTGATGCGTAATTCAATTGTGTTTTCCTGTTGGCGTGACAGATTCTCACACGATTACCGTTTTTTAAAGTCAGCAATGCAAATTTGGAACATATTTAGAAGTCAGTAATACGAACAAAGTTTGTCATAATTGGGGGACGATGCGTTCAAACAATGTATTATGGAAATCAGTCAAAATCGCTTATAGCGTTTATTTCCATTACCGGTTTCGGCAAATTAAACTGTCATCTTTGGATCCTTCATTTCCTTCACTATATCACAAATAAAACTGACTTATTTACCAAAAATATTGTGGGCTTTTCCTATTACAAATAAAATTTCAAAAGCTTCATGCTGTGATGTGGTCATCACACAAAGTTGAAGCAAAACACAGTGGCGAATGTAGTGAAAGTTCCGAACATGGCAGTTTAACCTGCATAAACCGGAAATCTAAATAAAAATTATAAGCGATCTGGGAAACTTTCCATAACAAAACGAAGACAGTTGTCAAAATTCCCTGTAATTACGGAAGGTTTCCTGCCGGTTAAGTAATACACGCAAATTTTTCGAAATTGACGTCAACGAAATTGAAAAATTTCCATCCCCTGCAGTGATTTATTAATCCATCTTCCAAAATACATCGAGGAACCAAACAAAATGGTATAGGCATGTATAGGCATGCGTATGCAATCTCAGAGGACGGCGCTACGGTTGTCCACGCCTATATAAGGCGCAGGCGTTAGATTGCTTGTTGTTGCTACAATGGCAGGTTATCACGGTTTAAATGAGTTTGAACGCGATGTTATAAAAGGTGCACGAGATATAGAATACAGCATCTCCCAGGTTTTGATGAACTGCGATTCTTCCCGTACGACCATTTCACGAGATCACCCTGAATACTGGGAATCTGGTAAAACATCAAACCTCGGACATCGCTGCAGTCGGATAAAAATCCTGTAAATGGGACTAACGGTAACTGCAAAGACCCGTTCAACGTGACAGAATTTCAACCCTTCCGGAAATTGCTGTGGATTTCAATGCTTGTCCATCAACAAGTATCAGCCATTTGACGAAACATCGTCATATTATTCCATCATCTTTCGGGAGTGCACCCGGGACAGCGACAATTCTTCTTCCGATATTTCGGCTGCAAACCTTACAACCATCTTCAAGGCGAGTCCAAGACTGAGTTCTCAGCGTCTGTGCGTGCCTATTTATACGGTAAATCACGTGATCCAAGCTACTGAGGATTACACTGCGCATGCTCGAAGATATCACATTCGTAACTGCTGCGCTAGTTCAGAAGAGCTGTATCACTTACATCTTAAGATAGCAGCCAGCCTCCCACCTTTTACTTGGGAATGGACTGACGGCATAACATGGGCAAAATCGGACTGGACTCATCAAGTTTCCACTTCAATACAAGTTGCGAAGTTCGACCGTTTGACCACTCAGTCGCAGCAAGATGTAAGTTTTAAAACCTCTGTTTTTAATTTTACAAATAAGGATTTGGACAATGCGACGATGTCAGTTTTAGGAAAGGGTCTGAACTTTGCTCCTACGCCAAAGCCCTTGTCGTTAACATCTTTTATCTCAGGTATTGAAGAAGCTGTTAGAAAGTTACCTGGTGACTCTGCTGAAGAAATAAGACGCGAAGCGTGCCGTACACTCACAAGATCCCGTCCACAGAAAAGTAATTTATCTTCAACTGAAAGAACTGCACTACGTAATCTCCGGAATGATTCACAGACCTTGGTTCTTCCTGCAGACAAGGGGAATGCCACAGTTTTACTTCCAAGAGACGTCTACGTTGAGAAGATGCACAACCTACTGGATGAATCAACATATCGTAGGATTGACAAGGACCCCACATCTCGTGTTGAGAGGAAGACTGCATCACTTCTGAACGCTAGTTTTCTACCTAAAGATGTTGCAAACAAATTGAAGGGCCGCAGTTCGGAGCCCCCCAGATTATATGGCCTTCCAAAGGTACACAAAGTTTTGCAAACGTCCATTTCAGAAGAAATTGAAAATCTCAAACCAAACGTGGAGCATATATTGAAAGTGTTGACTTTTCGACCAATCGTTAGTAACATAGGTGCACCAACGTATTCACTGGCAAAATATCTAGCCTAATTGTTGAGACCACATGTGGGGAAATGTGAACATCATATCCGTAACTCGTCGGATTTCATCAGTAGGTTAAAAAACCTGAAACTCAACAGCACTGATTTATTAGTTAGTTTTGACGTTGTCTCGTTGTTCACCAAAGTACCCTTGGCTGACACTTTGTCTCTCCTTAGCAACATGTTTGAGGATGATATAACAGCTTTATTTAAGCATGCACTAACCTCCACTTACTTTTTATTTGATGAACAATACTTTGAACAGATTGACGGTGTCGCTATGGGGAGTCCTCTTTCTCCCCTAGTGGCTAATTTGTTTATGGAGGATTTTGAAGAAAAAGCCCTCAATTCAGCAACATTAAGACCGACGGTCGTCTGGAGATATGTGGACGACACTTTCATAGTGTGGCCCCACGGAGAGGATAAACTGACAGAATTTTTAGACCATCTTAACTCCATTCATGAAAACATCAACTTCACTATGGAGCGGGAGAAGAATGGCTGTTTACCGTTTCTGAATGTTCCGGTTCGACGCAAAGAGGATGGATTCCTAGGTCATTGCGTATATCGCAAGCCCACCCATACAGATCTTTATTTGTAGGCGTCCAGCTGCCACCATCCTTCGCAAACTATGAGTGTACTGAAAACCTTAGTTCACAGGGCTCAGGTAGTGTCTGATGCTGACAGCCTACAGGATGAACTCCTGCACCTGGAGGCGGTTTTCAAGAAAAATGGCTATTCGCATCATCAGATTAAGAAAGCCTTACAAATAAAAACACCAGATAAATCACAGGAGAAAGCTGAAGAGGAACGGGATGTGAAATCTACAGCCTTTCTCCCATACGTGGGTAATGTGTCTTCAAAAATAGCCAGAATCATGAAGAAACATAAAGTGGATGTGATCTTCCGCCCACCACCTAAGACCTCAGTTTTTCTGGGATCTGTCAAAGATGATTTGTTATTGCGAAAAGCGGGAGTTTATGAAATCCCTTGTGAGTATGGAAAACGTTATATAGGTCAAACCACGCGCACTGTGCAGGAACGATGCGTTGAGCACCAACGGTATACACGCCTTCTTCAGTCCAACAAGTCTGCAGTAGCCGAACATTGTATTTCTACTGGCCATTCCATGAATTACAAAGGAGTAAAGATTTTAACCACAGCTTCCACTTTCTGGGACTCTGTTGTAAAGGAAGCTGTGCATATACAACTGGCGGACCACCTGCTAAATCGTGACGACGGATTTCATCTTGACAATGCATGGAAGCCACTTATATCACGCCTTCTTTCTGAAAGAATGTCTGCGTCTTCTATTCCGATTGATGTTACCACTTTTAATGATTAATTATTCATTTGTAAGCACTGTGGATAGTTAACAGCTCTGTTTATGTTTGCACTCACTGCTCACAGATTATCTTTGAAGTATATATTTATCTATGACTAGCGCAGCAGTTACGAATGTGATATCTTCGAGCATGCGCAGTGTAATCCTCAGTAGCTTGGATCACGTGATTTACCGTATAAATAGGCACGCACAGACCCTGAGAACTCAGTCTTGGACTCGCCTTGAAGATGGCTGTAAGGTTTGCAGCCGAAATATCGGAAGAAGAATTGTCGCTGTCCCGGGTGCACTCCCGAAAGATGATGGAATATTATGTCCGCCGGGAAAAATTCAAGAATCACATCGTCATATTGGCTTTCGGAGCGGATGACCCACTCGTGTACACAAATCATTACGCCTCGCCTCGGCCCTCAATACTTTAGCATTGCCCTGTCAATGACTGGGAACATGTTGCCTAGTGTGACAAGTCTCGTTTCCTGTTGTATCGAGCGGATGGAAGAGTACGGATATGGAGACAACCTCATAAAACCATGGACCCTGCATGGCAACAATGGAACTGTTCAAGCTCGTGGAGGTTCTTTAATGGAATGGGGCATGTACAGTTTGAGTGATATGGGACCGTGATATGTCTAGATACTTAATACGAAAAGAAATTTTAGCATTGGTCGTACGTTAGATGTTTATTGAACGTTGCATATCGATTTCAAATATGTTAATACTCATCAACATTACACTGAAAACCAGTAAGAATGACGTAGATACAATCGAAACTATACATGAAATATTCAGGCATTTTCGATTGTGTCTACGTCAGTCTTACTGATTGTCACTGCACAATGATGACTATTAGCGTAGTTGAAATCGATAAGCAAATTTTGTTCAAATGTTTGTTAAGCTTAAGAGACTTAACTGCGGGGTCATCAGTCCCTAAACTTACAAACTACTTAAGAGCTACCTTATACAAAAGACGACACAAATATCCATGCCCGAAGGGGGATTCGAACCCCCCGACCGTAGCGGCCGTGCAGACTGTGACTGGCGCGCCGTAGACCGCTAGGCCAACGCGGCCGGCTCGATAAGCAAAGTTAAATAGACAACTAACGTACGACCGATGCTGAAATTTGTTTTTGACATTGAGTATTTTATAGTCAATAGTGCACCCCGATTGCAAGAGAGTGCACATTTAACGTCTAGATAGTACTCCGACAGGTGTACGCATCCTGGATGATCAACTGCATCCATTCATGTCCCTTCTGCATTTCGACGGACTTGGACAATTCCAGGACAATGTGACACTCCACAAGCCCAGAATTACTACAGAGTGGCTCCAGAAACACTCTCCTGAGTTTGAAAACCTCCGCTGACCACTAAACTGCCCAGACATGAACATTTATGAGCATATTATCTGGGATGACTTGCAACGTGCTGTTCAGAAGACGTGGTTTTATTCGTAGGGCCGTTTTAGAGTGGTACTATGGCTCTCGCCTCAGATGTATTGTGTAAAGCAGCCTAATATCCAAAGAGGATAGAATAAAGGGAGACGCCCTTACGCTGAAAAAGTGAAGCCTGCCACCGCCATATTGCTAAGTTTTGGAGACGTGTTTGTATTGTAGAGCTAAAGTTTTATTTCACTTAAAACGTCCGACGGTTTTGCTGTGATGTACAATGTGTCAAAAGAGTACAAATTAGCCGTTAAAATTAATTTTAATATATATTTACTACTATTTATTCAAGAAAGTATATTGTATGAAAAGTACATTCTCTGCAGTGACTGTCAGTAAAACGCATTAACAGTAAGAGCGTCGATTTAACGCATAGTTTTAACGGAGAAATAGCATTACAAACCTGACCAAGATGGTGGACAGGCTTCAACTGACGTATGTGCTCGGCATAGATAATGCCACCTCCCTTTATTCTAACCTCGTAGAGAACGGCAAAATACTTTTGACAAGCCGGCCGCGGTGGCCGAGGGGACTGAGGCGCTCCAGTCACGGTCTGCACCCACTACGGTCGGGGGTTCGAATCCCCCCCCCCTCGGGCATGGATATTTGTGCCGTCCTTAGTATAAGGTTGTTGATAAGTAGTTTGTAAGTTTAGGGACTGATGACCCCGTAGTTAAGTCCCATAAGCTTAACAAACATTTGAACATTTTTGAACTTTTGACAATCTACACAGTAGATATCATCGCTGCTTGTTCTCTCGCAACAATTTAAGCTGTACTCTTACGTTCCTGCCTAATCGCACTCTTTAAAATCATGACGTATTCGTAAAAAATAGTAAAGTAAGTTTGCCAATTCGAACAGACATCTACAATATAACTTGTCAAAAGTACTTTGCCGTTAACTACGTAAAGGTAAAAAACGTAAAGCAGTATATCTGATATTACGCGATACACATCAGGCTGTACCACTAGAAAACGGTTCTACGAATAAAGGCTCGTGCTCAGAAGAGGTCTGCAGCCGCTGGTGCTTTTACGGATTTATGAATAGTCCAGCAGACTGCACGGTCTCATTCCCCTCCAGCACTGCTTCAGACAGTAGTCGAGTCCTTGCCGCGGCGTATTGCGACACATGTGCGTGCTCGCGGAGGCCCTGTACGCTATTAGGCTGGTGTACCAGTTTCTTTGGCTCTACGGTGTAATTCGCGAGTTTCTGGTATCAGTGTGCAAGGGGCACAATATTTCGACAGTCGTCGAAGTTGCCATCATCAGGTGCGCTGAGGGGGAGGCGGGGGCGCTTTCATCTCCTCCCGCTCTGTCAATAGTCCTCGCCCATTATCTCTGCCCTCGCTTCTCCCGCCGACGACCGAGTCTTCTGACCGGGGTTCGTGTCCTGGTGCGAGTGCTGCCGGCACTTCTGCTGTTCCTCCACCTACATGGAACATCGTGTCTCAATAACGGGGTTCCATGCCTTATTAACCCTCCAGCAGGCGCGTCAACTTTCACGACGCCACTAGTCGTGATGTATCTCCTGGATACATGCGATGGTTTTTGTGGTTGTGCCTTTGTTTACAGCTTCTTTTTCTTTTTCTTCTGTTTTAAATTGCACTTACCTTTATTGTTGCAGATTTGGCAAATACATAAGTGAACATTAGGCTCATTACATATGGTGTCGCACAAGTCCAAAGTGCGCGCCACCTGCTTTCGCCGCGCGCCGCCATGCACGCACGGCGCGGCGTTCTCACGACGACAGCCACGAGCGCCCTCTGCTGCAACCCCGCTCATGGCCACCACTGAACGACATCGTGCACTTGGGACTGAGATAGCAACCAGTAAAGACTTCGGAATCCGATAGGCACCAGTGAAGACTTGGCTATCAGTTAGGCACTAGGCAGGACGCTAGCTCAACTATGTATCAACATTCTGCAGTACTATGTAAAAGTTAAGTATTGTATAAATTCTGTGTAATATATATCTCATTCTAATTTACTCTAGTGTTTCTAGTTCTGGCTGCTCCCCTCCGTACCTGCACCAGCGTGCTATCTTTATTTCTGTGTCGGTCTCATTCCACTCAGCCACCGACACCTACAACGGAACGAGACACAAAAGCGGCGACGTGGCTGGGACACAAAAGTGGCGACGAGGAGCGATAGACGAACCGTGGATCAGCCCGCTTGCAGCAGCAGTCGGAGCACGCAGAAATTGCTCCCGCCCACCCACCCTTATTATAAGAATTTTGGGGGAAGATATTTTGTTATGTGTTTTTGTGGACTTTTTTGTTGCAGAGCGTCCTCTTTCATATTGCATTTGTGTTTTTTTATAATTTACTTGTATGCGAGGCGCCTAATCGGTCAGCATGGCCACTACCCCGAACCCAAACTTAATGGAAATTATTCAGTTACAGACGGCGCAAATAACACAACTCCTGCAGGCTGTGGCCCAGCTCACAGCGCAAGCAGCTAACCAACAACAACAGCCGCCGCTTCAGCAGCCCACACCTGCCGCCGCAACGCTTCCTACGTTTCGCCAGTACAACGAACGTGAGGAAGAATGGAGCGACTACTTCGCACAGTTTCAAGAACTCGTCGCGGCTCATCAAATTACAGGTCAGAAAGTGAAGCATCTGCTATTATCTGTGGTGGGCACCAACACCTTCGTGTTACTGAAAAAACTTTTCCCCGACGTATCTCCTCGTGATGTAGACTTTGAACAAATAGTAGAGGAACTAAATGCTCATTATGAGAGAAAAGTTCTCGTAGCCGCTGCGCGGTACCGATTTTTCAGACTGAAAAAAATTACCGCAGCAGTCACACCAAGAGTGGATTACGGAATTGAAGGGCTTAACCCGCAAATGTAAATTTACTTGCTCTTGTGGACTTTCGTATAGTGAAGTGATGTTGAGGGATGCGATTACGCACAATATTCAGGACCCCAGAATTAGAGCAGCAATTCTGAAACAGTCTGACCCCTCATTAGACAGTGTACTGCAGCTTATTGAAGCGCATGATACTTTTGACTTAGCAGATGTAGAAATGCAAAGCCACAGTGTAAATTCAGTTCGCCGCAACGGACGCTTTCCTAGCCGTAGTTCTCAGTATAGCACTAATGATTCTTTATATTCTACCGGCCGTGCTGAACAGACAGTGAACAGTAGACAGTGTAAAAGTGCGACACAAAGGTCACCCCGTCGTGTTAGAAACAGTAATTTGAATAACGGGCGCCAACGCTCATTTCAGAAAAATGTACGTAAATCTTGCCCCCAGTGTGTGTCTCGCCACAAGCGTGCTCATTGCCCTAGTCGCACCGCAACCTGTTATCAATGTGGCACATCGGGACATGTGCAGTCTGTGTGTATGCAAATTAAAAACTCAAAGAACGGTACCGTTAGAAACAGTGCTTCGCAGAGTGCGAGGACAGTTCATTCTGTAAATGTTATACGGGCTGTGGAATTGAACAGTGCTTTCCTTGGATCTCAATTGGAAGAAAGTAGTTCTGCGCCTATGGCAAAACTATATAGTGCACCACGTAGCAAGCGCCGACGAGCGCGTAAAACAGTGCAACGGAAAAGGGTTCGGGACAAGCAAAATGACTATGAACAGTGCATTCCTGTAGTGAAAATAGTGCCTTCTGCAACTGCTCCTTGTAATAGTGCCCAGTACTGTGTAGCTAGTGACAGTAGACATCAAGTAGCTACTCAAAAGTGTAGTGCAGTAGTTAGTAAATCTGGAGTAGCTACGCATGCTTGCGCGGACGCCGATCCGGCGGTAGTGTCATCTAGTGACAGTGTTGTTAATCCGCTGCGTGCCGAGTCTGCGCCGCTTACTTCACTACGCGGCCCGCGCAAGCGCAGTAAACAAACCGTAGCAGACGTTGCCCACATTCGCGCACCTGTCGAGCGCCGCAGGCAAAAACTGTTTGTGACTCTCTTCATAGAAAATAAGACGGTGCAATTTCAGCTTGATACTGGTTCCGCTGTCACATTAATAAATAAAGATACTTATGAACTTCTGGGTTCGCCAAAATTGTCGCCGTCACAGCAAGTGTTAACAGCTTATACAGGTCAAAATATTCCCGTGCTAGGAACGTGTAGCCTGCCCGCCTCTTTTCAAGGTGTAACGAAAACAGTTGCTTTTGTAGTTCTTCAGGCCAAATCGACACAGAACATTTTTGGACTAGATGCTTTCGACTTGTTTGGTTTATCAATTCAAAGAGATGTGCTTCAAATTTCGTCAATAGTGCCTCAGGATAAAATCAATGCATTGTGTGACAAATATAGTGACTTGTTTTCGCCGGAACTAGGTTGTGCAAAGGACTTCGTGGCACATGTAACTTTAAAAGAATCTGCAGTTCCAAAATTTCGTAAAGCTAGACCAGTGCCTATCGCCTTGCGTGATACAGTTGCCGAAGAACTTAAACGTTGGCAAGATAATGGGGTGATTTCTCCTGTTTCTGCGAGTCAGTGGGCCTCGCCTATAGTAATTATACCCAAGCCGTCAGGAAAACTTCGTCTCTGTGCGGACTTCAAATCAACAGTGAACAGTCAAACAATTGTCGACACTTATCCCCTGCCCAGACCTGAGGAACTGATGGACAAATTAGGACAGTCTCGCTCCTTTTCCAAGATTGATTTAGCAGAGGCATACTTACAGATTCCACTTGATGACGAGTCAAAAAAGTTTTTCGTCATTAATACTCACATGGGCCTTTTTCAATTTCAATGCCTACCCTTTGGCAGTTCTTCCGCCCCTGCTATTTTTCAGCGTTTTTTGGAACAGCTGACAGTTTCTGTACCGTGTTGCTCGAACTACTTAGATGATATTGTGGTATCCGGACGTACAGTTGAAGAACATTTAACAAACCTGGAGTGTCTTTTCAAAGTGTTGACTGCAGCAGGTCTACGTTGTAATAAAGCAAAGTGTTCGTTTTTTCAAACTGAAATAGAGTACCTAGGCCATGTGATTAATGCCCAAGGAATCCATCCCTTACAGTCACATTTTAGAGCAATCAAAGACTTGCCTCCTCCTAAGAATGTGCATGAATTGCAAGCAGTAATGGGAAAGCTTAACTGCTATTTCAGATTTATTCCAAATGCCTCTCAGATTGCAGCTCCACTGCATCACTTACGTAGGAAGAATGTTCCTTTTGTATAGTCTAAAGATTGCCAGGTTGCCTTTGACAAACTAAAGTCTGCACTACTCAGTGATGCATGTTTGATTCCCTTTGACCCACAGAAGCCTGTGGTGTTAGCAGTTGACGCCTCGTCGTACGGTCTGGGTGCAGTTTTGTCACATCGCATTGGATCTCACGATCGACCTATTGCCTTTGCATCCAAGCTACTGACGCCAACGCAACAGAATTACAGTCAGATAGAAAAGGAGGCCTTAGCAATCATTTACGGCGTCACAAAGTTTCATCATTATCTCTATGGCAGAAAATTCTATTTGTTGACAGACCACAAGCCTCTCACGTCGTTGTTCTCACCCACAAAGCCAATTCCGCCACGTACGGCACAAAAGCTTCAGAGATGGTCCTTAATACTGTCTAATTATCAGTATGAGATTTTGTACCGACCTACCACTAAACACGCCAACGCGGACACACTTTCCCGACTTCCGGTTGGCCAGGATGTGTCGTTTGATTCTTCAGAAATGGCGGGTTGTCAGATAGACTCCAGAGATGCTTCCGCTGTCGCAGACTTTCCTTTGAACTCTCGTCGGGTTGCACAGGAAACAGCTGCGGATGCAGACCTAAGTGTGGTAGCACGTTTTGTTCGCTCAGGGTGGCCTGCCAGAGCCAAAGACATTGATCGGCCTCTGGTTCGACGTTATTTTGCACAACGTCATGCATTAAGTCAGGGTGTACTGTTGTTGCATACCGACAACGACCAAGCAAGAGTGATTGTTCCTCGTTCCC
The DNA here is from genome assembly GCA_026315105.1 of Locusta migratoria. Taxonomy (NCBI): domain Eukaryota; kingdom Metazoa; phylum Arthropoda; class Insecta; order Orthoptera; family Acrididae; genus Locusta; species Locusta migratoria. The sequence goes on from CM048745.1 coordinate 506,995,017, forward strand.
TGCAACGAGAAGTGTTACGCCTCCTGCATCAAGGACATTGGGGTATTGTTAGGACAAAGCAACTGGCCAGACGTCATTGTACCTGGGTTGGTATGGACGCTCAGATAGAGAACATGACGTCACAGTGTACTGTTTGTGCGGAGCATCAGGCGGCTCCTCCGCAACGTTTCTCAGATTGGCCACGCCCCAAGGGACCATGGCAACGTTTACACATTGACTTTGCCGGACCTTTCTGGAATACGCGCTGGTTAATTGTTGTGGATGCTTTCAGCAAGTTTCCTTTTGTGATTGCCATGAACTCAACGACAGCGTCTAGTACAATTAGTGCCGTTACATCAGTGTTTTGCATCGAAGGTTTGCCTGAAACTATCGTCAGTGACAATGGACCTCAGTTTGTTAGTGCGGAATTTCAACAGTTTTGTCGTGTGAATGGCATTCAGCATATCACCACCGCACCTTTTCACCCTCAGTCCAATGGTGCAGCAGAACGTTTCGTTCGAACATTCAAGTCTCATATGGAGAAGATGAAAGGTCAGCACTCCAGGCAGCAAGCTCTTCAAATTTTCCTTTCTACGTATCGATGCATGCCACGTGACGGCCCGTCTCCTGCCGAGCTGCTACACGGCCGCCGTCACCGCACTCTCCTTCACCTGCTGCAGCCTCCCACGCACAGAGTCGGTTCGTATGGCGCTACGCGTTTTCAGGTTTCCACGCCGGTGCTGTATAGGGTGTTTGCTGGAAACAAGAAGAAACTATGGATGCCGGGCATCATTCAGCGCACGCTCGGTCGCAATATGTATGTTGTACGTTCTTCCACAGGGTCGGAGCTGCGGCGCCACGCAAACCAATTGCGCTTGCACAGGCCGCGCGATCCTGTCTCCGGTTTCTTGATTCCAGACCCAGTTCACCTCCAGGGAGCACAACCACATCGTTTGTCCCCGGACTACGAGATCCCTATGGACGTCGACACACCTCCGACGCAGTCGTCGCCGCCGCTGTCGCCGCCGCAGATGACAGCGTCACCGAGAGGGACTCCGGGACCTTGCGCCACCCCCCCCCCCCCCCCCCCAGCTTGGGCCACGCACCTCAGAAGAAGATGACCTGCTCCCTCTGGGCGGGGGCGGGCGCCCTTCCGCTGGTTTTCGCGGGTTTTCCGGCGGATCGCAAGGTGTATACCGGGGCGCGGACGGCGTCTCGATCCCAGCCTCAGCTACGACGCCCGTCCCACCAGTAACGCCCCCGCCCAGGCCCTCCTCCCAGTGCCGTCGCCGTGGCCCTCAGCCCTACGCCACGACGGCGCGGCGGTTAGGGGGGGGGGGAGGGGTGTGGTGTCGCACAAGTCCAAAGTGCGCGCCACCTGCTTTCGCCGCGCGCCGCCATGCACGCACGGCGCGGCGTTCTCACGACGACAGCCACGAGCGCCCTCTGCTGCAACCCCGCTCGTGGCCACCACTGAACGACATCGTGCACTTGGGACTGAGATAGCAACCAGTAAAGACTTCGGAATCCGATAGGCACCAGTGAAGACTTGGCTATCAGTTAGGCACTAGGCAGGACTCTAGCTCAACTATATATCAACATTCTGCAGTACTATGTAAAAGTTAAGTATTGTATAAATTCTGTGCAATATATATCTCATTCTAATTTACTCTAGTGTTTCTAGTTCTGGCTGCTCCCCTCCGTACCTGCACCAGCGTGCTATCTTTATTTCTGTGTCGGTCTCATTCCACTCGGCCACCGACACCTACAACGGAACGAGACACAAAAGCGGCGACGAGGCTGGGACACAAAATTACACTTTCAAATTAACAGAAATATTTAACATATTCAAATGGAGAAGTACATGAAATTCTTTTACAAAGTGACTTCATTATAGATAGAAATAAATTATTGAACTAGTCAGAGCATGTTTCTTTGTATGGATTGCTCTCTACAGAAAGACATTGTTCACAAATTATTTTTGCGTGCTTTTGCAAACAAAAATGTGTACCACATTTTTCACATGCTTAGGCTACTTGCTAAGGTAAGTCTTTTTTGTCCCCTTTAACATGACTGGCATCTTTTTCTTTTCTTAGTGTAAAGATAGTTTAGTGTTTTCTTGCTCTTTTCCTTGAGGTTTGTACTTTATCAGCATCGACTTTATATCATTTGGTAGAGTCACAATAAGTGCTCTTCTTTTGAGATGATCTTGCAGTAGAGTCAGAGCCAAAGTTTTGTGTTAGTCGCGCCTATCTGAGTATTTATTTTGTTGCCCAAGAAAATTACTCTTGAGTTGATGCCTGCAATGTTTGTTATTATTACAACTGAAAACAGATCTTGTTTCGAGTATATCTTCGGTTTCCGAATCAGTTTCTACAAGATCATCTTCAATTGATAGCTCATCGTCGAAAAGAAGGCAATGTACTTCTTCCAAATCCTTAGAATTTTCTAAATCATATCGTTTACTCATTTTGAAAGAGAGTACACGTAGGTACAACGAAACGTTGCTTCATCTAGAAGGCAACAACGCAATTGCCAACTCGAGTACGCTGCAAACAATGCTACGGCTGCTGTCATTAGCGGCGACAATGCGTTACGCGAGTAGGCGCGCTGTATCTAACAGATACAGAAAATACACGTGCTAACGTCTGAGGCATTTATGATCTTTTCAGTATCGGGATAAGGCTGAAACTCCTGTGAAGCAATAACAAAAGTATCACACAAGATGTCGTGGGCCAACAAGCCTTTGTCACTCTGCATTGCGGTAATATTAGACAAAAGTATGTCATCTATCTCACAGATACATACGCGACTGTCGAAAGTTTAAGCACGTGCGCTTTCCTTACAAGAATATAAATAAATTCCTTAGGGATGCAGTCCCAGAAGTTGGATGCTGGTGTGGTAATTATGAATTCTGTACAATTCCGTGAGGCAATGTTCTGCGACTTCTGATTTGTTACGTCGTTGGCGCCAATTTTCGATAGTAGGACTGTCTAACATACGTATCTCACACCACTTTAGCTGGGTATGTGATACGGCCCGGATTTCCGTATTCCCAAGTTATGTTTCTCACTTCCAAACAACGTTGGTGTTTTAGGTGGTGGAAGAAGACCGTCTTCACTGGGTAGAGGATATAAAGGTCTCAGAATGTAGCAGTACCTGAGACCGTTCTACCAGAAAACCGCTCTGTGTTGTTCATATTTATTCACCAACTTTACTTACGTCTTCCACCGCCACAACCTACCTGTGTAGCAGCCTAGCTCACACGATTGTTTCCATGAGGGACATATGGAGGGGGAACTGGGTGGCAAGGGAAGCGGATTTGGTGTAAGGCCCAAAATCTGACTGTCAGCCCAGAAGGGGGATGGGGTCCGTAATCGAAAGGTCTAAGGTTTGAACCCTGGCTACTTTATTCTCAGGAGGAGAGTCAGCTCGCGTCGGCTGGTTGGTGCGGCAGACGGGGAGCGTATGTCTGTCGTATTTTGCCATGGAGTCAGTGGTGCAACCAGGATTTGGTTCTGGGGGGGGGGGGGGGGGGGGGCAAATAAAAAAAAATAAAAAAAAAGAAGGTTATTGAATTTATTAATCTATGCCTTATTTTTTACACTTTTTACAATTTAACCAGTTACACTACGAAAACAATTGCACAAGAAATAAAATGAGTAGGCTCGCATTAATTTGAAAGTAAAAGAGGAGCAACGTAGTGGAAATGGTATGTATATAATCAGCTCGTAAAATAATGAAGCAGTTTCTATGTTACTAGCCAAAGGAAAGGTCTTTACAGTTTAAATAACATGTGTAAAAATTGAACTAAAATAACACTATTGTTGTTCATAAGATTCCACTCGGTGGCACCGCTGACCTGCTAAGCAGCGGGTCGTCGCATATGAACAACCGGCTCGTAACTTCAGCATAGCAGTAACAACAGCGGCAGCATCAAAACTGGTCGCGGAGGCATTAAAACTGCTCACAGCAACAGCAGCACAAGTTCTCAGAGGTGGCAACACGTCGGCGATCCATTGTCACGTCCACTTGTGTTTGGCAAATTACAGTTAGTTACGTTGTGATTTATTACATATGTACTATTTCAAATTTCTGGTTCCAACCTGTTTAAAAAATAAAAATGAAAACAATAAAAAATAGTACAATTAAAAAATCTGCGGGGGGGGGGGGGCTTCAGCTCCATCTGCCCCCCTCCCCCCGGTGCTGTGCCACTGCATGGAGTACACTGTCGACATAAAGGTTCTCAAGTTGCAACGCTACAGGTTTGTGGTCGGTATGATGTCCTATTGATCATTTTAAACACGAACCTCAACGGAAGTAGTTCACACGCACAACCTGTTATTTAATTCGGCACGTTTGGCAGTCTAGGGGCTGCCTGTGCCCCGTTGAATTAAGCTGAAAGCATATACAGGGTGCCATTTGTTTTGTGAATTTACAAATAAATATTTAACATATTTAGAAAAACTCACTGTTTCTTATTTCGATCCACTAGTTGACAGATTCGGTGACCAATCAAATGAAATTAAAATTAGTCCTGCTGCACGGGTGCTTCTTCTTTCCAGCGCTGTAGACAAAAGATCATATTGGCCGTTTTATTTCCTCCCTCCAAAAGTCATGTGACCATTGCTCAATTTGTCTAAGTAATTCTTGACACCTAAATTACAAATGTACAATCAGTTCTCTAGACCTTGTTTTGTAAGAATCATAATTTTGTAGATTGCATAGTAAAAGCAAGTAGCCGTGCGGACTGGAGCGCCGTGCGGCGTTGCGCGCGGCTGTTCGCCGTGGAGATTCGAGCCCCCCCCCCCCCCCCCTCTCGGCTCGGGTATAGATGTTCGTGTTGCCTTAGGCTAATTTACCTTAGTTTGTTTGTAAGCTACGGACTAATAACCAAGTCGTTGAGTCCGATGGATTTACAAACATTTGAACACTTGAAAATTTTGTGCAAAACCAAACAAATCGACTTCCCTATTCATTATTAATTTAATTTATAATACGTGAATTCCACTTTGGATGTCGAACTTCATTTTATTATTACTATTAACATATTCTTCAGTTTAGTCTTGTGGAGTCTCAAGAAAACCACAACTAAGCCACGCAATCTTTTTGTGCCTTCTACATACATGAAACTCTTCTTTTCCATCTCTCGCCCTCTCCAACTCAATTCTCACTTCCCACCCCTCCTCAATTTCATTTGACCTCTTCCCCCTCATTCGTGTCTTCGCTATTACTATTTACTACTTCATTCTTATCCCCTCCCCTACAACTACTCAGCACATAGATTTGCAAACTTCATTCGAATAAAATATCATATTCTCAACAAAGTAATTAAACAGTAAAAAATTCAGTTTTGTCAACGATACAAAACTACACGGTAGATAGCCAAAAGAATACAGATACACTTCTTACTGCTACATTGCGAGTAGAAAACATAACGAGATGCATAACTCAGCGATAGATAGAGTGCAAGATGGAGCATCAGTGCAGAAAGAGGAAATTTCCCTGAAATATTCAAGCAACCAACCAGCGATAAACCGTAAGTCAAAAATTACCGTTTTGAATATCTTGTTGGTAAGCTGTTTTTAGATCTAAGAAAAGCAATAAAATTGTAGATATCTATCACTGCAAACATATATATCGTGTGGCTCATAGGCCTGGTGCAAGTCTTTCAATTGGACGCCACTTCGGTGACTTGCGTGTCCCTAGCCTACCCCAGTTATCCAACCGGGGAAAGGGGACCTACAGCTTAACGTGGAATCCGAACCACTTTCTGGCGACTCCTCACATCATTGAGAGGTGAAGGGTGGATTAAAGCACCGACTGAAGAAATCGGAGGTCCGACCGCGTTTCGAACCCGCGACCCTTCGGTTTCCAGTCGAACGCTTTACGCCAACACCACCGGGCCCAATACTGCAAACCACTAAAAATCGTTTACAGTCAATAAACCGAAACGCGTCTGAATAAATTATCTCTTGTAGTTGCTTAGACGGACTAAAGTAACTAATAACAGTTACCGTCCTTAATCAGTTAATCATCTGTTCACAGAGTCAACACAAAAACACTTCGTCAGGCAACCGCAGTGTCACTGTGAGTGACAGTAATCTAAACAGGCAACAGTAGAGACGACGCGTCCATATGGTGCTGATTGCTGACTTTTAACGATCAGCACTTGGAGACTGTCGAAAAACGTCTTGGACGTCGATTAATTACGTAAGCTGAAAGTGAGTTAGGGGGGAGGTGAACAATAAAAATCCCACGTTAGGTTCTTAATTTTGATATTATGTTATGCATTATTATGAAATTGATCTCGTTATACTGAAAATTAGACGTAGTTATTATTTTCGACTCTAATTTCATAGAAAAAAGCGTATTACCCAGAAGATATGATTTACAAAAATTATGTTCCAATTTTTGTAGAGCTTATGGGACTTAACTACGGGGTCATCAGTCCCTAAACTTACAAACTACTTATGAACTAGTTAATACAAAGGATGGCACAAATATCCATTCCCGAGGGGGGATTCGAACCCACGACCGTAGTGGCCGTGCAGACTGACTGGCGCGCCGCAGTCCACTAGGCCATCGCGGCCGGCTATGCTTTACATATTTGTACTTGTGTGAAACAAGAACATAAACGTATCGAATCAATTTAATTATGTTAATGCAAATCTTTACGTGAAGGGGAGTTGAGGGGAGGGAGGGGCTCCACACATTACCCCATGGGAAGAGGTGGGGAGTGAGGAACGAGGATCGAAATCTTGTTTAAAAAATAGATAACAGATGTCCCCTTATCGCCCACTTATTATAAATAGTAACTTGCAGACTCCTAACATACTAATTAGGAAGTTATTAGTAATAAGATGATGGTCGACATGCTGCCCCACGATGTTAGCATTGGCTCCAGAGGAAAAAAGTTTGACGACTACTGTTATAAATGAAAACCTGGTTATAAGTATCTCTAACGAGCCTTGATGAGTTGTAGTTAGACAATAGTAGCAGGAAGTAACTTGGATCCAGAATTACGTATATTCAATTCTAAGCAGCGAAAGTTGGTAGCCCGACCTCAGAGCGTGAGAACTGTGATTCGAAGACATCGCCGGCGAGCAGAAGGCTTGTTATTGACGTCACTCGGCCTGCTGACGCAGTGAAGGAAAGAGCGACCCTGGTGGCGATGAAGGTAACAGAAGTGAAAATGTTAAGTCGGTTGTATGCAAATTGCAGGAGGAAGCATTCAAAGCCTACATAGGGTAGAAAGCCTCGAATATCTGCTCCAAATAAGAAGAAATAAAGTACAACGAGTAGTCCATTGATATCGTGCATTAAGGTCCTAGTAACCTAATACATATAATATACAGGGGTTAGACTCGCGAGAAATGCAGTTTGAAATAAATTTAGATTCTAGCTATCCGTGCAGGAGGCGCTTAGTATTTGACCACGAACGGCATTGTACTCAATACGTTGAGTCAGTCGAAGGCAGAATAGTATCCTATTTAGTGGGGACTGCCCTTATCCCTTCCTCTGACCCTCTCTTTTTTTTCCAAACAAAACCTTGCCTTGAAGCTGAAGTCGCTGAAAATGACTGGACAAATCGGTTAGGATCACTGGCGTATGGATACGGGGCATGAGACAGACTGCGCCACTCTCAAAATCCTCTTCTCGTTCCGCCATTGTTCGAGGGGTAGAGGATATAAAGCTCTCAGAATGTAGCTTTTTAGTGTTCGGGTGTTTAAGGGGGACAAAACTACGATGGTCATCAGTCCCCCATTCCGTCACTAAGCGTCAAAAGTTCAGAATGTAGCAGTAAATGTGACATCTACATCTACATGGGATACTCTGCAAATCACATTTAAGTGCCTGGCAGAGGGTTCATCGAACCACCATTATACTATTTTTCTCCCATTCCAAAAAAACGTTCAAATGTTTGTTAAGCTTATGGGAGTTAAATACGGGGTCATCAGTCCCTAAACCTACAAACTACTACGAACTACCTTATACTAAGGACGGCACAAATATCCATGCCCGAGGGGGGATTCGAACCCCCGACCGTAGTGGCCGTGCAGACCGTGACTGAGCGCCGCAGTCCCCGCGGCCATCGCGGCCGGCTCTCCCATTCCACTCTCGAATAGCGCGCGGAAAGAAAGAACATCTGAATCTCTCCGTTCGAGCTCTGATTTCCCGTATTTTATTCTGATGATCATTTCTACCTATGTAAGTGGGAGTCAACAATATTTTCGCATTCGGAGGAGAATGTTGGCGATTGGAGTTTCGTAAGTAGCCCACGCCGCAGAGATAAGCGCCGTTGTTGTAATGATTCCCATCCCAGATCCTGTATCATTTCCGCAAATACAACTTTCCCTGTCTGAAAAACCGACAGCAAGAAATATGATAAAACAGCTCATTGTTGAGAATACATTTTTATTTTTCTTTCAAAGCCTATATTAAGGGAAGATAATAGACACGGAAGGAAATATTTATATAATGATTTACATAACGTGCTACAGTAACTGAAACTGAATGCGAGAAAAAAGCTAAACTGAATATTTTCAAATCAAAGCAAAGAATTTTCTATCCTACTATCGACTTTATACGAAAATTATGCACTGTGATTTTAAAAAGTATGCAGCTATGTCTGTCTGAAAGTTATTAGCTTTCTTAGTCTACTAGCTGAAAACCCGCCGTAGCCCGGGTATTTATTTATTTCTTTATTCCTGCCATTTTTCAGGAATATATTCATTTGTATAAGGGCTGTATGTCTGTAAAATCTCTTGGGAAGACAGTTAGTAGTAAAGAAGTAACAGATGAAATCATGGTGGGTGATGGGGCAGTTTTCCATGAAAGTTACTGTTTATATGCTCGTATCTCATCGACGGTGGTTCGAGTCCTCCCTGGGGCATGGGTGTGTGTGTTGTTCTTATGTTAGTTTACCTTAGTTTAAAAAGTTTCTAAGCTACAGACTGATGACCACGCAGTTTGGTCCGATAGATTTACAAACATTTGAACATTTTTTTGCTCATATCTCATGAAGTACGGGTCGTACTGTGATACAATTTAGAAGATACACTCAACAATATGCGTGTATATTGTCTGTAAATTTCTCTGTGGCTGCAATTTGTAGTGTAGAAATTATAAATTTTAACGTCACACCGAATGCCGTAGTTTTACTCCATAAACAGCGGAAAAGTAGTAAGCGAAAAACGTTTTTCCTTTCACCATTTTGCTATGGTTGTCAGTGAGAAAAAGTTTAATAAAGGTTTGAAATTATGTTTAAAGTTTGTTGCAAGTCGATAAGTACTCTCATTCTCAAACAGCGTATTTTTAAATCTCGCCGCATTATTTGGTAGTTTTTTGCGATTCCTATTGTTTCTGACGCCATATCTTCTGCACCACGTGTCATGTGTGATTATTAACCTTGCAGCAATTGTTAATTCATGGTAAGGAATGTGTGTACCAAATTTGGTTGAAATCGGTCCTGTGGTTTAGGAGTAAATGAGCAGCATTGTCGCTAAATGCAGCAGTTTTTCGCGCATCTCGTTGTTCATGACGTCATATCTCGTGAACTATGTATCGTACGTGAGTCTTACACTTACGGCGACCGTCCTCATGGGTTGAAGCTTAAAGATTGGTACTAAAGTGTAGATTTGTATGCAACACGTACAAACATACGGACACTCTGCTTTATATATTAGATCATATAAATTTTGAAATAACTTTTCAATATTTTTTGGTAATACTGTTACCCTGTTTGCGAGACTCGCGTTAAGTGTCTTGACTGGTCTCCATTTTACCTGACGGTGTTAGTAGCCCTCTGTACAACCAGAGTCGAACATAAAGAGTCGCGAAACTCGCAATGAATTTCTGCAACTTCGCGACTGCAGCGCTGCCAAGCGGCCGGGTCGTAAAATCACACCGCGAAGCGATCGAGTAATGAATGTGTATTTGGACTGAAGCAGCACTTTCAAAATAACTTCGTGTTTACGAGCTTTTGTGGCGCTATAAATTGTAGCAACTGTCAAAAATATAATTCGAAAATCTCTCATTTGCAAAGGATGCTCAGAAGTAACAGAATAATGTTATGAATAAACAGGTCTTCGTTTACTGTGGTTAGTTATACTTTTAGGCGTAGACGTAAATCTTTAACAATTCATTCACGTCCAAACTTCTGCTGTTAATGAGAATCACAAATACTTTACCACTATTTCATAATATTACTGCTGAATAAAACTAATGTATGAATGACTGCATTAGGTTCGTACCTCAGCTTCACGGAAATGATAACCCAGTATACTAACATATTTTGTCGGTTACCTGCTAGTTTGATAAAGTGAATATTTAGCTACAAATAAATATGTCCATATATAAGCTGTTAATGTTAGCACGTCACATTCTTGAAGACATTCAGTTTGATACCTGCCAAGTAGCTAAAAAATTATTGTGGGTACCGTACACAAAAGGCACAGAAGCAAGGACGAGGTGAAAAGATGGTTTGAACAACGATGTAGAATCTAATCCCCTACAATGTGAAAATCGTGTGTACTTTCCAAAACTGTATAATGTCCGAAATTCGCTGAAACAAAACTCGTGCAACATGTCACTACGTATCGAGAATGCGAACATAATCATAATCAGTTCCTTTTATATACATCAGCACATCAGGTGGCAATTCATTTTTGCTTTTAAAAGGATTCAGACGATATTAATGTGACTCGGGTATTGTGAACTGTATGAATTACACTGCACTGACAGTTTCTTAAATTATAGACTGTCATTAACAGAAGCAGTGATATTACTTCAATGATGTTTTCGTAATTGCTGCAATTTTTTTCCTAGAGAGTTTCGCGACTGTTTGTGATAGACTGTGGTACAACCCCCACCCTGGAGGACTAGGAGTCTTAAATTTGGGGTGGTCTACCCCTAAGAGATTGCCTTCGCCACGGCTTAGCGAGCCCCTACTGCCCGTGCTAGTTTTGGTCCAGCCCGGCCATTTTATTTCCCCTATTCCGCCATCTGGGGTGGCGCCCGATGGGGGACTGGCAAACCCCAGTTCCAAAAGAGAATTAATCAGAATGATGCAAAATTACTACAAAACTGCCGAGAAAACAGCATTACATATCAACGAAGAAAAGACGAAGTACATCTACATTTTCACATATACACCGCAATCCACCGTAATGTGTGTGTGGCGGAGGGTACACTGCCGCGGTGGAGTAGCCGAGCGGTCTAAAGCGTCTCGCTGCGGAGCGCGCGGTTGCTCGCCGTGGAGGTTCGAGTCCTCCCTAGGGCATGGGTGTGTGTGTTTGTCCTTAGGTTAGTTTACCTAGGTTTAAGTAGTTTGTAAGCTACGGACTGATGACCACGCAGTTTGGTCCGATAGATCTACAAACATTTGAACATTTTTGGAGGGTACACTCTACCACGTCTAGGCATTACATTTCCTATTCCACTCCCAAATAGAACGAGAAAAAACAGACTTGCCTCCGTACGAGCCATAATTTGTCTTATCTTGTCTTTGTTCTTTACGCGAAATGTAAGTAGGCGGCAGCAAGATCGTAATACACCCAGCTTAAAATTCCGGCCCTCAAAATTTCGTCAATAGAATTTCTCGAAAAGAACGTCGTGTATCCTCCAGCGATTTCCGTTTGAGTTTCCGGAGCATTTCCGTGACACTCGCGCATTGGTCGAACAAACCTAGCTAGCTGCACGCCTCTGAACTTCTTTCATGTCTTCCTTTAAACTGATCTTCTGCGGATGCAAAACACTTGAGCAATACTCAAGACGTGGTCGTACGAGCGTTTTATACGCGGTCTCCTTTACGGATGAAGTACATCTTCCCAAAATTCTCCCAGTAAAACGAAGTCGGCTGTCCGCCTTACAACGGTCCTTAAATGTTCGTTACAATTCATATCGCTGTGCAGTGTTACGCCTAGATATTTGAACGACGCGACAGCATCAAGAAGCTCACTACAACTGTATTCGAACATTATAGGATTTTTTCCTACTCATGCGCATCACCTTAGATTTTTCTACATTGAGAGCTAGCTGCCATTCTTCGCACCAACTAGAAATTTTGTCTAAGTCAACCTGTATGCTATTACAGTCAGTTACAGACGACACCCTCCCATACACAACAGCATCATCAGCAAACAGCCGCAAATTACAACTTACTCTGTCCATCAGATCATTTATATAGATAGAAAATAATAGCGGTCCTATCAAACTGCCCTGGGGCACGCCTGACGATACACTCGTCTCTGATGAACTCTCGCCGTCGAGGACAACGTACTGCGTTCTATTACTTAGGAAGTCTTCCAGCCAGTCGCAAATCTGTGAACGTATTCCATATTTTCGTATCTTCGTTAGCAGTCTGCAGTGTGGCACCGCGGTAAATGCCTTTTTGAAATCGGGAAAAACACAATCTGCCTGTTGCCCTTCATCCATGGCTCGCAAGATGTCATGTGAGAAAAGGGCAAGCTGAGTTTCACATGAACGATATTTCCTAAACCCGTTCTGATTTATAGAAAGAAGCTTTTCCGTCTCAAGGAAATTTACTATATTCGAACTGAGAATATGCTCCAAAATTCTATAGGAAACTGATGTCAAAGATATTGGCCTGTAATTTTGTGGGTCAGTTACCTTTCTTATAAACGGACCTCTCTCAGTTGCTTCTCTACACCGGAAATACCTATCACTATGTCCTGCATTTCGGAGTTAGTGCGTTTATCAAATGATGGTACATTTCTGCGGTCCTCCTGCGTGAAAGATTTCTTAAATGTTAAATTTTGAACTTCTGCTTTCCGTTTGTTTTCTTCTATTACTGCCCCGGAATGATCAACGAGTGACTGGTTAGTGGTCCCCTTATCGACTTTACATAGGGCCAGAATTTTTTCGAGTTCTCGGAAAGACCTTTTGCTAAGGTATGTCTGGTAATTATTGTTTGCTTCCTCGCATAGATCTTTTCAAATACGCACGAATGTCTGTTAACTTTTGCCTGTCATCATTTGCGTGTTCATTTTTGAACCGAGAGTGCAACAGTCTTTGCTTTCTCTGTAGCTTTCTAACATTATTATTATACCACGGTGGATCTTTTCCATCCTTAATCGATTTTACAGCCACATATTTCTGTAACCCTTTATTTTCAATGCATTTAAATTTAGTCCACAATTTCTCTACATCCATTCTACAGGAACAAAACTATGTCTATTCATTTTCAAAGTGCGATCCCAACAGTTGCTTATTGGCTCTTTCTAACAAAAACACGCTCCTAGCCTTCTTGATTGGTTTACGAACTTTGGTCACCATCGACGCTATGGCGATATCATGATCACTAACTCCTGTCTCTACACAGACATCGTTAATTAGGTCAGGTCTGTTCGCAGCTATTAGGTCTAAAATATTTCCAATGCGCGTGGGTTACCGGTTTAACTGCTCAAGACAGTTTTCCGAGAATGTGTCCAAACGTTGCTGGCAAGACTGCTTGTCTGTACCGCCTGAAGTGTAAGTAGAGAGTTCTCAATCTATACTCTTAAGGTTGAAGTCTCCCCCGACTAATATTACATGCTCCGGATACCTACGCACTATCTGTATAGACTTTCTTTGAATGACTAAAACTGCTGCAGCAGCACTATCAACTTTACTTGTCTTAGACGTGTTATTGGTGCTCTGATAAGTGGCCATAAGTTAGAAAATGAGAACTGCGCTGGAGTGACCGTGCGTTCCAAGGAGCCTAGCTGCAGAGCGCGCTGCTGCTCGCCGTCGGAGGTTCGAGTCCTCACTCGGATATGGGTGTATTTGTTGTCCTTAGCATAAGTTAGTGTAAGTAGTTTGTAAGCCTAAGGACTGATGACCAGAGTAGTTGAGTCCCATCGATTAACTTTGAACACATTTATAAAATGAGAAAAAAGGCACCTTTTACTGTAGATGGATTCACTTCCAAGTACCTAGGGTGTCTTCAGTAAAAACAATAGAACCGATACCTTTTACTAGCTAAAAAAATGCTTTGCAGCAACTTCAAAATCCACTTATATCAATTAACCATTATACCGGTGACGCTATATGCATGTGAAACATTAACATTTACAGTAAAAGATGAAGAAAAACTGTTAAAATTCGCCAGAAAAGTACTAAGGAAAATTTTGGACCTGTAAACGAAGAAAATAATTTGGACTGGAGAATGAAAAAAAAAAAGAAGATTTAAGTGAGCTGTACAAACATTGTAACATCGCCGAAGTGCTCAAGAAGAGAAGGCTGAACTGGGGAGGCCATATAGCCAAAATGACAGATTACCGAGAATGGCATGCGGCAGAACAATAGCTGGATCGAGAGAGAGAGAGAGAGAGGCAGACCCAGAAGCAGGTGGCGTGATAACGTTGGAGAACACATCCAGGATAAACGGCGACACCAAATGGACACATAGCCCACATTACAGAAAGTTGTGGAAGACGCTCGTAGAACGGGCGTATGATCGATAAGACCCTTGACACATCTAAAGTAAAGTAAATAACCTTTCCCTTAATGTTACTACTAAACCTGGTATTCATTTATGTATTCAAGCATTGACTTATGACTTCTCCTATCCCTTCTCTCTCTGTTCATATCCTTTTTTCTATATACATAAATGAATTGCTGTTCGTTATTCTCGCTAAAACTCGAGAACGGCTGAATCGATGTGGATAATTTCAGTCTTGAAATATTCATGTAAGCCCAGGGAAGGTTTAAACGGTGATAAAATGTGGAAAAGTTTTCCGGAAAAGAGGAAAATCGGGAAAAACTGAAACAGCATTTTCCATTGATCTATCAATGCCGTTCGTACAATTGCGATAAAATTTTGTACATTTCATGTTGAAAGCAAGAGGAAGGTTCACAGCAAATAAAAATTTGGAGAAGTCGTCCGGAAAGTAGGAAAATTTTGGAAAATCGAAAACGATTTTTTTGTATGAATAAAAATCAATTGCCACATGGTTGTAAGAGCACCACTTGAGTACGGTTTGATATAACAAGGTTTGCATGAAATAATTTTTTTAGAAAATGTACCGGAAAATTGGAAAATGCGTTTTTCAATGTGTTTCTGATTGAATTCAGCCCTATAAGTGGCTATTCGCACGACGGAGAGGGATAATTCTTCGTTTGTTTTGTTCACTAAGGTAATGGAAAAGTTTTCAGGAAAAAAAGAGGGGGATTTAAAAAGGAAAGTCGCAAAATTCGAACCAAGTTATTTTTTCAGTGTGTTTCTAAATGTACTCAACGCTATAAGTTGAGAACAGTTCATCCGATTGCGATAAAATTTGGATCATTTGACGTTCAACAAAAGATGGACGTTCTTATGAACTAAAAATTTTGGAAAGTTACCTGGAAAATTTGAAAATTCGAGAGAAAATAAAAGAGCTTTTTTCAATAGGATATCAATATCATTCGTCTGATTGCAATAAAATTTTGCACATTTGACGTTCAAAACAAGAGAACATTCATATTAGTAATTGCGAAGCATTTCCGGATCCACTAAATGACCCGGTGAACTCCGTATAACTTACCTCTTAATATAAACCATATTAATTTTAATCATATGTATTTTAGACCTAGTAGCTTTATAAAGGCATCATCAGATAGTCTAAGTATCGGCTCGATAGTGGGCGGAAAGAGTGGGCAAATCACGCACACATGTCCAGGATAATGTTCATGTCACATTCGTGAAAGTTCAGGGAAGGTTTAAACGGTGATAAAATATGGAAAAATTGCGAGGAAAATTTACATTTAAAACATGTAAACTAATGGCTTGGTTGTTCTGTTGGGTGCGTTCAGAAATATACTTTGAAAGAGTAAAGTTCTCTTTACACGATCTGAACCCGTATATGAACTGTCAAAGTCACTGTCAGAGGTTACATATACACTAAATATATGCAAAGTGCACACTGAATATAGTGCCACTGCAAAGTGCCTTATTATTGAAACTAACGCCAAAAACAATAAATTTTACTTCATTTGCCATTCTGTCACCATTATAGGTAGCATTATTAGTGCACGAATACGTTATTATCTGATACTGTTTAAAATGCTGAGGAGTAAAAGGCCTAACATACGTCGTCGAAGTCAATAAAATGTACCTGGTGACCAGCAAGAGACTGATAATGATAACACTCTTATTGGTGTGGTAGATTTGCGTTCTAAAGCGAATTACAATGAAGTAGATAGGTATAGAATGGAACGAGTTCGGGCAGATCGATCACAATGGCAGCGAATACGGGAAAATAACTCTTACAAATATGAGATCGTAAGAATTTAATATGTCATTTGTATTTTGATTATTATTTTTCTTTCTTTCTTTGAATACGGCACTTATTATTTTGTGCATTATGCAAGACAGCCTTATTTCTCAAAATATTCTCCCATAAATGTAACGTGCTTTTAGAAGAAAGAGAGAGAGAGAGATTGACAGAGAGAGATAGAGAAGAGAAAAAGAGAGAGACAGACAGACAGACAGAGAGCGAGAGAGAGAGAGAAGGAGTAGGAGAAGGCCGGAATAAATAAGTAAAAACCCGGGCAACGCCGGGTTTTCAGCTAGTATGTTATATTTATCGGAGAATATGTAAGAAATAAGGGTGTCTTGCATAATGTACAAAATGTCAAGTAGAGTATACAAACAAACATAGATAGAAATCAAAATACAAAATATATGTAACATCCATACATTCATTTAATTCAAAAATTGACTATAAACAATATTTCTTGTTACTTGCCCAGAATGCAATATGCATATTTTCTGTAGTGAGCCCATCCCTGAGCAAGCGACTTAAAGTTTTCCGTGTCAGAAACATGAAGATTTCAAATACACCCCACAGCATTGGCTAGATTGCCCTGTGATTTATTAATCACTGCAGACTCTTGAAGTTAAAGGTAGATCTGTCGAAAATAATGGGTATTCGTCGGATGTACACTGTTTCATTATCTTCCTTTCCTTATAGCTCTATAGAAGTCTATTGCTTTCTCTTTCTCATACAACCGTGTGCACTTCACAGTTCAAAGTTGGTTGAAAGTTGTCAACAGCACTCTCACCTTTCAGGAATTTCGTTAAGGTGACTGGAATATAGCAGTAAATAAGAAATGTAATAAAACGTGGTGACTGATGTGCAAAGCTTTACCCATCGCAGTACAGATGATCTCATATTTATTGAGTTATATGTTGTACGATTTTACAATTTTTCAGGTATATATGTCTGTAAAATCTGTTGCGAATACAATTAGTAGTAAAGAAGTAATAGATTAAAACTTGGGTGTGATGGGGCGGTTTTCCATGAACGTTACTGTTTATGCGCTCGTATCTCACAAACTAAGTGTCGTACTGTGAAACAATTTCGAAGTTACATTCAGCTATAGGTGTATATACTGTTTGTAAAATTTCCTCGGCTACAATTTGTAGTATAGAAATTATAACGTCGCACCGAATGCCGTTATTTTAGACCATGAACAGCGGAAAAATAGTAAGCGAAAAACTTTTTTCAATGCATCATTTTAGTGTGGTTGTCAGGGGGGGGGGAATATAATAAAAGTTTGAAATTATCTTTAAAGTTTGTTGCAAGTCGCTAAGTAATTTCGTTCTCATGTACTGTATTCATAAAGTCTCGTCCCAATATGTCGCAGTTTCATGCAACTCCTATTGATTACGACATTATATCTCTTGAATCATGTGTTTTATGTGGTCCTTACGGTTACAGAATAGGTACTTCACGTAAAGGAATATGTGAACCAAATTTGGTTGAAATCGGTTCAGTGGTTTAGGAGGAAACGTGCAACATTGTCGCGTAATGCAGCAGTTTTTCTCGCATTTCATTATTTATGACGTCATATCTTGTGAACAATGTGTTGTACGTGATCCTAACACCTACGGCGACCGTCCTCATGGATTGAAGCTTACGCCTGCAAAATTTCATAAAGATTGGAAGAAAACTGTAGATTTGTATGCAATACGCACGCACTAACAAACGCCGCGGTGGAGTAGCCGAACGGTCTAAAGCGTCTCGCTGCGGAGCGCGCGGTTGCTCTCCGTGGAGGTTCGAGTCCTCCCTGGTGCATGGGTGTGTGTGTTGTCCTTAGGTTAGTTTACCTAGGTTTAAGTAGTTTGTAAGCTACGGATTGATGACCACGCAGTTTGGTCCGATAGATTTACAAACATTTGAACATTTGAACACTAACAAACACACAAAAATACGGACACACTGCGCAAAAGTCTTTCTAAATCTTTATATATAAAGCATATTATCGTGTACTGATAAAAACAAGTGAATCATTGACATTATTAATAATAATAATTTCGTGTGGCTCACTGGCTTTGTGCAAGTCTGATAACATCGCTTACAGATTGAAACACTACATTGCAGTCATAGCATTAGGATCGCCATTTTTCGTCATTTGTAAATATTTCATTAGTTTAACGAGGCAGAAATCACGTAATTTTCTAAAATTTAAAGAAATTAATTACCATCTATGTAAATCAGAGTAATAAAGGCCATAGAAAAATGTTCAAATGTTTGTAGAGTCTATGGGACTTAACTACGGGGTCATCAGTCCCTAAACTTACAAACTACTTATGAACTAGCTACAACTAAGGACGGCACAAATATCCATGCCCGAGAGGGGATTCGAACCCCCGACCGTAGTGGTCGTGCAGACTGTGACTGAAGCGCCTCAGTCGCCTCGGCCACCGCGGCCGGCAAAGGCCATAGAATAAGTTAGTCAAAACACATTATATTACGGTAATCTTTTGTCAGAATATTAGTATAAATAATCCGCAGTTGGGTTACTCTCTCTGTGTAAGTTTAGCGCTCTGTAAGTTTAGTTTTTTATGAGTTTAGTTCTTTCTGTAACTTTAGCTCTCTCTGAGTTTTTGTGCAAGTGCATTTATTGTAAACTGTGTTATTCTAAAAAATATAGAAACGAGTGAGATTCTAAATTGTTTTAAAATTAGTCAGGAATTGGAACCCTTCATCGCATAAATAATATCTCTGATTTTCAATAGATCGTTAAATATAACTTATGTGGAAGAATAATTTATCAGCTACGTAGTGAAAGGAAATTTCCCTAAAATCTAATCTGCAAGGTCAATCCCATGATAAAATCAGGCATAAACTATTTCTTTTGTAACTGGCTTTGACATAAATGAAATACCGGGTCAAAAAAAAAAGTTATCAAATTAGAAGCCCTTGAGAAAAAGAATCTTCATGTTCAATCATTACAAAAGTCTTAAATAGGCTCAGAAAAAAGATAAATACGACCAGTGCATTAAGTTAATTAAGAGGCAGTATTTTATTACAAAAGATTATCAGGCATACCAACCTACATTTCATACAGGCAAGCCAAGTAAAAATCAATATAAAGAAGTCGAGTTACAGCGATTAATAATTTTATACACTTCTTAATGAATGCTCTTCTTACTTTAAAGTATCGTAGGTGGAGTTATGCCACTTGTTTTCTGAACCCCTCAGATAATTTATGGTTATTATTTTTATCAATATTTTTCCCAACAGCGAATTTTTCTTAGCGTCAATGTATAAGGTATGGATGTTATACCAAAAGGTGACATATAAAAATTTGTGCTGGGCCGGGACTGGAACCCGGGTTTTCCGCTTTTCGCGAGCGGTCGCCTTAACCACTATTTTTTCTTTTTTATTTAATAACGCTGGTAATCTTTCACACCAGTGCAGACACTAAACATTTCTTCTGTGTAGAGAGGGAGCAGCAGTGCGGACAGAACGGCCAGTCAGGCCGGCGTCGCGCCGCCAGACGCCCCCACAACCCACCGTTACCGTACACAAACAAAACTGTCCCCTGAAATTAACACAATTTTTAATTAAAAAGAAACAGGAACGGGTGTCTTCTTTCACCCACAGTGTTCTACTGTGTTTAATCTTCTTAATTTATTGAAATGAACTAATTGTAATCTGTTTGGTTCCTTGATAATACTTGGTTCCCATCTGTATGTATATCTGATGTCTTATTTCCAAATCTCTTTTTGACGTTTCTATGACGTTTCATTTTCCATTGAGCTATTCTCATGTATATTTCGCAGCTGGTAAGATCGTCGTCACTGTTGTAGTTTATAAATATGACACATAGTGACCTGTCATCCACATTATTGTGTTATTTTTAGTTTAACAGTATGGTGACGAATTACAGTGTTGATATTTTTATCAATATTTTTTCGCAACAGCGAATTTTTCTTAGCGTCACTGTATAACATCGTTATACAGTTAGGAGACCCAGTCATGAAAAAAAGGTTCAACCTTGTATGCAAGATGTATGAGACATGGGAAATACCCTCCGACTTCAAGAAGAATATTGTAATTCCAATTCCAAAGCAAGCAAGTGCAGGCAAGTGTGAAAATTGCAGAACTATCAGTTTAATAAGTCAAGGGTGCAAAATACTAACACTAATTATTTACAGACGAATGGAAAAACTTGTGAAACTCGACCTCGGGGAAGATCAGTATGGATTTAGGAGAAATGTAGGAACACGGGAGGCAATAATCACATTACGACTTATCTTAGAAGATAGGCTAAGGAAAGGCAAACCTACGTTTTTAGCGTTTGTCGATTTGCAGAAAGCTTTTGACAATGTCGACTGGAATACACTATTCAAAATTCTGAAGGTATAGGGGTAAAATATAGGGAGCGAAGAGTTGTATTCAACCTATACAAAAACCAGACAGCGGTTATTAGAATCGAAGGGCAAGAAAGGAACGCAGAGGTTGGGAAGGGAGTAAGACATGGTTGTAGCCTTTCCCCAATGTTGTTCAATCTGTACATTGAGCAGGCAGTGAAGGAATGGAAGGAGAAATTTGGAGAGGGCATTAAAGTGCAGGGAGAAGAAATAAAAACTTTGCAGTTTGCCAATGACATAGTAATTCTGTCAGAGACCGCAAAAAATCTGGAAGAGCAATTGAATGGAACGGACAGTTTCTTGAAAGGAAGATATAAGATGAACATTAACAAGAGTAAAACGAAGGTAATGGAATGCAATGTCAGAAAATCAGGCGATGCTGAAGGAATTAGATTAGGTAACAAGACAATAAAAGTAGTAGATGAATTTTTTTATTTGGGTAGCAAGGTAACTTCCAGATTCAAAAGGATGTAGGTTGCCGAAAGTATTCTAAGATGAAGAGACTCGCACAGGACAGGGTAGCGCGGAGAGCTGCATCAAACCAGTCTGCGGTCTGAAGACCACAACAACAACTACAGCAGTCATTTATTGTTATTATTTTACGGAAATAAGACGCCAATAACAGAAGTAAGTACTCACCCCTGTCCGTCCTATTGGAGCCGGCGGACGTCGCAGCAGGCTGGATAGCGCCAGCGGTGGCGGGGTCCGGCGTGGTGGAAGACGGGGCGGTGACGGACGTGAAGACGTCGTCGGTGAAGACCTCGTCGACTATGGTGATGTCGGGCGCTGGGTCGGTGTCGGTGTCTGCGGCAAACGGGGGGAATCGCGCGGCGGCGGCGGTGGTCGGTGCCACCGCTAGCAGCAGCGCGCACAAGTGTCGGAGGGCCATGGCGGACTCGCGGCTAGTGGTGAGGCCTCAGCCTGCAGCGGCCGGCAGCTGCGCACCGTTAGCGGACCTGCCGCGTTGCGAAAACCCGCCTCCCGCCGGCCGCATCCCGGCTACCCGCTGCCCTAAAAAACGCTCCAAACGGGTTCTCCCGCCTAAACACTTCCTATACATCTAGCCGGACACACTGTGACGAAACACACCGCACTATACTCCGTTCACTCTGAAGTGGCGGCTCAAGGTCACGCAGCTGTGTCCCCACTGTACACCCTCCCTCCCCTACTCCCTCGCCAGCACACTGCGCAGGCAGCAGGGGGGTGAAACTCATATAGGGATTTCCGGTAACACGATGTTGGTTCGCTGCCAGGCCACATGGAGCGCTGCGAGCGTTGCGATTTTTCATCTCGCTTTCCTATTGGATGATTTACGCTTTACAATCCTCCATATTTGTTTTGATTCGTAGGTGGTGTTCTGTGCTGAGGTGCTATAGCAACGTCTTCCTAATTGCGATCTTCTGTGTGCATTTTGTGAGTTTCATAAATTTCATTTATTTGAACTGTACAGAAGTTCCATTTCATATGACTGAAGATGCATAAATAGTAATCAACAGAAATAAATATAAATTGGTTTTTGTAGACATCGCAGTAGGCCTACATTCTTGTTTGCAGGACAGTGTATATGGCTGTCAAATTATTTATTTGTACAACCTACTATTCCTCTTTTGGTCACATGAGTGGATATAATTGTGCCTTAGCGTATGTGAAAACTGAAAAATCATTTATATAGTTGCATGCAATATCAGATGATTTTTCGTCTGACATGCACAAAATCACACTTATTTCCATGGGATAACGCCACACGGTGAAAATCGCAGTACCGAGTTTTAGAAACAAAAAATTTTAAGGTCAAAAAGATTACCACAACATCATTTACGAAGTTTGACCGACTTTAAACAACAGCCACAAGCTATTAATGTTAGTTTTTGATTTAAATTTCTCGTATATATTACTTTGCAAGGTCTCAAAAGCCTTTCTATGAAGTCCACCCTCAAAGAATAAATGAAAAATACTGTCATCTACCAATATAACATTTTCTCATTCGTCTATTTAGAAGTTAACATATGGATTTTCGCGCCACATTTTTCGGATTGAAAGTTCACTGCCAGGCCACTAGTAGCGCTGCTGTCGTTCTGTGTTTCCGTGTGATAACATGGTCTTTGTACTTCTGTTATTTTTGGTGTTCTGTGGCAGGCAGCCCGCTTAGACAACGCGCCAACAATAATAAGAACTGCCGGTTTTTTAAATTAATTTATCACATTTTAGTGACCTTCATTTCGTTCGTTGCGATACTTATATAATGAACATCACTCCAGAGGTTATTACCTGAAAATAATTACATTAATAAAGAGAAATATGTAACTCACCAAACAGAAACTACGGTGGGCGGACATCAGATTCACTATCTTCGTCATCACTGGAAGTCTCGTCACTATCGTCACGTAGATTTATTAAAATCCTCTGTATTTGTTCACCTCTAAGTCCTTCCTTCGCAAAGTCTTCTTCCTGCAATCGCTCCGCATGGGCAATGCATTTCTGCCAATCTTCTATTGTCACGTTTTTAATGGTGTCCTCCAGTAATTTTCTCACATCTCTAATTTTAAATTAAGAATTCTTTTCTGCTACCTCTCGCTTTATTTGAGCCCATATCAGTTCAATGGGGATTGTACTGACAGTGATAAGGAGGAAGCCGTATTACTTCATGCCCCATTTCTGTAGCTAGATCATCAAGCTCATATCGCCTAAAACTGCTGCTGTCTTGCCTGACAGTGCAAAGCAATTCGGCTATCGTGTGTGTGGGATAATGTGGTATGCTTTTGCTTTGCAGCCATTCCAAAATATCGGCTTTCTTGAAACTTGAGTTGGGAATTTTTTCTTTAAGCATGGAATGATATCTTGCATTGTCCATGACAATCACACATCCTTCTTCCAGACTTCGAAGCAGATCAGTAAACCATTCCCTAAAGACTGTATTATTCATTTCTTGGTGGTAATCAACACCGCTTTTAGCCTGGAACACCAATTCTGCCCCCTCAAAGAAACCATATTTGGCCGATCCGGTATGGCAGATTATCAGACGTGATCCTTTACCTAACGGGACCTTTAGACCACCGTTTCTTTTAGAATCCTGCCAGATAAAACTTTTAGAATGGTTCTGATTTACCCATATTTCGTCGATGTAAATGATAGGTCGAGGATGATCTTCATTCCTTATTTCAAGCATTCTTCTTAAAAATGAGGCTCTTGCGGCTACATCTTTTCTCTCCATCAAAAATCTTCGACCGTCATTAGTTCTTCTATATCTGAAGCCAAGTTTTCTCACAATTTTATGCAAAGATGTAATAACTCCTGCATAGTCTATCTTATCTTTTAAAACATCTTTAAGTTTTTTAAGTGTTGGGTATTCGCCATTATCGTAAAATTCTTGGATTGAGCGGCGGATTACGTCTTTTTGGAAATCGTCTAATTCTGTGACAGGCTTTTGGCGAGTAATGTTTTTTCTTGGAGATGAAAAGCTTGGCCCTAGGATATCTTCATTTTCGATTACACTTTTATGTGCTTCCTCGCAGATGCGTTGCACTGTTCTTACCGACACCTGACAGGCTTCTGCGGTTGTTTTTTGAGTATCTCTGAAAAAGTCGCAAACCTTTTCTTGGCAGTTTTCCAACGCTTTGAAAAAATTATACACTTTATACACAATATCCTTCGACTGACGCCTAATATCACTCAGACTCGACATTGTAACAAATTTAAATGTAAACGCAGAGGAACGCTACCACACTGTTGTAGAACTGCAGAAGGGATGGACGGCGCGCTGCGGAGAGGGGAAAAGGCACTGTGGAGGGGGTGATCACGTGACGTGCCGAGTGCAGGCCGAATGACCTTGAGCCGCCTCTTCAGAGTGAACGTAGTTTTATTAAGCACTAGATGTACCGAGCTGAACAATCCGCCATTTTGAATCCCAATCCGGCGACAGTGTTGTACGCTTTGGTGTCGCGAAGTGAATCAGCGAATATTGTGTGATTTCATTGTTTCACAGTGTGAAATGGTCGGTTCCGCTGCTCCAAACTGCTCAAATAATAGCAAACATGGTCGCTGCGGTTTTCTTCACACATACATCGGCGTAGAAGGTCGCTTGTAAATTACAGACGCCAAGTATGGACGCCGAAATCGAGCAACTATCTGCGTAACGTCAAGAACAAACCTTTGTTTTTATTTGCATTAGAAATAGTTATCCCCAGACAGGTAGAAATGAAAATATAGGCCTATATATGTAAGCAATAGTTTGTTATAATTTTGCTTCAGATTGTTAACATGACGTACTATGTGTTTAAAGTGGGCTGTTAATTGTATTTAATGAGATGCACGAGTGCAGCTGGCTTTTCCCAGCTAGTGGTTTTCAAATTATAGTATTAAATAGGAGATACTATACTGAGAGAGGAATTTGACAGAGCCCTGAAATACCTAGGTCAGAACAAGGCCCCAGGAGTAGATGACATACCCTCAGAGCTACTAAAGTCTCTGGGAGAGCCAGCCATGACAAAACTATTTGAACTGGTGTGTAGCATGTATGAGGCAGGCGAAACACCCTCAGACTGTAAATGTAATAATCCCCATTCCAAAGAAATCAGGTACAGACAGGCGTGAAAATTACAGAACCATCAGTTTGATAACTCATGCTTGCAAAATTTTAACACGAATTATCTACAGGAGAATGGAAAAGCTGGTAGAAGCTGACCTCGGGGAAGATCAGTTTGGGTTCAGCAGGAACATAGGAACCCGGGAGGCAATACTCACTTTACGTCTTATCTTAGAAGATAGATTAAGGAAAGGCAAACCTACATTTTTAGCTTTTGTAGATTTGGAGAAAGCGTTTGACAATGTTGACTGGAATACACTCTTTCAAATTCTGAAGTCAGCAGGGATAAAATACAGGGAAAGGAGAGTTATTTACAACTTGTACAAAAGCCAGACCGCAGTTATTAGACTCGAAGGGCATGAAAGGGAAGCATCAGTTGGGAAGGGTGTAAGACAGGGTTGTAGCCTTTCTCCGATGTTATTCAATTTGTACACCGAGCAGGCGGTGAAGGAAAGCAAGGAAAAATTTGGAATAGGGATTAAAGTTCAGGGGGAAGAAATAAAAACATTGCGTTTTGCTAATGACATTGTAATTCTGTCGGAGACAGCGAAGTACCTGGAAGAGCAGTTGAATGGAATGGACAGTGTGTTGAAGAGAGCGTTAAAATGAACATTAACAAGAGCAAAACAAAAATAATGGAATGCGGTCTTAGAAAATCAGGCGACGCTGAAGGAATTAGATTAGGTAACGAAACAATGAAGGTGGTAGATGAGTTTTGTTACTTAGGTAGTAAAATAACATGCGATGGTCGCAGTACAGAGTATATAAAATGCAGAATGGCAATGGAAAGAAAAGCATTTTTGAAAAAGAGAAATTTGCTAACATCGAATATTAATTCAAGTGTAATGAAGACTTTTCTGAAGGCATTTGTGTGGAGTGTTGCCTTGTACGGGAGTGAAACATGGACAATAAGCAGTGCGGACAGGAAGAGAATAGAGGCTTTTGAAATGTGGTGCTACAGAAGAATGCTGGAGATTAGGTGGGTAGATCGCATAACTAATGGAGAGGTACTGAACAGAATTGGTGAGAAAAGGAATTTTTGGCATACCCTTACCAAAAGAAGGGATCGCTTGGTAGGACACATTCTTAGACATCGAGGAATCGTAAATTTAGCATTGGAGGGAAGTGTGTGGGGAAAAAATCGCAGAGGGAGACCAAGAGACGCGTATATTAAGCAGATTCAGGTGGATGTGGGTTGCCGTTCTTATGAGGAGATGAAAAGGCTTGCTCAGGATAGAGTATGGAGGAGAGCTGCATCAAACCAGTCTCCGGACTGAAGACCATAACAACAACGGCGCGATTTCAAAGCATGAATATCTTTTAGCGTCAAAGACGCGGCTAGGGGATCCTGTGACCCGACTCCGACACTAAGTCTGCTGTGGACGGACAACGCCAGCTACAGTACATCGCTGACCGTCACGTCATCACGTTTAGTCCGTCTGCCTGCCTGCAGAACAATTATACACGAACGATGACACAAAAAAGACAAGGATCACTGTATGCAGCCACGAGAAAATTACAACTGATATTAAGATTAATGATGTACCATTGAAACAAGTTAATGTATTTACCTACTTACGAAGTAAAATTACACCAGATGGCAAAAGTTCAGCAGACATAAAAAGTAAAATTGCACAAGCTAAACTAGCCTTCAACAATAAACGGATGGTTCTTACATGAAGAAATATAAAAGAAGAGACCAAAAACGCATTTATAAAATGCTATGTGTGGAGTGTGGAATTGTATGGCTCCGAAATTTGGACACTCGGCGTTTGCGACAAGAGAAGACTGGAATCATTTGAATTGTGGTGTTCGAGGAAGATGCAGAAAACCCCTTGGATGGCCAAGATGACAAACAAAGACGTTCGTAGAAGAATCGTCGAAAAAAGAGCATTTGTGAAAACGATAATGAAGAGAAGAGACAACTTAATAGGTCATCTGTATAGGCACAGTGAGTTTATAATAATTGTTATGGAAGGAATGGCAGAAGGAAGAAGAGGCAGAGGAAGACCCAGATTGCAGTACTTGAAACAGTTTCAAAGAGAGATAGGAGCGGAATCATATCAGGAAATGAAGAGGCTATCCGAGAACAGAGAAGTGTGGAGGAGAAGAATTGCTGCCAACCAGTCTTCGGATTGAGAACGAGAGAGAGATGTTTAATGTTTGTATAGTTTATGGGACTTAACTACGGGGTCTACAGTCCGTAAACTTACAAACTACTTATGAACTACTTACGGACGGGACAAATATACATGACCGAGGGGGTATTCGAACCCCCGACCGTATTGGCCGTGCAGACTGTGACTGGAGCGCCTCAGTCTCCTCGGCCACCGCGGCCGGCGAGAGAGAGATGACACAAACTGACTGTGAAGTGTCGAAAATGTTAAATTATTGGATTATGTCGTTCAACTTGCGTAACGTCACACTTCTCACTTTCATTAAGATTTAACAAGAAAAAAAAATGTTTTGTGGTAATCACATATGCGAAAAGTAATATAAACTACACAAACTGAGCTAACTAAATATATGTATCATTTTACTATGTTTCACTTCAAAAATATTCTTGTGTATTCTTAATTTATAATGAAAGCTTTAAATAAAGAAATGAATGGTTTTGTACAGTGTTAGACAAACATTTCATTGCTTTTTCTTCGTAAAACACGAAGCAAATTATGTACAGCAAATGACATAACACAGGTACTGCAAGAAATTTTCAGCCATTTATGTAGCCTACCTCTTTTAAACATAGAAATTCTTATTTATGATTTTTTTCCATTAAATAAATGATACATTTGTTAAAGGTTAACTTTTTTCGCCTGTTTAGAAACATTTGCCTATCTCTCGCTCTTAACTGCAGGCATCGTTTTTGACCTTAGTTGATCATTTTCGTTTTTAATGAAATTATTTAGTATGATATTACTAACAATGTGCAAAATTAATTCCTTGACCACATTTACTGAATGAACAGGGCAAGAATGACCTAGAAAAATATCAGGTACACACGTTCCTACTAAAAGTTTTACAACAGTTCGCTGATTCTGACTGCACAAAAACTCTACTCTGAACTGGTTGAGTACACATTACAGCACACACATAATATGCACAAGCACCACATCATCTCTTGGATAACAGAGGCCACCTCTATCTGATGCAGCACTTTAACTGTAGCATGACATGTTGTCCCTTGTATCATTTTGTACAGTCAAAAATTCTGTACAATAACTGCACTTTAACCATTTGTTACATGCATAGGAACAGTACCCTGCTATCTAATAAATGAGAGGCCACATTTCATCAGAAATTTCATTGACGTCATTTCCGTCTATGACACAGGGAATAAATTCTGAAACATCTGTCACATCATAATCTTCACAGGTAGAAAAAATTGCAGAATCACCCATGTCCATCAAACCGCGCATTCTTATTTTCTTTTCTACCTCAAAAATCTGGCGGACTGAAATGTTATAATTTGAGCCAGCCAGTTGTCTATACTGGCCAAATGGGGTTCTGACCCATGTCTGGATTTTTCCTGGCAGAAAGAAATTGTATCCAAGATCGTTAAGACAATGGTTTGACAACTGTATGATAGCCTCTGTTGAATGACAAAAGCAAAATGTTTTCTTTTGTAAGTTTATTGCCAGTAGTTAGTGCCTTCCACTTCTTCATCCACTGGACAAACTCCTGAAGGAACACTAAATGTGAAGAGCTTTTCGTCATTGGGCTGTAACACTGGCTGATATTGTGTAATGGCCTTAGATTTCTTAGTTCTGTTGGAATGCATTCGTTAAATATTCTTGGAGCCAGAGCAACGTTTTGCCTTTCTAAATGTGTTGGGTACAAAGCTTTCAGAGAAAGGGAAACTCCATATTTTATAAGTTGGTATTTCTCAATTGAGTGCATGGATTTTAAAGCAGCAGAGGGAGTTACTGCTCTATCACTTCCATTAAATTCTGGGAATATTAACCGCTGGTTAGCAACATTCAACCATGAATTTTTCAAGCACTTTACAATATGGACCGTATCAATCACAAAAAATAATTTTCTGCTTGGATCTTTTGGTTGTACATATTGGGTCTTCAGTTCTGGTGGGTCACATAAATAGGAAATGGCCTTTCTATTTACAGCACTATTATCAGCCACAATAGCATGGGCTTTGAATCCTATCTCTTCCAGTCAAATAATAATGCGTTTTACCTTAGAGCACAGCTGAATACCATCGGCATTTGCCACTGGTAATATATGAACAACATCTTTTAATGAGGACATCAAGCTTGAAATCATAAAAAGCTGTTTTAGCCAGCTCATTTTTGTCTGCAGCAGAACCTACAACAGTGCCCTGCTTGTTATCCATCTGTGGTTTAACATCTCATCCATTAATAACAGGACCAGTGTGTCTTGCTGATCCAGAAGTGGAAACTTTATATAACTGAGAAAATTTTCATTCTGCTTTCTTTGAGTATCAGTGATTAATTTAGAGTGTGCCTGGTTAGGGGAGGAGGAGATTACCTGAACTCCTGATAAATTTGTAAGCATGTGGTGAAATAGAACATACCAGGGAGGAAAAAAACGACAGTCTCCCAGGAATAACTTGTCACACTTACCTTGCTTGTTAAAATCATTTGTTCTTTGAGGAAAGCCAAACCATTACGTCTCTCAGGAAATATTTCTCCAACACGAGTTATTACTTTTTTCACTGCAGCTACACAATAAGCAACTGACTGCTTGCCAGATAAATGCTCCACAAATGCACAGTGTATATTGTGGATAATTTTTTCCACCTCGTTAATACCTGACACAACGACTGTAAATCTGGTGTCTGAAGCACTTTTTACTTCCACATCATCGAAAAAAACTGATAAATTTAAATCCTCGTTAATTCTGACACACCACCTCATTCTTGGTTGAGGTACCTCAGTTATAATTATGAACAATAACACTTTATCTTTCTGTACAACAGACCAATCAGGGTGCAATGTTTTAGAACTAAGTTTCGTTTGTAGTTCATTAATATCTAGAACAGTATCTTGCGGCGAGCTTCAGATGATGTTACCACACTTTCTTCGAGTGCAAGTGCTAGCTGTTCATTTTCTAAAACTTGTTCTTCTGTCTTCAGGATCTTCCCTCCTCGCTGTAGTTTTTATCACATACGATGGGCATTTTGGAAACGCCGATGGTACAGCTCCTGAAAGAATAAAATATTCGTAAGTTTCTTTTGGATTGTATCGAAATAATCTAACTAATCTAGGTTTCTTTTTTTAGGAAGACCTATTTTTTGCCGTCGTTGTGTTAGCTTGTTCTTGGTTGTTCGTTGAATATTTGGCTCAGCTTTTTTATTACAGAGTTCGTTTAGCCTCCTGACCGGGCGCGCTGAGCCACGGCGCCCGGCATGGCTTCAATAAGGGTGCTGTTAACAGTCTTCCTGTTGGTCATACATACTGGTTTCTTGTTCCACATCCTGCTGCTGAAAATGCAGTTCACAGAACTACAAAATAAAAGTCACAATCCATTATTTCTGAAACTCTATTACAGATAATTAAAATCAAAGGCCTAACAATAACATAATGTATTTACGGGTAATCAATTACTTACCTTAGAATTACTCGTTGGCTGAAAGTCGTGTCTATAGATAACTCGACTCCATTTATGCCTCAGTATTTCGTCTTCTGGGAAGGAAAACACACTGACCTTTGGGCCATTTGCGTAATTCCCTTTGCAATTAGGCACTGAATATCTCTAAGGCATTTTGAAAAGTACCAAACACTACAGAAAACAATACTTCTCAGATTTCTAAAACGCTAACTCACGCCAAAACAAACAACACAACGATGGCAACTCCCTTGAATCAACGGACTAAACGAGGTGACCTCACTGCCTCTTGGACCGCGGCCAACGGGAAAGACAGGCCCCAACGCAGACGTCATGCCACGTAAGCAAGGTAGTTCCGAGCCGGCGCGATCGCTAGCCGATTGGCCGGCCGCTGGGGCACTGCCCACTGCCTCATAGCGGCCAGCCACTGAGCTAGCGATCGCGCCGGCTCGGAACTACCTTGCTTACGTGGCAAGACGACCGCACTGGGGCCTGTCTTTCCCGTTGGCCGCGTGGCTGCCCGCTATGACACAGTGGGCTGTGCCCCAGCGGCCGGCCAATCGGCTAGCGATCGCGTCGGCTCGGAACTACCTTGCTTACGTGGCATGATGTGTGCGCTGAGGCCTGTCTTTCTCGCCGGCCACGCTCTTGCACCCAGCGTTAAGAGGTCTGTTCTGTAGGTACCGTTCGGACGGAGCGTAGACACACCGAGATGTGCGCTGCTCGGCGCCTCTACGCGAAGTCCCGTGCACTCGCCGACTCCTATGCACCGAGCGTTTGAATTTTAAAACCATGTCAAGGATTGGTACTGCTCGTAGTGCTTTTGCATACGAGGAACTTAGGCATGATGGTCAAAGTAGGAGGACAGATGAGAATTTGCGTCAGCCCGAGAGACGCCTCGAACTTTCGACTAGAGCAGTCGCGGAATCTGTTGAGTGACGTCCCAGATCGCACGAACACTGCCGCGCTGCTAATGGTACAACGTTCTGCACAATATTCCTCATATCAATTGAAACAATGCAGAATAATTTATTGCATAAGGGGCAGAGCTGGATTAATATTTTACTGCCTTGCTTAGTTTACGTACCTCTTTCTCTTGAATGTTGTATTATGGTCTTCAGTCCAGAGACTGGTTTGATGCAGCTCTCCACCCTACTCTATCCTGAGCAAGCCTTTTCATCTCCTCATAAGAACGGCAACCCACATCCACTTGAATCTGCTTACTATACGCGTCTCTTGGCCTCTCTCTGCGATTTTTACCCCACACACTACCCTCCAATGCTAAATTTATGATTCCTCGATGTTTAAGAATGTGTCCTACCAATCTATCCCTTCTTTTAGTCAAGGTATGCCAAAACTTCCTTTTCTCACCAATTCTGTTCAGTACCTCTTCATTAGTTATGCGTTCTACCCACCTAATCTTCAGCATTCTTCTGTAGCACCACATTTCAAAGCCTCTATTCTCTTCGTCCGCACTGCTTATCGTCCATGTTGCACTCCCGTACAAGGCAACACTCCACACAAATGCCTTACACTTAAATTAATATTTGATATTAGCAAATTTCTCTTTTTCAAAAATGCTTTTCTTCCCATTGCCATTCTGCATTTTATATCCTCTGTACTGCGACCATCGCATGTTATTTTACTACCCAAGTAACAAAACTCATCGACCACCTTCATTGTTTCGTTACCTAATCTAATTCCTTCAGCATCGCATGATTTTCTATGACCGCATTCCATTTTTTTTTTTTTTTTTTTTTTTTGCTCTTGTTAATGTTCATTTTATACGCTCTCTTCAACAACACTGTCCATTCCATTCAACTGCTCTTCCAGATCCTTTACTGTCTCTGACAGAATTACAATGTCATCAGCAAAACGCAATGTTTTTATTTGTTCCCCCTGCCCTTCCCAACTGATACTTCCCTTTCATGCCCTTCGAGTCTAATAAATGCGGTCTGGCTTTTGTACAAGTTGTAAATAACTCTCCTTTCCCTGTATTTCTTTTCAATAAATCACCTATTTGTTTTCGAAATTATAGTCAACTGTTTTTCTTTACATGCAGATGACATCTACCGATTTGGATCCCATTAGGATAACTCTTTCTTGGTGCATCTTGGCCTTTACTTCATTTACACTGCTGGCTATCCAAAATGCATCAAGAATGAGCAGAGATATCACACCCAACTTTATTTTCACATAGCCTCTTTTTAAAACACTGTACTTCAAAATGTTTCAATGTTTGTAGAGCTTATGGGACTTAACTACGGGGTCATCAGTCCCTAAACTTGCAAACTACTTACGAACTAGGTAACACTAAGGACGGCACAAATATCCATGCCCGAGGCGGGATTCAAACCCCCGACCGTAGTGGCCATGCAGACCGTGACTGAATCGCCTCAGTCCCCTCGGCCACCGCGGCCGGCGAACCTCCAACGGGAACAGCCGCGCATCCATGGCATGGTGCCAGAGATCGCGTGGCCATTCCCGCGCGGCCACAGCCCCTGGCAGGGGCTTGCTATGAAATGACACTCCACAACGTCTCTCATGGTTGTAGGACCGTCTGGCGAGAGACAGTCAGGTTGGTAACCCACTGACTCTTGGGGCGTCTCTAGACATATTTTGTTGGTCATTGGGACTCAGCTCAAAGTGGGAGTCATCTCTGAAGCTAGGGGTGTAGCCAGATGGGCAGTGGTGGTGGAGCTCTGGGCTTCAACCCCCACCCCTCCCCCAAATGTTGACAAAGCTAACAAAAAATGGCATCATTTTGTATCAGGATAAAGCCTGCCTATATTTTGCCAAGACTGGAAAACCAATGTACATGCTCTGTACATGTGATTCCCATAGTTTGGAGCCGGAAACAAAGACATTCATATCCTATGGTATGTCCCAGACAAAGAAATGCACGCCGCGGTGGAGTAGCCGAGCGGTCTAAAGCGTCTCGCTGCGGAGCGCGCGGTTGCTCGCCGTGGAGGTTCGAGTCCTCCCTGGGGCATGGGTGTGTGTGTTTGTCCTTAGGTTAGTTTACCTAGGTTTAAGTAGTTTGTAAGCTACGGACTGATGACCACGCAGTTTGGTCCGATAGATTTACAAACATTTGAACATTTTTGAAAGAAATGCACACCTGGGTAAAAGTCACGTTCTTGTAGCAAACGTTTGTGTCTGGAGAAATTGACCGTCCTGTCTCACATTGGCTTAGTTATGGTGAGTACTACTGAAATAATGAGCAGTTCACTTAGGTTTTTCCCAGATGTTTTTTTAATTTGTCTGCTCCTTATAGATGAGTGT
Source organism: Locusta migratoria (assembly GCA_026315105.1). Taxonomy (NCBI): domain Eukaryota; kingdom Metazoa; phylum Arthropoda; class Insecta; order Orthoptera; family Acrididae; genus Locusta; species Locusta migratoria. The sequence continues at coordinate 507,029,096 of CM048745.1, forward strand.
GACTTGCCTGTTTTCCAATCACTAGGAACAATTCCTTGTTCAAGGTACCTACGGTCACTTGTGGTAAAAAGGGGGACTAAATCTGGCGGAGACTCCTGTGTAGCCGCACAGAGATCGCCGCGTGGTCTAAGGAATCATGATACAGATGGGGCGTACTCTCGCCGGAGGTTCGAGTCCTCCCTTCAACATGTGTGTGTGTGTGTGTGTGTGTGTGTGTGTGTGTGTGTGTGTGTGTTTGTGTGTGGGTGGGTGTGTTTTGTCCTTAGTGTAAATTAATTTAAGAAGTTTGTAAGTCTAAGGACTTATAACCGTAGCAGCTTGGCTCAATAGGTTTACAAACATTTGAACACTTTGAATCTGTATAGAAACTGTCAGTGACTTCATTTTGGAGTTTTTACCTGTTTTTCAACATTACTATTAGTAATTAGAGTATAAGGCATCAGTATTTGTTGATATTCGTACATAGACGAATCAAGGTTCCTGTCTAGTCAAACAGTATCAGTGCACCTATTTTTAGCCATTGACAGCTTTCACGTACTGCAAAAATTTGAGTTAGGCACTGCTTCTCTGATAATGCTTCAGAAGTTATTGAAAGCTTCACGCACTGCCTTTCTGATTGCCATCTGTGTTTCTCCCAATTTTGAAGAATACTTAGAAACGCTGTTCTAGTTAATAAGAAGCAGCCAAAACAGTGGGAATTTGATAGGTAAACAGACTGCAAGAAATAGCAAAGTCGGTGGAAAGAACTGACAGCCACAGTTTATTTATGATACTCGAGGAATCATCTGCGGCGATTGCACTACATGAAAAGGGGACATACGTTCTATGGTGATTGTTATGCATTGTAGATCAATCCGTTGAATGATGAAAAGGAAAATGCCTTCCATGAGGACAACGCACTGAATCACACCTGTGCAGTTTCGGCCGTGGGAAACTATAACGGCTCTTGCTGCCTAGCCGTGCCTAAAGAAGTATTTGTCGCCGGCTCGCGCACAAAATCTGTCTAATAATTAATTAAATAAAATGAAATAAAAAATTATACCTCCATATAGAACCCTCACATATCCCCTTCGGTATTTTCTTTTCAAAATTGGGGTTTTTCGTAAAGTAAAAGGCGCAATTTTGAAAATGAACAAAAAATAATAGTGGCAATACAGACATTAGCAACAGTCTGTACATCTGGTCATTTGTGCTGTAAAAGATAAAATTTAGAAAAAATTACTGTGACAATTTACTAAAGTTCCAAAATTGTAAATCGCACAACATGGTATTATTCTTTTAGGTCTTGCATCTAATTGGCTGCAAATAAATATTTATGTTCTGTACCTAAACTTTGTTTTACACCTGCTGTTATTTGTCATGCTTTCTTACAGATTATGTTATTGAATCCCATTACCAAAACAAAATATTTTCGAACATGTCATAGTGCCAAAACGATTTCAATTCAACACATAATATAATTTTTGTGTCCCGACTTCGTCGCCGCTTTTGTGTCCCAGCCTCGTCGTAGGTGTCGGTGGCCGAGTGGAATGAGACCGACACGCTGGTGCAGGAACGGAAGGGAGCAGCCAGAAACTATAAACACTCGAGTAAATTAGAAAGAGATATATATTGCACCGAATGTAACAATACTTAACTTTTACATAGTACTGCAGAATGTTGATACATAGTTGTTAGAGGCCTGCCTAGTGCCTGTACAATAGCAAAGTCTTCCCTCGTGCCTATCGGATTACGAAGGTCCTATCGGGTTGCTATCTCAGTCCGAAGTGCCAAGTCCTTCAGTGGTGGCCACGAGCGTCGTTGTACCAGAGGGCGCTCGTGGCTGTCGTCGTGAGATCGCCGCGCCGTGCGTGCATGGCGGCGCGCGGCGAAAGTAGGTGGCGCGCACTTTGTACTTGTGCGACACCACAATAATAATCTTCAGTATAGACTTCAACAATCAATAAATACCACCTGAAAGAACATCTAAATACTACAAGTATATCCCAATATGGAAACAAAACATACGTTCAGTATTAAATTTACAAGAAATTATGACACAGCATCAATGCTCAGATTGTCCTAGCGGCAAGTTGGCCGTCTTTTAAGCCTAACGCATAAACTGGTATCAAAATGGTATGAAAATTACAGTAAACACTTACACACGAGAGTGATCTTTCACTACAACAGCACTAGGCCGTTCACTTTATTTAGAGCACTCACAGCACACACGACTTTCCATGGTGACAGTAGCATGTCGTTATGTTGAGGGATCCTTGTCATTATTATCATGGACCTTCCACCTATAATATGTTTGTGCAGATCCTCTGCATCCCTCATTGGTTTACGTTAACGCCTCTCCGATTTGTCCATTTCAAGTAATGCAACACGAGGTACATGTAACGAAAGCACTATTACAGAAAACTAACCATTTATAGTTTACCACTAAGCACAAAAAACAATACGTATTATAACATTTACATGCTATTTAAGTAATTACATTTCTTTCTACCACTTCCAAACGAGATACTCATTACGATGTATGGGGGTTCTGCTCGTTGCAACATTATTCTCCTGGGGCTTCGTGATAGAAATGAATACTCGGTATGTACAATTTTTCACGTCTTCTTTAATTTGAAATCAAACTGCTTCTCCACCAAAACATTACAATTTCAAACGTACACAAAGCAACATAACATAGATGATAGTACTTCCATTTTAAAACAACAGACTGACATAGCTTCCAGAGCACTTGACAAACGACTAAAACTCGAACTCCCCCACGCAAGGCGGTGAGGCAAATGTATAACATCGACAATAATGACATTACATTACGCATTGTTCATAAAAATTGAATATACTAATTTACAATTAACGAACACAACAGTAAAACATTTCATGTACACAAAAATAATCGCAATATAAAATGAAAACTATACATACAATAATTTTAAATGGCACATATCTTTTTAAGTTGTAATTTCGAGTCTTTGTGTGTGACAACAAAGTACGATGTTAAATGTCAATTAATTAGTTAATGAGTACATTATACATGCTCCTAACATATATTGCACTATCAAATATATTGGCAATTCTGAAACTAGGTTTAAAATCTCACGTCAGTCTATATATACAACGAATCATAATATTTAAATCTCGACTATTATGTTAATTAACACAATTAACTGATCAACACAACTTGTTTATGAGCCTAACATATATACAATTCTATTTATTTTCATGTCTTTTTGTTTTACATGTCTTTTCTACCCTTCGTCTGTCTATTTATTGAAATAACATACAATGACGAAACTATTGTTTACAGAACTATCTGGAAAGAAGATATATGAATCTCTTAATTAATGAAATCTATCACTTGTTTTAATCACAGTATCACCGAGACACTGTCCTACACTGATTCCTATGTTGGCTATTTCGTTTCTAACTAACTTCACACGCAACATATATCACTATTGAACCACACGATTCCGGGTCCGACGCTGACGGTATCGTACGATAACATTGAGATGAGAGGGTCAGCAGTATCATTACAGTATGTACATGGGTATTTTGGTATAAAAGCAAGAAATATTATTTTCCTCGCTGTATGTAATTACTTTACATATACTAATAATAATATTTTCTAATGCATTTACAAACATTGAATGTTTACAAACAATTGCCACGCCCCTCTGTTACTTCACTAGGTCAGTGCCTCGGGAGGCCATCTGCTCCCCCCTCCACGGGTACCGGCTACTGCCGTTAAGGCGTCAGCTGTCCTTTCAAATGGCCCTCTTAACAGCTGTGCGTCCCTGAACTACGGCACTCTCAATAGGTCATTTACCTCCACTGGACCAAAACATTGGCGTCACTACATATGTTTCCACGGTTTTGAGTAAGCTACATACTACTTTCGTATTTCATACGAACGATTACATATATTTAAATTGTTTAAAATATGTTTTACTAGCTGTAAACCCTGCGTTGCCCGGGTGTTTATTTATCCCACACTCTGGTAGTCCACATCCCCTTCCCCCCCTCTCTGCATCCACCTCTTTCTCTCGCATCGCTCTGTTCGTTTCCACCTTTCCCCCTCTCGGCAAAGTTTTCTGAAAGGTACCCTCTGTCATGTACCATACAAACATTTATATACCCAGTGATCTTCCTCTTGGTTCAAAGGTCATGTGTGCAAAAATTCATAAAAATTGGAGCAAAACTATGCATTTTGTAAAATTCCGTAAGTTAAGTACCCTCCATCATGCACCGAACGAAATTTTATACAGACAGTAAAATTCCTCTTGTTTCTTGAGGTAGTGTGTGCAAAATTTCATCAATATCGGAACAAAACTATAGATTTGTGTAGAAGCCATTGAGGCGATATGGAAGGTGTAGTATACCGTTAGCAGAGCCTGTTGTCTTGGATTTTTCTGCTTTATTTATTTATTCTTGTATTTCCTTATTCGTATGCTTATCCTTACAGAGAAAGAGCTGAAGACACTGTAGCACGCATAAACCAAAGATATGGTCTGTGGCATCACGTATCGCTGTATGTAAGCCCCTTGCTATAGAGTCACAAACGTCATCGCTGGCCTTCAGTCCGAATTTTTTTATAATATGACGACTTTCAAGCACCTTATCTTCCAACCCCTTATAGCTATCGGCGTGGAACTGCTATGGTGTACAACGGGAGACTTCGGATAACAATTACACACATACCATTCGTTTGCGTCCTGTAGTTTGCGCTGCAGAGCGAAATATTAACACACACACACGTAGAATTTTATATACACCGATAACTTTCCGTCCCAATATAATCCACCCTATTACCATTATCAACCGTCAAGCATCAATGCAACCAATAAAACCATTTTCAAAGGGGACTGATGACCGTTGCAGTTTGGTCCCCCTTAAATATCCAACCAACCAACCATTTTCAAAGAGTAAGTATTGTTCGCATTTCGCGTTAAGGTAAAGCAGTCAACAATCCGAAGATTGGTTTGAACACCACAGTGCTTTACTAGGCATGGTCCTGTTTGGAGGTGGTATGCCGTTGCCTTCCTCCGACCTTCAAACTGACTTACCCAGCCAGTTATAGGGGGACCTACAGTTTAACGTGGGTTCTGAACCACGGTGCTACTCGGTATTTTTCACATGAGCAATACTGCCAGAGGTGAAAGAAGTGGAAAGTGACAGATAAAAATCCTAGGACCTGGCGGGGATCGAACCCGCGACCTTTGGATTTGTAGTTTGGCACTCTACCACTGCGCAACCGAGGCGCACCTATACTCTTCAAATTGCTAAATATCTATCATATTGCTACAAAACCGTGCCTAAAACTTTCCTCAGGTATAAATTAGTAACTGTAGAAATATTTAAGTCTCTGGGTCTTGTCGTTCGGACGTGATAAGCGTACACCGAACAGACTATCACATTAATATATATAGATAAATAGCTATCCAATGGCCATAAAACCGTGTCTATAGCCTTCCCCGTGTAGACATTAGTAACTGTACAAATTTTTAGCTCTTAAAGTCTTGTGGTTCAGACGTGATAAACGTGCACCGAACAGACATTCACATTTATAGATATAGATTTAGACAATTCCGTAAATAAGAAGATATCACTTCAGTGGTAGCTATTCACGCACGCCAGTGCCAGAAAACCCCGCTAACCACTGATGCATCTTTTGACATCTACTGCATTATAAACTCCCTTTATGGCCTTAGTTTCAAATGATTGTATAGCTTATGGGACTTAACTACGAGGTCATCAGTCCCTAAACTTACAAACTACTTATGAACTAACTAAGACTAAGGACGATGGGGGATTCGAACCCCCAACCGTAGTGGAAGTGCAGACCGTGACTGGAGCGCCGCAGTCCCCTCGGCCACCGCGGCCTGCCTTAGTTTCAGTGTGTGCCACCTCTACAGCATTTGGATGTGGTACCCTAGTTACTACATACAACCCTTCAAAAATCTCGTAAAATTTCCTTATTTGAGCATCGATTTTGGATGATTGCATTCGAGCTCTATGAGCTCTAATTAACAGTACATCGCCCACTGTGTATACTTTAGGCACCGCTTTCTTGTCATGTCGAGCTTTGCGAGCCTCACCTTTTGCCGTTGCCCTTTCTAACACGAGTTTTCTCTTTTCTTCGATGCTCATGTCCGTCTTTTTCGGGAATTTTACCAATTGTTCAATTAAGGTTTTGGGTCTTTTACCTGTAACTCGTAAGGAGATATTTCTGTACTAGCATGAAGGAGTTCGTTTAATATTTCCTCAAATTCTTTAAGGTATAATCCCCAGCCAGTGTGTTGTTCATAACAAAAAGCTCTAAACAAACTCCCCAACTCTCTAATTACCCTTTCAGCCGGGTTTGAGACTGGATGGAATTTCGATATATGTGTTGCCTTGATACCTAGTTTCTCCAGCATATTCCCCCAGGGTTTAGATATAAACTGAAAACCATTATCACTCAAAATCTGTTACGGTTTCCCTACTGTTTTAATATAATCATGTCCCTATTTGTTTGCAGTTGCTTTGCCGTGCACCTTCTCAATGGATACAGCCTCAGGAACTTAGAAAATACATCCATGATCACTAGTATGTATTTAAATCCTCCTCTAGTGGTTGGTAAAGGGCCGTAAACATCAGAAGCAGCTAGCTCACCTACCTTCTTTGGAATAATGCAGTACATCTGCCCCTTACTGCTAACTGTGGGTGTCTTGGTTTTTTGACAGTTTTCACACTTCTCTAATACTTTTTTTGGCCCTCTTCAGCATGTTCTTAAAAATGCATGTCTCGCCTAGCTCTTCCGCCCACTTCTTAGATCCAAAACGACCGTAACTATTATTAACATACCACAACAAATCCTCTACCGTATGCTCGGGTAAACACAGCTTCCAATTCTCCCACACTAAGTTGGTCCTACGATACAGTATACCCTTTTCCACAAAATAATATTCTCTAATTTTAGCACTCTGATTCTGTTCCCAAAGTTTCTTTACGTCTTTTAACAACTCTTTATCCTGTTCCTGAATGAAATTTTTCAAATACGTCTTTATTTTACTATCATATTTTATTCCTTTCAAGTAAAATAGATGAATTTCTCTCTGATTTACCTCAGCGTGCTCCTCTTGATCCATTCCCGTCGACATTCTGGACAATGCGTCTGCCACTTTATTGTCTGTTCCAGGTCTGTACTGATCTCATACCGGTATTCCTGTAGAGCAATTGCCCATCTAGTGAGCCTACCGCTTGTCAATCTACAACTGTTAATAAAAGACAAAGCCTTATGATCAGTGTATACTACTACTTTTCTAACCAACAAGTAATAGCCTTTTGAAAGGCCCATACTATAGCCAAAGCCTCCTTTTCGGTAACTGTATAGTTACGCTCACATTTAGTTAACATTCTACTGGCAAAACTGATGGTTCTCTGTTCTACTCCATTCTAGGTCTCCATCAGTTGAAATAACTGTGCTCCTATACCATATTCTGAGATATCTGCTGCCAGACAAAATTCCTTATCTAGTTTTGGGTGGAATAGTATGTCCCCTTTACACAAAGCCTCCTTAATATTCTCGAATTATTTCTGGCATTGCTCTGTCCACACCCAGGGTGTATTCTTTTTAGTTATATTACACAAAGGTACAGCATTCAGTACTTGATTGTCCAGAAATTTCCTAAAGAATCCGAAAAAGGCCTAGGAATGCCTTAACTTATTTCTTATTTCGTGGCTGTGGGAAATCTCTGACGGCTTCTAACTTTACAGGGCTAGATTTAATACCTTTTGCCGATATAATGTGTCCTAAAAACTGAATTTCTCTCTTTCCGAATTCTGATTTTGTGAGGTTAACTGTAACTTTACCTTCTTTACAAGTCTGTAGTACTTCCTCCAAAATTCTGTTATGTTCTTGTCAACTACTGGCAGCAATTAAGATGTCGTCCACGTACACAGTGATTCTAGACAACAATTCTTCCCCAAGTATTGAGTCCAACATTTGTATGAATGCAGCCACTGATATGTTCAAACCGAAAGGCAATACTCTAAAATGATAACACCTTCCCTTGTATACAAATGCTGTGTATTGTCTACATAGCTCAGCTAATTTTATCTGCCAGTACCCAGCAGTCGGATCAAGACTGCATAATTTACTAGCCCCTTCGAACTTCTGTAACAACTCGTCTAGAGATTCGGGTCTATTATTTTGCGGCTCTATTACCCTTGCGTGCAATGTTATTCTGACTGACCCATCTTTCTTTGTAACGTAAACTAAAGGGTTTGAATATTGACTTGTTGACCTCTCAATAATCTGTAATCGCAACATTCTCTGTATTTGCCTTTCTATTGCATCCCTTTTTGACAACGGCCCTATGTGCGGTGTTAATTTGAAAGGTTGGTGGAGTTTAATTTTAAATTCGTAGGGTTCTCCTTTTATAAGCCATGGTTTGTCTGAAAACACCCTTTTGTATTTAATCAGCAAATTAGTCAGCTCTCTCTTATTGTCTGGGTCTATGCCAATAGCACTATTTACTTTAGCCAGTATCTTGTCCTCTATAGTTTCGATTTCAGCCTTTCTTTGAAGGTAATCTTTACTATTTACCCTACAGCACTCGTCTACCTCCCATTGAAAACAATAACGCATTATTTTCAGGTAGTATTAGCTCGAACTGTTTTACCAAATTTAATTTCACTCTGTTTACCGTTTACCACTACAGTGACACTACCTTGTTGTAAATTGATTATCGCTCCATAATTTATCAATAGGTCAGTGCCAATAATGAGCCCCACACACAGGTCAGGCACTATCATTGCATTCACTTCTAACACTACACCCTGCACCTTTACCTCTAACAGTACTTGTTTCTTTATAGTCTTGGCTCCTACAACTTTCACCCCTTGTAGTGGCAACTCTGTTACCTCCTCTTTACCTACTATTTGGTTATAAAGTCCTTCTGCTACTGCACACAACTCACTACCCATATCAATAACCGTGACTGCGTCAACACCGTTCACTTCTATATTTATCATAGTCTGATAATCGTCCTTGGCTTCTATCTCGTCCTTCTCCAAGAGAGCTTCCCCCATATCTCCATAATTTCTACAACCTCACCTGTGATATCGAGGTGTGTTTGCTCACTTCACAGTATTGTTCTGATACACTATTTTCATCTTTCTCGCTCACATATTCACAAAAACCCTTCCCCCCCCCCCCCCAACTAGCAAACTATTTTCCCACTCAATATTTGTATTATTAGTTCTATCCTCTCGCCCATCGGGACACAGTACTTCCGTTAATCGCCTAATTTCTATTGTTCCGTTGTTTCCGTGAGTTCGAGTCCGGACCCCACGCGAACCCAAAATTAGTTTTCCCTCACTTCATTAGTTCCTTCCTGTCTCCTTTCGTTCCTGCTATCCCCATTTCTTCGTCATGATCATCATATCTCCTTCTACCATGACCATTTGAGCCCCCTCTATGCGCGCCTCCTCTTCCGCGCCTATTAAATCTGTTATCGTGTCTGTTGTTTCCCCTGTAAGCATTATGATTTACATCATCATGCCTGTCATGTTCGTTATCCCTCGCTCTGCAATTAACCTCTCCAACCATTATCGGTAGCTTCCTCCCCGGACACAGCATCAGCCTCGTCCAACAGTTGAACTACCTCATCTACTGTCTTCTTAGGTATCCCAATCAATTTCCTTTTCACGCTCGCCGGTAACCTTGCAAACACTACTGATATCAGGTCTGCTTCACTTAACGGGTTATCTAGATAGGAATTATTTTCACAAAAGCTCAGAAAATACTCTTTGTAGCTATCATACCCGCTATTAACGAAATTGCGACCTTGAAGAATGATGTCTCTTACATTCTCTTGTGTGCTAGTGGACCAATATTTATCCAGAAACCTTTTAACAAACTCATCATAATTCTTACAGGTTTCTCCTACACTCAATCACCATGATAAAGCTTCTCCCTCCATTTTACTTGTAATACAATCTTTCTCTGATTATCCAAATCTTTGGGCAACAAACCATTAAACTGACCTAAAAATGCTTTTGGGTGCATATTATATTTTGGATCAAAGTCGTGTACCCCACTTATCTTCAAAAAAATATTCTTTATTATCAAATTTTCCCTCGTTCTATTTGTTGAAATTAAAACTTGTAATTTTGCTTCTTTCTTTCTACGCTTTCAGCGAAAACGTCAGTGCCCCTGGCAGTAAAATCGCTGACCTCTTGCTAAATACCAGCCACCTTATCTGATATCTCCTTAGTTTTATTTACTACAAGATTTTGCACTACATTTATCTTGCCAGACAATGTTGAACCAGTTTCCCCAATTGTATCTTCTAGCTTGGAGATCGACTCATTTTGCTTCTCGATCTCCCTACCAACATTTATTTCTAAATTTTTTACATCGTGTTGTAATGTATTTATACAAGAACCTTGGTTTGCAATATTAGTCTCACAAGTCTTCACCCTACTAGACCATTGCTTTGCTATAGCACTTTGTTGCTTCACTACATTGTCTATTCTCTCATCTACCTTTAGTAATTTAGTAATTTGTCCTCAGTCATATTAATATATTCTTCCAAATTGTTGTTGGTATCCTCAATCCTTTCATTTCCTGCCTAGTATTCCTTTCTTCTATCCTTTTGTTAGTTTTCCTACTACTTTCTCCTATATATTTTTTTAATAGATTCTTTGAGTTCTGATAATTGACCCATCATCATTTGTAATATTGATTGTAAACTGATGTCTGAACCATTACCCATGTTACTTTGTTCCATTTCAGTTATCTTTTCACTGGTTCCTGTCTGATTGGTGGTTTTGACTGAACTATTCGTCAATTCTGACGATGCTACCACTGTTTCTCGCTCAGCATCCCAGACTATATTACTCATCCTAATTTCCATCCCCTCTTTAGATTTTTCCATGTCTAGATTTTCCTGATCTATGTTCTGGTCATTTTCTACTACAGATTCAAACATATTGTTACTTTTAGTTAGTCTACCACTCCGAAGCAACATACTATATATATATATGTGTGTGTGTGTGAATGTCTGTTCAGTGTACGTTTATATATATATATATATATATATATATATATATATATATATATATATATATATATGTGAATGTCTGTTGGGTGTATGCTTATCATCGGAAAGACAAGACGCAGGGACTTGAATATTTTTACAGTTACTAATTTATACCTGAGGAAGGTTTTAGGCCCGGTATTATAGCGATCTGATAGACATTTAGTAATTTGAAGAATATAACGCGAAATACGAAACAATATTTACTCTTTGAAAATTATATTTACTCTTTGAAAATTGTTTTATTGGTTGCTTTGTTCCTTGAGGGTTGATAATGATAAAAGGGTGGAGTACATTGGGATGGAAAGTTATCGGTGTATATAAAAGTCTACGTGTGTGTGTGTGTGTTAATATTTCGCTCTGTAGCGAAAGCTACAAAACACAAACAAACGGTCTGTGTTTAATTGGTGTCCGAAGTTTCCCGTTGTACACCACAGTAATTCCATGCCGATAGCTGTAAGAGAGATGGAAGATATGGTGGTTGAAAGTCGTCAAATTATAAAAAAAATATTCGGAGTGAAGGCCAGCGATGACGTTTACGACTCTATAGCAAGGAAGTTACATACAGGGAAACGTGATGCCAGAGACCATACATATCTTTGGTATATGCGTGCTACAATGTCTTCAGTTCTTTATGTGTAAGGATAAGCATACGTATAAGGAAATATAAGAATAAATAAATAGCACACTACTGAAAGATAGCTTATCTATCATAACTAACCAACACGTGAGCGGAGCCGCGGGTATAAGCTAATATATATATATATATATATATATATATATATATATATATATATATAAACTTTACGGAGCCTTTCTGCTCCCTCCGGTCGCCGTAGTCAGCCAGTGGTCTCCCAGCGCCGCGCCCGCGCGTCGAACTCCGGTCCTCAGTGTGGGCGCCCATTGTGCACCCCTCTATGCTGCTGCTTCGGTCTGCTTTCTGTGCACTCCCTATGCACTGCGGTGGCTCCGTTTTATTGGTGGCTTCCCTCGCCACGTCTGCCTCCATCTCTTCTTCAACGCGCTGATTGTGGTCGATCGTTCGTTGTATTTGCACTCGCGAATTGTTCGTAATCCAGTGACGCGATTTATATTTCACGCGATACGACTTATTTCGATCCGCGACACACTTTTTCGCACTCCGCGACGCGCATTAATACTGTCACTGCCCGCAACATATTAAGATGTCTCTGTCTGTAACACATCAATTAAAAAAAAAAAAAAAAAAAAAAAAAAAAAAAAAAAAAAAAAAAAAAAAAAAAAATGCACTTTCACTTTTTTACACAGTCCTTGACAGGCACTTCACACGCGAAATCGTTCAATTTAAGTTCAAGTCCCTTCTCGTGCTTGAAACGTCACTCGATTTCAACAAATTCGTTCCCCACTTAAGGCTCCGTCAAACAGGGAGCGGGCAGAACGCGCCGTTGGCCGCCGCGTTCCGCAACAGTCATACAGAGCGCGGGCAGAGCTCGGCGTTCCAGCTGTGGACTGGCACTTGTAGGGCGTGTGTCAGCCGCGGGGCGTATAAACATGACCAGTAGTTCTGATGAACACGAATTCTACTTCTCACGGTTGCGTCAAAGAAGCGAAGAAAATGGGTACATGAAATTAATACGAAACGAGAAGAATATGGTAAATTTCGTCGGCTTTGTAAAGAACTGTGGCCGTGTGAAGATTTTTTTTTCTTTTTTTTTGTCGGGTGTCTCGCGAACAATTTGAAACGATTCACAATCTGATAGAGTCACGTATTATAAAAACTGGAGAAAGCCTATTGGATCTCTGGAAAGACTGTCAATTTGTTTGAGGTAAGCATGTTATTTATTACACGTTTCATTCATTTTAATGTTTCATTTATTGTTTATTGTAACTATAAAAGTTGACTTTTATGAGGCGTATTACAACTAATATCACTATTGTAGTTTGAGCTGTAAATAAATTCCCGTCAAAATCCGAACCTATCCTAATATCATTACATTTCTAAAGAGACAAACAAATACAATCCTGCACTAATAGTGTTTCATTTCTACAATAAATAAATAAAATAAAAATAAAATAAAATAAACCAAACTTAACGTCCGTATACAGACTGAAAAGTCTCTTTCAAGGTTTTCTATAATTGAAAATGTGTGTCCATTCATATACTTTCATTGATGAAAATTCTCCTTCCTTGTTTCTGCCTTCTTAGACGCGTTTCTGTGTCCTGGGTCACGTGTGTCATACAGGAATGGCTTTGGACGCCCCGAATCAATCACTTCGTATTTCTTCCGCTCACGCTTGCCTGCCGCGTTCTCTGCAGAAAATCACAGCCTGCCTGCTCCCAGTTTGACCGAAGCAGTAAGCTCGAATGCAACACAGTGCCCGCGCGTACTGCCCGCTCTCTGTTTGACAGAGCCTAAGGGATGCCAAGTGCAAGAACCCCTCCTAGTACTAAACCTATACTGGAGTTGTAAGCGTACGTAGAAGTCCGTAGAAGATGGCGTAGGGGGCGTGCGGATTTATCGCCCCACACTTCTCATCTAGGATCTGCAAAATAAGCTGACCCACCTTCGACTCAAACTTGTGAGCCGACGTGTAGGAGTTACTGGTAGGTATTTCTTCTGAAAAAGTTTCGGGTTGCCAATTATGGGGCTTTATTGTTATGCTCTCCATAATACAATGTTGAACAATTTTAATTTTACTGCAGATACTGAGAGCATACTCCTACATGTCCGATACGGATTTGGTCCTAGCGCCGACTGACTACAGTGGCGCGCAGCCGAGACCTCCTACCAAATTTCGTGTGTTTCGTCGTACATGTTCGGAAGTGTTCGTTAAAGATCTAGTTATTCATTTATTTAGTTATCTGAACAATATTAAACAAAGTAACATTACCAGCACTGACTTCTGATGACCCCTAGGCTGCTACTACAGCCTGTATGTCACTAAACATTGTTAAATAACAAATAATAATAAATTAAAAAATGATAACTTGTCGCCATAGTTTTGGGACTTCCCCGGCTTCTAGGCGCGGCGGCCACAACGGAATATCTCACGGCAGCAGCAATCAGGAGCTTCGGATACCCCACCTCCTCGGCTGACGCCATATGGTGCGTCTCGGCCGTGGGAAACTATAACGGCTCTTGCTGTTGTCGAGCTGCATAGCCGTGCCTAAAGAAGTATTTGTCGCCGGCTCGCGCACAAAATCTGTCTGTTGTTGTTATGGTTTTCAGTCCGGAGACTGGTTTGATGCAGCTCTCCACCCTACTCTATCCTGAGCAAGCCTTTTCATCTCCTCATAAGAACGACAACCCACATCCACTTGAATCTGCTTACTATACGCGTCTCTTGGCCTCCCTCTGCGATTTTTACCCCACACGCTTCCCTCCAATGCTAAATTTACGATTCCTCGATGTCTAAGAATGTGTCCTACCAAGCGATCCCTTCTTTTAGTTAGGGTATGCCAAAAATTCCTTTTCTCGCCAATTCTGTTCAGTACCTCTTCATTAGTTATGTGATCTACCCACCTAATCTTCAGCATTCTTCTGTAGCACCACATTTCAAAAGCCTCTATTCTCTTCCTGTCCGCACTGCTTATCGTCCATGTTTCACTCCCATACAAGGCAACACTCCACACAAATGCCGTTTAAATAAAACGAAATAAAAAATTATACCTCCATATAGAACCCTCACAACACATATGTAATAGCTCTCTAAATCTGGGTATTTTTTGTGATAGTCTGAAATATGCTATCGTTAAACCATTGCATAAAAAAGAGAATACGCCTGATGTCAATAACTACCGCACAATCTCACTTCTGGCAGCTTTATCAGAAAAAAAATTGGAAAAAGTAATATGTTCTCGAGCAGCTTCACATATTAGTAAAAATAAAGTTGCAACAAAAATCTGTTTGGTTTTCAGAAAAGCTTTTAACATAAAATGCTATATGTTATACCTTAACTGATGAAATGTTAAATCCTCTCAATACGTGGACGTTACCCATTGGGATTTTTTGTGATCTCTCAAACGCTTATCATTGCGTACATCATGGAATTCTTCTAGATAAGCTTAAGTATTGTAGTATAAGTGCGACAGTGCACAAATGGTTTAAATCATATTTAACTGGAAGACTGCAGAAAGTTGAAATAAGCAGTTCACATAATTTGCAAGAATCAGCAGATTTCTATAACTGGGGTACTATCAAAAATGGGGTCCCACTAAGTTCGTTATTCGGTCCTTTGCTGTTCTTAATGACTAGCTTGTCTATATTCTCGCCGAGCAAAGTGATGCAGTGGTAATTCATTCGACTCGCATTCGGGAGGATGTTGGTTCAAATCGACCTCCAGTCATCCAAATTTAGGTGTTCCGTGATTACCCTAAATCACTCCAGGCAAATTCCTTTCAAAAGGCACGGTCGATTTCCTTCCCCATCCTTATCCAAAACTCCGAGCGTTAGCTCCGTCTCTAATGATCAAGCTTCCGAAGGGACATTAAACCCTAGTCTTCCTTCTTTTCTTCTATATTCACGAAAATGGTAGGTTAGTTATTTCTACTGACAACACAAGTATAGCTATCACGCCAGGCAAACAAGACCAAACTGATGAAATTGTAAATGATGTCTTTCAGAAAATTATGTAGTCAGAAAATTACGTGGTTCTCTACAAATGTACTCTCATTAAACTTCAATAAACCTAGTATATACAGTTTCATACAGTAAATGGCAAGACACCATTAATAAATATGGGCTTTGAACAGAAATCTGTAGCTAAGGTAGAATATTCCAAATTTTTAGATGTTTGCATTGATGGGGGTTTGGATTGGAAGAAACACATCGAAGATCTGTTGAAAAGTTTGTGTTCAGCTACTCATGCTATCACGGTCACTGCATATTTTGGTGATATACATCTCAGTAAATTAGCTTACTATGCCTATTTTTATCCACTGCTTTCGTATGGGATCATATTCTGGGGCAATTCAAAATTGAGTAAAAAAGTATTCATTGCCCTCCCAAGATCATCCTGCAGATATTTATTTAAGGATCTAGACATCTTCACAGTAGCTTCACAGTTTATGTATTTACTTATGAAATTTATTACCAATCTGACACAATTAAAAAGTAATAGTAGGAGAAAGGGTGATCTTCACTACTCAAGGTTAAATCTAACTTTGGCACAGAAAGGGGTGAATTATGCTGCCACAAAAGTCTCTGGTCAGTTACCAAATAGCATCAAAAGTGACATATAGCCAACTATTATTAAAAAAAAAAAATTAAAGAATTTTTAAATGCCAATTCCTTCCACACATTACAACAACTTTTAGATAAATCGTAGTAATTTTGCTAAAAAGTGAAAAATCCTTAAAATATTTAGTGTCATGTACAGACACCTCTTATTAAACTGACACGTTCCACATCATTGCAAAATATCGTATTTATGATCTATGGAACAAGTATTAATCTAATATAATCTAATGAATGTTCATCAACTCACACTCTTGTTTATATATAGTGTGGACGTCAGCCTTCTCTATTACTTTATTGTGAAACCTTTTTATCTTATCCCTTATGTTTCTTTTCTTTTTGTGACTAATAACATCATAAGCAACTGCATTTTCCAACTTCATTAGAGCTGACTTTATCACTTCAAATGACAGTAATTTGGAGTATGTTTAAATATCAAAGTACAAGCCTTCAAACTATATATATTGAGCACACGAACATCGTAGTCGAAGATGCTAAATATGTTGATGGAGTTTAGAAAGACCAACGCGTTAAGGTCATTTCACACTGTCCGGCACATTACGGCATGTTATGTTCTGTCAAAACATTCTACTAGGCATCTTATAAGATGAGAATAGCCACTTACTGTGCTGAGCTTGAAAGAAATATTTAATGCGGTTGCTGCTCTATGGTTAACAGTTTCTCGTTGTACCATTGTCTGTCAGTAAATTAATTTCCACGTAAAGCGAACATTTTGCCACCATCAGGGCACTAAGCACCTTTAGAGGCTGTGGCTCTTATAGTAAGATCTGCAGTGGACATCACAATCTGCAATATCTTAGTACAATTTAACTTTATAATTCATCCAAAAACCGGTTGCAGACTTGTAGTAATTGGTTCCAATGTACTGTCAGAAAAATGCATCGACAACCTAGTTGCAACAGTTTCCTAATAATTAAAACGTTAAATTTACTTAGAGCTGTGGTCGTGCTGTGTGATAAATGTTCGCAATGAAATCTTCGTTTTATGAAGATAATTAATTTACTGACCAAACAAGGGTGCATACAAGAACCTGCTAACCATATGGCAGGAACTGTCATTAATAATTTATTTCATAGTTAATGCGCCTCAGTTGCACAGTGGTAGAGTCCTAGACTGCAAATCCAAAGGTCGCGGGTTCGATCCCCGTCAGGTCCTAGGATTTTTATCTGTCACTTTCCAATTCTTTCACCTCTGGCAATATTTCTCATGTGAAAACTACCGAGTAGCACCGTGGTCCGGAGCCCACGTTAAACTGTAGGTCCCCCTATAACTGGCTGGGTAAGTCAGTTCGAAGGTCGGAGGAAGGCAACAGCATACCACCTCCAAACAGGACCATGTCTAGTAAAGCACTGTGGTGTTCAAACCAATCTTCGGATTGTTGACTGCTTTACCTTTTTTTACAAAATATTATTTAATTATTTAATACAAAATATTATTTCCCGCACATAATAGCAATTGTAGGTCTACTGTATCATTGTTTTTGAAAGAATGGAACATGGCAGTTTTGAAACACTGATACAGTTCTGTGTACCGATGCCTTGCTTCAAAACATCGTTTTGCACTCTGCTCTGTTTCAGATCATATTCGGGGTCGATACAAAAGCTGTATCAGCTAGTGATTTTCACTGTTTCAAAACGGCAGTGTTCCAGTCCACTAATGCCGGAAGGCTGAATTGACAAAATGTATCGAAACAATGGAGTTTCATTCCGCTAAAGCTTGGCACAGATACACATTGAACTTATCAGTATTTGAACATTTTTAAGAGTGTCGAAATTTAATTCATACAAGTGAGACTGCAGCTTAATATTACTAGGAATAACGCTCCGTTTCTAAGTGACTGCTGTATTCCAAAATCATAATGTCTGTTTACATTATTAATAAAATAGTTATAAATATCCAATTAAATTCTAGACTTATTTGACCATGCATGGTAATCATGACTAACATTATTAACAAAAAAAAAAAAAAAAAAAAAAAAAGCATTAAGCTCGAAACAACAGATTTTATACGAACAAGTGGATAGTGCAAATGTAATCTCGTCGTAGAGAGTTAGTTTTTCATCATAGTTTGTTGCGTGGGAAAAAGAAGTTAACCAGAATAGCTACAATCCTGCCTGGACACTCATACACAAAAGAAAAGAGATTTCTTAAAAGATTAAAAAATGCGAATGTAACGTAAGAACAATAATAAGTAACAAGCAGCAGAGAGTGGTGATGTCTTAGCGATCAAGACATACGAATGGTAAGCTCGATACAGTGTTTAATAAGTTCGCGTAACGTTAGCAAATTTTTTCTTTTATTTTGTTATTCCTTGTATTTCCATAGCATTATGTGTGATTCTAGCCGCGCGGGAGTAGCCGAGAAGTCTGGAGCGCCACATTACGGATCGCGCGGCCTCCCGCGCCGGAGGTTCGAATCCTCTCTCGGCCATGGACGTTTGTATTGTCCTTAGGTTAGTTTAACTTAGATTAAATAGTTTGTAAGTCTAGAGACTGATGACAAACGTAGTTTGGTCCCATAGAATTAAAAAGATTTGAACATTTGTGATTCTATATTCAGTCTGCCTTGTATCCGCAATGATCTGGTATGTACTGAAAGTAGAATTTATGATACCTGACTGTAGTAGCGGTATTACCGTTTGTAAGTTCCTGACGGAATATGGGAATTCCGATGTTGCCGGCGTGCTAACTTCCCGCCCTCTGCAATAAAAATCCGAGCAAAGATCTCGTCGCATAACTATGAAGTTCTCGAAACTCAAACAGGTACCATTTCATGCTGGCTGAAGAGTACAAATATATGTATCCCTACTGTTGTCGCCCACTCACAAATACGTGCTACACAAATTGTTGGATTGCCTTTGGATAAAATTCTTCAAATTAACACTTACATTTCCAAAATGCTAGCTCAATAAATTTTGTGTGACACTATGCCTTTTCGATGTAACATATAGGTTAGCACACATTACACCTATCAAAACTGCACACTAGAATACAGAAAAGGAAAATGTATGAATTATACAAACTTTGACAAAATGCAATATCCCGACCTCGGCTACAATAATCAGAAAGCAGTGCATTTGGTGCAGGCAATATAAAACAGCCAAGGTATGTGAATAATAGTTTCATTGTCTCTGCAATAACTGTGCTCACACTACGTTTGTGGTTCTACAGCAGTACTTATACAATACACATTGAAATTGGTGCAGTCTACAGGCCTGTACTATTACAAAATACATATTGTTACGAAACCTTATTGTGTTCTGTTTCATTTGTTCCAAAACAGTCAGATATTTCAATTTTCCCATCTCTAATAACAATTATTAAGATCATCTTCGTCTACAATGCTCCCCTGTTCGACATATCGTTTCTCAGGCCGCGACTTCTATTTGAAACAAATCTTACAAATTACCCAAACGTCAAAATTGCTTCGTCAGTCTGTGTTCTTCTTCAGTGCCTGTTCTATAATATTTCCCAAATGCTCAACCAGGGCAGAATTCCCCCTCATCTCCCCCGATTGTTCAGGACACGTTACCTTGTCTCAGAGAACATTTGGCGACCTTCTGTGAGTGCTACCCTGGGCAGAGAGGCCTACCCTGATTTGCCTCTCCCTTGATCTGGGGCTAATCTAATTCATACAAACCTTAAGCATCAAACCCGTTCTGTTACTGTGCTGTAAAATCAAAATCATTTTCCACTTTTCTATATCAGAGCCCTTGATTTGGAAGAATGAAAAATATTCAACTCATCAAGAAATATTAGCAATTTGCCCTGTGGATTTGCCCAAATTTTACAAATTTCGAACCATTTGGGAAAGGAGACCTTGATTTGATTTTCTCAGGGAAGCCAAAACAGTCTTGGTCCAAACCGCCACTGCCCACACCGAAACTAAGTTTATTGAGTGGTATCGCTCCCTGTATATCTAGTAAAGCCAACAAATGCCCTTGAACAGTGCAAGGAGTCCCTTTACCAGTTCTTTATTAGACACAATTTCTTCGGGTCTGGTTGTCCCAAATGTTCTGTGCCTTTTACTCTCCAGTGCAATGCATTCGAAGATTAGATGTGGTGCAGTTTCATTACCGTCATCACAGATCCTACATTTAGGGTCCTCTTCTGTTATTCCCATTGTATGTAGGTGTTTTTTGAAATTGCCATGGCCTGTCAGCAATCCAACCATGAGTTTAATCTCTCTCCTGTTCAGGCTCAGGATTGCAGAGCTTCTTTTAAGACATGGCTTTGGCATCATTACCTTGCCATGTTTTTGTTGATAGACTTTGGTCCATTATTCTACGTGCTTTCTTCTGAGCCAGTTACGTAGCTCCAATTTGATCTTTGCCTTGGTGATTGCCAGGACAGGTTCCGTTCCAATAAATGGAGTCTCTGCCCCCATCCTGGCTAATCTGTCGGCATGTTTGTTGCCACTGATCCCCGAGTGGCCAGGGACCCACAATAGGTTTACTCTATTGCTTTCCCCTAGCTCCACCAGAAGCCTGTGACTTTCTGCAACAATTTTAGACCTTGTTGCAGGAGCTACCAGTGATCTCAGGGCTGCCTGGCTGTCTGAATAGATATAGATGCTACGGTCTTTGTAGCACCTACGTAAATTCTCCTCCACACACGCCCTGATGGCAGTGATTTCGGCCTGGAATACTGGGGCCAGTTTCCCTAGAGAGATGACGCCCTCCAATCTTGGCTGCACCCCGTATACCCCGGCCCTAACGCCTTGGTCTGATTTTGACCCGTCAGTGAACCAGATAATATCCCCCATACGGTGTCAAACTATTTTGAAAGGCTTGTTGAAGCAGTATGGGGTTATAATATAGTCGGCTGTCATTTCCCCAACCTTTCCTATATTTACCTCACTCACTATTTTAGTGTGTGATTCTGGATATCCCAAAGAGTTCCAGTTGTTGCCACTTTTGAGTCTGTATGCACCAGCCGCTGCCTCCATCTTGACCCAAAGTTGTAATGGGGGCATATCCAACATGGTTTCCATACCAGCAGTTGGTGTGCTGCTAATTCCACCTGTTATGGCTAAGCAGGCTAATGTCTGCACTTTACCAAGCTCCTTAGCAGCAACCTGCAGTTCTACCTTCTTCCACCACATGACCGCCCCGTAGGTGGTCATGGGTCTAATCACCGTGGTGTATATCCAGTGCATACCCTTGTGGCTCAGGTCCCAATTTTTGCCACGTATCTGCGGATATGCGTATCCTTGGCAAAAGTACTGCCTAGAGATTAATTCTCCAATGAGATCATTCACCACTGGATTCCACAATAAAGGGGAAAGAACTCCTCCTTGCGGGCAACCCCTAGTGGTGGTGATTACCATTTTCCATTCATCATGGTAGCCTCTATCTTTCTTCCTCTGAGCATGGCCCTAGTCCACCTACATATAGTGGTCCCTGGGTCATGCATCTCTGCTGCCCTAACCTTGGAATTGAAGGTCGTGTTGCCAAAAGCCCACTCGATGTCCAGGAAGATACAGATGGCTATTTCCTGAAAGTGTAGTGCTCTCTCCACCCTCCCAACGAGTTGGTGGAGAGCTGTCTCACATGATTTACCTGGCTGATATACATGTTCCTTTCTCCAACATGCACATTAACCAGCTTTTCCAATGTCTTAAGAATGAAGGAGGACAGGCTGATTGGTCTCAAATCCTTGGCCTTGGTATGATCAATTCTCCCTGGTTTTGGAATGAAGACAACCTTCACTGCCCTCCAGGCATTGGGAATGATTCCTGCTGCTAGGCTAACCTTGAATAACCTGCATAGGAATCTAATAAGATTTTCTCCCACTTGTTGTAGGAGAGCTGGAAAGTTTCCATCAGGGCCAGGTGAACTGAACAGTTGAAATGTTCCCACCGCCCATCGGACCTTACTGAAATCGACACACTCCTTGGCCAAATCCCAGTCCTCTTTGCGAATACCTGAGAACCATTGTCTCTCAGGAATCACATTCTCGTCTGAGTTATACACCAGAGTATATTTAGGAAAGAGAGTCTTGAGGAGCAGTTCCAGCGTTTCATGTGCTGTCTTTGTATACTCCTCATCCTCCTTCCTCAATGTTAAGGAGACCTTACTTGGTGTGTCATGTATTCACTGTGGTCTAAACCCTTTTTCTGCACCCATTACACCGTGGACTCTAAATCCATCCATTGAGCATGGCAGCTTCATGTGGAGCACCATTTATGTCCATTGTGCATTGTCATCTCCTGCACCCACTATCATAAATTATTATCTACACCTGATATGATAGCCAGTATGTTGTGCAGGATCGTCATGTACCTACTTTGTGGTAGCCCCCTGACAACACAGGGATCACTACTGATGCCTGTGAACTCCTCTGGCAAGTCAAGAGGTAGATTCACTTCTATTGAGGCATCAGGACCTGGCAATGGTCATCCCACCAGGTAGCCTTTGCTGTGGTATCCGTGAGGAGAGCCGCTGGTCGTAGAGAGTGGCATTGGAGGTAGATGACCCACAATGAAGCTATCAAAGTAATACCGACTATCGGACCACCAGCATCTCTAAGCAAGGAAAGTTTGTGTTTAAAGCAGAGAAATATGACCCCAAATCATGTTCTTCATTGGCTATGCCTTGGGAGGAATGTCAGGCAAGAGAACAGGTTGATCCATACTCTTCCAAACTCCTTCTGTGTTCTGTCTACAAAACCTCTTTTCTTTGTAGAGCATCTAGAAGATAAATCTGAGGAAGTGACAGGTATGTCAAATATGATAACCGGATCTGTTCTGATAGAGGCAATATCTCCTGCCCAGTTGCACGTGCTTCTCACCTGTGACTGGCTGGATGATAATTCTATCGGACCACATATGAGCCTCAACATTGTCGAGGGACCAAGGGTACTGTGATAGCAGCAACATCTCCTGCCCACTCACGGGTGCTACTCGCCTCTGATAGGCTAAATAATGTTTCTGTCTCCATAAGGACCTAAACATGGTCGAGGGGATTATTTTCTATCTGTAATCCGATGAGGAGTTATGCGCCAACCTAGAGCGATGAGGTGTCCACTTTGTCTGGTGTATCTACAGGACGCTTACAAACAGACCAACAAGCACTTTCAGTAGTTGACACTTGCACAGTTGACAACCATCACATAACCAGGGTCCATATAGATGATCTTGTACATAGACCCATCTTTTATATCTGCCTAAAAAAGCAATCTCAGGACTCCAGCGATGTACACAAGGGGAAGATAATGGAATTCAAGACTTTGGATAAACTGTCCCACACAGAGGCAAAGAAAGAATATGAGCGATGCCACCTTCTGCAAATGGTTTCATCATTTGCTATAGACACATCATAACCACCCTCATCAGTGGCGACCTTAAACTTGCGCGAAAAATTGTGGGCATCAACCTGCTAGGAAGTGATCCCTTGGGATACTGCCTTCAGAGATTTTCTCCTGTGGAATGATGAATTCCAGAGAGTGGTTGAAGTATCCACACACTGCTAGTCAAAGGACTTCTCAACATCATTGGTCCCTGAAGTGACTTCAGAGAACCTCTCCCAGCACTCAAACCAAGGGATTGGCGATAGGCTAAGAAAAATAAGAAACAGAAGTAAAAACTTTCTTCAGTGGCTTCTGTGTCACAGCTTCCTATATCTTCAGTTTCTGAGGATAAGGTGCACATCTTTGCATTCCTCGAGAACCTATTTCTCACTGAATCTTCAGAACCAATGGCCCTTGGTTCTTCTAGATCTCAAGCAGTAGCATCTTTTGACCACACAGAATAAACTGTCTTTTCAGCCTGTTCGTGGCCCCCTGCCTGACTGAAAATTTAATTCTCCAGCGGAATTTCGGCGGTGTTTTTTCTTCCGATCGGTTGATCTATGACAACTTGTATTTCACCTGATTTTTGTATGGCCTTGCAGGAAACTTGGTTCCCCACAATGTGGACCCTGACCCTGCATTGATATCAGGCTACTACAGAAATCGTACTTTGACAAGGTGTCAGGTGGTGTATGTATGTACATCATTACTTCTGCCCACAGTATGCGTGTTCCCCTTCAAACACCTTTAGAGGCTGTGGCTCTTATAGAAAGGTCTGCAGTGGACATCACAATCTGCAATATCTATTTTCCCCCAGGCGGTAAAGAATACAAAACTGTTGTGGCTGCACTGATTTCCCAGTTCCTCTCACTCTTTATATGACTGGGTGACTGGCCAAAACTTCTTGTAGGGTGGCACCATCAGAACTCATCATGCTAGGGATGTTGAGAATTTACTAACTCGACCTCTGCCTTTTAAATACTGATGCTCCTACACATTTCAGTTGGTGCATGGCACCTACTCGGCCATTGGCCAGTCAGTTTGCAACCCTGGCCTTCTACTATCTGTCCACTGGAGATCACACAGCAACTTTTGGTGTACTGACCATTTCTCCTATCTTTCTGTCTTCCTTGATGCCATTTAAACAAGGCAAACTGGGAAGCATACATTCCTGCTGCCATCGGTGGACCTCTACCCACACAGAAACGTTAATGTTGTGATCGACAATGTCACTCGTACAATTGTATCTGCCATGCAATCCCTCGTTTGTCAGGACGCCCGCACCAAACAAACAGTGCCTTGGTGGTCGCCAGAAGCCGCTGATGGCATTAAAGACTATATATAGGCTCTACAGTGACATAAGTGGCACCCATCTCTGGAGAACCTTATCATTTCTACATGACTCTGTAGTCGTATTCGCCAGTTAATAAAAATAAAAGTCTGGACCAGATCAGAAGCCTACATGGCTATGACACCACAGCAAGTACACTTGGGTTTTCTGTGAATCAAGTTATTGATACGCATCCATATGCATTCGCAAGGCTTTCAATGAGCACTATGCTCGTTCCTCTGCATCTCACAATTAGAAACCTACCTTCTGTATACTGCAACAGTGAGTAGAACCTAAACATCTCTCCTTAACTGCTTGCTATCCTGAGTATATAATGCTCCTTTCTGTGAGTGTAAGTTTGTCAGCGCCCTTGCACATTGCCCCAATACCATACCTGAGCTGAGCACATCTACAATCAAACACCTGTCAGAGGAATACAAGCAACAGATCGTAGCAGTGTTGAACTGCAACTGGAAGCGATGGTCTACTTCCGTCACAGTGGCGAGAAAGCATCATTGTTTCAGGTCTTAACCCCAATAAAGACCCACTTGATGTGGATAGCTATTGACTCTACAAAAGTTTTATGTAAACTACTAGAACGTGTGGTGAGTGGCTGGTTGTGCTAGGTCTTTGAGTATCATGGTCCACTGGCTCCATAGCAGGGCATTTTCCTCGAGGGACAGTCCTAGTATACCTCGAGTGTGTCACCTGGACAGTCTTTTCCAGACGTCATCACATCATAGGCATCTTTATCGATTTGGCGAAAGCCTATGACACCACCTCGCAGCATTGCATTATGTGAGTGGGATGACCAAGCCTCGTTTTCGATTTTTATACAAAACGTCTTAGCATTCTGTACGTTGTTTGTTCAAGTTGGTGCCTCCCATAGCTGCTACAGAGTCCATGAGAATGGGGTGTCCCAGTGCTGTATAGAGCATTCCTCTGTTTTAATTGCCATTAGTGGCCTGGCAGCAGCAGCAGTAGTCATTGTATGCCCCTCACCACATACTGACGACTTCTAGATATGCTTCAATTCTTTTAATATATGTTAAAAGCGGCTCGTTAATTCCAAATAACTGATCCTGGCATGGAGCTGCCAGATAAAAGATGTTTGTTAAACTTCAAATAACGAATTCTGGCTGGAAACCACCAGATAAAAGAGCTGCAGTTATTTAAAACTAACGAGTCCTAGCAAAAGGGATCCAAGATAAGAGATCTGTACAACGGAATACATGAGGTTTCCTCTGGAAAGCAGAGGGAAACCATAATAATAAAACGGATCTGAGGTTAAATCACAAACAAGGGAAAATTTAACAAAGCTGGTTTATTGCCAGCTCACATGGAAATGGGGGCAACACCGATTTTAAATACACAATAAAAGTGCATCCCACTGTATTTACTAAGTACTAATTTTGTTCACACACCAAGAGGGGTCAGATAAGCAAAAACGAAGCTGTAAAACATAAGAAACAGGAGGATTGGTAGGACATGGGACACAATCATTCACAAGTGCGTAGCTGCGATACTTACACTCACAGAAGTCTGTGACATGAAATAAAGCACAATGCACAACCAGGCAGATAAGCCGAATCTTCCAAGTTACGATATTCATAACCACGTACACTCTATTCCACTTCCAATACCCGGAAGGGGTCACTAAATTTCACAAAAACCTTACACACAAGTGAACTGATAAGAAGCCAGAAGGACGCGGAAAGATATTACGAAAATAGTATGAAATAGCATTATTTCAATGCCTGGAGGGCTGGAAAACGTTGAACAAAGAATAGGTCTTTGTTCCACATGCCATAACAGACACCAAACTAAAACTCACTAATCATTTACCATTTTAACAAATCAAAGTCACACTGGAAAACATACACGAGAGGAATACGCCACATTACCGAGAATAACATTATTCACACCCGTCTAAAGCACACGTAACTTATTGCTGCTACAAAGTGTACCATGGACCTAGCTGTGGCTCACCATTTAGACCATCTTACCTAAGCTGAAACCGGAGAGAGAGTGACTCCGATACGTACGGATCGTTGCGCCAAAGCTCCCAAAGAGCATCGCGGAGACATACTGTACTCGCGCAAAGAGTCTAGCTGCCTGTGCGAGGTCGATCGGTGCACGCGCAACTAATAGCAGCGCCCCTAATGGGAGGTGGCTGAACGAGGCAAGCCCGTAGCGCACACCAACGCTCGCGTTAGTTAGTGGAAACAAGGCATAAGCGAATGATGCACAGCAGACATCCCTGCGGCGAAACGAGGCAAGCGCAGCACGCCGTAGAAGTGTATCACTCACACACAGGGTAAATACAGGGTATAGAGCATAACTACATGTCAATGCAAGTTAATATTTTAACTTATAGTCAATAAATCAATAAGTTTTTAAATTGAAAATAGAATCTAACAAGTGCAACACCTCTATAACATCAAAGGTAGGTGAGCAAACATTGAAATAAATGAAAAGAGGCAGAGAGCCATCTTTCAATGTGTTGATGAACACTGGCTGTAGGGAATCATATGTAAGACACAGACATGGGCGCTCGCCAATGACTCAGTTATCTGCTGCCAAGACCTATATTATGCACTTTTGTCAGTCAGTCCAAATTTTTGTAAACCTATTGGACCAAACTGTTATGGTCATCAAGCCATAGACTTACAAACTACTTAAACTAACCTAAGGACAACACACACCCATGCCCCAGGGAGGACTCAAGGCTCTAACAGTGAGCAACCACTCGATCTGCAGCAAGGTGCCTTAGAATGTTTGGCTACTCCACTGCAGCTCAGTCAGTCCACCCACACCACAACTTAGAGGATACCAATCGGTTTATGGGGCTATTCTTTGATGCCCAGCTAACATGGCTTCGCCATATGAGTCTGCTTAAGCAGAAGTGCAGGTAGCACCTAAGTGCCCTCTGCTGCCTCAGTAATACAACTTGGCGGCAGACTGGGATAAGCTGCAATAGCTCTATGAAGCCCTTATTCAGTCCTGACTTGTCTATAGGAGCCTTGCATATGGTTCAACAGCGCCCTCAGCCTTATGACTGCTGGACATAGGCTATTACTGTGGCGTTTGGCTTGTGACAGGAGCATTTCGAATAAGTCCTGTGGGCAGTGTCCTCATGAAGGTTGGGGTTCCTCTACTACAAATCAGGCGCTGACTTCTGCTAGCAGACTACAATGCTGACATTCATGGGTTAACCTTAACACCCAGACCACTGTAGCTCTTCAGGCTTTCCCGGTGGACTGTTGACATGATGCATTAACGGGTATTCTGCTGGATGTTTGTGTCGCTCAGGCACAATATTTAAGCTATGTACCTCGCTTCATCCTTCAGGTGCTCTCTGCGACTACCGTTTTGTCCAAACAGTTCCAGTATTTATGCTCAAGTGGTGGTGGGCGCTCCGATTGCGGTCCGCGACCGCCTAGCGCTGTTCCTGAGTTGTTGTCCTGCCCCTGATGTACTGACAGTGGTTCGTGCCCAGCTCGGCCGCCATCTGTGGTCATCGCAGCTGTCTGATGCCTGATCCACGTTGCACAGTCTGTTTGCAGTCCGCGTCCGCCTGTCGCTATTCCTGAGCTGTTGTCCTGCGCCTCATCCCCCGACGGTGGTCCACGCCTGCTCAGCTGCGTGTCTCGCTTTCTTCAGGTGCTTCTAGAGACTGCCATTTTGGCGAAACGGGTCCAGTATTTATGCTCAAGTGATGCTGGGCACTCCGTTCGTGGTCTGCGTTCGCCTGGCGCTGTTCCTGAGCCGCTGTCCTGCCCTTGATGGTCCAGCAGTGGCCTGCACCTGGCTCGGCCACCCTCTGTCTTCACGGTAGCAGACTGACACCTGCCCCTCGTCTCGTGGTCCACGCTCGCCTGGTGCTGCTCCTAATGCGTCTTGTGGTGCCTTTCATTGGGCCTTGATAAGCTCCGTGCCGGACTCTATGCCAAGCTGAGCTGGTACCAACTCTCTAGATCAGGGGTCTCCAAAATACGTCCATGGCCCGGATCTGGCCCACAGAGGATTTTCATCTGGCCCACGTACCAGTTTCAAGTTTCAAGTTTCTCGCTTTTTTAAAACTCTTTGAGAGGGCGATAGGAGCATTGAGGCGCTTAAACACATCAAAATTGCATTCAGCTGTTCTTAAATAAGAAAGACGCCACTAGGAGCGTCCTGCCTGCAGGTGACTGGGATTTCCTGTCCTCAATGAATTTGCTTTTTTTAAATTTCGTCTTATTTGTTTTGTTCGTTTCTTGTAGCGCGTCCCTTGCTAAATTTTGTTTGTAGAAGTTATGCGATTTTTGCGCTGAATAAGTGTATGTCAGCAGAAACGAAAAAGAGAAAAATTCGATGCCGAGTGTCAACGATTCAACAAAACATGGGCGTGAAATACTTCGTCATAGAGAAAAGCAACAAAACATGTTTATTAACTGCAATGAACTTACAGCTGTGCTCAAGAACTTTTATATAAATCGTCATTACGAAACAAAGCATGGTGCACAGTTTGATGCATTCAGAGACAATGTACATGAGGGCAAATTCGAAATGTTAAAACGTAGACTGTATTTGGAACAAAATATTTTTAAGAAACGTGTTCGTGAAAGTGAAGCCGCTACGAAAATAAGCTTAAGAATTGGCCACGAAATCGCCAACTGAGGAAAGCCATTCACGGATGGTGATTACATAAAGAACTGCACGCTGATCACAGCTTAGCAAATACTGTAGCGCATCGAGTTCAAGACATTTGATTCCGGTTTAAAAAATCATTCGCAAGAAAGGGCATCGAAGTTTGTTCGGTACTCTATAGCCCTGGACGATTCTACTGACATCAGTAATATTACCCAAGTGTTCTTTAGAGATGTTAGCTCAAACGATGACGTAACCAAGGAACTAGCAGAACTGATTTCCCTATATGTCACAACAGCAGACAAATTTAAAGAGGTACAGTTTTAACTTTAGCCACAAAGTGCAACCTTCCTCTTTCTCGGCTGAAATGTATAACCGATGGAAGGAGAAATATGTGTGGCAAATTTGCAGGTTTCATTGACAGAATAAAAGCAGACTATGAAGCGAAAGGTATTCCACAATCATTGTCAATGCAATGTGTTCTTCAGCGGGAAGAACTTTGTGCAAAATCCATGGATATGTCTTGTGTAATGAGACCTGTAATTTCTGTTGTGGACTTTATTCGAAGCCATGGTCTCAAACACCACCAATTGAAGTCCTTCCTGGAAAAAGCTGAATCTTCGTCCAGTGATCTCCCATAACACACGCCACAGGGCAGTCAAGTGATTAATATGTGGTAAAATTTTGTCAACTCGTTTTTGCTTTAGAATAGAGAGAGAAATATTTCTAAACAAAAAAAAAAAAAAAAAAAAAAAAAAAAAATAATAATAATAATAATAATAATAATAATAATAATAATAATAACTCTTTAGAATGAAACTTTCACTCTGTAGCGGAGTGTGCGCTGATTTGAAACTTCCTGGCAGATTAAAATTGTGTGCCGGAACCGGGACTCGAACCTGGGACCTATGCCTTTCGCGGGCAAGCGCTCTACCGACTAAGCTATCCCGACACGACTCACGATGCCGCCTCACAACTTTACGTCCGCCAGTACCTCGTCTCCTGCATCTCTTAGGCTGTGGCTAGGCCATGTCTCCACCATATCCTTTCTTCCAGGAGTGCTAGTCTTGCATGGTTGGCAGGAGAGCTTCTGTGAAGTTTGGAAAGTAGGAGACGATGTACTGGCGGAAGTAAAATTGTGATGCGGCATCGTGAGTCGTGTCGGAATAGCTCAGTCGGTAGAGCGCTTGCCCGCGAAAGGCAAAGGTCCCAGGTCGAGTCCCAGTTCCGGCACACAATTTTAATCTGCCAGGAAGTTTCAACTCCTTAGAAGTTCTATAGGTACAAGAATAGCTATAGAAATTTGTTTTCTCGGCTGATGTTGCTCTCTATTTAAATGAATTGAACAAAAAACTTTAAGGGGGGGGATAGTATTATTTGTTACCTTTACATGCACATTAAAGATTTTCGACAGTAGCTATTACTTTTTAAAAGTAATATCAAACATAAATTGTTTCTAATTTTGCCGATTGCCTAGCACCGAACATGGTTCAAGTTTTCCGTACACTTTTCATGAGAATTTCTTGGTCATATGAGGAAAGAGGTGTCTTGCAGGTTTTCCGATTTAGATGCACACTCTAAAGAAATAGGAAGTGGAATATGTTCCTACAGTGTTGCAAGTATTACGTATCTGCTTAAGAACATACCCAAAAGTCATAATCTTCGATGAAAATCTTTAAAAAACATATATAAACAGTCACTATGTAGTCGTGACTTCCATTTTCCAGCTTTGAAAATTGCCAATAAATTTAAACATGCTCGTTTTCCATTAATTAGAAAAATCTGTTAAATCCATGTAATGTCTGGTTATCGGTGCAATATTTCCTTTACGATTTGCATTTCCAACAGAGTTCTACATACTTTGCAACAACAGATAATTTTGTGATTAATTCAAGACGTGGGAGAAAAAAAAAGACATTCTTATTGCCTGCCTGAATGCCACTCCTTATTGGCTGCCTTCACTTTCATCGAGTCAGTGCCAACATGGGTAACCACTGGCGTGTCACTTCGACATAAACAATGACAGGCGCTAAACGACTGAATTTGTTTATAGCGCGGGAGTTGAATGGACTGTCTGGTTTATTTTTGTGAGTGTGTTATGCTTTAGCGGTGTTATGACAGACAATTCGATTAAATTAATGGAACTGAGTGAAGTGAGGAATGCTCTTTTTTGTTGCAAATGTATCATTACATTTTACAGTATAAACAGGTCCATTTACGTTCACACATCCATATACCGAGTACCCAAGTTTTTACTACAAAATACTAAGAATCGGAAATATTGATCATTTGCAATGAACATTACAGGGTGGTCAAAACTGAATAGGTCGTCATAACTTTCTCCACAAGACGACTGTTCAGTTTGGCGCTCGTAAAAAAACAACTGACTTATATAGTATAATTCTTCCTGTGTGCTGCACAGCAATCACTGCCAACATCGTCATGTAAGTGCAGTACGCCACTGCCGGTGATTTGAGGTTTTACCACCAACAACATTCATATGTTAAATAGAAGCATCCGTCACCTAAACTGCATTTTAACCTAGTTCACATGCTATTGATCTTTGTTTTCGGGTGTAAAGAGTGATATGATGGATATAATACTGTATACAGTTTAAATTTGGGTTATCGCCCTATCAATGACGTCACAGGTCAAAGTAGATGTTGGTATCGCATTCTTCAGTAATCGCCAAATACTCTATCCGGCCCGCACTGTGATTTGCAACTTGAAATGTGGCCCTCGTAGCCTAGTAAACTGGAGACCCCCGGTCTAGACTGATAAGGCCCTCTGTGACCTTTATCTCGATGGCCTTCTTTATAATACTATCCCAGAGTCTGGACATCTGTGTTACAATTTTAGTGTTGGTGTGGTCCATCGAGTGACCGAGCTCCAGACAGTGCTCTACTACGGCTGGATGCACTTCATACTCTGCAATGGCGGTTGTGATCGTGGATTACAGTTACTGTTCACGTCTAGTGTCTTGTCTGTCGCCGGCCGTGGTGGCCGAGCGGTCTGCGGTATGCCAGTCACGTTCTGCACGGCCACTACGGTCAGGGGTTCGAATGCCCCCTCAGGCATGGATGTTTGTGCCTTCCTTTGTATTAGGTAGTTCATAAGTAGTTTGTAAGTTTAGAGACTGAGGACCCCGTAGTTAAGTCCCATAAGCTCTACAAACATTTGAACATTTCTTGTCTGTCTTTTCCACTATCATCTCTTTTCCTGTCATCTACGCCACCATGGTGTACAGGATGGCCACAGCTTAGACTGGACTTAATACAAGGGACAAAGAACTCAGTGCTTCCTAAGACATTCCGTTGCCATTTCCTGTCGGTTCTTGATGTTTCTCTGGGTTCAGAAGTGGTGTATACAGACGGGTCAATGGTTAATGGTCAAGTTGGATATGTTTAAGTGCATGCAATACATAACAAGTTGCGATCCTTGTTGGATGGCTGCAGTGTCTTTACTGTAGAGCTGGTAGCCATCATTCATGCACTCAATCGTTTTTGTTCTTGCACTGGGGAGTCCTTCCTTAGTGACTCCTTGAACATCCAAAAAGACCTTCATACTGGCCAGGAATGAGTCCATTGACACCATTGAGCAATGCGGATGGTCAGTATTATTCCTATGGACCCGAGGTCACGTTGGAATAGTGGAAAATGAAGTTGCCGATAGGTTAGGCCAGGCAGCTATACATGAATTAACTCTGCAGATTGGTATGCTGGAAACTGATCTCTGTTCATTATCGCCCAGTATTTGGGTTGTGGGATACTGAATTGCACACCCTATCGACACAAAATAAATTAAGACTGATAATGGAAAAAGCTAACATCGGGTAGTCCTGCCTGTGGGCCTTTTGTAGGTACTCCATCATTCTTGTCCATACTTTGCTGACACACATACACCTTTTCTATCGTTAGTACCCTCGTCTGTGTCACTGTAGTGCAGATTTGACAGATTCGCACATTTTATTGGAATAGATCAACTTAGGTGGACTTTTAATCTAGCTAATATTTTACCTCTCATTTCAGCTGAAAGTGAGTTTTGTGATATCGATTATCTTTCTGTCCTTCGCTTTCTTAATACTCTCTGGCCAGAGATTTGAACATGTTACAGAGTGACTGGATCATCCATTTTTATTTCTGTGATCACCCACCTGATAGCTCCTGCTATTTAGATTTGAATCTTTTTCTTTTTCTTTTTTTTTTTCCCCATTTTATTTGCTGCTTTTACTTCTGCCCTGTTACTCACTTTCTAAGTTTCAATGGAATTTAACACATTGTTTTATGTAATTTTTATTCGCATTTAATGTATACTTTATGAATAGAAAAAGGGACTGATGAAAATTGTAATTTCCACTACTACATCACGAGTTAAACTAGCGAAAGTAGGCTAAGTTCCGAAATTAGTATATGGTGATTTTGTTGAAAATTTCTTCCCAAGAAGTCCTGACATGGTGTGATCTGATGGTCTGGTGAAGGACAGTATGAAGGCCGCCGTCTGAAATGCTTTACGGATTTTTGATGTGTCGTTCCAGTCAGTAAATGGGTCTTAAACTGTCAAATTGATTGTTGTTGTTATGGTCATCAGTCCGGAGACTGGTTTGATGCAGCTCTCCACCCTACTCTATCCTGAGCAAGCGTTTTCATCTCCTCATAAGAGCGGCAACCCACATCCATTTGAATCTGCTTACTATACGCGTCTCTTGGTCTCCCTCTGTGATTTTTATCTCACACACTTCCCTCCAATGCTCAATTTACAATTCCTCGATCTCTAAGAATGTGTCCTACTAAGCGATCCCTTCTTTAAGTCAAGGTGTACCAAAAATTCCTTTTCTCACAAATTTTGTTCAGTACCTCTTCATTAGTTATGCGATCTACCCACCTAATCTTCAGCATTCTTCTGTAGCACCACATTTCAAAAGCCTCTATTCTCTTCCTGTCTGCACTGTTTATCATCCATGTTTCACTCCCGTACAAGGCAACACTCCACACAAATGCCTTCAGAAAAGACTTCCTTACACTTAAATGAATATTGGATGTTAGCAAACTTCTCTTTTTCAAAAATGCTTTTCTTCCCATTCCCTTTCTGCATTTTATATCCTCTGTACTGCGACTGTCATATGTTATTTTACTGCCCAAGTAACAAAGCTCATCTATCCCATCATTGTTTCTTTACCTAATCTAATTCCTTCAGCATCACCTGATTTTCTAAGACCGCATTCCATTATTTTTGTTTTGCTCTTGTTAATGTTCATTTTATATGCTCTCTTCTACACTCTGTCCATTCTGTTCAACTGCTCTTCCAGGTCCTTTTCTATCTCTGACAGAATTACAATGTCACCAGCAATACGCAATGTTTTTATTTCTTCCCCCTGAACTTTAATCCCTATTCCAAATTTTTCCTCGCTTTCTTTCGCCGCTTGCTCGATGTACAAATTGAATAACATCGGAGAAAGGCTACAACCCTGTCGTACTCCCTTCCCTTTCATGCCCTTAGAGTCTAATAACTAAGGTACAAGGTGTAAATAACTCTCCTTTCACTGTATTTTACCCCCACTGTCTTCAGAATTTGAAAGAGTGTATTCCAATCAACATTGTCAAAAGCTTTCTCCAAATCTACAAAAGTTAGATATGTAGGTTTGCCTTTCCTTAATCTATCTTCTCTAAGATAAGTCGTAAAGTGAGTATTGCCTCTCGTGTTCCTACATCCCTCCTGAATCCAAACTGATCTTCCAGAGGTCAGCTTCTACCAGCTTTTCCATTCACCTGTAGATAATTCGTGTTAAAATTTTGCAACCATGACTTATCAAACTGATCGTTCTGTAATTTTCACACTTGTCTGGTCTGATTTCTTTGGTATGGGGATTATTACATTTTTCTTAAAGTCTGAGGGTACTTCGCCTGTCTTATACATCTTACACACAAGGTGAAACAGTTTTGTCATGGCTGATTCTCCCAGAAACTTTAGTAGCTCTAAGGGAATGTCATCTACTCCCAGGGCCTTGTTCCGACCTAGGTCTTTCAGGGCTCTGTCAAATTCATCTCTCAGTATAGTATCTCCTATTTCAGCTGCATCTACTTTCTCTTCCCTTCCTACAATATTGTCTCTAAGTTCATTTCCTTTGTAGAGCTTTTCTATGTACTCTTTCCACCTTTGAGCTTTCCCTTCTTTGCTAAGAACTGGTTTTCCATCTGAGTTCTTGATATTTGTAGAGCTGTTTTTCTTGTCCCCAAATGTCTCTTTTATTTTCCTGTAGGCAGTATCTACTTTCCCCTTTGTTATACATTCTTCTACAGATTTGCATTTGCCTTCTAGCCACTCCTGCTTAGCTATTTTACACTTCCTGTCAATCTCATTTTTAGTCGTCTGCACTCCATTTTGCCTGTTTCATTTAGTGCATTTTTATATTTTCTCCTTTCATCAATTAAATTTATTATATCCTGTGATATCCAAGGATTTTTTACAGGTCTTGCCTTTCTACCTACTTTGTCCTCTGCTGCATTCACTATTTCATCTCTCAATACTATAAATTCCTGTTCTACTGTTTTATTTCCAGCCATTTCTGTCAGTTGTTGCCTAAACCATCCTCTGATATTCTTAAGAACTTCAGGTTCCCTCAATTTATCTAAGCCCCATCTCCTTATTTTCCTACCTCTCTGCAGTTTTTTCAGTTTCAGCCTATAGTTCATGACCAATATGTTATGGTCAGAGTCTACATCTGCCCCTGGGTATGTCTTGCAGTTTGAAACATGGTTCCGGAATCTATGTTTTACCATTATAAAATTTATCTGATATCTTCCAGTGTCTCCTGGTCTCTTCCACGTATACAACCTTCTTTCGTGAATCTTAAACCAGGTGTTTGTTATGATTAAATCATGTTTCATGTAAAATTCTACCAGGCGACTTCCGCTTTCATTCCTTCTGCCCAGTCCATATTCCTACTCCTGTGATACCCTGAACTGATTTTGCATTTATAATCCTGTACTCACCTGAAAAGAAATTATTTTCATCCTGACACCGAACTTCACTAATCCCCACTATATCTAACTTCAACCTATCCATTTCCCTTTTTAAATTTTCTAATTTTCCTACCCAATTAAGGGATCTAATATTCCACACTTCGATCTGTAGAATGCCAGCATTGTCTTTACTTATGACAACAGCCTCCTTAGTAGTCCTCATCTGGTGATCTGAATGGGGTACTATTTTACCTCTGGAATATTTTACCCGAGAGGATGCCTTCATCATATTTTCATACAGTAGAGCTGCGTATCCTTGGGAAACATTATTCCGTTTTTGGTTATTTTGTTGTTGCTTTTTAGGTTTTTTACCATGAACAAGTGTTACGGAAAATTGCATTTCCAAGATGCAGTTCATTAAAACGACTTATAGTAAGATATTATCCCACTATGTTCCAATCAACTAACTTCATACTCTATAATTCAGTACCATACATTTAATTACTTGACATGAAACTGCATTGCACTGTGAAATACTTTATTTTATCTATGTAAGATTTGATAAAGTATTTGAATAAATAGAAAATGTATTTACTGCCATATATGAGAACTAAATATGAAAAATTCAAGCAGTTTGTCATATTACAGCATTTCTCATTTGTATGTGACAGAATTTTTGTCAACTGAAGCACGGGACACCACCCATTGGGTTTGGCCCCTAATGTCAGCATGTTGTGTTGTATGACTCAAACACTGATCACTTTTTTTGCATGAATGTTTCATTAATTTTTACAGTGCAAATTAATAAATTTACAGTAACCGTACACCTATCGACAACCATGATTTGATAATAAAACACCAATCACTCGAAACTTTGATCGTTCTTAATCACTACTGCTTGGCAGATCACTACGGCAAAGGAAAGTTTTATTTTACGAGTTTTGTTTGGGTTTTGGAATGGTGTTTTCTGGTTTTTCCTTTTAGTATATCCCCACCTATGACATTATGGGTTGAAGTATACTGATGGTATCGGATTAGAGTAGATTAGGTCAGATATATTTTTCATCCAAACTGAGGAGATCCTCTTGGATCCTCCAGTATTGCCAAAAACTTGATGAAATGTTCTGAAATTTTCAGTGTTTATCTGTCAAGAGTGTTACAACAAAATACTTTATC
The DNA here is from genome assembly GCA_026315105.1 of Locusta migratoria. NCBI lineage: Eukaryota > Metazoa > Arthropoda > Insecta > Orthoptera > Acrididae > Locusta > Locusta migratoria. Next base: position 507,066,796 of record CM048745.1, read on the forward strand.
ACGCACAGAGCATAATTTTATGAACTTTACTTATATTGTGTATTTAGAAGATAAATTGTTATGCTCAGTTAAATCATTAAATATGAAAATTAGTACTTTACTCATTTTCTATGAAATAGATGTCCTTAGCCACATCTGAAAATTAGCAGTAGTTAACCGCTTACTTGTCAATCATTTAAGGATTGTACCTGCTTTAGCCTAATGTGACAATGAACGGCTTATACCAAAACTCTTGGATGTATTGACAATGATCGGTAGTGTAGCTTAGGTTAAAAAGCGACATCCGTGTGAATCTTCATATTTTCTCAGCATATTTCGTTAAAATAACATAATGGGTTTTCAGATATAACCAAGGAGTTTGTCATACTACAGCAATTCTGATTTGTATGTAACAAATTTCTGTGGTTATGGCTGAAGTCCCATAATTTTATTTATCAGTGACAGCTATATTGAGTTGGCTAAGCCAACAAATGCAAATGTGAATTAAGTGAATGGTGGCAAAGTGAGACACAGTATTTAGTTTAATACAAAGCCTGAATATCTAGTTGGTGTGTGATTCGCTTGGATGTAGTATGAGTCAAGAAAATACAATTACTTACATTATACAAATGTTACTATAATATAAACACATTAAAAAAAGAGAATGGGCGGAGAACCCGTTGGCTTTGAACAATGACATCATATCTGAATCTCTCAAGATATGCTACGTAGATACACTAACAAGCAAAACAAACACTATCAACGAATATGAACATACAGGGATAATATTGTAATAGTTATGTATTGTAGATAATAAATAATCTGTGATTATCCTCGTAAATTATAATTCACCACAAAAGAATGTACCATCAATCACAGGTCTCAGCCCAAAAAGTCATACCTCTGGCACTCACTAGTGGGGAAAAAAAGAAAGAAAGAAAAACCTCTCTTTTGACATATACCTAACAATCATAGAGAACCTACAGATCACATTTTAAGCACAAGATCATAATCAATAATCTGTGTTCTGCTTGTAAACAAACTATCGTCTTTAACTCTGTTATCACTTCATTGGTCAAAACATACAGGTCGTATTGAGGACTTCAATTGACCCAAAAATGGCTTTTCAATAAACAAACTAGTGTACAAAAACTTAAAAATGAGACAACGCTGTTCAATAATGAAGGAAACATAAACAAATTTATAGTAACACATATTAAAAGAAAAACAGTGACTACACAAAATTAAGCAATATCCTTGAGCATAAATATTTAACTGATACACTGTGCTGAATAAAACTATAAAATATTTCTGTCGTTCAGCAGAGCAGGAACATAATTCCTCAACATTACAGATGTGGAAGACCACGAGCCACAGATTTACACTAACTGATTGGTATTAACAATGCTTATTAAAATATTCATCTAAAGTGTATATAGATTTTCCCAATAGGCAACATACGCCCTTTATATTTTTTTTTTTTTTTTTTTTGTGCATTGAAGATTCATCAAAAACACGTCATAATAGGTAAAATATCTCATAAGTATCAATTAAAGATGTGTCAACTGTGAAAGCCTTCAGAAGATCCGATCATGGTTAATAATGAAGTCACTGCTCTGCAAGAATAGCTGCGTGCTTAGAGGCATTGCGCTGCGTTATCGACGGTAGTATGTTCGAGTACGAGTACAAGCAATTTTTTTTAAACCCAATCTTCTTTTTAACAGATAGAGGAAAAACAATGGATTTGGTATTGTTACTTGCCACATATCTTTGGCGTTTTTGCGAATGTGTCGCGATGTTGAGGGTAAATGAGATTTACACTTTTCGTTGTAACAAATATTTAACTGTTTGAAAAATGGGGAGAGCAAACAGCCTTTGTTCCTGAGCAAGGTTAGGAGGGGGTGCTGCTTACAGTGTCACATGACGCAAAGGTGGCTTGTCTTTTCATCATAATAGATTCATTTTGTTACAGTCACTTAACAGTGTGATTAGTAACTTACTGTATTTTAGTATTGATGTAAACATTCATATGTTCTTGGTGTTCATTATCAAACAAAAATGATCCACGTTCAGTATCTTTTAGAAACATATTACTCATTTTTAAGCTTGGAAGAAAAGTGTGAAATAAAGAAGCTTTGTAGGCCGACGCCTCAGCTCGAGTTGAAGCAAGTGCAAACAAGCCGAGATAAGACATTAAGCAGATCTTTTAACGAAAATATATCTAAAGGGCGGGGGCCCAACCGGAGCGCTTTTCCCGTAGCCACTCACAGAGTGTCTTTTGGTTTGGGAGCCAAGCGGGGGAGGGACAGACGGTAACTATCAAGATCCGTCACTGAAAGAAGAGAATTAGTAAACCCCCAGTCATCTGAAGCACCAGCCGCCAATGCATGACATCAATTCCCTTCAGAATACTGAAGTGTGTACTGTGGCGAGACAGGACTTGCAGTCTATGTACAATGAAAATATTATCTTTGAATTGTTATTGAATGAGTTTGTGCGACAATCTTTGCGTTGTTATTGTTTATGTTTTCCTCACCGAGCTAGGTCGTTGGTTTTACTGTTGTTTCGTAGCGGTTTTTATGGTTTAGTTAAGGATATATTCTGATTTTCTTGATTCGCGATTAGCGAGAAAGTTCGCCAATAAAAACAACCAATATGAACAAATTGTTGGTAAGTTAAATAGATGAAAAAAGTGTGTGTATGGGTACGTTCTCAGTTGAATGATTGTATTACTAGAACAGTTTTCATGGGGTCTATTTTCAGAAGTTATAGTTGTTTTTCCTTTATGACCTTCACGTTGATTCTCTCAGGTCTGAAAATCAGTATTGATAACTTAATTTCACGAAATATCTTGTTCGTAAAGGCGACATTACACATTAAGTGCAGTGCATTGAGATTTATCCACGAAAACTTTACCATAGTTGCAGTGTGCAATTTGCCGCACTAACCATCTGAATGTGAAGGGCTCGGTTTCATATTTTTTAGCATCTGTCGACAAACATTACAGGCAGTAAAAGATATTAAATATATGGTGACACGTTTGAACGTAGTTTCAAATAATATTTGGTGATTTCGTGCTGTGTATATGTTTGTTAAATTAAGTCGGTTATTTACGCGACGCCTTGTACTTTGTATTTTTCAGGCAGTTACGACACTTGCTGGCAAGTGTAAGCAATTATTGATGCCCGTGCAACATGATATGCCACTTTCACTTGTTAGTAGATTGAACCCTAGTATCATTAGTAAACTGTGTACCTCTGCCAGCCCTGTAACTGCTGAATCAACACAGGTAACATTGGTGATCCAATATACATGTACATTGAGAATAAATGTAATATTTTGTCGTTTATTGGTATTTCTTATGTCCTTGCTTTTTTCAGACAGAGGAGCTCGACAAATTATATAAAATTTTGGAGATAGAAGTTCGCGGAAATGACCCTGCAGTGCTAAAGAGTTACGAGACCTTTGCGACAATGGCAGCCCGGGAATTAGGAATCACAATAGGAGAGTGGTAGGTAGACCCTAAAGTAGGCTACCTGTATAAAATATGATTAAAGCTTAAATGATTTTTCTTATTCTCTTGTAGTATAAACAGATGATTATGAAACTATCTTTAGATAGAATGTGCATGTCGTCGGTGTGGAAATGTTTCCACCAAGTAATTTATGCTTTCGAAGTCAGGAGTCAGTCATTACAAAATCAATACTAATGATTTATTTTGGTGTGCATCAAGAAGTTCGTACTGTTGCCAAATTGGAAGTCTAAGACAATACTCTAGGACCCAATATCACTTGTCTGCTTTGACCAATGGTGTCATGGGCAGGAACGTACTAAACAGAAGGTCACACACAGACCGGAAAACATTCCAAGCATAACTGTAGAGTGGGATACCACCTGTCTGCTCTGACCCACGACGTCATCAAGATGTCAGAAAAGCAGTATACGGGATATCTTAATACTTCTGTATTGTAGATACAAATAATCTGTAGTTATTATGGATAACAAAATGTACCATCGATCACAAGTCTTAGCCCAAAAATTTGTGCCTTTGGCACCCACACACGAAAAAAAAATCTTTCGGTTAACTTACACCTAACCATCAGAGAGAAGCTACAGATCACTTTTTAAACACAAAATATTAATCTGTTTTGTTTGTAAACAAACTATTGTCTTTAACTCAACCACCACATAATCATTCACACCTACTACAAACATGCACACACCTCAAAACTACCGCACTGTGATGAAGTCACAGGTCAAAGCTGACGGGTGGTATCCCTGGCTACAGGTGAGCCCATTCCAAAACGAAAAACAAAACTCATAAAATAAAAGTTTCCATTATGTACGAAGAAACTTTCCTTCTCTCAGTTTTCTGCTAAATAATTGCCAATAAAAAAGGTAAAGCAGTCAACAATCCAAAGATTGGTTTGAACACCACAGTGCTTTACTAGGCATGGTCCTGTTTGGAGGTGGTATGCCGTTGCCTTCCTCCGACTTCCTAACTGACTTACCCAGCCAGTTATAGGGGGACCTACAGTTTAAAATGGGTTCCGAACCACGGTGCTACTCGGTATCTTTCACATCTGCAACACTGCCAGAGGTGAAAAAAGTGGAAAGTGACAGATAAAAATCCTAGGACCTGGTGGGGATCGAACCCGCAACCTTTGGATTTGTAATCTGAAACTCTATCACTGTGCAACCGAGGCGCACAATTGCCAATATGAACAATCAATGTTTCTAGTAATTAGAGTTTTTAAGTTAAAACATGGGGCTCGAGCAGGTGGATGGGTGAACGTAAATTAATCGTCTTGTATTGTAAAGGCAACAAAATATTCATTACAAAAGAAAGAGCGGCTGATGCTTCAGATGACTAGGGGTTTACTAATTCTCTTTTTCAGTGACGGATCTTGATAGTGGCACCGTCGTCTCTATCTGCCTCTCTCCCGCTTGGCTCCCAAACCAAAAAGACAATTTGGCATAACTCTGTGAGTGGCTGCAGGAAAAGCGCCATGGTTGGTGCCTCGCCCTTTAGAGATGTTTTCGTTAAAAGATCTGCATGAATGTCTTATATCGGCTTGTTTGCACTTGCTTCAACTCGAGCTGAGGTGTCGGCCTACAAAGCTTCTTTATTTCACACTTTTCTTCCAAGCTTAAAGATGAGAAATATGTTTCTAAAAGATACTGAACATTGATCATTTTGCTTTGATAATAAACACCAAGAACATATGAATGTCTACGTACTGAACACAACATGCTATGTCAGAGGTCCAAGCTGGCGGGTAGTATCCTGTGCTTCAGTTAACCTAAGACTAAAATAACGGAAAACATTTTGCAATGCTGGGATTCTCCAGTTGTCGGGTGAAATAAATGTTACAAACAAAAATTGTACTTTTTATTTTAAAATAATTACCACCCCCAACCCACACCACCTAGAAGATAAGGCCTCGCAACTGGCCGTGCCTACATCACACTTACAGGCCGCGGCCGCTAGCCCATTGGCTGCCCGCTGGAGCACGCCCACCGCCCCATAGTGACTGACCAGTCAGATGGCAGCCCGTAAGTATGACGTAGGCACGACCAGTTGTGAGGCCTTGTCTTCTAGGTGGTGTTGCCCCAGTTCACATATATTTGAGTCTCCCCTTTTGCCTAATAAGGCAAAACCAGCATCTTTTCTTTGCAATTTTTCAATGTTATCTTTCAAGTCTGTGTGTTAAGGCCCTCTGTTGTGCAACACTATTCCACAGAGGACAGACAAACATTGTACAGACTCTCTTAGTGGAGTTGTTAAACTTCTGCTTATCATTAAAATCAATGAGAAGTTTATTAACAAGAAGTCAGAGCTTGCATATATTTTAATACAGTAATCATATTTTAAATGTCCTGGAGAAAATATGATCTAAATGTTCAGTAGAAGAGGCAAAGCTATTACTTGAAGAGGCCAAACCTATGAAACTGATACAGTTGAAATTCCACCCACCCCTCCCTTTGAAATTAAGTAAATAAAAGTAAAAGCCCACATGGAATTGATGGTGTTTCCAGCAGAGTACTAAAAGCTTTTTCTCAACAGATAAGTAGAATTCTCAGCCACACATGTAATACTCCTTGCTGTCTGCATTAGACTGGTGAGATGTAGTGGCCATTTGGATACACTTGCAAATAATATAAATGTATTGACCACAATTAGCACTTTATTTACACCTTGCACATTTCAGTTTTTCGTCATTTTTGAAGGCCAAGCTTTGTTAAAAAATTCCCTCTTAAAATGACTACCCTTATCTTGTCTTTTCCCTGTACCCTTTAAAACTGGAGCTCTGTCTGTAGTTCCTCATAACCGTCTAAACTAAAAACAATCCAGTCCTCCCAAATCAACACCTGTTATCTCTGTAGTCACCTGTGTTTAGTCGATGCCTGGTCTATTAAGCATAACCTGAAACACCACCACATTATGTTGCAACCCTAGAAATCACAGTTACAGAAGTCCCAGCCTGTGCTTTAGACCCTCCACTCAGCTTTGCACCAAAAGTCTGCAGTCAACGTTTGTGTGCCTCGCCATGTCCACCTCCACCACCTGCCATCATGGTGCTAATCATCTGAAGATGGTCTAAGTTGCCTGAAATTGGATATGAAATAAAAATAACAATTCTGTGATCTGGACTGTTTTAATTTTAACCACGGCCCTATAAATCTATTCCACCATTGTCGCCTATCATTATTTACATCAATTTGGTGTGCCATAGACTGCATGAAATGTGGTGTGTTTGCCAACATATGCTTGCTGCAGAAGTGGCACCAATGCCCCCCCCCCCCCCCCCTTATTGGGCCTGATGCCATCTTTGACAACCGGATCCCTAAGAAGTCCTATTACATGTCTCAAATTGGAGCTTCCAGCCACCTATTGTATTTTTATCCGCAAAAATGTTTAGTAATTTTGATGTTGAGGCTACTATTGGATATGGCAAATGAGCAGCAGAGAAGTTAATAAATCATCTAATGTGTGTTTCTAGTGGGAGATTTGTAGAGAGATCATTATCAGAGTGTATCTTTTAACTGGATATCCAGATTAAAAAAACTAATTTAATTGTCTTTTTAGCTCTGCTAAAATTCAGTTGTAGAATTCTGAGGTGTAATGTCTGCACAGTGAATAAGTTTTCTTGAAGTAAAAGCTAAGTTCAATGGGCTTCTTTTATATCAGCCTATGTGAAATACTTCTTATCAAAAGTCTCCATTAATTTCACCAAAGAAAAAAGCTGTGCTGTTGCCCATAGACTCTACAAATAGTTTCAATTTTATCATACTGACAAGTAAGGTATGTGTATTCTAAGTACTTATGAAAGAAATTATTTATTAAAATCATTACCCTACATAAGCCCCCCTTTTATTTGTCAGTATACTGTATCGATACACCAGGGCCCAATTCTTAAAGGCTGAGAAGCTCCCTTCAAAACATGACAAGACCGCATATGGCTCTGAATCATTTTCAGCGCAGATAGTGAGTCCAATGTGTTTGTCACATTCACCAGGCAGGCTATTGTTCAGTCTCCCAGAAAGTATTTTTCTATCTACTTCACCTTGCGGTAAAATTTGACTACTTGGGTCAGTCGTGGGAGATAATGTTGGCACCAATCGTCAGTGACGCTGTGTAGATATGCCAACTAGCAAAAGAAAACACTACCAAGAGAACTATAGATTATAAACATACGAGAATACATTTCTCAGTACTAAGGACCACTCGAATGTTTGGTTTCAGCCAGAAATCAGCTGAATCTTCGGCTTGGGCAAAAACGTCTTTCGTGAACTTACAGATGAAGTTGAGCCAAGTTCAGAACAGATTGAGTTAACAATACACTTTACCTGTGTTGAGGGTGCATTGTTTAACTAGTAGGAGTCTTTCCTCACGTGTAAAAATTATATTTTATAGTTAATCACAATATAACGCAACTGTACCTTATGATATTCTTATACTGTGTTTTTAACAATTTAACTTTTTCAGTATTGTACTTAATGGAACAGGTTATCATATTGTTATGCTGAAAAGTTTTATTAATGTGTTTCCTTGACAGCAAGTATCTTTTTTAATAATGAATATGGGTTTAGGAAACATTGATCACATGGTACACTACTTATCCTATTGAATTTGCACAAATTTACATTGACAACAATCATAGTGTTAGTCGAAACTGTGATTTTATTTTTCAAAATACTTTTTACCACAGTGATTGAAGTTAATTTACTGACAGGAATGAAGCCTATTAGTCATCAGCATCATATAACAACAATTTTACTTCACTTAAATTTAATTAATGTAATAACCAAATGAAAAAGGATAATGTTAATGAAGAGATACGAAAACCCAACAAAATTTTATGAAGTATATATGAGGTCTTGGCTGCGGACGACAGGACCTAATCTGTGTCTCATGCAGACACCATGCTCCACAATTTTACTTACATATTAATGTTAGGGTGAAGTGTAAATGTTATTTCTGTACCGGTATTACAGTATTTTCGGCATAAACATATCGTAATGAGGGTCCCAGAATTTATTTTTTATATTTTCAACTATTGGGCATTGCACTTTCACTAGAAATGCAGAATTCTGTGAGAACTGCAAGGGAAAACAACATAGCTTCACTAGTAACAGGTGTGAGGTATTCATATGTGCTGGCTCACAAGTCCAACTTCAGGAGAAGTTGGCTTAGTATTCGCTATTGCCAGATGGAAATTTTAGGACAGTAAATCTGTAAGCCTTCTGTAATCTTCTGTGGACTCCTGGTAAGGCTTACACCCACTCAAGGTTTACTATGGGGAGAATATCTTGAAAAATGTGGGGAAACTAGTGATTTTGGCATAAATTTACCAAAATTTTAATTCAATTGTGTAAGTTTTGGTTTTGGCCCTAAATTATGTTTCGGTCAGACTCTACTCAGTATGAACTAGGCCTGCTACTCATTAATTAACTTTTTTAGGCAAGTGACTATCTGCAAAATGATTTCTACAAAACAGGTGGAAGAGGGGAGGATGGAAATGGAACTGGAAGCAAAAATATGGCTTCTCTTTGTTTTAAACTGGAAGTAAGATCTCTGAAACTACTAAATGGAATAATACATCAATTTTAAATCTGTATTTTTTTCATTATTACTTGGCTTTGACAGAGAACATCTTCATTATATTTTTAATTAAGGCTGACAGGACTCTCTCATATTATTACTTTGCTTGCACAGAGTCATTTACATAGAAGTTAGTCTAAGCTTATATTTTATCAAGAAGTATCTCTCACAATTCATTGTTTCTGCTAGTTTGAAAGACTAAAATAGTAAATAATGTTTTTTGCAGCTGGTCACCACGGAAGGCACACCATGAAAGGATGACTCTGCTGAAGTCAATTCATATATACAAGAAACATCGTGTTCAGTATGAGGTTCGAACATACTTCCGTTTCATGCAATTTTTGCGGCTCACTGGTTCCACTGCAGACACATTTCTTGAATATATCCAACGTAACCTTCCAGAAGGTGTAGCCATGAAAACAACGAAAGTAGAAGTGCAGCAACTACCACCACACTTACGTCCCACTGCAATTCTGGAAAATATTCAGCAACAGCAACAAAAGCAACAGCAGGAGATTGAATAGAAGTGACAGTTATCTTTGGTGGATAGTGTGTTGGTGCTTTGAGTGTATGCGGTCTGTGACAGAACAAACATTTTTGCTCTGTGTGTCACATCATTCTACACTCTGTGTAGCCTACTGACCATTTTATAGTGTGTCATTTACTGACAAGTTAATAGTCTTATTGAACCAGGTTTCATTCTTCAATAAGTTGGAACTATAATGAACAACACCACAATGTTAAATCACAGTTGGTGATTTGCTGTTATTATTTATAAGGGTTTATTGTGTGTTCTCATGTTTGAAGCCTTAAGCTGTACAAGTGAAAAGAAGCACTGGAGTATTTCTGCAGTGATAGAGCTCGTGCAACAATTCGTAGCCCCTGCTCTGCACTGGGCGAGTCCATTCCTTTGTTTTAGAGGGGCAGCTGTCTCAGTTCTGTGTTGTCTTCTGGTCACTGGGTGCGCTTGACAGTCAACTAACAGATGAGATGAACGGCTCAGCAGGCAACTGGCAAATGAGGTGGCCACACCTCAGAAACAAAGGAATGGACTTGCCCTGCGCCCAGCTCAAGAATGAATTTCTGTGCACAGGCCACAACTTCTTGTGCGAACTCTACCATGTGTGTTTCCTGCTTTCTATGAATGACCACATGTGTTCTTTAGTTATCTGTGATACGTACGGAATTTTGTCTTCTTTCACTGTAATATAACATAGACAGAAATGAAGTTGAGTGTTATAGCTCCGGTTTCATTCTGTAAAATTTATCAACTTCAACCAGTGGTATTTATGGAGAACCAAAGGCTCCTTAAAAGAATGAATAAGGCTGTATAAAACAAGTGAAGTAAACAAGATTCCATTATAATTTTTGTTTTCTTCCTTATTGCTCATTTATTAGCACTTAATATCCAGTATATTGAATGAACTATTGTTACACAAATTCTCCTTTAACACTGTTTTATTATTATCTTGATTCATTGCAGTATTTTTATTACATCCTGTGTGATCAGTAGATAGGACAATATTGGGCTTTCAAATGTTGACAGTCACAACATTGCTGGCAAGCACTGGAGAGCCTCATGACTGGTGCCATGTCCCTGCAAGGATTACAGCAGAGATTCGCGTCTCTGATACTGTGACATGGCATGGCTTGATGGTATAACAAACATAATTAACATGCTATTCAATGTGTTAAAGAACTGTTTTTCCCTGAGTATTTCTGCTTGGCTGCTCTTTTGATCGGCCTTATACTCTGGCAATTTTAATAAAAACCGATTAATTCAGAGACATTGAACAAAAAGTTTATTACAGATGTGCTCTTTGATTCTCCTGGAAGGTAAAAACAGTGAAGATCATTTGCAGGTTTATAATATACAAACAATTTTTAAATTTTTTTTATTTATTTGAGGAAGAAGTAAATATAGACATTTACAGACTTGAGACATATTCTGAAAAAGACCACCATTAATTAAACATACTTATATGTACACAAATTTGCTAATCATATTTGCTTTTTTTGTTTCTGTCATTGTTCACAACAATGCAAGAACACACTGTTGTAAGATACTCACTCACTATCACTGGTTTGACTGAAGTTGATATCTCACAACACTTGCTTAGTTATGTGAGCAGTCACATTTACTTTGTAGCAATGTAGTGGCATATCTTTGACATACAAGACCTTTATTTTCAAACAATGGAAATTCCAGTCAAAAGATCCAATGGGATGTTCAGGGTAGTTGGGTTTGTGAACTTTAGCGAGCATATAGAATAGAAGGTGGGGGTATAGGGGAGAGAGAGAGAGAGAGAAAGAAAGAAAAAGAAAGAGACTCTAGGGAGAAGTCGTGGGATGGTCCTATGGATTTGAGGAGGGATTGGAGATCCTGTTGGGTTTTGGAGATGGGATAATTGTGGCAGGGTGTGTAGGTGGAAGGATCTGACAGTTGGTGTAGACCCTCTACGACATAGTCACTGTGTTCTAAAACCATAATGGTGGAGCTTTTGTGCCTTTGTCAGCAGATAGGATCATAAGGTCTGGGTCAGTTTTTAGGTAGTGGATAGGATTTCTTTCTGAGTGTAAGGTTGGTACTCATTTTGAGGGATTTGGGGAAAGATGGTAAAACCAGGTTAGAAGTTATGAAATTCTGAAAGTTAGAAGGGGATGATGTGGGGGCAGTGTAGGTAGATCCTGCCTGACTGGATGGAGTGAACTGGGTCAGGCAGCGTTCAATATTGGTATTGGTATGCGTCTGAATGGTGGAGTTGGTTGCAAAATCATGTTTCCATTGTATAGATCGGAAGAAGGAGCAAAGATTCTTAACAAATCTGGCATGGCTAAATGTTAAAGACCTATAATTTTTTTTCTCAGTATTGGAAGTGTCTGATGATACAGTGAGTCCCACTAGAAAGAGACCTCATGGCATGTAGTAATTCTGCTGAAATTGCATCATGTAATTTATGATGTGTGATGTGGTAAACTACACTATGCAACATTGTGTGACATGAAAGTGTGTTTCTGCATATCTCCATGCCTGGAACTCAGCGTTCAGTGTGTAGTGACACTGTAGCACAATTATGTCGAATAGTGCATGTTTTCTGTGAATCAGTATTGGATTGCTAGTTCCTTTAAAACATGTCAGTGAGCATTTGTTGACAGTTTGGTGAATAGCTTATATTGTCTAAATGCTGTATGCAAAAATTAGTGAACAAGATAGAGATTTTTGAATGGCGTTGGATCTTTGGATTTTCATGGTGAGAGACAGCCACCTTATTGGAAGAAAAAATTGATAGATGGCAGCCCGTCTCTCAGCTTTATTAACTGTGTTTATCATTCGTGTAATGATGTAAAGTGACCAGTACATGCATTTTTCCATTGCTGTCAGGAATGCAGTGCAGGAAAGATTTTTGCTGAGGTGAGAAACAGAGCTGACTGTCTTGATGGGGGAGAGTGGAATTCCGGTGGAGGCAACCGTTACAGTACTCTCTACCTGCGGCCAGCGGCATGCCCCTGGGGGCTGCACCGTAGAGGTCCCGATAGCAAGATGCCTCGGTGCTCTGGCTGAGCAGCAAGTTGTAAATGTGTTAACCTAGTGTCCCAAACTGAGGAGGAGGAGGAGTATTGTCTGTGTTTTAGAACCACTCCTTCCGATTTTAGATCAAGATAGCCGGCCCCTCCGCTGAGACAAGTGCCCAGAATCTTGTCTGCTAAGAAAAGGAAGACAACACTGAAAGTGGATGTTTTTTCTAGAAGCTTGGTTTACACTTCTAAAGTGATGCTTTGGACCGTTTGTGAAGAATCGTGCCAAAAATGTGTGTGGAAGGAGTATCCAATTCTGATTGGCTGATGTTCAAAGCGCCAGTTTTTTTAAAATCAGCGGTCATTTAGTGAAATTTTACTGGCCAGAGTTTGAGAACTCGATGCTGATTGGTTTTTCCAAAAAAATGGGTTCTCGTGGGTCTTGCGCGGCAGACGTGGCCATTATATTTGCACTGAAGAAATTCCATATGTTTCTTTATGGGACCAAATTCCACTTAATCACCGACCACAAATCGCTCATTGCTTCATTCAACCTCGCCTCCGAAGTTCCTGATCGTACAGCTCACCGTCTCCAGCGGTGGGCTCTGTTCCCGTACCGCTGAACATGCAAACACTGACGCCCTTTCCCGTCTTCCTTGTGGGCCCGATCCTGAGTTTGACCAAGAATAGGTTCTCTGTTTCCAGATCGATGAAGATACCCAAGCCGCGGTGGACTCCTTTCCGATGACTAGCTCCACAGTGGCCGATGCTGTACGCCAGGATTCCGACCTCCAGTGGGTCCACTACAGCATTCTCCATGGCTGGCCGGAACAGTCACTTCCCCGGTCTTCTCTCACCCGTCGGCACTTTTTTACCATCCGCCACCGGTTGATGACCGTCGATGGGGTGATACTCCTAGTCCCTGAAGAGGGACAGCCATGTGTGGTTGTTCCGACAGCATTGTACACCAAAGTCCTGAAACTCCTTCATGAAGGCCATTGAGGTATCACCCGCACGAAAGTCCTCAGTCGTCGCTTCATATACTGACCTGGCATGGGCCCTGCCATTGAAGAGATGATTCGAGCCTGCCCAGCTTGCCAGAACCAACAAGCGGCCCCTTGCCACAGTTTTTCTTCATGGCCTCCCTGCTCACGCCCATGGGAACGCCTTCATCTGGACTTTGCCAGACCCTTCCATGGTGCCACGTACCTCATCGTGGTTGATGCCTACTTCCGTTTCCCATATGTCATCCGTAACTCCCATACCACCACGTCTGTAACAGTGTCGGCTTTGGAACGAATATTTGCTATTGAAGGCCTTCCAGAACTGGTGGTTACAGACAATGGTCCCCAGTTCCGTAGCCAAGACTTCCGGACCTTCTGCCAAAACCATGGCATACGTCATGTTCCCACACCTCCCTTCCACCCCAGTCAAATGGCGAGGCGGAACGGATGGTGAGGACGTTCAAGGGCCAGATGAAAAAGTATCTCTGGGATCATTCCTCCGCTAATGCTCTCACATTATTCCTTAGTTGCTACAGGACTATGCCACAGGGTGACAAAGAGCCCTGCAGAGCTCTTACATGGAAGACAGCCTCAAACCCTGCTCAGCCTTCTGTTCCCTGTTACCAGACCAGCAACACCTAGACCGCCTGTATCTTTCTTCCGTCCCGGATTCGCTGTATGGGCACGGGGTTTTGGCCACCAACCGAAGTGGTTGCCAGGTGAAATTCTCCAGCAGCACGGTCGTAAGTGTTTTTGTGTCAGGGTTCAAGTCAGAGAGGTGCTCCGGCATACAAATCAGCTGTGACCCAGGTCTTCGCCACTGCCCTCGGCTCCCCTCCAGAGGGATCCTCAACGTCTCCCAGCTCTTCAATGGGATGCTCCGGCTTCCCCGCCTACTGCTTCAGACCTGCTCGTCCCCCTGGGTGGTGTACCTCTCACCCCCTTTCCTCCACACACCGACATGTCACGGACTATGACGCCAGTCGATGTTCCGGCCGCTCCAGTTGTCCCGAACGCGTCTGCCAAGCAACCTTCCTCTCCAGGGCCGCTAACTTCCACCAACGCCGATGCCTCTCTGGCTCAGTGCCCGGCCGATGAAGAGATGCCTCTCCAGCAGTCTCTGCCTGCCCGCTCACTGCAGGTCAGCGGCCTTGCTGACTACGTCATCGACGAGGTCATTTCCGCCCTTACTGCTCGACTCTCCCTCGTGACTCCGACGACGACGAGCCCATGGATATTTCCTACATCTCCAGCCACTGTTTCACACCTTCCCGAGGGGGAAGGGGTGTGGTATCCGCTACCACGCTGCCGCCGGCCGGCAACTCAGCAGCTGGCGCCACGCCAAGTAGACGGCCTGCAGTGCAAGCCACAAAAGGAAGTAAGGCACGCAGACTGAAGGCTCGCCGGCCGGCCACACGGTACATTTCGACTGGACCGCTAGAGGGCTAGTGTTGCGATATGGAAGCGAGTCTACACTAGACGTCCACGGCGCCACCGCCTGCCTCACACCCGAACTACCAGAACCGAATATAGGCGGCCGCACCTGCCTGAACAGCCCAGTGTACTCTCGCCTTCGCCAGTGATAACTTTGCTTGCAGGAAGACTGAGTTATTGACGTGCCAAACTTAGTGCTACGAGGACTTCAATAATGAGCTCTAGATTCCTGGGGCATTTCTACGAGATTGGCGTGCCATACCAAGGAAGACCTACCGACGTACGACGTGTCTAAACTGTGCATTTGTGAAAGTGCTGTGTAAATAAATTTTTGCTAGCTTGGATTTTGCTTTTATTGTGTTATCATTATAACAGGGTGTGGCACTTGAAGTGCAACATATTGCAAAATTGATGATATCTCAGAAAATTATTGCTAGATTTGAACAAAACAAAGCTCATTTTACAAATAAAACTACAAAATATTTGAGATTATCATTAAAAAAATTGAATTTTTAAGTCGTTTTCACTCATGTCTCCCCTTAACAGCTGCCATTAACTTCAGCATGAAATATTATCCTAGTTAGTACAAAGCATATCAGATGTAAAGCTGTAAGTCTCCATTTATTATTATCTTATGCATGCTGTACTTCTTATTTCTGTGCTTGCTTGAGGAGGCATGCTGTCTCATGTAAGACACCATTTTGTTGTTTTATTTTCCCCCATACAAGTTTCAGCACTTATTGTGTTATCTTCAGCAGGTTTATATTTTCTCACATGAATCAGTTGATTGTGCATATGCATACTAATGGCTGTAAGTATACAGTATAATTTACAACACATGTATGTCATTGTCATTTCCCCTTTTTCTTTTATTTATTCTTCTGTTATTATTATACTAGCTGAAAACCCCACTTTGCCCGGGTATTTATTTATTTATTCCTGCCATTTTTCAGGTATATATTCATTTGTATAAGTTCTGTATGTCTGTAAAATCTCTCGGGAATACAGTTAGTAGCAAAGAAGTAATAGATTAAAACTTGGTGCATGATGGGGCGGTTTTCTGTGAACATTACTGTTTACGTGCTCATACCTCATGAACTACATTTCGGAATGTGATACAATTTAGAAGCTACATTCAACTATATGTGTGTATACTGTCTGTAAAATTTCCTGTTGCTACAATTTGTAGTGTTCAAATTATAAATTTGTTACGTCATGTAGTTCTACTCCATAAACAGCGGAAAAGTAATAGGCGAGAAAGTTTTTTCCTTTCACCATTTTACTATGGTTGCCAGCGAATGTGGGCTCATTTATAGATGAATTACATAATCCCAATAAATTGAAGACTACCCGCCTTCTCCCTGACTGTCCTCATATGCTCGTTCCATTTCATATTGCTGTGCAGCATTACGCCTAGATATTTAATTGATGCAACTCAATCAAGCAGCATGCTACTAGTGCTGTATTTGAACATTTCTAAATAGTATGGCCCTGAATATTTATAGAGCTTACCAGGAATCCAAGATAGCTTCCATTCAATCCTCTCGTTATACGATAAGAGTAATAAAAAGTGGAGTTTCACCAAACTGGTACTGTGTTACTCCATCAAAAGATCAATATGATACCTCATTAGTGCATTGTGCAAGAATATAGATTATTGGATCATCTGGAAGATAAGCTTGAAGCCAAGGATTACCAATAGAACCAGCACATTACCTCCAAAGTCAGTGTATATGGAACACAGCATAATTTAAAATGAAGGGCAGTTACACAGCAAATATAGCTTCAAGTCTCCTGAATAAATGCAATACTTTTGTCAGAATCTACCATTACAGTGCAAAATCCTTAATGAACAAAATTGGGGACCTACACATTGTTATGCAGTGAGCTCAGTGCGGGAGTGAAACTCATATACCTAAATCTGACTGTTGACCTCACAGTTTAATCCCCTTTAAATTTCCAACAAACATAAATCTCACTATTGCTACATTTCCTCTCTAGTAATCTTAACGATTTCCTGCTAAAATTGGATTTGTTTTTACCAAAGGTAGTTAGTTAAAATATTGCCGCAAGACACCATGTACACCGACTGCTGACATGGTGCAGGGGATAGTGTCACCGACTGCGGTGCTAAAGGATGCCGGTTCAATTCCGCCCATTGGCAAAAAATTATTTCTTTGTAATTAACAATTCCAGAAGTTTCTACATCTTTCTTATGTTAACTTGTAAATTCTACTTGTTTCTTATGTTAACTGTTCTTCTAATTTCTGGTACATTCTGTCTGTGTATAAATAGCAGAGCACTCTGCCCGAGAGGCAGTGAGTGCTGCGTGTATGTCTGTAAGTTAAGTTCATAATAAACATGCTTTCAGTATAAGTGCTGTGTTCAGTTGCCTTCGAAGTCAAGGCTGCTTCCATTTCATCGGGACATTGTTTGGTTGACGCACTGGGTACATGGTGCAACAGTTGCAGCACCGTGGCTCCGATTAGGCAACGTAAGATCTGTCGCTTACACGAACTGGAACCGGAATACAAGGGATTTACCGAGTACATCCTTCCAAAAGTCCATATTATCAGAAGAACGATGGACACAAAACCAGTGGTAAGCCAGCTGCACATCAGACACCCGTTGACGTTCTCTGAAGACGCTGGACAAGACCCCAACAAATGGCTAAAAGGGTTCGACTGAGTCGCCAAGTACAACAGGTGGGATCATATGATGTGCTTGGCCAACGTTTACTTCTACCTGGATGGAACAGCCCAGCAATGGTTTGAAAACAACGAAGACAATTGAATGACTGGGAGACATTCCAGGAGGAACTTAAGAAGACGTTTGGACACCGCCAGCGACAAATCCGTTCAGCGGAAGAGCAACTGAAGAACCGGGCCCAACGACATGATGAGCGGATACAGCAGAAGACATGTACCAAGCTCTTGTGATAAAAGACGTCGCTATGACGGAAGAGTTCATCAAGTGGTACCAGCGTATTGAAGAGATGCAACAAAGGAGAGTAGGATGAAAGAAGTATGAACGACTCCCCGGTGTAGTCCCTTTGGCCATTGTGGAAGACCAGCATGACTTGGCTTCTTTCATACGCCAAATTGTGAGAGAAGAATTACAACAGTTTATTGCAGCCAGGACTATGAGATCAAGCAAGCCTCAGATTATGGCCATGGATGTAAGCCCTGTATGTCACGAGGAAGCCAACGCCGCTGAGGAAGAGGTATTTCAGACATTAGCTTCTGTCTGCCCCGTCAGTCGCACCCAATACGAAGAATGGCGTCCGGCTATGACTTACTCCGCAGCCACCAAACAGCAGCCTATGAACCGGCCTTCACAGCCACAACCAAGTCCCTTGGTAACTATGATGCCCCACAGAAGAACAGATGTTTGGACGACAGGAGACAACACGCCATTGTGTTCCACTGTGGGCAGCCTGGACATGTCGTATGCTACTGCAGAGAGAGAAGGCGAGTATTCTACGATTATTTTGATGCAAGACATCAGCCATCAGAGCAGTTCTATCCCAGGTAATCACCTGCTGATAAGCTCAGTTGACCTATGGGAAGAAGCCCATCGCCTTACCCTAGACGAGGTCGCTCCCCGACGCGCCGCAGCCTTACAGAGGTACCAGCCGCTCCCCTGGCTACCGCGTCCAGGAAAACTAAGCAAGGCAACCATCTACAGAGGTGAGGCCACCGCAGATGAAAATCCTCCATGGACGACAGTCGCTAAGATGTCGGAAAATCTCATCGACGTCATAATCGATGGCCAACCTATCCGGGCACTTGTTGATTCAGGAGCGTCTTTTTCTCTATTGTCAGGTAATTACCCTCGCACACTAAAGAAGACAATGTTCTGTGATACGGGGGCAACTGTGCTGAAGGACGCGAATGGAAAGTATGTCCAGCCAGCAGGAACTTATGTCGCAAGAATAACCATCAACAACAGGACCCAGCCGTTTGAATTTGTTGTGTTAATAGAATATAGTCACATTGTCATCCTCGGATGGGACTCCCTTCAGGCATCCCAAGCTATCATTGACTGTGAAAGATCTGAGCTGCAAATTGAAGAAGTTGTTCCGATAGGTACACGTAATAGAGAATTTTCTGGGAAGTTACTTGGCGTTGACAATGTGACGATCCTGCCGTTGACGATGAGAAGAGTTGCAGTCACAAACACAGATGAGCAATTAAACTGTGAAGTGGGCCCTATTGGCAATTCCACGTTTGTTTCCTCTAGTGTGTTGTCTGTACTAACAGCAGAGCATGGGTCTTCATTGATGATGTTGAGCTCACTGACCTGGATTGGTTCAGCTGTCCCAATACACATTCCTTTGGGGATAAGTTGCAACTGCTTGAGACAATTAGTGATCCAAATCTCTCCTCGACCTCCGGTAATTCTTATGATAGCCGCTGGTATGTAAATTTCTTTGGTGAGAGTGATAAACAATTCCAGATGTTTCTACATCTTTCTCATATTCACTTTTAAATTCTACTTGTTTCTTATGTTAACTGTTCTTCTAATTTCTGGTACATTCTGTCTGTGTATAAATAGCAGAGCACTCTGCCCGAGAGGCAGTGAGTGCTGCGTGTATGTGTGTACGTTAAGTTCGTAATAAACGTGCTTTCAGTATAAGTGCTGTGTTCAGTTGCCTTTGAAGTCAAGCCTGCTTCCATTTCAATGTGACAATATGATGTCATTCTTAGTGGTGAATTTAATTGTGACTTCCTCACTCAACAACAAGATACCAATCAACATTGCAAAGTCTTACAACCTGGTAAATGAGCCCACTATATAACAACACTAATGTCCATGACAGCCTTAGTGTAAATTTTCACAAATAGAAGGTAACCTAATCCAAAACTACAAATATGCAGTGCAAAATTTAGCAATTACCAAGCTGTCATACTAAAACAGAAAAGTACCTCAAACCTAATCCCATCTACAACTTGACAAAGATGTTTGCACTACAAATAACTTTTAAAAAACAAGACCTTCTGTGTAAAGGGAAGTGGATGGAAATATATGCAGCCAATGATGTCAACAAAAAATAACACATTTCTTGACACAATAGTCCACAGCTTCAAAGAGGCATTTCTTAAAAAAATCAGTAAGGAAAGCAGGAATGGGATTAAAACAGATATAAAAACCTTCTGCAAAATAAAAGACATGCTCCATATGCCTTGTAACCAAACTAACCATTGCCCTCGACAAATTATATACTACAAACTCAACACATATTCTATGAGTGATAGGACTGGTTGAAAGGATGTACAATGAGTACATTGTCAAATCAAACAAGAAATTAAAAGCAGTGTGGAATATTATAAAGAGGGGAACAGTAATACACACAAATGTGCAAATTACTCACAATACTGAATTGATATCTAATACTGTGATGAATACATTCAACAAATTCTTTGTGGTCACTGCCCAAAAATTAGCCAAAGGTAACTGAAAGAAATCAACCAGCAAAGCAGAAATGTCACACATGTATGGAGTCAATATGAATTATCACAGCCTTTAAAGGTGATAATTCAAAAGCTCCCAAAGGGGTAAAAAATATGTACTCTGATGGCATTAAAGGTATTGCAACAGCTGTCATAAAAACTTGTGTGCATAATATTGCTGAACCATTAACTCACCTGTGACTCCTTTACAAGCAAGTATTTCCACAGAAATTCTGGCACAATCTGAAGTAATTTCTATCACAATTCCATCCTGCTTCTCTAAAATTCTAGAAAAAATATGCACAAAATGTATGGGCTTCACAGACTAGAGAAGGTTTGCAAAGTTTATTATAGGATTGGTTAGAAACTGTAAATCTACAGAAATTATATGATTAATATTTCATAGACCTATTAGATACAAAACACCCCACTACAGGCATATTGCTGCACCTCTCAAAGCCTTCTGACAGTGGATAATAAAATAAAAATTGACTAGTATAGTATCAGAGGAGTTGCAAAAGAATGGATTACATTGTTTCTAAGCAATCAGATACAGAATGTTACTGGAAGTCCACCAACAAACAATTCAGTATGGTGACTGACATCTGGTGAACTAGTAAAAAAACAATGTGCATCACAAGATATAGTATTGACTTTCCTGCTATAACTGCCATGTATTAATGACTTGTGCCTGAATGTACACACCCATGAAATTGCCATATTTGTGGCTGACATAACTGTCCTCAAAGGGAAGAATTGACAAGCAGATCAGGAAGCTGTGATCTTGGCTACTAAACAACTCAACAACTGGGTCACTATCAATAAATTAAACATAAAAAAGACAGTTACTACAAACTTTCACGCACCACAGATGTAAGCCACCTCACTCATTTGCAGCTTTAAATAACCAACTAGTAGTTTTCAAATCTTGGGTCTATGGGTACAAATAATTTGGAATCGATCAAACATTAAGAAAATGTAAATGCCATAATAGGTACTGGCTGTTGTGCATTGTGTGGGCTATAATAATGTGCTAGGCAACAAACAGTAATAAGTGCGTATTACACATACATTCAGGCCCGTCTACTGTATAGTGTGATATTTGGGAAATTCTCCGGCTTCTGTGAGCACTTTTAAAATACAGCCAAGAAAATTATGAATGGAAGCAAAATAGTGATTTCTGCTGACACATCTTCAAGAAGACTGAAATGCTGTGTCTATTCATCTCAAGACCGATTTTTTTTTTTTTAACACATAGTACCAAAAAAATTTGAAACAGAGAAAAAATAGTCTAATACAATACACTCATACAACACCAGACTTGACTCAAATCTGCAACTGTTATGAGCAAACAGCTAATTTGTATTAGGGGAATTACCTAAACGGGCCTCCAGTTGTTCAACAAGCTTCCCTCATATATAAGGTCTGTAGATGACAACATTCAATTTAGTAAAGCTTTTGAAGTCCTATTTGTTGAGTCACTGTTTTTACTCTGTAAATAAATACATAGATACAAATAATTCTGCTGGTTATGTCTTAATTGCAAAACAAGAAGTTTTCAGTGATTTATTCCACTGAAATGTACTGTAATCTAATAATGGAAAGTCCAGGATGGAATTAATAATATAGTAATAAGGACAGTTTACAACTCGCCGCAAAGATGTAGTGACGAGCTGCAATAGGCACATACAAAAGACACACACATACAACACTTTCAGCTATCGGCCATGGCCTTCTTCAGAAAATAGAACATTCACACAGGCACACAACAGTCAAACAACCACCACCTCCAGTTGACAAAGTGCAGCAGCCGGAGGTGATGTTTGTATGACTGTTGTGTGCCTGTGTGATTGCATGAATGTTCTATTTTCTGAAGAAGGCCACGGCCGATAGCTGAAAGTGTTGTAGGTGTGTGTCTTTTGTATGTGCCTATCACAGCTCATTGCCACATCTTTGCGGTGAGTTGTAAACTGTCCTTATTACTATATTATGAAATGTACTACAATCTCACAAACCACCGATAATATATGTTTGCTGTGTTAAAAAAATTTGTGCAACATTTGTAACACACTGTTTACTACCAGACCATATGGCCTAAAGAAATAAAAGTGGTATAATGCACAAGGTGGAATTCCTCTTCAGTTTAAATCTCCTTCTAACTTCAACCATGGCGTAACTTACCATGTGCAGCATTGAGGGATGGGATATGTGCATGATGAGGCACAGACATATTTTACTGCTGATGTAGGATTACATGTAATGTGGCAGTGTGATCTAAGATGACTAGTTTGAGGAACTTGTATCTTGATGTCTCTAAGGCCACCTCACCTAAATCCTCAGGATTGTTATGTTTAAAGTCATCTCAGAACTTAAGTGTATAGCACACTTCTTGTCATGGCTGATAAATGGAGCAGTGAATTGTACAATCTTATCACTAGATGTTTGAATGAATTCATAACTCATTGCAGATGAGTGCAAATATTAATTCCTTATAACATGTAGAGGAAAGAAGAGTAGGTTGGAGGAAGTTAAAATGAGAGATAGGTCTCTTAAACCCCAGGATTAGATTTTGTGAGGGTCTCATCCTGAATAGTACAAAGATTTTCATCTTCTGAACATAATTACTGGGCAACAATCCTGCCTCATAATTTTATGTTGTATCATTTGGAGGGCATCTCATGGAGGTAAGTGGTAGCACCAATCATGTCGCAAAAACATTCATATGAAAACAGTTTCATCTTTATTATTCCTGTCTGAATGACACATAGGCAAATGTTTCACCACCACATCATAGGAGCTATTCTTTTAGTACCTTTTACAGAAACATGGAACATGAAGCTTCTCTCTAAATGGAAGCATGTGATTAAAGTGAAATCAAGTGAGGAAAATAGTTTTAAATTATGACCATTATAACTAAGCACATAGAAACTTTCAGTTTTCCTCTCTATAGTAAGCTCAGTGTGCACATAGCTCTGCACTTTCATATTTGCTTATGTTGCAGCATTTTTGGAGTTTAATCCTTATTTTGTTTGAAGGGACTATTTTGCATTGAAAGTGCTTTTTGATTGTATGTTAGTGACATTCCCACAATTGCCTTATTATTATCCTTAGATTTCTGTTTTTACTTTGTTTCAGAATTTAAAGGAACTACATTTTATGAACTTATGTACTTATTCCCCCAAAAGAAGTATTCACACCTTTGTGAAATAATTTACTATTTCTTTGCTGTCCCCCACACCAATCTGTAAAATACAAAAGTTATTTAATACAAAAGACACTAGTTATTTAATTCTCTCTCTCTCTCTTTTTTTAATAATGTAAACTCCAGGTTGAAATTCAACAATGTAATACAAATAGTTTACAAATCACTGCAAAGATGTACGACAAGCTGTGACAGGCACATAAAAAAAGACACACACAAATAACACTTATCTAATGGCCATAAGCCTTTTTCAGAAAAAGAGAGCCTTCCCAGTCATAAAACTGTCATCTCATGATTTGAGGTGTAGCAACCAGAGATGACAGTTGTGCAACTGTGAAGTGTGATTGTGTGAATGTTCTCTTTTCGAATATGGAAAAAGGTTAATGGCTGATAAGTAAGTGTTGTATGTGTGTGCCTGACCCAGCTCGTTGTACGTTCTTGCAGTGAGTTGTAAACTATCATAATTATATTGTTAACTGTTCTTTACCACTTTATACAGTGTTTGTGTACAATTAGAAGTATTAAAGATGTCTCTTGATTCAGTATTTTAAATTATTACACACACACAGAGAGAGAGAGAGAGAGAGAGAGAGAGAGGAGGGGGGAGGGGGGGAGAGAGATCAGGAGTTCCTGCAGATTTTGACATCATAATGGAAAAATATTTTCTCTGTACATGTGATTTAGAGGATTGCTCATGTTCATTTTGTAGCTGTTAAATATGTTTTGCATCATTTTATTGGTATTTTGCAGATTCTTTTATGATAATCTCAGGACATAAAAATCTGGGCCCTTTTTCATATTTTCAAACAAATTCTCTCAAGGGGTATTTGCCACCACTGGCACCCCTGAGAGAGAGAGAGAGAGAGATAGTTATTTGTGCTGTGTGTCTACCAGTTCACAGGTGTCGTGTGTGAGATAGTCGCTCTTACAGAACAACTTAGATTCAGGTGTACTGCTTGAGTGACATTATAATTCTTGAAAGCTCACATTTAGGGCAGCAGACAATAGTAGGATGTATGAATAATGCATAAATGTGTACCACCTTTGAGGTCACAACTTCCTGGTCACATGTAAAAGCTCATACTGGTCTTCATTGTTCTGTACTGACCAGGAGAGGAGCGTGCAATTGCCCGTCATACCAAGATGGATATAATGTAAGTATTCTAACTCATATCATAAAGAATATTTCTTTTTGAATTATAAATAATTTCAGTTCTCCTTTCACAAGAAGGGCAGTAGGAAAATATTTTGTGGTTGAATACTGCAGTATGAAAGTACATTGAACAACTAACATTATCAATCTTGTTACAATGTATAATATTTTTAGTGTTGCCAAAGGAAGTTGTTCATGTGAGCACTTGTCAAGATAACATTTACAAACACTTTTTCATGCCAATTATCTTCTTATGTAAATAATCTTGTGCCTATGTAAAAAGTAATTTTTAATCTAGAAATGGAAAATCCAAATTGGAATATCAGTAATGGAGGATAGATAACAACTCTCAGTAAAGACAACCGCTTAGCCGCTGACAGGCACATAAAATAGATGATGGCCTTCATCGGAAAAAGAAATACATCCATTTACACAATCACTTACAGAATAGTTATGGATGAGTGATTTGTGAATTGACATGTTTCTTTTTCTGATGAAGTATTTTTAATGATATGTAAATCTTATGTAAAGGATTTTTAGACCTTTATTGCAATTATTTATTTTAATAGCTGGTTATAACTTATCATCTTCAGATATAAAAATTGACATTATACGGGAACGTTTGATACTTTTCATGACAAGTCTCTTGTCATATTATAGAACACTATCTTGCAAAAATATGTTATATATATAGAGGAAAAATTCCTAACAGGAAAAAAATATACGTAAAAAATAGATGAAGAACACTTACCAGGCGAAGGGGCACAGGCAGTAATAGCAACAAATAAACACACAGACACACACACTCTCAAAAATGCTAGCTTTCGCAGCCTAGCTGCTTCATCAGGCAGAAGGGAAGGAGAGGGAAAAGGAAATGATGAGGGATTTAAGGAAGGGGGTAAGGAGCCATTCCAATCCCGGGACAGGAAAGACTTACCTTGGGGGAAAAAATGGAAGGTAAATATATATATATACACAAACAAGGTACATTATGGTATGTGTGACAACATGTCTACTCTCTATCCAAGTAGAAAGAGATCCTTTTAAGTTTATAATATAATGAGAGAATTTTTGTAGAAAGCCTCAGAAGTTCCCATATGATATCAATTTTTACAAATCTGAAGATGACAATTTATATTGCAGGCACAGGTCATTAAAATAAATAATTATTTGTGATAAGATTTACATATTATTGAAAATTGTGGATTGCTCTCAAATTCTGTTCTTAGCTGTTAATTTCCATCCTCAAAACCTCACTTGCTTCAAATAATTTCTATATCTTCTGCCAAATGTTTCCCAGCTCTTCTCCCTCCTGATTTTCTCTATAATACCTTCATCATTAATTTTGCTTCTGGATTCTTTGTACATGCCCTCCACATCTAAGTCCCCTTTCTCTCATTCCACCAAGTTAGGTGGTGCAGTAGTAACCCACTGGACTCACATTTGGGAGAAGACAGTGGTTCAAATTCACTTCTGGCCATCCAGATTTAGGTTTTCATTGATTTTCCTAGATCACTCGAGTCAAATGCCAGGATGGTTTCTTTCAAAGGGCATGGCTTATTTCCTTCCCCATACTTACCCAAAAATCTGAGTGTGAGCTTCATCTCTAATAAACAAGCTGTTGAAGGGATATTAAACTCTAAGTTTCATTCCTTTCTTTTCTCATGCCAGCTAGTATTTCAGGTTCTCTACAGAGGCGTTCTGAGGTTGTCCATATCTTCAGTCTCTGTTTTCATATTATACTCATCCATACATTTCCTGTAACATTTTCGTCTTCTGCATTTGTTGTACCGTTTTCTGTATTATAGTTTGTGTCTGCGTTCAGATTATATTATTGCCAGTATAAAGCCTGTCCAAGCCCAATCAAGATTGTAGATTAGACACATAAGTGTCTTAACACATCATATCTCGTGAACTATGTGCCATACAACAATATAATTTTGCTGGTGCATCCAGTTATGTAATGAGTGCAAGTGTCTTACAGATATAGTTAATAGTTTTCATCATGACATATGCTGAAGTTTGAATGCATGAGCAGGAAAAATGAAGTGATTTCCCCCCCTTGATGATTTTGTCCATGGAATCAGTGAGGAAAAGTTTCTTAAAGTTTGAAATTACATGTCAATTTTGTTGAAAGTTGCTAAGTGTTATCATTTTTGAGTAATGGATGGCCAAGGTAGGAACAATTGAACACCATCAATGTTAGTATTTGCAAATGAAAATGTACTGAAATATGGTTGCTGGAGAACCAGTAATATGAAAAGACTGTAGTAAAATTGCTCAGCTACATTCAGATTGTAATGAATGATGACTCGTGTTGAAAAATCATTTATTATCTGCATATTAATATGTTACACATTTTATTTCACATACAAGAAGTGTGGACCATGCACAAAGTGGTGACTGCTTTCCATTCAAAACTCCACTCTCCACTCACAGTGGTGAACATTCCATTAGGTGTCCTTGGAGAGGTGGCCTCCTGGTCATTGTCCCTCAGGTTCAAACAAGTCAAGAGGTCAGCACTCTCCTGCAAATTGGACAAGTGCAGTGACCAAACATTGACCACTGAAGAAATATTAATTTCTTCCCAAAATAATATAAATTCTATTACAACTTGAAAGAGAATCAAAGGAAATACATAAATAATTGCATACTTGTATGAGCTATTCTGTCAATAGAGTTTCTAAATAATGCCTGACTATCACAATCACATGACCACAAAATACAAATAAACATAAAAATGACAAAATACACCAAATCTGCTGCAAGGTGCACACAAATAAAATAAAACATACAAGGATGAAAACATGAATACAGTATTCACTTTTTCATCTCTTCATTAGGAAAGTCACACTTGTGAAATTGGTCTCTTGAAAACTCCATGCTGCATTTTTGTAGTTGCTACTTGCACCATTCTGTTGTTGCCAGGGTGTACATTATGACTGATGACCATTCACTGTGGCAGATGGTGTTAGTCAGATCTCTTGAAGATGCTACATCTGAACTCCTGTTGCAGTAGTTCTTACCATAAGAGCAAGCTCCATTTGGCTGTATCTGAATCTGGCTCAGCGGTATGTTTGGTTGTGGATCTAATTGGAAAATGACCTGGGCTTTGTAGTTGGAGATTAACAGCATCATAGGATGTGCTGTATGGATGAAAGTTGGAGAAGTCTCAGTTTGGAAAGACAGGGTTGTCACTCTTCAAATGTTGGACATACAGTTCCAAGTCCTTCAAGTGGTACTGGAAGGACTTCACCCCTACTTCCCACATTGTATCAAAGTGTGGTGAAGCTGGAGGAAAGAAGTTCCAATCAATGACATCTTTATCTGCTGATGTGAATGTCTCTCACCATCTGACAATCCAGGGGCATGAAGTGAAGTGCTTGTCTGCAGCTTGTGGCATTTCCTCTTCTTTGTCTGCCAATCTGCTCCCCACTTGTCCTCTACATATATGTAGTTTCGGGCAAGCCGAAAGTTTATGTTGTTGGCTTGTGGAAGAAGGGCCCACAAAAATGAACAAACATGAAACTATAAATAGACATTAATATACATACTCATCTTGATTTTGATGGTCTCTTCTTTGTTGTTAATCTGCTTATTCTTAGCCCTTGCATTGTGTGTTCTGCTAGAGCTAAAACTTGTAGATCTTGCAGGAAGTCTATGCACAGTGGATTCTTTTCTTGAAATAATACTCTTCATATTAAGCTCTGCAAAACTTTATTTTCTACAAGTTTGCTTTTCACAAACATATATGGCTACAATTCATTAGAAAAGCGTCTGTCACCCTCCACATGCAAGCAGACAGTGTCGGGAATGGCAAACTTTGTCTTTCACTCCTCTTTCACCTCTTAATGCAAATGAGTGTCAATAAAATAAACAAATAAGTATCTTGTTTTCTTATTTTACTTAGGTGTGTGTTGTCTTGTGTGGTCGTACATGCATTTTGAAATGTGTTGTTTACATGTGCTTTATTTTGACTTGGATAAATGGTGTCGTTTTGTTTATCAACAGAAATATAATGTTTTCAGTTTGACACTTTGTGTGACAGTTACTCAATTTTGTGTGTGTTATCGAATAGTGTGTTATTTTATTGAGTGTATTTTGGTGTACCTATTTCATTTTTTTTGTGATCAACATTTACCTGGATTTGAGAAGTTCTGTTATATTTATTTATTTCATAATTACTCGTGTGATTAGCATTAATTGCATCTGTGGGAGAAATATTTGTTGTCAGTGCATCATAATGATTCTAGTGAGATAATAGGTTTTGTTGGCCTGTTTTTATTTATAATATTTGCTTATTTATATCATATGCCAATGAGGATTGCATAATTAAAAGCGTCTAAACATTAATAAACAGGTTTGTGCTGTATGTGTATAGTATGTAAATGGGTTTCAGAATACTATTTTATAAATTACTTTGTTTATGGTTACTAAAACTTTTTTGAGTTGAAAAATATAGCCTAAATCATTTACTTCAAGTTTTAGTAAAGGTATTATAATGAAAAACCATCTGATTAGAACGTTTTATATGGGTACTAATATCACTTTATACCAATGGGATAGCTTTCTGGGACAGAAATGTATTAAGATTTGGGGCTGAACTATTGGGTATGCATAGCCTATATAGAAATGTTACAAGCTCAGCAATCTTTACAGAGAGTTGTGTCTTACCTGCATTACATTTGTATTTAAAAAAAATTATTTCTCACATGTATGAAGTATCATTACTTGAAAATAGCTTCACAGAATTGGCCGGGTCTATTTTTCTGGTTGTAATTGTCAGAACAAGGATTGTATAGAAGAAAAATTTGGAAACGTTTCCCAGAAAATTGGAAAATTCGAGAAAAAACTGAAGAACCTTTCCCAAGACCGTAATTCATTATTCAAACACTGAGTAAGCATATTCTATCTTTGTCCTTGAAAAGTTTCCAGGAAAAAATTCAGACACTTATGAAAAACAAAATCAGAAAACTTGGTCAAACTGGGGAAAAAATTCATCTTTTGAAGGCAATCAGAACTAATGATAGGAGTGACATATTTTGACAGATCACCGTAATATTTGCCACTAGGGTTGTGTCCAAAGTGGTTCGGCCGAACCCAGCACACTGGCTTCGGATTCGGCGCATAATGGCCTAATCCCGAATCCAAAGTGTTATATGGAAACATTCAGTTACGAATGTTGTAGTTTACTTTGCATAACAGTGCGCTTTCGTTTGCGTTATTTTCTTTATTTTCCATAGATCCGCTGAAAGACGCGATGTCATAAAATCAAACGACCTCACTTTAAATAGTTCTAATAAATGGAGCTAGGAGCCGCCACAAGAGAGGCTATATAGCAGTGTTGCCAACTTGGGGGTTTCCCCCCTAAATTTAGGGGGACTGTTGTCTTGGGGGGAATTTGGATGATTTGTACTTCAGGGGGAAATTTAGGCGGAAGTGTGCTTTGAGGGGAATTTTTCGGGGCTTCTCAGACATGAATAACGCATACCTTACAATGAAATACTTCATTGTTGTGTTTTTGTTGGCACTGCCCTCCTTTAAAGGCGCTTCTGCAACGTCTACTGTGCCGTACTGTTGATGTATTGGCGATTGTGAACTGAAGTTGAATACGTTTGGAAGTGTACGTGTGTGTATTCAAGTGACTATGGCTTCAAGAGAGAAAAAATATTCCCAAAGATACACAAATGAGTGGGAATCAGATCCCTCGTTGAAAGGTACGTTTATTCCCAGTTAGTTAGATTTAGATTTTATTAGAATAGCTGAACAGGGACGTTTATATAGCCTAACTTCTCACTGCAGCCTATATACTGTGGCTTACATCTTAGAATATCAAGCAGAAACTACTGCTTTTTCTTTTAGTGGTGACCAAATACTAAAGAGTAGAATATTAGTAATTAGGTTTTCGTTAAGTGACATTTAGAACGAATGCGTTAATACGTCATACAGAGCTTTATTGGAATGTTTTACCAATGATAA
This sequence comes from Locusta migratoria, assembly GCA_026315105.1. NCBI lineage: Eukaryota > Metazoa > Arthropoda > Insecta > Orthoptera > Acrididae > Locusta > Locusta migratoria. The sequence continues at coordinate 507,097,622 of CM048745.1, forward strand.
TGAATAGTCTAGGAAAGACATTTATATATATCTTGCACCAAAGCTGGTTTTTTTTTTTTTTTTTTTTTTTTTTTTTTTTTTTTTTTTTTTTTTTTTTTTTTTTTTTTTTTTTTTTAAAGTGTCGAGCTTTGCCCATTTTCTTGCGCCACATTATTTTATGTTTGGACACTGTGTACGTCACACTGTTTATTTCAATTTATAGTATACGAAGTTACTGGTAGGTATTTCATGGCATGTTCCCGAAATAGAACGAACGCATATTTAAACAAAACGCTGAATATCACAGAACATAGCTTTATTTAATTAATAAGAGTGCCCGAAAACCACTTAGGATGCAAGGTGAAAGAAAACAAAATTGTTGGTGGTGGTTCGCGAACCACCGCCGACGTGTATTTATTTCAAAAGCTAAAGAGCTGTCCATTACGATACGGCAGACAGCCATGTATCACTTCACAAATCTCTCTTGTTATTGAAGACAAAACGTTAACGAGAACGATGTGTTTTTGATAATTCTTCAGTGCGCTAAGGCTGTAAAATAACAACGCCTGAGTTATAATAATAAAATCATGCAATACACGAAGCAAGAAGGTGTACGCCAGGGAAAGTTTCTACCCGAACTGCCGGCCGCGGTGGCCGAGGAGACTGAGGCGCTTCAGTCACGGTCTGCTCGGCCGGCCACTACGGTCGGGGGTTCGAGTCCCCCCTCAGGCATGGATATTTGTGCCGTCCTTAGTTGTAGGTAGTTCATAAGTAGTTTGTAAGTTTAGGGACTGATGACCCCGTAGTTAAGTCCCTTAAGCTTAACAAACATTTGAACATTTCTACCCGAACTCGAATCGTCTGCCTCGTAGCAGTTCGGTAACCTTCGTTAGTGTTCGGTGGCCAAGCCGGTCGTTGCTTCCTTCCCCTAACGTCAAGGCTGCGGAGCTGGTGGTGGCGACGTCTGCGTCTCGAGAGACATCCCGCGTGTGCGCTGCGACTGCTACTCGCTGGCCTGGACACTTCTCCTCTAGGCTGGTGCCGCGACCCGCTCTTTGGCCGAGTCTAGCAGCGCTGCCAAATTCTTTAATTGTTTCTGCATCACGTCGGGTTCCTCTGATGTTTCAAGTTGAGATGTCTGAGATCGTTGGAAGTCCGCCTTACTTCCACTTTCTGTGACAGAGACAGACATGTCCACATCCTCCACTTGCTCCTTACTACTGCGCCGTCTATGACGACGCCTACGTGCTTTCTCGGCTGTACGGACACCCCATCTTGCACGCCCACTGGCTGCATGCGAGGGTCTGTGTCATTCGGAACAGTAGTGTATATTGAGCAAGCTATAAAGGAAAGCAAAGAGAAATTTGGAGAAGGAGTTAAAGTCATTGTGTTTTGCCGACGACATAGTAATTCTGTCAGATACAGCAAAGGACCTGGAAGAGCAATTGAACGGAATGGACAGATGAGTTTTGTTACCTAGGCAGTAACATAACAAATGATGGCCACAGTACAGAGGATATAAAATGTAGAATGGCAGTGGGTAGGTAGAAAAGCGTTCTTGAAAAAGAGAAATTTGTTAACATCGAATATTGATTTAAGCCTAAGGAAGTCCTTTCTGAATGCATTTGTATGGAGTGTTGCCTTGTATGGGAGTGAGACATGGACGATAAACAGTGCGGACAGGAAGAGGATTGAGGCTTTTGAAATGTGGTGCTACAGAAGAATGCTGAAGATTAGGTGGGTGGATCGCGTAACTAATGAGAAGATACTGAAAAAAAAATTGGGGAGAAAAGAAATTTCTGGCATACCTTGACTAAAAGAAGGGATAGATTGGTAGGACACATTCTTATACATCACGTAATTGTGAATTTAGCGTTGGAGGAAAGTGGGTGGGGTAAAAACCGCAGAGGAAGACCAAGAGATGGGTACAGTAAGCAGATTCAGACAGATGTAGGTTGCCGTTCTTATGTGGAGATGAAGAGGCTTGCTCAGGTTAGGGTATTGTGGAGAGCTGCATCAAACCAGTCTCCGGACTGAAGACCACAACAACAACAACAACAACAACAGTGCTTTTCTTCTTTTTTTATCTTTATTAACTTTTTTTTTTTTTTTTTTTTTTTTTTTTTTTTTTTTTTTTTTTTTTAAGGAATTTGGTATAACTGCTTACTCACAACTAACTGCAGCCTATTGCGTTAGCAAGGAGGTAAACGATGTCATTGAGGAGTTTAGCGCTCCATATTTTTGAGGTGAAATGTATTTAGAAGCACATTTAATACCCACTTTTAATGTCAAAAATAACAGTGCCGCGGTAGACTGGCCGAGCGCTCTAAGCCGCCTTGCTGCGGTGCGCACGGTTGCTCGCCCTCGGAGGTTCGAGTCATCCCTCGGGTATGTGTGTCTATATGTGTTGTCCTTAGAATAAATTGGTTTAAGTAGTTTGTAAGCCTAGGGACTGATAACAGTATCAGTTAAGTCCCTTAGATTTACAAGCATTTTAACTTTGAAAAATAACAGCTAGGTACTCTTAAAATATGGTGTTGTTCTTGTGGTCTTCAGTCCGGAGAGTGGTTTGATGCAGCTACCCCTCTCCACCCTACTTTATCCTGATCGGCAACCTAAATTCATTTGGATTTGCTTACTATATTCATCTCTTGGTCCCCCTCTGCGATTTTTGCTCGATACACACTTCCCTCCAATGCTAAATTCACAATTCCTTGGTGTCTAAGAATGTGTCCTACCAATCGATCCCTCCTTTTAGTCAAGGTTTGGCCAGAAATTCCTTTTCTTCCCAATTCTGTTCAGTACCTCTTCATTAATTACGCGATCCACCCACCTAATCTTCAGCATTCTTCTGTACCACCACATTTCAAAAGCCTCTATCATCTTCCTGTTGCATGTTGCATGTTTCACTCCCATACAAGGCAGCACTCCACACAAATGCCTTCAGAAAGGACTTCCTTAGGTTTAAAGTAATATTCGATGTTAACAAATTTCTCTTTTCAAAAATGCTTTTCTTCTCATTGCTATTCTGCACTTTATATGCTCTGTACTGCGACCATCATAAGTTATTTTACTGCCGAAGTAATAAAACTCATCTACCACCTTTATTGATTCGTTACCTAATTTAATTCCTTCAGCATCGCCATATTCTCTAAGACTACATTCCATTACCCTTGTTTTGTTCTTGTTAATGTTCATCTTACATGCTCCTTTCAACACACTGTCCATTCCGTTCAGTTGCTCCTCCAGATCCTTTGTTCTCTCTGACAGAAGTACCAATGTCATCGGCAAAACTCAAGGTTTTTATTTCGTCACCCTGAACTTCAATAGCTTCTTGAAATTTCTCCTTGCTTTCCTTTATAGTTTGCTCAATGTACAAATTGATTAACATTGGAGAAAGGCTACAACCCTGTTTACGCCCTTCCCAACCACTGCATCCCTTTCATGCCCTTCAACTCTAACAACCGCCTCCTGGTTCTTGTACAAGTTGTAAATAAACTTCCGTTCCCTATATTTTACTCTTGCTGATTTCAGAATTTGGAAGAGTGTATTCCAATCAACATTGTCTAATGCTTTCTCCAAATCTACAAAAGCTAGATATGTAGATTTGCCTTTCCTTAATCTATCTTCTAAGATAAGCCTTAAAGTGAGGATTGCCTTCCGTGTTCCTACATTTCTCCCGATTCCAAAATGGTCTTCCCCAACGTCGGCTTCTACTACCTTTTCCATCCTTCTGTAAATAATTCGTGTTAAAAGTTTGCAACCATGAATTATTAAACTGATGGTTCTATAATTTTCACACCTGTCTGCACCTGCTTTCTTTGGAATGGGGATTATAAAATTTTTCTTAAAGTCTGAGGGTACTTCACCTGTCTCATACATCTTACGCACTAGGTGAAATAGTTTTGTCATGGCTGGCTCTCCCAGAGACTTCAGCAGCTCTGAGGGAATATCATCTACTCCAGGGGCCTTGTTTCGACTTAGGTCTCTCAGAGCTCTGTCAAATTCTTCTCTCAGTATAGTATCCCCTAGGTCATCTTCATCTACATCCTCTTCTCTTCCTACTAAGTTCATTTCCTTTGTAGAGCGCCCCTATAAACTCTTTCCACCTTTCAGCTTTCCCTTCTTTGCTGAGAACTGGTTTTCCACCTGAGTTCTTTATATTCATACAGCTGCTTTTCTTGTCTCCAAAGTTTCTTTTATTTTCCTGTAGGCTGTATCTATTTTTCCCCTATTTATACATACTTCTACAGACTTGCATTTACCTTTTATCCCCTCCGCTTAGCTATTTTACACTTCCTGTCAATCTCATTTCTTAGTCGCCTGTACTCCATTTTGCCTGTTTCATTTACTGCCTTTTTATATTTTCTCCTTTCATCAATTAAATTTAGTATTTCCTGTGATATCCAAGGATTCTTTGTAGGTCTTGCCTTTCTACTTATTTTGTCCTCTGCTGCCTTTACTGTCTCATCTCTCAATGCTACCCATTATTCTTCTACTCTTTTATTTCCCCCCGTTTATGTCAATTGTTGCCTAAAGCTCCCTCTGAAATTCTTAAGAACTTCAGGTTCCTTCAATTTATCCAAGTCCCATCTCCTTATTTTCCTACCTGTTTGCAATTTTTTCAGTTTCAGCCTACAGTACATGACCAATAAGTTATGGTCAGAGTCTATATCTGCCCCTGGGTATGTCTTACAGTTTTAAACTTGATTCCGAATCCTATGTCTTACCATTATAAAATCTATCTGGTACCTTCCAGTGTCTCCTGGTCTCTTCCAGTTAAAATAAAGTGTGTAAAGTCAGTGGTATTCCTTCTGAAAATGTGTTTTGCCTTAAAGTCTGTAATTGTATAAACTTCTAATCACTGTAAAGTATGTAAAGTCATGGTGCAGTTTTTGCAGAAAATCTCGGATTTTCTACTTTAAATTGTCGTATCGTTGTCAGGAATACTGTACGCACATTGCTTCTTGTAACCACACAAGACAGTTTAGAGGCGCCAAGTCTGGGTGTCATTGCGGTCAAGCCTTAAATCTACCCCTTCCTATCCAACGCCGAGGAAGTGTTGTATCCCAAAATTCCCGAAGAATTCTGGCATAGTGTTGAGGAGTGCAGTCTTCTAGGAAGATGACACCTTCACCTTCATCTCGAATTTGTGTCACCGTATACAACTGCAACATATCTAAGTAGTTGTTTGACGTCACAAATTGCTTTGCAGAGATGCTCGCTTTTATCATCCTGAGGTCATAAGACATTCACCTTATGGGAGTTACGTTGTTACTCACTATGAGCAAAAGAATTTTCAGCAACAGATATTCTGAGATTATAGCGACGAACATGACCATGCACATGCATTGTGGCTTCATCACTGAACACAATACTCTTTAGGAATGATTAATCACTGTGGATTTCATGAAGCATCTGTGAAGCAAATTCAAATAGTGTGGGCCTATTAGATGGGTGGATATCAAGTAACAACTGCAGTCAGTAAACCATTCTTTAAAACATTATGGACTTTGCTCTTCTTCTTAAAAACGTAGTTCTTTAGCACATGAACGCATCAATTTCTTGGGACTCCTTAGATAGGTGTCCTGAATAGCTTCTACCAAAGACCTAACATAACGTTTTTCTGCTACAAACTACTAGTTTCCTTCAGCTGCTGATCCAGTCATCATTTCTATAAAGTGAGACTTAATTGTACACATGATGATATACACAGTCACAACGTGTCCTGATTCAAATTTAGCAAGCCTTTCGTTGCCTTTCTGTGACCAGTTAAAAGTACACCTTGGCTTTACAGACACACTGTATTTCCACTGTATTTTGTGAGGTATTATTCATTCCTTTCCGAATTTATTTGTGCAGTTTAACACTGGTCACCTATTCAGTATTGTTGTTCGTGTATACTGTAAAGTGTAGATAGCATAGCTTTGACAAATAAATACTGTTGGTGTGCATATAACTAGCTATAAATCCGGCGTTGTCCGGGCGTTTATTTATCCTACATTATCGTAGTCCTCATCCCCTTCCCCCCTCTCTCTTCATTCACCTCTTCTCTCCCATCACTCTGTTAATTTCCACCTTTCCCTCTCTCGTCAAAGTATTCTGCAAGGTACCCTCTGTCATGTACAATACAAACATTTATATACCCAGTGATCTTCCTCTTGGTTTAAAGGTCATGTGTGCAAAAATTCATAAAAATTGGAGCAAAACTATGCATTTTATAAAATTCCGTAAGTTAAGTACTCTCCACCACGCACCGAACGAAATTTTATACAGACAGTGATATTCCTCTTGTTTTTAAGGTAGAGTGTGCAAAATATCATCATTATCAGAACAAAACTATAGATCTCTATGCAACAGAAAGACAGGGTCAAATTGAAAAACGCACTTTGTTGTACTCAAATATTCCAGTTTCATTTCATCCAACACTTGTTCTGAGGATAACGAAAAAAAAAAAAAAAAAAAAAGTGCTGTGAAATCGGTCGAGCCGATTCTCCGTGTGAAACGTAAGTTTGACGATGACCTTCCTCTTGTTTTGAAGTTCAAGCGTGCGAAATTTCGTGAAGATTGGAATGAAACTGCATATTTCGTGAGACTGTAGGAGAAGTATGCTCCGCCACGTACCCATCACAAAATACTTTCTTAGCTGACGTTTTCTACCTGTAAATTACATTCCTGCAAATTTCAGCTTCTTAGGTGAAGTAGTTTCCGAGATTTCGGGTTTAGTCAGTGAGTGAGTGAGTGTCCTTTCGTTTTTATATAGACAGAGATTAAGAAAACAGATTGCTTAATTTTGGATGCAAGAGAATTAACGGAGACTTGCAGACAAAAATAAATAGTAACATGCAAATCTGTAAGGCTGACTTTATTTGATACAAGGTCATGCCTGACGCCACAGTTTTACGGCATCTATAGCCAAACTGTTGTGAGCGGTAGACTTCTTTTCATCATTATGTGGGGTGTAGGTCAGTTACAAAACGCTTCAAAAACGTCCGAAATTACATGCAAACTTTGTTGCAGGTCCCTAACTACTCCCATTTTCCAATAATTGACGTATAAATGTGGGTATTCTCACGTGATGGCCTATCATTTTTTTATGACGTCATATCTTCTGAGCGATGAGTGGAGCTCTTTTGTTTTTGGGTCAGGAACCTTCATGGGAGTACGGCGAACAGTTCCCAACGTTTCATTCCAATCCGGCTGCCAACCTTCAAAATGTAAAAATCAGGAGATCCAGTTTAAAAAATCGGGAAATTCTTCAAAAAAATCAGGGGAAACATTCTATCAAAAACTGCGGCGCACTTTACTGTAAACCTTAAGACAACTGATTTTAGTCCTTCCTATCATCTCATAACGCTTCATGATGGCTACAAAAAACACTTGCATTAACCCAAATGTTGATTACATCCTTATATTTTGTACCCAGTCCAGGTAAAGTGGATGATTTTTTTTTATTAAAACAAAAACGTTAATAGCTGTATATTTGTATTATACTGCTACCTGGGAACATGTTATGGAACAAATGATTCACATAGGGCCGATTCGTCCATCTCTCGTTAATCTTCTCGTTAGTAAACGAGAAGATGCCTTTAACCTCCAGTTAAATGTGCTCGTTAAGTGCATTGCGTTTGTCATTGCCAGATACACCTCTCGTTTGCTAACCTGGAGAAAACGAGAAGGTACGATATATTTCGACTCGGTTGGCAATTGAAACAAATGAAAGTACCGTCTGAATAAACAGCTGTTTCCCTTATTTAACTATCAAGGAAGAGGTTAGGAGATAATTGTTAATTGGAGTTATGGAAAACAAACACGAAAGAAGCTCGAATTTTATAAGAAGTTAGTTCGAGTGTGTTGTGTCCTCAATAGAGAAATATTAGGGTGCATCTGAATGTAAAAAAACGGACGCCACGACATGGAAGGAGAAGAAAGAAGCGACATGATCGCGTGTGGCAAATAAATTCAGTGCTTTCCACGGAAAATGTAGGACAGTAAAAATGCTTAGGGCTTAGTATGATAACATGCGAAGTGCGTAGTATCTTATTGCAAGCTTGCGCATAGGCAAAAGTATACTGTTTCTGTAGATCGGAGGAAGGAATCACATTTTAGGCCTCACACTAGGCGCAACAAGCATAAGTAAATACTGGGTAAAATTTTACGACGCTTCTCGCCGGGCTCCAATGATTATGTTGGCAACAGATAAACAATGAAGTGTAGAATTGTTTTAATATTTTTCACGAGCTACAGAGTAAATTTTATTGGGGCTCGTTTCACTCGCAGCAAAATTAATACTGTACCTGCTCAATGGTCGACAGGTTCTTGTATGTACCCTTGTCCGTTCAGAAAAAAATAAGTTTCGTTTTAATTGAAGTTGTCACGAAAAAACATTTATTGGTCGTCTGAGTTGCCGTCATTACCATTGGTGCCAATATAACCACTGCAGCCTGGCGAGAAGCGTGGAACAATTTAACCAAATACTGAATTAATTAGCTTGCAGGCCTAAATAATGTATTCTGTTTTCTATTATGACAGATAACTTACAAAATACGTAACTATCTGTTGAGATGGTCGTGGAGTTTTTCATGTAGCGTTTCCAAGACGAAATAGCGTAACAAATTCTGCATCATTTCAGCATTCAAAATGATTTGGGCAAACATAAATACGTCTAGGTCGTATTATAGAAGCAATGACCTCTAGATCGTCTAAAATATTGACATCGTCTTCATTGTCAACCAAATCTCTTATTCCAACCATTTTCATCATATCGATTCTCACTGACCTAGTCGTTACCCATAAGTTTGTATTTTGATATGGCAACGATAATTTTAAGGTGAAATATATCAAACTCATCAGCTAGCTACTGACATGGATGGGGCGAGAAATTGATGATAAAAATTTTCAATGAAGCTGCTTTACACACTAGTTTTTCATACATGTAGTGCTTCTGTTATTTTGTTCGATAAATCGGTCTTATCACGTGAATATATTGCGATATTTTAGCGCTTTGGAATCTTTCTATTTTCATACTGATTCTCACTTAACTGATAGTTAGCCGTGTAACGAGCAGAATTCTACTCGTTAACTTAACGGTCAGTTTGAGGTCTTTTATCGCCTGGTTAACTCATAACGAAACATTGACAAACGCAGTTCTCCGCTAACGACGAGTTAAAATCTTAACCCAAACCTAACGAGACATTGACAAACCGGCCCTTAGTCATCGCATTTAATTGGTAAACCGTATTCTATAACAATTTAAGTAAGCATTCTGCATGTATCACATGATCACTTTCACTTTTTTCAGCAATTTCAGTATTTAATTGTTACTCACACACTTTTCATTTTATGTGCACGTATTTCGGTACATCTCTTTTTCCACCATGTGATGTGGAAATATCACATCGACAAAGAGTTCAAAAAACCAAATATGTTCCGAAAACTGCTTAAAAATTGATTATATTTTTTGCTATACTGGAACACATACCACCGAATTGAAATCCCATAATCACGTAAAATAGCTGTTTACACAAAAGTTGCTTTTCTGCAACTCGCGTATGAAACTGATGCTCATAACTATCCAATCGAAAGGTTGCAAGCGATTAAAAAACCACTGAAGTGATTTCACTTGCCTACAGCGCAACTCCTAATTTCTATGAATTTCGATACGTATTTAAGTTTAACGGACAAGGAAAGTATATGGGCTCGAACAAACATATCTGTATGAACGTTTGGTTATAGGATCTCTACGTACACCTCAAAGCGCTGGTGGATGTCGTTTTTCTGCAAAGCTCTGCAACCATGCCCTAGATAGCACTGTAGATGTAATAGTAGACACCATACGTAATGCAGATATCTTAACTATAACTTATGTAATAATCATCGTACATGTTCTCTAGTGAATTGTCATCAAAAGCCGTGATGATAGTTGCAACTTTAACCTTCTTCCCGAAAGACTGTTGGTATTCACTGCCACTGCTTCCATCGCCTCTTCCCGCACTTACCGTAGCACTACTGCTTGCAATGAGTTGTTCGTCATTATCATCCCTATTATCATTATTATGAGTTTGTAACAACAGTATCTAACTTATATTTCTGTACCATAACAGATACGAGAAAGCATGCAAATGATTCATCTTCTACACTAACACCTTCTTCACGAAGAAGGGTTCTTCGTAACTTCATCTCAACTAATCGCAATACATTAGCAGGATTGATTACCAATCGCCGCCCCATCTGACGCTTCACCACACAAATAACGTCGCAAAACGCAACTTGGGAGGCACACTGCACCGTCCCTACTGTCGAACCGACAGGTCAAAGTGCAATGCGGCATGGCACACGTAGAGGCCTCTATCGGACGATTGCAGAGTTTTGCAGATATGGGAATATCACTAGTGCAATAAGGGATATTTACATTATCTCTCATACGATTTTGGTGTATATGTGTTTGTTCGAGCCGAAGTACTTTCCTTGTGAGAAATGAACACAGGACTTTTGACCATTGGCGGAGAAACGAATCTTGGGTTTCAGGACAAAAGCTAAAAATCGGGAGAAATAATGGCAAAATCAGGAGGCGGAAGAAAAAGTGAAAAATCAGGAGACTCCTGCCTAAATTGAGAGAGTTGGGAGGTATGCAAACGAATGAATGGTTTATTGGTTTATGAACACATATAGGTCCAGACAAACATGTTTCACTAAGTGTCTTTGCCTCTGTAACTTATAAAATAATAGGTGCCGGGAAATTTTAATGCGGCAGGTCAACACCAGAAATCTTACACTTTCTGCGGAGCTATGAACATAGTTTATTGTATCATTTTCCAAAGAGTTACAGCACAAAGATATAATTTTTTAAATGGAACAATAGTTTTTTCTATCGTGCATTGGATTCGTAGAAACCAGCTGCGTTCAAATCAATTTAAACTACATTCCTATCACTGTTAGTTTGTGAGCTACACCCCTTCAAAGTTTCAGGGGCTGATACCACACTCTCTACATATTGCAATGCGCCTTCTAAATGTGGTGCGTCCGAGTTGTAACGTCGCCGGTGTCACGGAGCGAGAAGCTTCCTCGATGCGCTGTTAGACTGCCGACTGTCGCCGTACACGGCCGTATACCCGACATTTGGAGCCACACAAACAACCGGGGCTCAATATACCACAGTTACTGACATCGGATGACGGCCGTGTCTGTTTCAGTGGCATCGTGTCGGCACTCGTCGAGCATCAGCAACATGTCAACGTACTCGTTGTTCGTGTATGCCATCGTCATCCGATGTCAGTAACTGTGGTATATTGAGCCCCGGTTGTTTGTGTGGCTCCAACTGTCGGGTATACGGCCGTGTGCGGCGACAGTCGGCAGTCTAACAGCGCATCGAGGAAGCTTCTCGTTCCGTGACACCGACGACGTTAAAACTCGGCCGCACCACATTTAGAAGGCGCATTGCATTATGCACAGCGTTTGTGGTACCTGCCCCTGAAACTTTGAAGGGCTGTAGCTCCCAAACTAACAGTGATAGGATTGTAGTTTAAATTGATTTGGACGCAGCTGGTTTCAACGAATCCAATCCACGATAGAAAAAACTATTGTTCCATTTAAAAAATTATATCTTTGTGCTGTAACTCTTGGGAAAATGATACAATAAACTATGTTCATAGCTTCGCAGAAAGTGTAAGATTTCTTGTATTGACCTACAGCATTAAAATTTCCCGTAATCTATTATTTTATAAGTTGCAGAGGCTAACACACTTAGTGATATATATATATATATATATATATATATATATATATATATATATATATATATATTCGATATGTCTTTGTAGAATTCACAAAACACTTTCAGTATCAGACTCTTACCACAAAAATAGCATCCAGCTGAAGGTTCAAGCCGCCCCACGCCTGCAGCACTGTCTGTGAATGTAGGTATTTCCACCAATCACAGCAAGAAGGACTTATACACCAAAGACCACCAGCGGAAAAGATGTTCAAATGTATGTAGAGCTTATGGGACTTAACGACAGGGTCATCAGTCCCTAAACTTACAAACTACTTATGAACTAGATAACACTAAGGACGGCACAAACATCCATGCCTGAGGGGGGATTCGAACTCCCGACCGCAGCGGCCGTGCAGACCGTGACTAACACGCCGCAGACCGCTCGGCCACTGCGGACGGCCACCAGCGGAAATACGCTCCTCTTTGTGAGAGTGCATTAGGCCGTGTTCACACTGCCGGCCGGGCCGAGAGGACTCCGCTTCAGCCGGCTCACGCCGAGCCGACGACATTCGAAATGTTTAATATTTCCGGCGCGAGCCGATTGGACTACGGTATTGGTTCTGCAGCACAAGTATCTCACGTCTACACCCTGTTTCCGATACAAGTCTCTCTGCATAGCTTTTTTAAATAACACTTGTGAAATGTGTTCTGTTTATTTTTTCTTGTATTATTATTAATTCTATAAAATAAATAAAAAATTCAGAATTTTATTTTTGCTGTTCTCACAAGGAAAAACTCTCCTAAATGTCAGTCGAAATTCATGGGACGAGTCCATTACCACTGTTTTTTATGTGCTTAAAAATCGACGAGTCATTAAAGTGTGAGAACAATAGTATTAAAACTAGAGGACCCATGTAATACTTCGCACCGTTAATGGAAAGACAAAGAAGTTCGGAAAAAATGGAAGTAAAGTTGAATGTTCACGCATAGATTTCTTGAGAATCAATCAATACAAGTGTTTAAAAGCACAAATGAAAGCGATTGATCCGCTGAGTGTTGTTATGTCAAAAAGAACTGCGTACCTTAATTAGAACCGAAGATATCGTAAAACAAACTGTTTAAAATATTCAATGCAAGGAGAGAAGGATACAGTATTTGAATAAAAATAAAGGATGGAGTCTCTTAAGTTAATTCTGATATTTGATGACAAATCTGCGAATGAATACCTTTCGTTTAAAACAAAAATGAAGGAAACCGGTTGGATAGAATGGCCTTACTGATTGACTTTAGTTTACAGCAAAGACATCCCCATAAGAAATATATAGAAGGAATTCGCGTTTGAGTATAGAAAAAGGAAGGCCAGAGTTATGTAAATTCTGATAATTGATGAAAAATTTGTGGGTGAATATCTTTCGTTTAAAACAAAACTGAAGGAAATTGGTCGGTACCTAGGTGTGGCCGACTGACTTTAGTTTCTTAGATTCTTTTAATATATACGATAATAAAATCAATTAACTGTTAGCTGGCTCGAAGTAGACGGCAATGAACCAGTTTTGGTCACTTTCCGTATTTCCTTCGATCTTCTGCTGAAAGTGGGTGGGGATTACTTGTTGCTGGGGACAAGTACACTAAGGGCCGATTTGCAATGTCTCGTTTAGTTCCAGTTCAGATTTTAACTTATCGTTAGTGGAGAATTGCGTTTGTCAATGTTTCGTTATGAGTTAACCTGAAGTTAAAGGGCCTCAAACTGGCGGTTAAGTTTACAAGTAAAATTCTGCTCGTTACACGGCTAACGACCAGTTAAGTGAGAATCTGTATCAAAATGGCAGGATTCCAAAGCGCTAAAATACATCAATATATTCACGTGAAAAAGACCGATTTATCGAACAAAATAACAGATGCACTACATGTATGAAAAACTAGTGTGGAAACCAGCTTTATTGGTAAATTGTATCGTCGTATTTCTCGCCCTATCCATGTCAGTAGCGGTTAGATGAGTTTGATACATTGCAGATACGTAACATAACCTTAAAAATATTGTTGCGATATCAAAATACAAACTTACGGGTGACGGGTAGTTAAGTGAGAATCGGTATGATGAAAATGGCTGGAATAAGATTTCGTTGACAATTACTACGATGTCAATATTTTGGATAATCTAGAGGACATTGCCCCTATAACGCGTCATAGACGTATTTATGTTCGTCCAAATCATTTTGAATGCTGGGATGATGCAGAATTTGTTACGCAATTTCGTCTTCGAAAAGCCACTTTGGAAATGCTGCATGAAAAACTACAAGACCACCTGAAGAGACCAACATATAGTTATCAACTTTGTAAGTTATCTGTTGTGATAAAAAACAGAATACATTGTCTGTGTGTGCAAACTTATTGATTCAGTATTTACTAATGCTTGTTGCACCTAGTGTAAGGCCTAAAATGTGATTTCTTCCTCCGATCTACAGGAACAGTGTACTTTCGCCTACGTGCAATTTATTGCTTGAACTAAGGTAAAATTTTACGACGCTTCTCGCCGGGCTCCAGTGCTTATGTTGGCAACAGATGAACAATGAAGTGTAGAATTGCGTTAATATTTTTCACGAGCTACAGAGTAAATGTTATTGCTGCTCGTTTCACTCGTAGAAAATTTAATACTGTACCTGCTCTATGGTCGACAGGTTCTTGTAGTACCCTTGTCCGTTCAGAAAAAAATAATTTTCGTTTTAATTGCAGTTGTCACGAAAAAACATTTATTGGTCATCTGAGTTGCCATCATTACCATTGGTGCCAACATAACTTGCCGCAATGCCACTACCTTTCCGTTCCATGTCGTAGCGTGGTTTTTTTTTTTCAATGTGTCATATTTTTCTATTAAGGACACAAGACTCTCGCACTAATTTCTTAATTTCTTATACAATTTGATCTTATTTCAGGTTTGTTTGCCATAGCACCAAATAACAACTGTCTGCTAACTTCTTCCCTGATAGTCAAATGTGGGGAACAGCTGTTTACTCAGACTGCACTTTCATTTGTTTCTATTGACAACATAGTCGAAATATATCGTACCTTCTCGTTTTTTCCAGGTTAGCAAATGAGAGGTGTATGTGGCAATGACAAATGCAGTGCACTTGACGAACACATTTAACGAGACGTTAAAGGCATCTTCTACATCTACATCCACAACCATACTCCGCAAGCCACCTGACGGTGTGTGGCGGAGGGTACCTTGAGTACCACTATCGATTTTCCCTCCTGTTCCAGTCACGTATTGTTCGCGGAAAGAAGGATTGTCGTTATGTCTCTGCGTGGGCTCTAATCTCTCTGATTTTATCCTCACAGTCTCTTCGCGAGATACACGTATGAGGGAGCAATATACTGCTAGACTCCTCGGTAAAGGTATGTTCTCGAAACTTCGACAAAAGCCCGTACCGAGCGACAGAGCGTCTCTCCTGCAGAGTCTTGCTCTGGAGTTTATCGATCATCTCCGTAACGCTTTCACGATTACCAAATGATCCTGTAACGAAGCGCGCTGCTCTCCGTTGGATGTTCTCTACCTCCTCTATCAATCCCATCTGGTACGGATCCCACACCGGTGAGCAGAATTCAAGCTGTGGGCGAACAAGTGTACTGTAACCTACTTCCTTTATTTTCGGACTGCATTTCCTTAGTATTCTTCCAATGAATCTAAGTCTGGCATCTGCTTTACCGTCGATTGATTTTATTTGGTCGTTCCATTTTAAATCCCTCCTAATGACTACTCCCAGATACTTTATGGAATTAACTGCTTCCAGTTGCTACCCGGCTATAGTGTAGCTAAATGATAAAGGATCTTTCTTTCTGTGTATTCGCAGCTCATTACACTTGTGTACATTGAGCTTTAATTGCCATTCCCTGCACCATGCGTCAATTCGATGCAGATCATCCTGCATCTCAATACAATTTTCCATTGTTAAACTTCTCTATATACTACAGCATCATCCGCAAAAAGCCTCAGTGAACTTCCTATGTTATCCGCAAGGTCATTTATATATATCGTGATCAGCAACGGACCCACGACCTGCCCTGTGGCACACCTGACATAACTCCTACTTCAGAAGACTTCTCTCCATTGATAATGACCTGCTGCTTTCTGTTATCTAGGAATTCCTCAACCCAATCACACAATTGGTCTGATAGACCATTTGCTCTTAATTTGTTCATTAAACGTTTGTGGGGAACTGTATCGTTTACTAACGACAAGATTAACGAGAGATGGACGAACCGGCCCTAAGAAGGAGAAAGAAATAAAAAATGTGACACATGCTTCTGTCCTTTGCTAACCTGTCCTGCAGTGTGTGAGGCTAAAGTAAATCAATGTATTAGGCCCCAACGTTTGGTGTGCCACTGCCACAGGTCACCTGGGATAAGTCGCCTTAACCCTTAACTACTATAGACGTTGACAGGAACGCAGCTACTATGGAGGGGTCTCTCAGACCGCTCGATTATTTTCCATATATTACAGTAGCGTTTTGCTAAATATATATTTTCATGACTTTCTGTGTGGGAACAGTGTGACGTTTCTCATGTTTTGAAAGGGTGTGACCTTCGCTACTTTTTCCAGAATAAATGTCTGCATTATACAAGTAACTTGTACTAACGTCGGTCAAGCTGAATTTTCACGCCATGTCTTGCCGGTTTGTTTCGCATATACATTCTAAACCCAAACCTTTCACGGAAAGGTCCAAGCATTTCATCGACACATACTGTTGTACCTACAGAATAGCAAAGTTCACTGCTTTCGATTATACGCAGAAAGATTTGTGAAACTGCTGCTGCCTTGTCTATTTCCTTTCTTTTCTCCCTATCATCTGGGTTGTCAAATCGTAATGAATACAGTAAAAACAGAAATCTAACAGGCTAATTAGTCCCTTCAATCCAATGACGTCTACATCTTGCATATAGGACAAGCGATCATTCGCATACCATGCTCTAAGCTGCGATATTTGCAGTTTTGCCCATAGAACGATTTCGTCTAGGATATCTTGTGTAAAGAACAGATTCCATACCTCCAAAGCAGAAGGGTTTTCTCCAAGACTTTGAGCCGTCTGTCGTGCAGTCCAGGATGCTGTAAGACGATGCTGTGTTGCCTTGTTCTTACGTTGCCTACTGGCTGCTTTTTTCGTCTTCGAAAACATCTGTTCTTACCGAAGAAGTAAGCTGCTTCGTCATCATCAGGTGTCGCATCTTCATCACTTTCAAGTTCCTGCTCTGAATTAGTGTCAATTAGTGTCATGTTCACTAAATACCTCAAAATCAGGGTCATTATCGCTGTCGTCAAAATTATCGAAGGATTCACCGAAACGTTCTTGATCATCCACATCTGCTTCACATAAAATGCGTTGCATGCAACGTTCAGCTTTTCCTGCTATGTAGAAACACGACACGGAACAACAACAGAGAGAGAGGAGCCATAGCCACAGCGCTTTCGCTTAGCAGGCCGCGATCACCAAGCCGACTGGCCAGGCGCTGAGGCAGAGCCTGCGCCTGCGGTACGCGAACACTGTGGTCGGTCAGTGAGGCCGCGCAAGGCTCATAAGAGCAGCACCACTGCAAGATTGCTGGCACGTGCACCTTGTCGGCCACCAGAGAGGGTACGGAAGAGTCCTTTCAGCCTGGCAGGGGTGTGTGAAATATCTCGACACAAAACGTCGTAGCGGTCTGAGAGACTGCAGATAGGGTTAAGGCCGGTATTACACTATCAAATTTTCTTTGACAAAGAATCTTTGTCCAATATTCTTTGACAAAGAATCTTTGACGTGGTGAAAAGGGGACATTACACTATCAAATTTTCTTTGACCAAGAATCTGCCAAAATGAATCGAAAATGGCGGATGAATATCTATTATTAACAAGGAGGTTAGAATAGCCTTCTTGGTTATTAACCTCAGCAGTTGCTAACGTAGCTTATAAATATCTATTTATACACTATGATTGCATGTAAGCCTAAACAGTGCAACGGCTAGACATTTGGAAGACTGACAACATTGGTGACGCTTGCGTCTGCAGTGGTATTCTGCTCTAAAAATTTTAAGAGGTCGAACCAGTACATTTGTCACTGGTAAGGAGGCTGTGCCCTGTTTCCCTTTTGCTAGTGCTCTGTCACGCCTGCAGTGAACAAACTTTCGAAATACGGTATTTATATTTTGTGTAAATATATGTAAATAGTATTTGTCTGAATAAATATATGCAGGGAATTAAACACTGTCATTATGTATTTTGGTTTCTCCGCTGCAAAAGTGGTGCAGAAGCCATTAATTTTCTTTTTATACGTCGTCTACCGTGAAACCCGCTAATGAATTCTGCAAGTGTCATCTATTTTTCGGCTCGATGCAGCCGGGCTTTTGCAATCAGCCTTATATTACTGCATAAATTTTGTTGTTGCGACGACACACAATACGAATTACGTGGTCACGGTTTCAAACTATGTGAAAGGTAGTTTGAAACTGTGACCACGTAATTCGTATTGTGTGATATCGCAACAACAAAATGTATGCATTAATTACGTAAACTTAACCTCCTTGCGTCAAAAACTGCTACCGCGATGCTAGCGCTTCAAGTGGTCACATTTCTCACCGCAGTTAACAAAAGACGAACGCTTTCTTTGATCAAATTTACGGTGAGCTGCTAGATTTGATCAAAGAATTTTTGACCAAAGGCGACTTTGACGAAAGTTCCATATTACAGTGTCCGATTTTCTTTGACAAACATTCTTTGTCAAAGAAAATTTGATAGTGTAATACCGGCCTAAGCAATTGTTGGTGTGTACACAGCCGGCCGCGGTGGCCGAGGTGACAGGCGCTCCAGTCACGGTCAGCACGGCCACTACGGTCGGGGGTTCGAATCCCCCCTCGGGCATGGATATTTGTGCCGTCCTAGTTCGTAAGTAGTTCATAAGTAGTTTGTAAGTTTAGGGACTGATGACCCCGTAGTTAAGTCCCATAGACTATACAAACATTTGAACATTTGGTGTATACACAGGTCGACGGGGCCGGGGCAGCGCGTGCAGCTGTTCGGGATGGAGCGGCGCGGCAAGATGATGGCGGCAGCCAGAGCCAGCAAGAAGCCGGAGCGCGCTGCGGAGGGGGAGGGCGCCGAGGAGGAGCGGTGGGCGCCGCGCGAGACGGACTGGGCCAGCGTGCTGCTCACGCTGCACGTGCAGAGCGCCGCCCTCTTCTCGCTCTTCTCGCTCGTCTGGAGCGCCAGCCTCGCCACCTGGCTCTGGGGTCAGTAGTACTGATGGCAACAACCGATACCGCTATTTTAGTTTCGAATAACCGGTTTTTTCCGGTATTTATTTGGTGTCGGTTGTAACTTTTTTTTTTTTTTTTAGTTATTGCCAAGAACCGGGTAAAAACCGGCACGATTAGTTCCTATAGTAGTGGTTCAAAATGTGTTTTTTTGTAAATAATTAAAAAAATTAAAACTAGTAGACCCTAATATTTAGGGCTATTCCTAAAAGCCGGCCGCGGTGGCCGAGGGGACTGAGGCGCTCCAGTCACGGTCTGCACGACCACTACAGTCGGGGGTTCGAATCCCCCCTCGGGCATGGATAATTGTGCCGTCTTTAGTATAAGGTAGTTCATAAGTAGTTTGTAAGTTTAGGGACTGATGACCCCGTAGTTAAGTCCCTTAAACCATACAAACATTTTTATTTATTTATTATTATTCCTAAAATTTCCACTGCTGTGGAATATTGGGTCATCGCAGTAACTAAGAAAAGCGATCAGTGATAATTTAAGAACAATCCCGGCAGTCAGAAACGCGCAACAAACGCGTGGCATAAGAACCTCTGGACTATTGGGGCATCGATGCACCTGTAGCCGCGTGGCGTGGCCTATTAGACGACGCGCGTGCACCGGCAGTGTACGAGACTCGCCTCCGTCTGGTCATGCGGCTGTTCCTTCAAAATGTTCAGATGTTTGTAAATCTATCGGACCAAACTGCGTGGTCATCGGTCCTTAGCTTACAAACTACTTAAACCTAGGTAAACTAACCTAAGGACACACACACCCATGCCCCAGGGAGGACTCGAACCTCCACGGCGAGCAACCGCGCGCTCCGCAGCGAGACGCTTTAGACCGCTCGGTTACTCCACCGCGGCGGCTGTTTCTTGCTGTCGTCGCCAGACATCGGTTGTGTCTTATATGGCACCATCCAGAGAGTAGAAGTATTTCACGAAGTATGGTACCAGTCAAGTACAACGCTCCATTTGCGTTAAAAAGCTGAAAACATGAATGTACTACAAACATGCTGTGTCTTTTAAGGAGAAAGCATCCAAAATGTTTCTTGGAAGAGATGGTAAATTCGATTCATATACCTATTATGTAAGTTTGGAATAATAACTTTTAATGTATTATCATACTGTTATGCTAACAAGTTTTATTAATGTCATTCCTTGAAAGCGAGGGGCTTTTTTTAACAACCAGTATGGGTTGTGTACAACCATGTGGTCCCTCGCGAGGTAGCCGTGCGGTCTGAGGCTCCATGTTACGGACTGCCCGGCTGCTCCAGTCCGAGGTTCGACTCCTCCCTCCTCCCTCGGTCATGGGTGTGTATGTCGTCCTTAATTGTAAGTTAAAGTTAGAGTAAGTAGTTTTTAAATCTAGGAACCGATGACGTAAGCAGTTACGTCTCATAAGAATTCACATCCATTTGAACATTCTTTGATCATGTCGTACACAGCTTTCTAAGTTCAATTTGCGTAAATTTACACTGATAACAATCATACTGTTAATCGGAACTGTGACTTTATTTTTCGAAATACTTCTTCAGCACTGATTGATGTTCATTTACTGACTATATATATATATATATATATATATATATATATATATATATATATATATATATATATATATATATATATAAACGAGATATTCGTATGCGCTGGCTCACAAGTCCAACTTATGGAGTGGTTGGCTCAATATTTGCAACTGCCGGATGGAAATACTAGGCCAGTAAATCTGTATGCTTCGTATATCGTCTTCTAAGGACTCCTGGCTAGGCTTGATCACACTCAAGAAGGCATAGTATTGGGAGGGGATCTTGCAAAATATGTTTTGGTTGAACTCTACTGGAAATAATTGCAATAAAAAATCGAAAACCGGTAATTTAAAAAACCGGTTATCTTGAGCAATTTTTACAGTGCGCTTAAACTGGAGAGGAAAAGAACCGGTATAACCGAAAACCGGTTGTTTCAGAAATAACCGCCATCCCTACTTGACAGGCTTCAAACCAATGCATGTTCTATCTTGGGCACATGTAGGCTGAACATTATCTACAGTAACACCAGGAAGCATGACAGCCAAATTTATTTGGTAAATCATACATTGTACAAAAATAACCAATTGAAAATACAGCTCCACGTTATTTAATGAGACTATGAAATCAGTATTATGTATTGCCACAATTACTGGTTATAACTGCAGCTACACACCTTGGTGTTACATGAAAGAGGCTCTTGTTGTGTTGGGGTATATCAGTCCACGTTGCATCCACATACGGCAAGAGTTGATCTGGTGCATTTTTGGTGTGTTATTCCATTGCCAGGTCGTGGGATTTTTATCTGTCAGTTACCACTTCTTTCACCTCTGGCAGTGTTGCTGATGTGAAACATATCAAGTAGCACCGTGGTTCAAATATTTCTATGGCAATTTTAATGCCACGAAGAAGATGCTATATACCTTTTACGACCAATTTGTCACAATGTGTCATTTCCAAGAAGAAAGAATATTTCCAATGTGTGACCTTTACAGTCCATTCTTTAATGTTCAGATATTTAATAAAAATTAAAAAAAAAGAGATTTAAGATGATAAATTGTAAAGCTATATTTTTATGAAAAACCTTATTCTAATAATTCCATACCATTAAAATGTCAGTTACCATGTTTTACACCTGAACCTGTCTTATGTGACATTCAGTTTCAGAAATCTTTGGGGAATTCAGTATTCTGAGATCCACAGTCTCAAGAGTGTGCCAAGAATGTAAATTTCAGGAATTACCTTCTACTGCTGGTATGGGAGTGGCTGACAGTCTAAACTTTATTACCGAGAGCAGTGACATTTCTAGAAGGTAAACAACGCTCCATGAAATAATTGCAGAAATGTGTTGGATGTAGAACAAATGTATTCATTAGGACAGTGTGGCACAGTTTGTTGTTAATGGGCTATGACAGATGACCAACTTCAGTGCCTTTTAGAGCAGTCCGAGATCCCTGCAGCACCTCTCCTGTGTTCGAGACCGTTTCAGTTCTACCCTAAAGAACTGCAAAATGTTGCCTTGATGAGTCCTGGCTTCAGTATGTAAGAACTGATAGTATGGTTGCAGTGTGGTACAGACTCCATAAAGCAATGGACTCAGGTTGTCAACAAAGCATTGTGCAAACTGATGGTGGCTCCATTGTGGTGTGGGATGTATTTATATGGAAAGGACTAGGTCGTCTGGACCAACTGTACGGATCATTGGCGTTAAATGTTTATGTTCAGCTACTTGTAGGCTATTTGCAGCCATTCATGAACTCCATGTTCCCAAATAAATATTGAATTTGTTATGGATGACAATGCAGATTTTTTAAAAAGGGCACAATTATTCACAAAATGTTTGAAAAACATTATTTGATTTAACAAAAGCGTTTGATTGTGTTGATCACAAAATATTGTTGCAGGAGTTGGAATATTATGGAATAGGTGGAGTAGCTCACAACTGGTTCACCTCTCACTTTAATAATGGACAACAGAAGGTAATTATCCACAGTGTAGAAAATGGCTATGACATACAATCCCAATGGGGCTGAATTAAGTGTGGGATGCCCCAGGGGTCTGTTTTGGGTCCATTGCTATTTCTTATTTATATAAACGATAAGCCTTCGAGTATAACAGGTGACTGTAAAATATTTTTGTTTGCTGATGATACCAGCTTGGTAGTGAAGGATGCTGCTCGTAATATCGACACAGTATCAAATAATGCAGTTCAAGAGACAAGTTCATGGCTTGTAGAAAATAAGCTGATGTTAAATCACAGTAAAACTCGGTTTTTACTATTTATAATACATAATTTGACGAAAGCTGACATTTTGATTACACATAATGGGCATATGATAAGTGAGACTGAACAGTTCAAATTTTTAGGTGTTCATATAGACAGCAAGCTGTCATGGAAAGCCCATGTCCTGGATCTTGTTCCAAAACTAAATTCTGCTATATTTACCATTAGAACAACATCTGAAATAAGTAATTTTTCAACACGAAAAGTAGTCTATTACGCTTACTTTCACTCACTTACGACGTACGGCATTGTTTTTGGGGTATCTCACCTGATGCAAAAAGGATAGTTCTGGCTCAAAAACAGGCGGTTCGAGCAATATGTAGTGTAAGTTCGCGAACGTCATGTCGACCCCTTTTCAGTAGTCTGGGAATTTTGACTCTGGCCTCACAATACGTTTTTTTCTTTAATGTCGTTTGTTGTTAATAATATCAGCTTATTCCCACGAGTTTGTAGCTTTCACTCGGTGAATACTAGACAGAAGTCGAATCTACATTTGCATCACACCACCTTGACACTTGTACAGAAAGGTGTACAGTATTCTGCGGCATCCATTTTCAGTAAGCTGCCACATGAACTAAAGAATCTTAGCACTAATCCACATGCTTTCAAATCTAAATTGAAGAGTTACCTCATTGCTCACTCCTTTTATTCTGTCGAGGAACTCATAGAAAAGATAAACAATTAAGCTAATTAATTTTTTTCTTTATTGATTCTTTTCAATTTGTCTTTGTAATTTTCTATTACCATTCTTGTGTAACAAGACATGTCAAATGAGTTGTTCCATGACCGTGGAGTCTCACTCCTAATTGGGTCCTATGGAACAGAAAAAAACAAACAATAAAACGAATAAAAAAAATAAGCTAAAGACTTGGCCGTTCACATCACCCAACATGACTCCCATCAGCATTAATAGGACATAATCAAGAGGTCAGTACATGCAGGAAAACCTACACTGGCATTTTCATGGTTAGGAATGGCTTATTCGGAAGGAACAGCTCAACATTCCTGCAGTGTACTTCCCACTGTTTGTTGAGTCCATGCCATGTTAAGCTGGTGCACTTTGTCCGACACGATATTAGGAGGTATCCCATGAGTTTCCACACCTGAGTGTAGATTACAGGGTGTACAGAAAAGGACACACAGATTTCAAACTTAAATATCTCGAAAAGAAAGATCGATACAGGAATGCAGTAAACTGTATGTTTATTGTGAAAGTTGTAAGAAGTTTATACAGCAGTTTGAAATAATAGTTACAAAAGGTGCTATCAGCCATACGTAATGCCTAGTATAAATAGTGATCCGAAGCTCAGAGCGATCAGTTCCACCATTGAAATGTGAAAGGAGGTTAGCGTGCCGGAGGAAGAGATTAAAACCATGTACTCCATTGAACAACGCGTTTTTCTGGAGTACCACAGGTTAGAAGAGAGTCCTACGACAACAAGGCGAAGTTTTGAAGCACGATTTAATGTTCCGAAAGGACTCGATGCGAAAACCATTCGTACGCTCTTCGCAAAATTTCAACGAACGGCAGCGTAACTGATGATCTAGTGGGGCATGTTGGCCGCAAGCAAACCGCAGTTACGCCTGAAAATATCGCCACAGTTTCTGGAATTATTCAGAGAAATCCAATGTCATCCGTCCGTAGAATTACATCTGAGACTGGTTTGAGCCGGCCGCTGTGGCCGAGGTGACTGAGGCGCTCCAGTCACGGTCAGCACGGCCACTACGGTCGGGGGTTCGAATCCCCCCTCGGGCATGGATATTTGTGCCGTCCTAGTTCGTAAGTAGTTCATAAGTAATTTGTAAGTTTAGGGACTGATGACCCCGTAGTTAAGTCCCATAAGCTTAACAAACATTTGAACATTTGAACATTTGAGACTGGTTTGAAGCGTTCCAGCATGCAGAAAATATTGAGAAAGAGCCAACACATGTTTCCGTTCAAAATTCAAACGCACCACGCCATACCCGTACGAGTTGTGCTACAGAGGGTTGCCTTTGCTAATCAGATGCTCACAATGATGATAGTGAAGGATTTGATGTTGGCTGCATCTGGTTTACAGATGCACACTTCTACCTGAATGGATACGTGAATAAGCAGAACTGGTGATTTTGGGGTTCCGAAAAGCCATATTGGTGTGAAGCGAACCCCCAGTATTCTCCTAAAGTTACTGTGTGGGCTGCAGTATGCAGCAGAGGCATTATTGGCCCTTCTTTCATTCGAGAAACGGTCACTGGTGCACGTTACGTTGAAATTTTGGAACAATTTGTCACCACACAGCAAGCGTTATAGGATCGACCAGGTACTGAATGGTTTATGCAAGATGGAGCCCGAACGCATCGGACCGAACAAGTGTTTCGCTTTCTTGAGGAATACTTCGGGAATCGAGTCATTGCTTTGGAATATCCCAAATTTACTGGTGCAGGCATGGATTGGCCTCCATATTCGCCGGATTTGACTCCCTATGACTTTTTTTGTGGGGCACAGTGAAAGACATGGTCTACCCGAAGCATTCCGCCACGCTGGACGAGCTCGAATCGGCGATCTCTGTGGCATGTGAATCCATTTCGGTTGAGACACTATGAAATGTGATGGCGAATTTCATTCTTCGTTTGCGCCACCTCTGTAGTGCCAATGATGAACATTTTGAAAACATTGTGATGTGATTGTTTGCAAAGAGTGTTTTCATGCGATTATTTCACTTATGTATGCTGATATGAACTGTACAGCGTACAGCGCCATCTGTTAGCAGCTTTTGTAAGTATTGTTTCAAACTGCTGTATAAACTTCTTACAGCTTCCACAACAAACATACCGTTTACTGCATTCCTGTAGCGATCTTTATTTTCTTATTTATTATTATTGAGATTTTCCTCATTACAGAGGTTTACCTCCAACATAGTAATACGCCCAGAAATGAGTACACCTGGTACATAAGGTTTTACACTAATTATTCACTATATTTCTCCAGGTGTCTCTATTTTGTTTGTCCTCTTCTTCTGCACCCAGTCTATTCATTGTGAGCTGCACATTTTTGATCCAGGTGCTCCAAGGTCGTCATCTTCTTCTTCTCCCCTCAGGTTGCCACTCCAGTACCAGCTTCGGTATTCTGGTGTCCTCCATTCTTCTTACATTCCCGTACCACCGTAATTTCTTTCTATCCATCACCTCATCTATTCTTTCTATTATTTCCATCCTTTTTATTACTTCGGCGTTTCTTCTTTTTTCTTTCCTGGAAATTCTGGTCGATCTTCTCCAGAAATCCATCTCTAAAGCTTGTAGTTTCTTGGTGTGCTTCTGGTTAATGGTCCAGGTTTCCGCTCCGTACAGAACTGCGCTCTCAAATATAGATTTATATTTGATTTTTTTTTTTTTTTTTTTTTTTTTTTGTTCTGTTCATTACATTTCTGCTCCATAGGACTGAGTTGAGCATTCCAATGACCTTTCGTCCACTGCTAATTCTTTTATTGATCTCTGAGTCGGATTTTCCCTCAATTTCTAAAATGGACTCCAAATAACAGAAAGTGTTAACTTTTTTGATTTTGTTCCCCTTTATGTATAGTTCATGTGGATCATTGGTCAAGTATTCTGTTTTTTGATAATTAATCTTCAAACCCCAATTTTTGTATGCTATTGCTAGTTGATTGCACATGCAGTTTGCATCTTCCCCGTCTTGTGCTATGACAACTTGATCGTCAGCAAATAATAAATGATGTAGATAAACTCCGTCTCTTTTCCTAGTCCCATACTATTACATTTCTGTGACCACGTTCTAAGACAAATATCTATATAGATTTTGAATAATGGTGGTGACATGGGACAGCCTTGCAACAGACCTTTCCTTGTTCTAAATTTCTGTGAAAGTGTATTACCAATTTTCACTTGGCAAATATTATCTTTATACATCTGTTGTATTATTTTAATTAAAGAAGTATTTATGTTTGACATATGTAGTGCTCTCCAGAGTAGTGTCCTTGGAACAGTATCATACGCTTTTTCTAGATCTATAAAAATAAGTCCAACATTTTTCGATTTTTCTCTATGTTTCTCCAAAATCTGTCGTAATTTGGAAATATGGTCTACACATGATCTACCAGCTGTGAAACCGCATTGTTCTTGTTGGGTTCTAAAATTTTTTCCAGCTTATTTTTAATTATTTTCCCAAAAATCCTCATTAGTGTGTTTGTAACACAAATTCCTCGATAGTTCGAGCAAATTTTGCGATCCCATTTCTTAAATATGGTACTAATATAACCCTGTTTCATCTCCTTAGGTACATAATCTCCATGTAACATTTTATTGAATAACTGCACAATCAGTTTCACAATTTTCTCACCACCATACTTCAGAAACTCCATATTGATATTCCTGGTCCAGGTGATTTGCCATTCTTCCCTGTACTTAATACCTGAAGTACTTCACTTTCTCGCCGCGGTGGAGTAGCCGAGCGGTCTAAAGCGTCTCGCTGCGGAGCGCGCTGTTGCTCGCCGTGGAGGTTCGAGTCCTCCCTGGGGCATGGGTGTGTGTGTGTGTTTGTCCGTAGGTTAGTTTACCTAGGTTTAAGTAGTTTGTAAGCTACGGACTGATGACCACGCAGTTTGGTCAGATAGATTTACAGACAGACTTCACTTTCTGAAATTTGGATCTCATCATCATGATGTTCATTTTTTTTCACTGTTCCTTCCTCTAGATGTGTGCTATCGACAAAGGTTCGCAAATCGATTCCGTACTTCTTGATTTCCAGAAAGCTTTTGACACCGTACCTCACAAACGGCTTTTAATCAAATTGCGTGGTTATGGTATATCGCCCCAAATTTGCAATTGGATAGGGGATTTCTTGTCAGAGAGGACACAGTTCGTAGTAATCGATGGTAAGGCATCGACTAAAACAGAGGTGATATCGGGCGTTCCACAAGGTAGTGTTATTGGTCCTCTGCTATTCCTTATTTACATAAACGATTTAGGGGAAAATCTAAGTAGCTCTCTTAGGTTGTTTTCAGATGACGCCGTCATTTACCGTCTAGTAAAATCATCTGAAGATCAAAACCAACTGCAGAACGATCTGAATAAGATATCAGTATGGTGTAAAAATTGGCAATTGACTCTAAATAATGAGAAGTGTGAAGTCGTCCACATGAGTACGAAAAGAAATCCGTTAAACTTTGTTTACAACATAAATCAATCAAATGTGAAGGCCGTAAACTCCACAAAATACCTAGGAATCACTATTACTTCAGACTTAAACTGGAAAGAACACGTAGATAATATCGTGGGAAAGGCGAACCAGAGACTGCGTTTTATTGGCAGAATCCTTAAAAGATGCAACAGAACTACTAAAGAAACTGCATACACTGCGCTTGTCCGTCCATTTTTGGAGTATTGCAGCCCAGTGTGGGATCCTTATCAGGTGGGTTTGACGGAGGACATCGAAAGTGTCCAAAGAAGGGCAGCTCGTTTCGTATTGTCACGATACAGGGGAGACAGCGTTACGGAAATGATACAGGATCTGGGATGGGAATCATTACAACAACGGCGCTTATCGCTGAGGCGTGGGTTACTTGCGAAACTCCAATCGCCAACATTCTCCTCCGAATGCGAAAATATATTGTTGACTCCCACTTACATAGGTAGAAATGATCATCAGAATAAAATAAGAGAAATCAGAGCTGGAACAGAGAGATTCAGGTGTTCTTTCTTCCCGCGCGCTATTCGAGAATGGAATGGGAGATAAATAGTATAATTGTGGTTCGATGAACCCTCTGCCAGGCACTTAAATGTGATTTTTAGAGTATCCCATGTAGATGTAGATGTTCTTCTCTGTCCTCATTCAATAATTTCTGGAAATTTGTTTTCGAGATATTTAATTTTGAAATCAGGGAGCCCTTTTCCGGACACCCTGTACATCGAGAACGTGTCAGCTGTGGTAACCTCGCGGCTTGCGGCAGAGTCCCACTGGCGCCTGCTACTGCTGAGTCTGCTGGACTGGTGCCGTGTTGCAGGTGGGCTGCTGACGTGGCTGGGCATGCTGGGCCTGACGGCGGGCACGCACCGGCTCTGGGCGCACCGCAGCTTTGAGGCGGCCGCGCCGCTGCGCGTCTTCCTCGCTGCCTGCCACACCGCCGCAGGACAGGTGCGCTCTACACTCACATGCCGTACTTCCACACGTACTTAGGCCGGTATTACACTGTCAAATTATTGGACATAAAATTGGACAAAGAAATATTGGACGTAGTGTGCGGGAACATCGTTCAATTTTTCATCCAATCTAGGGCCTCGGCCTAGATTTGATCAAAGAAAATCGCTCGTCTTCTGTTTCCTGCAGTGAGAAATGTGACCGCTTCGAGCGCTAGTAGTATACAGCTTCCTCGCCACTACAGCTGTTTTATTTGGAGGTTAAATATCTGACATTACTTGGACGTAACGTTCGTATTCGTAAACATGGCTAGTAGTGGAATGTTTGTGTGGTGTTTTCTAGCAACAACAAAATTTTAAAAAAATCAGATGGGGCGTTGTATAACAGGTGACAAGGCCAATTCACACTGTCCGTCACGTCAATTCGCGTAGTCCAATACCCTGCGGCAAAAGTGAGGTTGAGTTACAATCCGTGATGTAAAAAAGTCATTATATACTATCGGAATTGAAGAAGCAATACCCCTAAATCTTAATACGGCCGAAGCAGATTTTAGAATGTATGATTTTGGTAACGTGGTGTGCTAAGTTCTGGGAAATGAAACAACTTTCAAAACATCGACATCTGTTTGCAAGCGAATTTGTACATATAAATGCGTCAGCCAATTTTTGTAAGGAAATAAATAGAGCCTATTTACTTTATCAGCAATGTTCCCCCCCCTCCCCCTTACAATGTTAATAACGTCATAAACAATTTAGATCATCCTCTTTGTAAGTGCTCACATTTTCCATTTAAAACGTTATTTAATGAAACTTGCTTTATCAACTTAACAATCTTATTCGTATATACTGTTTGAGTCAGCCTTTTTGTTATTCTATTGCAAACTGTGAATGATGTAGAGCGACAAAACAATTAGCAGTGAACGGCCTGGCTGTTCTGCGGACGGCATAAAAAATGAAAATCCTCCCGGTCCCGTAACAAATTTTATTTATCTCGCTCTGACACCCACGGTTTCATCCAAGTGCGTTTCCTTTTCTTTTTTCCCTCCTCTTCTAAATGCAGACACAACGCAACTGTAGTATAAACAATAGCTGAGCATTACACCATTTTGTAGCATATTTGACAAAATATTGGATGATAGTGTAATACCCTCTTTTGCGTTTCATCCAATTTCTTTGTCAAAAAATATGACCAATATTTCATCCAATTTTTTCGTCCAATTCTTTGTCCAATAATTTGATAGTGTAATACCGGCCTTAGCAATGTACCTGCTAATGAGGACACGTGCTGTCTCACTTACCTGATCTACTAGTACATTCGTGATTTCAAAATCTTCAAATGTTTGTAAATCTATCTGACCAAACTCAGAGACGCATTCCAACAAAATGGTTATAGTGAAGCACAGATTAGACGTGCACTGAAGCAAAAGACTGGTACAGCCGTCCACAAAGAAGAGGAAGAGGAAAGGACAGTGAAACTCGCCTTTATCCCCTACATAGGGCCTCCATCAAACCTTTCAGTTTGAGAAAACGGAAATGCTATGCCGAGCCAGTGACTTCTGGGATAGCATAATAAAATAATCTGTGGAAATAAGGCTACATGACAATCTCGTCAGCAGGGACGAGGGCTACCAGCTAAGCTCGGCTTGGAACCCTGCAATAGTAGCCATACGCCGAGACCGCGCCCAGAAGTTGAGCCTTCGTGGGATTCCCTCCTCTTATGGAGGAGGGCGGGCCGCTTGAGGGCATGCTTTTGCCCTTTTCAGCCATTTGGATTTAAGGTTATTCTGTTTTGGCACAATTTATTATATTTCTTGCAAGGGATATTGCTAGGGGGGATTTGTCCCAATTGGGAATATTCCGTGGGCATGGGGACAGCTCTGGTATTCACCTTACAGCCAACAGGGAACCACGGAAACCTGGGCCAGAGCTGTTTTGTCTTCATCTTCTCACGGTTTGTTCGGCTAGTGTCGCCGGGGTAACCGTTGGTTGCGCCTCTCTTGGCGTCTTCTCTCTTGTTCTTCCATTCTTCTCTCTTCGTGGGTCTGGCGGGCGTCGCTCTTATAGAGCCGGGGGGCGGCCGCCTCTTCCCCCACCCCTCTCCCCGACGCGGAGCCCGAAGGTGGCGGAGTGGGGGGCGCGCGCGGCCGCTGGCCGTTTCGCTGCAACGTTTCGATGAGTGACAGTCTCATCATCTTCAGGCGAAGTGTCGATGGCAAGGATGGGGCCCCTCCATGCTTACACCAACGTGGTGACCATCACTAAAGTTCTACTTTCACCTCCGTAATTAGGTTAGTTTGCTAAGGTGGATCACGTTGCAGAATTTCGACGCAACCACCCGGTTGGAAACCCGAGAAGAGTTCGTCACAGTAGTGTGCTGTTTGTTACCTCTTTTGAGGTATAATGTGTTGCATGACAAATGCCAACACTACAGGAAGAAAATAGACAGGTCAATTACGAAATGGTCGTTACATAATTTTGTTAAGAAAAAGGGAGTAAGAGATAGATTTGAAAATAGATCTTTCACTTCACAGTCCACATAACTACAGTGCTATAGGTTTCTAATTTGTTCGATGTTACACATATTATACTTAGACTGTGAACTGTTTCTATTTTGCTTATTTCTTTTCAGTTAGATGCTGTTTTCATGCTTAATATGTGTTCAGTTTTTGGCGAGATATCCTCTATGCCATCTTGTTGCTAAATATGAGGGGTCACGAAAACTTTGTTAAAATAACTGCACTTACCAAGGGCGTTGCAGCAAGGGACAATTTGAACTTCTGGCTGGACGGCATTATGATGGTAAGTGTCTGTTGAGATGAAGTGTATTTTGGGTGTACAGACACATTTGGAACATTAAACATTTGTAGGTGCATACCTGTAACATTGGTTGTCATAGTTATGCTATTCATATATTCCAGTATACAAGAACGAAAATGTTGAACAGTTGTGAAGTATTTAATTGCACGAGTAAAGTTTGTGGAAAACTGTTTTCGGCACTGTCGTTGTTCTTCTTGTGAGTATTATTACTAACCAGTCAGTACACTGTCTGATCAACATTATCATGACACTGTACTGACTCTCAATCTGTGTGGTATGTCATGACAGAATCCTCAAATAAAAAGTTGTCAGTAACTAGTCAGGTAATGTAGATACTGGAAAAATCCACAGCTTTAAGTGGCTGCCTTCTTGGTCCAAATTTCAGTTGGCAGTTAGTATAGAAAGCTCACTGTTGAACAAATCAACTAAGACAGTCCACCTAACAATAAAGCAAGTAACTAACTGAACGTGAGTATTGCAACCATCCAATGTACTCCATAATTGTAAAAAGTCGATCCAATGTGTCCTTTTCTATACCATTGTGCTTAACATATCTCCTGCCTACACCCAGTTTTTATTAATCCTGCCTAATCGTTCAAAATCACATAAAATTTGTTGCATTCCATATCCATTTACTTTCTCTTACAAGGCAGTTCCGCCATTTCATCAAATTACCTCCTCACACAACACCAGACAACTTCCACAATCATTAAACTGGATTACAATGCACCTGTTGATTTCACTCGTACACTGCTGTGCCATTATCTAACTTTCCCACTGCCCCAACACTTACACTTCAGACCCTGTACTCCAGCCGCCTGAATAAGGAGGCAGGAAGAGGGGCCAGTGGTAAACAGGAAACTGGGGTTTAGGCTCTATTCTCCACACTTGAAGGTATAGGGACGGAAGGGATGGGGGCAGGGTGACCTTTAGATGTCGATAAAAACTGTACCATCTCTCTCCAGTGTGCCAAAAGGAGGAGGGCGTATCCTTCAGTGCACCTGTCACTGATCAGCAGGTGTTGTCCCTCATTAGGTCCTAAACGTCGATAGTCGCAGGTATAGAGAGTGAGAGTTTGGGGGGGCCGGGGTGATGTCGAAAGTTGATTTGTAGCTGTGAATTAAAACTGTGCGCATTCTCTCATGAGTTCTTTACTCAATTGTATTTGAAAAACCATGTTTGTACAATAGCCTAAAATGCAGATAGTCATAAATATCAGTAATACAGTCCTGGAAAATGAAAAAAGAACACCATGAATTCGTCGACCCAGCAGAGGGAAATTTTATTGACACATTCTTGAGGTTGTACACAACACAGGATGACACGGGCAGAGCCGTACGCACGTGAGTGCAGACACCAGAGCGTCTGCAGTGTCGGTGTCAGTACCGTGTATACCCTAGTTCTGCAGCAAAGCAAGCTGTAATTCTTTCATGGAAACGATCGTACGAGGTTCAGAATGTGGTTATGTGGAATGGCCTGCCATGCAATTTCCACCTGGTGTCTCAGTTGGGCCAGATTTCGTGCCGCTCATGCAGACCGCCCAACATGACGTTTCATGCGGTCCCAAACATACTCAATGGGGGAGAGATCTTGGGATCGTGCTGGCCAGGGTAGTTGACGTACACCACGAATAGCAGATTGTGTGGTACGGGATTCATGTGGATCTGCATTGTCCTGTTGGAAAAGAATATCACCTTGTTGATGCATGAGCGGTAGCAAGACGGGATAAATGATTGTTTCAGTGTACCGTGCACTGTTAAATGTTCTCTAGACGATCACTAGAGGAGAATGGCGAGTGTAGAATATCGCTCCCCTCACAATGATGCACGCTCATGTGTGGCGTTAGTGTGTCCTCCACTCACGCCCCAACATCGCTCAGCTCGCCTCCAATGGTGTCATGGTAGGCGCTTAGGAAGGGACGAATGGAGACGTGTCGTCTTCAGTGATGAGAGTCGTCGCTGCCTCGGCGCCAATGATGGTCGTACGCGTGTCTGGTGTCCTGCAGGTGAGTGCGAAAATCTGGAGTGTACGAGACAGAGGCAAACGGGGCGGACACCTAGCATTATGGTGTGGGGAGCCATATCCTACACTGGCCGATCTCGTCTGGTGTTCGTTGTGGGAAAATTGAACAGTACACGGTACTCTGAAACCATCATTCAACCCATGTTGCCACCACTCATGCACCAAAAAGGTGATGTGCTTTTCCAACAGGACATTGCACGTCCACACGTATCCCACACAACCCAACGTGCTCTTCTAGGTGTACTTCAGCTACCCTACCCATCATTATCCCCAGATCTGTCCCCCAATGATCATGGCTGGGACCGGATGAAACGTCATCTTGGCGCGGTCTACACGAGCGGCACGAGATCAGGTCCATCGGAGGCACCAGATGGAAACTGCATGCCATGCCATACCGTAAGACTTCATTCGGCACCTCTACAATCGTCTTCATGAGAAATTTGCACCCTGCATTGAAGCCAAAGGAGGGTATACACGATATTAGCGCCGATATTGTGCACGCTCTGATGACTGTACTGACGTGCGTGTGGTTCTAATTGCGTGATAGTGTGTTGTATACATAGTTAATAATGTATCAATAAAATGTAGCTCTGCTGGGTTGACGAGTTCATGGTGTTCTTTTTTCATTTTCCAGGAGTGTAGTAATAAATATTAATGTGGAACATAAATACTTCGTTTTCATATTGGATTCAAAAATTGCTTCGGAATAAATACAAATGCAATATAGCCTTTTTCCACAAATAATAATTTGAAAAAAAAAGTCATCCATAATTTGAAGCCAATTACTGACCCTTTGCAAAGTTCTGGTGTTTATAAGCTTTCCTGTGCTACATGTCATGCATATTACATTGGACAAACTGGACCATCTTTTTCAGTTCGTTGTAAAGAACACCTTTTGAGGAAGAATGGTTCCTGTCCCCCTAATTCTTCTTTTGCATACCATTTATTAATCTCAGGAAATTTTCCGAATATAATTGAAAACGTAGAAATTTTGCACATGTAGAAGAAGGAACGGAAGCTCAATATTTGGGAGGAATTAGAAATTTTTAAACATTTGTCCTTAAATGACAGACTTCTTCTTAATGAACAATTGTAGCTGCGTGGTAAAAGCTTCTTTAAAGGCATTGATCCGTTGGTTTAGAAAATCAAAAGCATCCAGGATGGAATAATTCTTGCAGATTCTGAGATACAATTTCTTCCTTGATATCACGTCTGATTTGTCTGACGTATGTAAAAATGTTGTTTCATGGCTCTGCTCAAAAAGATTGTTTTGTAATTTATCAGTTTTGTACCATATATGTCATGCCTTCACCACTTGGCCAGTTTTATGTAAAATATTAAGTGGAAGCTTCAGACACCTACCTTTCTGGTATGTAAGTTAGCTGCTATATTGATTATTAATTTGGCGACTGGGTGGCGACAAGCGTGCATAGCCGCTTAGTACACTAGCACATTCAGTTGCTTTTCAACCATCACAGCGACTACATCAGCCCCTAGTGACTGCTGCTGCTGTTCCTATTTTATGGTACGACTATCTATCCACGGCAGATATGTTATTGTATTTTAATTTCTTGTAGTTGACTTGTAATTTTAACCCTATTATGTCGTATTGTCTAAGAAAGGTGTCCTTTGTGACACTGAAACCTAGGTTACAGTCTATTGTAACTTGCCACTGCGGGCTGTAATTGTTTAAAAAATTATTCTTTAATTAAGGACACGTTTCGGCCTTTAGCAGGACATCCTCAGATTATCTGCGTGACAGAATTTAGACAAAATTACAAGGCGGAATTATAAAACGGGGGTAATGGAACATGGGCTTATTTTGTGCTAAGTAGATATTATAAATGGTGAACATAGCTTACAAGGCGCTCTGCGTGGTGTAACACCGTAAGTTGTTTGGCGGTGTTTCCATATTTTTGGAATTGTTCAAATGTTTGTAAATCTATCGGACCAAACTGCGTGGTCATCAGTCCGTAGCTTACAAACTACTTAAACTAAGGTAAACTAACCTAAGGACAAACACACACACACACACACACACACACACACACACACACACACATGCCCCAAGGAGGACTCGAACCTCCGACGGCGAGCAACCACGCGCTCCGCAGCGAGGTGCCTTAGACCGCTCAGCTATTCCACCATGGCTTTTTAGAATTGTGGATTTCCTTGTAGCCCTGCAAATGACAAATTAGAGTTGGAACATACTCGTCAAAGATGTGAAAAGCAGAAAAACGATTTTTAAAATTACCTTAATAGAAACGGTGGTGACTGATGACACAAGATAAGCCCATGTTTAGAATTGCGATTACGGGCGGTGGGCGGACGTAGTGTGCTGCTCCGCCGACCTGTACAGACCAAGGGAGAGTGGATGCAACAGCCATGCATAAAGTATTACTTCCTTTTCAGGTTTTTAATATGTCTATGTTCCTCCATTATTCGACATACAGTGTTACAAAAAGGTACGGCCAAACTTTCAGGAAACATTCCTCACACACAAAGAAAGAAAATATGTTATGTTGACATGTGTCTGGAAACGCTTTATTTCCATGTTAGAGCTCATTTTAGTATTTCTCTTCAAATCATATTAATCATGGAACGGAAAAACACAGCAACAGAACGTACCAGCGTGACTTCAAACACTTTGTTACAGGTAATGTTCAACAGGTCCTCCGTTAGGGAGGATACGTGCATCCATCCTCCGTCGCATGGAATCCCTGATGCGCTGATGCAGCCCTGGAGAAGGGCGTTTGTATCACAGCCGTCCACAATACGAGCACGAAGAGTCTCTACATTTGGTACCGGGGTTGCGTAGACAAGGGCTTTCAAATGCCCTCATAAATGAAAGTCAAGAGGGTTGAGGTCAGGAGAGCGTGGAAGCCATGGAATTGGTCCGCCTCTACCAATCCATCGGTCACCGAATCTGTTGTTGAGAAGCGTCCGAACACGTCTACTGAAATGTGCAGGAGCTCCATCGTGCATGAACCATATGATGTGCCGTACTTGTAAAGGCACATGTTCTACCAGCACAGGTAGAGTATCCCGTATGAAATCATGATAACGTGCTGCAGTGAGCGTAGCTGGAAGAACATGAGGCCCAATGAAGACATCACCAACAATTCCTGCCCAAACGTTCACAGAAAATCTGTGTTGATGACGTGATTGCACAATTGCGTGCGGATTCTCGTCAGCACACACATGTTGATTGTGAAAATTTACAATTTGATCACGTTGGAATGAAGCCTCATCTGTAAATAGAACATTTGCACTGAAATGAGGAGTGACACATTGTTGGATGAACCATTCGCAGAAGTTTACCTGTGGAAGCCAATCAGCTGCTGATAGTGCCTGCACACGCTGTATATGGTACGGAAACAACTGGTTCTCCCGTAGCACTCTCCATATAGTGACGTGGTCAACGTTACCTTGTACAGCAGCAACTTCTTTAGGGTTATCGTCAACTGCACGAAGAATTGCCTCGTCCATTGCAGGTGTCCTCGTCGTTCTAGGTCTTCCCCAGTAGCGAGTCATAGGCTGGAATATTCCGTGCTCCCTAAGACGCTGATCCATTGCTTCGAACGTGTTCCTACCGGGACGCCTTCGTTCTGGAAATCTGTCTCGATACAAACGTACCACGCCACAGCTATTGCCCCGTGCTAATCTATACATCAAATGGGCATCTGCCAACGCCGCATTTATAAACATTGCACTGACTGCAAAACCACGTTCGTGATGAACAATAACACGTTGATGCTACGTACTGATGTGCTTGATGCTAGTACTGTAGAGCAATGAGTCGCATGTTAACACAAGCACTGAAGTCAACATTACCTTCCTTCAATTGGGCCAACTGGCGGTGAATTGAGGAAGTACAGTACATACTAACGAAACAATTGGGTATTTTGACAATTGTCTGCACGAATTATTTCAATTTACATTTAAAGAGGAATACTAAAATGAGCTCTAACATGGAAATTAAGCGTTTCCTGACACATGTCCACATAACATATTTTCTTTCTTAGTGTGAGTAATTTTTCCTGAAAGTTTGGCCGTACCTTTTTGTAACACCCTGTATAACCATGTTACCAAAATTACATAAAATTGGGACTGATGACCAAGTAGTTTAGTCCCCTCTAAACAACAACAACAACAATACATAAAATTCGAAATTACTATCTATATGTTGGAGGATAGTGTACAGGTTAACGATAAGTGAAGAATCGAGCTGCACAGTCCATTTCCACGACACGTGTTGCAGGGCAGCATCTACAACTGGGTGCTGGAGCACCGCCTGCACCACAAGTACCACGGCACGGACGACGACCCGTTCAACTACCGGCGCGGCTTCACCTTCTCGCACGTCTCCAGCCGCCTGCTCAAGCCGCACCCCCGCTTCCAGGAGGTGGCCGCCACCGTCGACATGAGTGACATCGAGGCAGACGCCATCGTCATGTTCCAGCACAGGTGCGCGCGCCTGCCGATCCCCATCATAAGTTCGTTCTTACAGCTGCTTGGATCACAGCTGCACCTTCTTTCTCTTCCACCTTTGTCCTGCAAACTCCAGGTTGACGTGATTAACGGGGATTTGGACATTAATTTAACGGAATGGATGCTTTAAATCATTTTTAGATCATTTTAACTGTCTCCATCCCAGTATTAAATTTACGATGGAGGTTGAAAAAGATGGGAAACTTCCTTTTCTGGACGTTTTGGTTCAAAAGAACAGTGATGGGACCTTACGACATGGTGTGTATCGCAAGTCCACACATACCGATCTTTATCTTCATGCGACGAGTTGTCATCCGCCACACCAACGTATGGGGGTCTTGCGCACTCTAGTGAAAAGAGCGTACGCCATCTCTGATGCTGAGCACCTGGGTGAAGAGCTGGAGCATCTCAAAGTGGTCTTTCAACAGAATGGGTACACTGCTCAACAAATTTGTCGTGCGTTTCAATTTGGTCCAAAAGGTGAACCATTAGAGGACAATTGCAAGTCTATTGCCTTTTGCCTTTCGTCGGGAATATTTCCTCGAAAATTTCAAGAATTTTAAGAAGATATGACATCAAAAGTGTTTTTATCACCCCACCTAAGACTAGGGCCCTCCTTGGGTCAGTCAGAGATGATTTAGGACTGAGGAAACCCGGTGTTTATAGTATTCCATGTTATTGTGGTAAGACTTACATCGGCCAAACGATCCGCACATTCCAGGATCGGTGTGTGGAACATCACCGTCATACTCGTTTACTTCAACCTGAAAAGTCAGCTGTTGCTGAACATTGTCTGACTGAGGGACACAAGATGTTATATAAATATATAAAACTGATTGCTCCAGCTTCCCTCTTCTGGGAATGTGTTCTTAAAGAATCCATAGAAATTCGTATGGCCGATAATATTATTAATAGGGACAAGGGGTTCCCTCTAAGTAAAACTTGGAACCCAATCTTATCTGATATTAAGCAACAACAGTCTTCATTTCGACCTGCTGTTTCTGTTAACTAGTCCTGTTTTGACCCATCGTTTTGCCGATTTTCTCCACCGGCGCGCTACTGCGCCTAGAGGGCCTCTACTTTGGTTTCTCACACGCGCGGTGGTTCGTCAGCGGTGTATAAAGGGGGCAGCTGTTTCTGTTCTGCCTTCCTCCTGATGAACACCTTAAACCAACACTGCGTGGATGCCTTTCTCCTCAATGAAACCTTCCTCCTCCCTCACATACATGTCAGTACCACACCCTATATCCTACACCGTCACGACTCTCCCCATCCCCCTGCACGAGGTGGAGTAGCTATTGGCCATCTCCGACACCACCCGGTTCGGCCACATCCCCTCCTCAACATCCCTTATTAACATCTCATCCACACCCTCTTCCTCCCTTCCCTCACTGTCACCTGTGCTACTATTTATGTCCGCTCCCATGTTCCCATCCCTTAAGACTTCCTTGCTCACATCGATAGCACCTTCACGACCTACGTGGTCGCCGCTGACCTCAATACCCACTCCCGCACTCCTGCCGAACTCCGTCGGTGGCATCAGTTCATTCCTACCATCAATGGCGACATTGTCCCGCTCCCACGCCACACCCGACCCTGTAGCAACACCACCCCTGATGTCGTCATTGTCTCTCCCAATCTCCTTGGGCGCATCACTGCCGACGTTCTTGACCCCATAGGCAGTGATCACGACCCTGTTCTCGTTACCCTCACACACAATGCCCATCGCCCACAGAATCCTCGCCCTCCTCCACCTCCTAAACTCGTCCGTGACTACTCCCGAGCAGACTGGGATGCCTTTCGCCTCTCCATCACCCATCAGGTCGAAAGCCACCCTCTCCCCCTCCACTCTCCCGATGATATCGACCAAGCTGCCTCCTTCCTTCAGCAGACCTTGTCTGATGCTATCCATTCCCACATCCCTACCAAAGATGTCCAGCCACACCGACCCACACTCCCTCCACGGGCTGTCCTTCTTCTGCGGGAATCCCGCCGCCTGTACCGCTCCTTCCTGCGAACCCGTGACCGGGATACACTCCTCCGCCACCGGCAACTCCAGCGACACGTGCACAGCTTCCTGACTGCCAAAAAACGCCGGGACTGGCATCAGACAGTGACACGGCTTAATGCCCACCTCCCAATCGACTCGTCCCGGTATTGGAACGCCTTCCACCGCCTCACTGGATCGAAACCTATGCCCACGTACCCTCTCCTCCACCTTGACCAGCCCCTTTCTGATAATGCCAGTAAAGCTAACCATTTTGCCTCTTTCCTCTCTGATGTCTTCTCCATCCCTGACAATCCTAACTTTGATTATTCCTTGTTCCCAGATGTCCATGAAAAAACCGATGTCTCCATCCCACCCCTGGCTCCCGGCTTCCATTACCTGGACCACATCCCCCCATCAGACATTAACACCCCTATCACTGCACACGACATACAATTGATACTGCGCACCAAACGCAACATGGCTCCCGGCCACGATCGGATCACATACCGCCACCTTAAAGAATGTCCCCTCCCTTTCCTCACCACTCTTGCTTCCCTCTATACCACCGTCCTCTATACTGGCTGCTACCCCCGTCTGTGGAAAATCTCCCGAGTCCTCATGTTCCTCAAACCTAACAAACCCCCCTCTGATGCCTCCTCCTACCGCCCGATTTGCCTCACCCCAGTGTTCAGCAAGGTCTTCGAATCCATTCTGTCCCATCGCATCTATCACCACCTCCACCACCTTCTCCCAGACACCCAATGTGGCTTTCGTCCTTCCTTCTCTACTGACGACCAACTCCTTCGACTTACGCAACTCCTTTCCCTCCAGCTAAATTCCTGTCGTGCCGCCATATTTGTGTCCTTAGACCTCGAACGGGCCTACGATTAGGTCTGGCACTCTGGCCTGCTCTTCAAACTCCAAACCTATGCTCTTCCAGGTCATTGCCACCTTCCTCTCCAACCGCCCCACCTATGTTACCATCCACAACACCGACTCCCGTCTTTTTTATCCCTCTGCTGGTGTGCCCCAAGGCTCTGTCCTTTCTCCCCTCCTATACCTCCTGTATACCTCGGATATGCCTAAGCCTGCCCCTCCTGTACACCTTTTCCAATATGCTGACGACACCGCTTTCCTTGCCTTAGCTCCCACCCTTGCCCGTTCCAACCGCCTGCTCCAAGAACACCTTGACCTCTTTGCCGCTTGGTGCAACCAGTGGCTCCTGTCTATAAATCCTACCAAAACCCAGGCGATCATCGTAGGTCGTACAACCCGTTCCTTCCGTCCCCGAGATTTTTATCTGACCCTCCATAACCGTCCCATTCGTCTCACCCCTACCCTAAAGTGCCTGGGCCTCACTATTGATCGCACTCTCTCCTGGACTCCCCATCTACGCGCTATCCAAGAAAAAGCCCGCCCCCGCCTCCGCCTCCTCAAACTCCTTGTTGGCCGAACATGGGGCCTCAACCCTTCTACCATCCTCTATACCTACAAATCCCTCATCCGCCCTGTCCTCTGTGTCGCCCATCCCGCCTGGATCTCCGCTCCCCCATCCTTCTACAAATCTCTGGAGATACTGGAACGCCATGCCCTCCGCCTCGCCTTCCGTATCCCCCTTTATCCCCCCTCCCCCATGCGGATCCTCTATGATCTCATTCCTTTCCTCAGTCTCGTTCTCTTTATTGAAAATCTCCGACTCTGTTACATATCCCGCAAATCAGATCCGCCTAATCCTCTAGTCCATCCCCTCCTCTCTGCACCTGGTACATTGCCGTGCCTCCACCACTGTATTCCCCCTGCTCTCCACTTGTCCACCCTCCGGATCCTTTCTCGTGGCAATTTTCGTAGCCTCCCCCTCCCGGATAATGCCCTCCGACCTGACATCTACCCTTCATACCAGCTGTGATCCTTCTCCTTGCTCCCTCTCCCCCTTCTCTCCCTGAGGGCCCCGACTATCCATCCCTTCCTGTCCCTTCTCCCCTCCTCCGTCCCCCGTCCCTCCGGATCCTCCTCTTACTGCCCTCCCCTATCCGTCTTCCCCGTGGCTTCCTGGGACATCATCCCCCCCCGTCCCTTCCCTACCGGCTCTGTGGCCCCTCCCCTCTCCCTATACTTTCATCCCCTTTTCCCCCCACACCACATCTTAAATGCTCTCAGGGCCCCACCTCCTTTGTGCTTCGACAAGTGTGGTGTGTTTTAGTTACATTGTTTTATTTTACAACAGTGGACGGCCAACCCGCAGCCGACACCGTCAGTTTTAACTTGTGTATCTCTCTGAGTGTGTGTTGTGTTTTTTGTTTTAACTCCAAATAGCGGACGGTCTCACCATGGCCGCCGCCCTATGTTTATTTTAATTGTGTGTGTGCCACTGACATTCGAGCAACTGTTTTTATTCACCACTTTCGTCGTTCCAAGTGTTTTATGTCACCACTGTTTTCCTCCATTTTATGTACTTTGTTTTATCTCCATTTTAAATCTCCGTTATATGTCTGTATTATCTCCAAAATTTTATCTCCTTTGTGTTTTTATGTTCTCCGCTGTCATTTTTTATTTCTGTAGGCCGAAGAGCGCCAGTGAGCGCTGCCGGCCCGCCGCTTTTTTAGGGGAATTGAAATCACAATAAAGGAAAAAAAAATCTGTTCTGCCTCAGTTTCCGGCGAGTAAGTGTAATCAGCGCACTCACCTGAAGATGGCAGCCAGTTGGTCTGCCCAAATATCGTGTTCTGTTGACGATGGTATCCGGCTGGAAACCCGAGATGAATA
This sequence comes from Locusta migratoria, assembly GCA_026315105.1. Classification (NCBI taxonomy): domain Eukaryota; kingdom Metazoa; phylum Arthropoda; class Insecta; order Orthoptera; family Acrididae; genus Locusta; species Locusta migratoria. The sequence goes on from CM048745.1 coordinate 507,140,608, forward strand.
TTATCAGTTATTACGCCGGGAAAGACTACGCAACCACAATTTAACCCTTTCATTCCCAGTGTTGTTCTCAGCCCACACCATATTAAAAGCTGCCTTACGCAGTATTATGTACAGTAGAAGTCCGATAGTCCGACTCGGTGCCGGAAAATGCCGGACTATCAGGCGATACCTGTTATTACTGGTATAGGGTAAGACATAAAACGAAAACAGCTGTAACACAGTGCGTTGCACTTATATGTTGATTAGCAGAATAATTAGTATAATAAATTCAGGTCAACATTAGGCCAATATCAACTTTTAGCTAGTACAGTTTACTTTATGTAAATACATTTACAGTACGGCACAATATTTTAGTTTAACTTTAAAAAATCTCGAATGTCTTTTTTGTTTTCTAGAACTTTGGCGCTTGGCATAAAATTTATTTCAATAATATGTAAGTCAATGAGTCCAGAGGCACTATAATTAGAATTACACTCGGCAAAAGCGATGAATTTATTAAGGGATTCTGCTGCTTCTGCCCAACTGATTCGGCCATTTTTTCGATTTCATCTGAGTCACTCTCTTCAAGATTGTGTGAAGGTTGAAGGTTTACTACGCTTTGTACATTGGCCTCATCGGTTAGCTACTACCCGATAGGTTCATTGTAATGCTGCTCCGTTTTCCAAAGGATTGTTGCTGGCTACACTTCTTGCAATATCCAAAACTGCAGACACTGATCCGGGATGTTGCTCCTCCTTAACAGCCTGTGTTGTTGACTCAAATGTAGGATATGCAGTTGGCCAAAGTTTTCTCCAGCACAGCTGTAAAGTCACACGTGTTTCACTTCAGCCCAAGACAGTACAATTGAATACACAGCATCTTTTACATTAACTTCTTTTGAAAGTCAGTTACACCACAGCGTTTAACGGGCCTTGAAATTGTCGTAGCTGTGTCGGGAAAGTTCCAGAACTCCAAGCGTTAATAGAAAGCACCGAAACACATATATCATTATAGGTAGCGAAAGTTGGCTTAAGCCATAGATAAGTTCAGCGGAAGTATTCGCAAAAGATCTAACTGTGTTCAGGATAGATTGAACAAAGTAGGTGGCGGCGTGTTTGTAGCCGTCAAAAGTAGTCTTTCGTGTAGCGAAGTTGAAGTTGATAGTTCCTGTGAGCTATTATGGGTAGCAGTTGTACCTGAAAAACATAAGAAATTAATAATTGGTTCCTTTTACCGGCCTCCCGACTCTGACGATACAGTAGCAGAAAGGTTCAAAGAAAACCTGTGTCTAATTGCAAACCGTATACGACTCACACAATAATAGTAGGCGGTGATTTTAATTTACCCTCAATCTGTTGGCGAAATCATATTTTCAAATCAGGAGGTACGCATAAAACATCGTGCGAAATTGTACTCCACGCATTATCGGAGAATTACTTCGAACAATTAGTTCATGAGCCAACTAGAATTGTAAATGCATGTCAAAACACACTTGATCTCTTAGCAACAAATAATCCTGAGCTCATAACGAGCATCAAAACGGATACAGGCATTAGTGAACACAGCTGTCGTAGCGAGATTAAATATTGAAAGTCCCAAAGTTACAAAAAAATAGACGAAAAGTATATTTGTTCAGCAAAGCAGATAGAAATGCAATACTGCTTCTTGAAAGACAGTATCCACTCGTTCCTAACACTAAACGTAAGTGTAGACCAGATGAGGCTCAAATTCAAAGAAGTGGTATCGACAGCAATTGGCAGTTTTATACCACATAAATTAATAAAAGAATGAGGTGATCCGCCTTGGTACACAAAACAGGTCAGGACACTGTTGCAAAAGCAACCAAAAAGGCATGCTAAATTTAAACGAACACAAAATCCCCATGATTGGCGATCCTACACCGAAGCTCGAAATTTAGCGAGGATTTCAATGCTAAATGCCTACAATACGTTTCACAACGAAATTCTTTCTCGAATTTGACTGAAAACCCTAAGAGATTTTGGTCATATGATTAATATACTAGGGGCAAAACACAAACAATACCCTCACTACGTGATAGTATTGGCGATCCTGCCAATGATAGTGCTACAAAAGCAGAGTTACTAAACATAGCTTTTAGAAACTCGTCCACCAAAGAAGACGAAACCAATATTCCAGATTTCGAATTACAAACAGAGGCCAGTATGAGTAAACTTGAAGTACATATCATGGGAGTAGTGCAGCAATTTAAATCACTTAACAAGAACAAGTCTTCTGGTGCGGACTGTATACCCATTAGACTTCTATCGGATTTACTTAACAGCCATATACAATCGCTCTCTCAAAGAAGGATCTGTGCCAAAAGATTGGAAAGTTGCACAGGTCACACCTATATTCAAGAAAGGCAGTAGGAGTAGCCCACTAAACTACAGGCCTATTTCGTTGACGTCAGTTTGCTGCAGGGTTTCTGGAACATATGCTGTATTCAAATATCATGAATTATCTCGAACAGAATGATCTATTGACCCAAGATCAACGCGGATTTAGAAAATATCGTTCAAGCGAAACACAACTAGCTCTTTACTCACACGAAGTGATGAGCGCTATCGACGAGGGTTCTCAAAATGTTTCCGTATTTCTTGATTTCCTGGAGGCTTTTGACACCGTACCTCACAAACAGCTTTTAATCAAATTGCGTGGTTATGGTATATCGCCCCAAATTTGCGACTGGATAGGGGATTTCCTGTCTGAGAGGACACACTTCGTAGTAATCGATTGTAAGGCATCGAATAAAATAGAGGTGACATCGGGCGTTCCACAGGGTCGTGTCATTGGTCCTTATTTACATTAACGATTTGGGAGACAATGTAAGTAGCTCTCTTAGTTTGTTTGCAGATGACGCCGTCATTTACCGTCTAGTAAAATCATCTGAAGATCAAAACCAACTACAGAACGATCTAAATAAGATATCACTATAGTGTAAAAATTGGCAATTGACTCTAAATAATGCGAAGTGTGAAGTCGTCCACATCAGTACCAAAAGAAATCCGTTAAACTTTGTTTACAAGATAAATCAATCAAACGTGAAGGCCGTAAACTCCATAAAATATCTAGGAATTACTATTACTTAAACTTAAACTGGAAATAAGAAGTAGATAACGTCGTGGGAAAGGTGAACTAGAGACTGAACCCTTAAAAGATGCAACAGAAATACTAAAGAAACTGCATACACTATGCTTGTCCCTCCTTTTTGGAGTATTGCTGCCCAGTGTAGGATCCTTATCAGGTGGGTTTGACGGAGAACATCGAAAGAGTTCAAGGAAGTGCAGCTCGTTTTGTATTCTCATGGTACAGAGGAAACAGCTTCACGGAAGCGTGGCGTGGTCTACTTACGAAACACCAATCGCCAACATTCTCCTCCGAATGCGAAAATATATTGTTGACTCCCACTTACAAAGGTAGAAATGATCATCAGAACAAAAATACGGAATATCAGAGCTCGAAAGGAAAGATTCAGATATTCTTTCTTCCCGCGCGCTATTCAAGAGTAGAATGGGGGATGAATAGTATAAAGGTGGTTCGATGAACCCTCTGCCAGCCACTTAAATGTGATTTGCAGAGTATCCCATGTAGATTTAGACTGAACGAACGACCTCCTGTAAAAACATTTAAAATTCTGAATTACTCCTTGATCCATTGGTTGAATTAGTGACGTTACGTTACGTGGGAGAAGTATAGCAAATATGTTTCCAGAAACGAACTCAGCTACAGGCAAATGTTTTTACAGTTGTCCAAAAGAAGGATGGCTTTCCTGTCATCTGGCAGACCAAGGGTTTTGAAGCTTTCTTTCACTTGTGACGCAAAATTGTGGAAAAACCAGTCCCTGAAAAGTGTGGCAGTCATCCACACATTTGACTGAGTGCATTGTCGTGCGTTGACGAAATCCAAGCCCATGAAGTCGAACATCACTAGTAAAGAGAGGGCGGCCATTCGTGACCTGAGGGAGCGCCCTGAAATTGTTGTATTATCGGCTGACAAAGGCAATGCTACGGTTGTTGTCTCCCATAAGGACTACACTGAAAAGATGCAGGGCCTGATAATGACGATTCCTACCGGAAGATCAGCGTTGACCCCACAAAGAAGGTGGAAAACAAGACGAGGGCACTTCTCAAGGATGCCGATTTACCGGAGTGTGTCGCCAAGAAACTGCTACCTCAAGGTCCGGTAACGCCAAGACTTTATAGACTCCCTAAGGTTCACAAAGATGGGGTGTCAGTAACATCAGAGCACCTACACATTTGTTGGCCAGATACTTGACAGGAATATTAAGTCCTTATGTGGGTAAATGCCCTCATCACATCCGTAATTCCGTGGATTTTGTTAAACGCCTTAACAGCTTCAAGCTGGATGAGTCAGATATCATGGTGAGTTTTGACGTCGTTTCGTTGTTTACGGATGTGCCCCTTCGAGAGTCACTAGATGTGATTGGTCAGAAGTTTGACGAGAAGAACACCGAACTTTTTAGACATGTCTTGACCTCCACGTATTTGCTTTTCAATGGCGAATACTACGAACAAACGGAGGGAGTCGCCATGGGTAGCCCACTCTCCCCTGTGGTCGCAAATTTGTACATGGAGAATTTCGAGGAGGAAGCCCTGGCATCATCTGAATGGAAACCTACTTGCTTTTTCCGTTACGTGGACGACACTTTCGTCATCTGGCCACATGGTATGGATAAACTCCTTGACTTCCTTACACATCTGAACTCCATACACCCCAACATCAAATTCACTATGGAGACTGAAACGGAGGGTAAATTGCCGTACCTTGACGTCTTGGTCAAGAGAAGAGCTGATGGCACCCTGGGTCATAGTGTATATCGGACGACAACGCACACTGATCTGTATTTACACGCAGACAGCTGTCAGCACCCTTCACAGAGGAATGGGGCACTTAAAACTCTAGTACATAGGGCGTGCACTATCACCAATGCAGAGAGTCTACCCCAGGAATTAGAACACCTGAAAACTGTATTTCGAAAAAATGGGTACTCAGAGTAGCAGATTCAGCGGGTTCTCCGCCCAACCACTACATCACAACCTGTGGAAACGGATGAAAACACAAGGGAGGATGTAGGCACTGCATTCGTTCCATATACCGGCGCACTCTCGGGGAAGGTCACCCGCATTTTGAAGAAACACCTGTTTGGAACTGTCTTTTGTCCGCCAAATAAAATTCGTGCACTGGTGGGGAGCGCCAAAGATGATCTCGGTTTGAAGAAGGCCGGCGTGTACCAGATTCCATGTCAGTGTGGAAAGTCATATATTGGACAGAAGATGCGTACTGTCGAGGATCGGTGCGTTGAACACCAGAGGCACACACGATTGATGTATCCGAGCAAGTCCGCGGTCGCTGAACATTGTTTGTCGGAGAATCATGCGAGGGAGTATGAACGCACTAGGATTCTGGTACAGACGTCGAGATACTGGGACTGCGTCGTTAGAGAGGCCATTGAAATTCGCACAAGTGACAACCTCATAAACCGTGACTGTGGCTATAATCTTAGCAAAGCTTGGGAACCAGCGATTGGGTTAATTAAGACTAAATCCAGAAAACGTAACGAAGTGACGACCACGGCGGACAGAGCCCTCACACCGACGTCATCTCAGACGCCGTCGCAATCGGTTCCACTGAGCGATCGCGGCGCGGGGTGCGGACCACGGGGGGGGGGGGGGGCGCTCCGCGGGCCGAGGGTATTTAAATCGCCCACTACAGGCTAGAACCCAGTTCCCTATGAGCAGCCGTAGCGTGCGGATCTCCGTGCCGGCGCGTTTCCAGGAGCTCAGTTCGTCAGTTCACCTGATGATGGCGACATGTATGATCGCCGAAATATTATGCCCGTTGGGCACTATAGACCGGCAGTACACCCGTGGATATTTTGATTAATGAACAGGTAAGTTCGTACAATTTTAAAGTCTCGAGATTATCTAGATTTAAGGAGTTAATCGGAGGCTTCCAGACGCATTATCGGATAGCAAAACTTAAAAAAAAAAGAAAAAAAAATACCTTTAGCCGCCAGCCGCCTTTTCACCTCCACCAGCTAGAGTAAATGTTGGTAAGCACCGCCATAGTAGGGCTGTTTCATCGGCATTGTATATCTGATCAGGTGTTAGACTGTTATCTGCAATTACTTCTGCAAAGTCGTGTTTGTATATTTTTGCTGAGCTTTGCTCGCTGAAAGTGTTTCTCCAGTTACATAGAATCTTCGAATTCCATGCCGAAACTTATAGTTTCTGAGCCAACCATCAGAAAAATTGCATTCACTTTCATCAACACCTAAATCTTGTCCAAATTTCTTTGCCTTTTCAGTAATCATTGACCCTCTTACCAGTTTTCCTTTGGAGCACACTGCACTGAACCGTTTGTACAAACCCTATCTAATTTTTCCAGTTTCAATTTTTTAATGAACAGAGAGGGAGAAATATGGAGGTGGGTAGAGAGGAAGGTGAATGTGAACAAAAGATGTGATTGAAAGTAGGAGCAGTAGAAGAAGGAAAAAGGAAGGAAGCTTAGGGTTTAACGTCCTTTCCATATCGTGATCATTAAATGTGGATTTTTTTTAATTTTTTTATTTATATATATATATATATATATATATATATATATATATATATATATATATATATTTTTTTTTTTTTTTTTTTTTTTTTTTTTTTTACTCTGGGTAGGGGAGGAAATCGACTGTGCCCTTTGAAAGAAATCATGCTGGCATTTGTTTGGAGACATTTAGGAAAATCATCAGGATGGCTAGAGTTGGGTTTCAACCACTATACCCCCAAATACGAGTCAGTGTGTTACCATTGCACCACTTTGCTAGGTGAGTAGAACAAGGAGAAGACGTACACAGATACAGGGGGAGGAGGAGGTGGACTGTGAGAGAGGGAAGGTGGAAGAGGATAGTGAGAGGAAGGAGGAGATGGGATAATACAGACGATTGGAACAAATGAGTAACCGAACAATGTCTGGTTTTTGACTAGTTCATCATAAAACGTTAGTCATCTCCAAAAATAAATAATTCTGTTTGATTTCTATTTAATGGAATGCCATTTCTGTGCAGCTGAAACGACACTAGAATATGTATTGAACATTGTTGGGATCCAGTTAGTGCGTCCTTGAAAGTCAAAAATGTCTTGAGGTTGTCTGCATTTCTTCATTATGTACTGTAATAACGAACAGTGTGTGCTGCCAGCTATGTGTTTGGTGACGAGCATAGTCTTGATTTTGACTAGATGATTTCAAAACTTTAGTCATCTGCAACAATAAATAATTTGGTTTGTCTTGTATTTAATGGAGTGTCAATTTCGTACAGATGGATCAATAAGGACCTTGTATTGAACGTTGCGGTATCTTGTTAATTACAGTCTAATTGACTAACAGACTACAGAGTTGTCTACTATCATTTTTATAATTATGTGTCACTAGCTTAAACCCGCGGCTCCGCTCGCGTGTTGGTTGATCATGATAGATAATCTGTCTTTCAATAGTGTGCTATGAGACTGGTTTTGAAGGTTGAAATGAAATACAACACCTTTTTTAGAAGTAAACATTCTGAATCAACATTCGAATAAAAAAATAAAATTGTATGAAGTGCTTAATGATTTACGATAAATAATACATACATTATTCCTTATAGCCTGTGTTGCAATATCTCAACACGTATGGTGAGAGTAATGTCCACATTCATTTTAGGTCATTCTAGTAAACTACGTTATTTGTAGTGTTGTCTGGAGCGTAAATGTACATACTTTTTGGGTTGCCCACCCTTGAGCAAGCGATGCATAATTCACCATGTGAAAAACGTGAGGGCTGTAAATGGATTTCTGCGACGTTTGATTGTCCTCGAGCTTTGTTAATTGTCATGGCAAAAGCTAGACGAACTGGAAACTGAAGTCTTTTAAACTGAAATGGCATATCTGAAGGGATTAAAGGAAATTCAACAATAATGATTGTAATATCACAGATCGATCACTTATTGTAATGCGCGAAACGTTGAGTCGATTTTTTTTAAAGTGATGAATTAAAAGACATTTCTTTATTACTGCTTTATTTATTCTTATATTTCCTTACAGAGAAAGAGTTGAAGACATTGTAGCACGCATAGACCAAATGTATGGTCTATGGCATCACGTTTCGGTATATGTAACCTCCTTGCTGTAGAGTCGCAAACGTCATCGATGGCCTTCAGTTCGATTTTTTTTTTTTTTTTAATAATTTGACGACTTTCAACCACCATATCTTCCACCCCGTTATAGCTATCGGCATGGAACTGTTACGGTGTACAACAGGAGACTTCGGACAATAATTATAAACAGACCATTCGTTTGCGTTCTATAATTCTCGCTGCAGAGCGAAATATTCACACACACACGCGCGCGTGTAGAATTTTATACACACCGATAAATTTCATTTTTTTTTTTTTTTTTTAGATTATGGGACTTAACTACGGGGTCATCAGTCCCTAAACCTTCAAACTACTTATGAACTAACTCATACTAAGGACGGCACAAATATCCATGCCCGAGGGGGGGATTCGAACCCCCGACCGTAGTGGCCGTGCAGACCAAGGTATATAGAAAAACAGGACTGGAGCGCCTCAGTACACACCGATAACTTTCCATCCAGATGTACTCCACCCTTTTATCATTATCAACCCTCAAGCAAAAATGCAACCAATAAAACCATTTTCAAAGAGTACATATAATTTTCAAAAAGTAATTATTGTTCCGCATTTCGCGTTATATTATTCAGATTACTACATATCTATCAGATCGCTATAAAACCATGCTTAAAACCTCCCCCAGGTATAAATTAGTAACTGTAAAAATATTCAAGTCTCTGCGTCTTGTCGTTCGCACGTGATAAGCGTACATTGAACAGACATTCACATTAATATGTATAGATAGCTACCCTATCGCCATAAAAACGTGCCTAAAGCCTTCCCCGGGTAGACATTAGTAACTGTACAAATTTTTAGCTCTTTATGTCTTGTGGTTCAGACGTGATAAACGTACACCGAACAGACATTCACATTTATAGATATAGTTAATCCCCACTCCCCAGGGGAGTGTGATAGGACCGCTATTATTTTCTATCTTTATAAATGATCTGATGGACAGAGTAAGATGTAATTTGCGGCAGTTTGCTGATGATGCTGTGGTGTATGGTAGGGTGTCGTCTGTAACTGACTGTAATAGCATACAGGATGACTTAGACAAAACTTCTAGTTTGTGCGAAGAATGGCAGCTAGCTCTCAATGTAGACAAATGTAAGGTGATGCGCATGAGTAGAAAAAGCAATCCCATAATGTTCGAATACAGCATTAGTAGTGAGCTTCTTGATGCTGTCGCGTCGTTCAAATATCTAGGCGTAACATTGCAGAGCGATATGAAATGGAACGAGCATGTAAGGACAGTTGTGAGTAAGGCAGACAGCCGACTTCGGTTTATTGGGAGAATGTTGGGAAGATGTGCTTCACCTGTAAAGGAGACCGCGTATAAAACGCTTGTACGATCACGTCTTAAGTATTGCTCAAGTGTTTGGGACCCGCAGCAGATCAGTTTAAAGAAAACATAGAGGCGGTTCAGAGGCGAGCAGCTAGATTTGTTACGGGTAGGTTCGACCAATGCGCGAATGTCACGGAAATGCTGCGGCAACTCAATTGGGGATCGCTGGATGAAAGACGACGTTCTTTTCGTGAATTGCTGTTAAGTAAATTTAGAGGGCCGGAATTTGAAGCCGAGTGCAGTACGATCTTGCTGCCGCCTACTTACATTTCGCGTAGTGATCACAAAGACAAGATAAGAGAAATTAGGGCTCGTACGGAGGCATAAAGGCATTCCTTTATCCCTCGTTCAATTTGGGAGTGGAATAGGAAAGTAAATGCCTAGTAGTGGTACAGTGCACCCACCGCCACGCACCTCACGGTGAATTGCGGAGTATGTATGTAGATGTAGATGTAGAATGTCGTAGAGTGTGTGTTGCTAGCTGTGTGTGTGTGTGTAGGCGCGCGTAGGCACTTGTGTGCTGACGGGCACTGTCTGATCTTTGACTAGTTGATTAGAAAACTTTAGTCACCTGCAGAACTAAGCATTCAGTTTTCCATGCAGGTGAAACCAGTGGCGTAACTAGGACTTGGCTTTGGGGGGGGGGGGGGAGGGATAGATCTGCTTGACGAGCAAAATTTTAGTCAGTTTCCAAACAGACTACCATCTACCACTCCCATTGAAGAAACTAATTCACTCCCTCCCAGTGAAAGCTTATGGTAAAACACCCCAAGTTTCAAATCTTTACCTTTACCAGATTGCTGTTATACGATTTCTTTCCTCCCCCCCTCTCTCTCTCTCTTATTTTTTTTTCTTTTGAGTTCTGGGGGGGTTCTATCCCCTCATCCCCCCCCCCCCCAGTTACGCCACTGGGTGAAACAATACTGGACCTTGTATTGAGCCTAGTGGATTCTTCAAAGCCAGGAATGTGTTCATTTTTGTTATGATAATGTATTAGTGTTGACTCCTGACGTGCAGGTACTGGTTGGTGCTGTCGCTGCTGCTGACCCTGGCGCTGCCGATGTGGGGCCCCCTGCTGGTGTGGTCAGACGTGTCACTGGCCGCCCTGATGGTCATGCTACCTCTGCGGCTCGCAATCCTCTGGCACGTCGCCGGCCTCATCAACAGCGGCGAGCAGATCTGGTCGCTCTCATCCAAGAACAAGTACGTGTCCATTATTCACACTACACACGCCTCACAGGCAAAACTCGCATAGGGGGCTCAAGGAGTGTGTTCCTTACCAAAAAGTTATATTTTGAATGTGACCTATATCCTCTCAGTATTTGTGACAGTGATTCACTCTTTCCCATTGTAATACTCACCCCAGTGGCGTAACTAGCACTTGGCTTTGGGGGGGGGGGGGGGGAGATCTGCTTGCTGAGCAAAATTTTAGTCAGTTTCCAGACAGACTACCATCTACCACTCCCGCTGAAGAAACTAATTCACTCCCATCCAATGAAAGATTATGGTTAAACACCCCAAGTTTTCAGTATTTATCTTTACCAGATTACTGTTATACGATTTCTTTTCGTTTTTTTTTCTTTTCTTTTTTTTCGGATTCTGGGGGGGTAGTTTCTATTCCCCTCATCCCCCCCCATAGCTACGCCACTGACTCACCCCATTTTGGCCCACTTTAGGGTACGGTAGTAACACTAAAAGTGTGCCTTTGCGATCGTCTTTTGACAGCTCTAAAATTAAAATAACGGCTTAACTATTCATCTGACACGAAAACTGAATAACCGAATTTGTAGAGGAGAAACGTCTCTACAACTTGGCTCTCTTATGTTTTTTTTTTTTTTTTTCCCTTCATATCTTGTATCGTTTCAGAGATATTTGCAAAAATAACGGCGATTTTGGGATGTCTGTCTGTCTATCTGTCCGTAACGTGTTCCCTGTTTTTAAGACGAACCGTTCAACCGATCAGCGCCAAATTTTAAAGACATGATTGTAGGCCGCCAGAGACCAGAACCTCCCTTTTTCAAATTTTTCGGACAATACGGTAGTAATACCAAAAAAAGCCGTTTATAATATAATTGTAATTGCAAACGAATCGTTCACATCACACAAAAATTGAATAACCTAATTGGTACAGCAGAAAATTCTCTAATACTTAGCTCCCTTATGTTTTTTTCATATCTCGTATCGTTTGAGACATATCTGCAAAAATAACGGAGATTTGACACCCTCCATTGAATTAACGAAAACCAACCGTTCGGAGATGTCACGTGACATTCCTCGCTCAGAACTCTCTCTGGCATACGACATCTTGCGTTGCGTATTTGATGATTTTCTTATTGTAACTTACACGTTGTCATTTCAAAGCAATGGCACACTGAAGAATTAGCAAAAACACATCGTTCTTCGTACGATAAATGATGATCTAGTGTCTACAAATGCCATATTAGCATTAGTTAACAACGGCCATCAATAGTATGAGATTAAATCACCTCTCTTTTGATTGATAGCTGTGGCGTAGTGGGCAAGGCGTTATACTATGATGGTAAAGGTCGGTGGTTCGAAACCCCCACTAACTAAATCTTTTTTTCCCTAAAAGCGTTTCAGACACTCTTATCAATTTCTTATTTTTTAGATTATTATTTTGGTCCAAAATGTTTGCAAAAACTAATAAAACTACAAATCTAAAGTGGGCCGTAAAACACGTCAGTGCGATTTTTTTCTGTTCCTAACCCCTTCCCATCACATGACTTTAGTCCGTTCCTCACCTCGAAACGATGCTTCTGTGTCTGTGACGTGTGCATGTGTGACTGTTTGAAAGGTATGAACGAGAGTACTGACGAATGCTGAGGTTGAATGCAAAATTGTGTGTCAATGAGATTGGTTTTATCTGTTATCGAGCTATCATGATTTAAAGTTTATCTAAATTTAATACTTGCTGAAACTAGTTGGATGTGCAGACAATGGTGCAATTCAAAGTTAATAGAACTTTCTCAATTAATAGTTAGCTGTTAATCCGTTAAATCCTTTAAGATTTTAACTAAGTGCAGTAAAACGACGTTTATTTAATTTTTGACATATGTCTGCTTATGTAAAGTAAGAGGTTTCGTAATTGTGCAATTAAACTCCAAAGACTGCTTTTATAGTCAAATGCTATTTATTGCGATAGGTGCCTATTTCCTCTTAATTGCCATCATCAGATCATCTGTAAGAATTTAAATAGTTTCGGTACAATACAATGAATTTTATTAATAACTTCATAAAGATGTGTTTCGGCATATGTCAGTTGGTCTTGATATCCATATATATAGCGGGTCTTGTCACTGTCAAGTTACTTTCCATGTACCCTCAGGTCTTCTTATTAAAGTAATATTGGTTATTACTTTAAATTAGAGTAGATGCTCTATGTAACTGTCGAAGTGTGGTGAGATTTTTTGTTAGTACGGTATCGTTTGACAGCTTCGTTGACAGATAAAGGAGCGATATTATATGGTTACGTGCAATTCTTTATCAGTGCTATACTCTGTTAATCTTTGCTATTGGAATCGTTGATGGTAGATGTGTGTTAGGAAGTTTCGTAATTTATCTGCTTTCTTTTCAGTAAAGTTTTCGGTAATTTCCTAGGAGCTGTGTACATCGAATGAAACGGCAGTGCAATCGAAATATATCAGACGGCGTTTCATATAGAAACGATAGGTATCGAACAAGTGAATGTTATGATTTTTACGAATATTTCATTATAATAAATTATGAGGTTAAGTAGGTACCTCAGAGTACAGCTTTTAAAATTGTCGTGAGTGAACAAGCTGTACTCTTAGGTTCCTGCCTAACCACACACTTTAAAATCGTCACTTGTTCGTAAAAATCGTAACATTTGCTTCTTCGATACCTATCGTTTCGATACCTATGATTTGTTTCAATTACATAGCTTTGGGTGAAAATCGTGTATTCATTGACAAAGAATATAAGTTGTGTATTGAGTGATTGTGGTCTATTTATGTTACGTAAAACAAATTGTGACACCCCTGTAGTGTCTGGTTCTCGAGGTACTTTTTCGATTGACAATCCAGTCACAGTATGTATTGACCAAGAAATGTTCAATAGAATTATCACGTCGAGAATCAACACCGATATAGCTCCATAAGTCAGCTGTTCCGCCATCTTAGTTTCCCGTCACCGCTAGCGGAGCGAGACTCGAACACCTGACATTGTATATCGCTCGCTCTGCCGTTTCACGTCGAGAATCAACACCGATATAGCTCCGTAAGTCAGATGTTCCGCCATCTTAGTTTCTCGTCACCGCTAGCGGAGCGAGACTCGAACACCAGACATTGTATATCGCTCGCTCTGCCGTTTCACTGAGTCCTGTGTAGTTGGCACCCCTTTTTTGGAAAATGTACATTTTTTTCGGAGTTCTAGACAGATATACAATAGTTCTGGAGTTCTCCGTACAAAATTTAAATAGTTCTGCAAAATTTCGCCGAAAAAATAGTAAAAATTACCACAAACTTGAGTTTTTTTAGTTTTTTAAAAATAATTATTTGCCTATTAGCACAAACATAGTTCTGATCACAGTTCTAAATAGCTGTCAAAGAGTTCTACAGGAAATCCTAATGATATTTTTCTGTGCAGATTATACTTTATCAGATAAATGCAGTAATGTGGAATCCACTGTCACGTTACTGTAAATTGGCACCATTTTTTTTTTTTTTTTTTTTTTTTGTTGAGAAATACACATTGTTTTTTGGGGTTCTGTGTACATATACTATAGTTCTAGAGTTCATGTGAATATTTCTATGTAATTGCCCGAAAAAAAATTTGGAATATCTGATAAGCTGTCTTATTTGTGCCCGTTATTCGAGAAATATACATTTTTCTTAGGTCTTGACAGATATTCTATCCGCTGCACATTCAATTTGTTGTTTTTACGTATGAGTGATTACTGCTTATCGTAAACAAGAACTATTGCACATATCCCTAGAACTCTGGAAAAAAGTCTAATTTTTTAGAAAAAACGGGTGCAAATTCCACAGTAGCATGTAAATGAATACTCCATTATTGTAATTATCTCATAAAGTATAATCTTCACAGAAAAATGCTATTGGGATTTCCTGTAGAACTCTTTGACAGCTATTTAAAACTGTGATCAGAACTATGTTTGCGCTAATAGGCAAATAATTATTTAAAAAAAACTAAAAAAACTAAAGTTTGTGGTAATTTTTACTATTTTTTCGGCGAAATTCTGCAGAACTATTCAAATTTTGTACAGAGAACTCCAGAACTATTGCATATCTGCCTAGAACTCTGAAAAAAATTTACATTTTTGAAACAAGGGGTGCCAACTTCACAGCTCTCCCACTATTCAGAATTGCGATATTTCACGAAATTCTGCAGAACTATTTAAATTTTGTACAGAGAACTCTAGAACTATTGCATATCAGTCTAGAACTCTGAAAAAAATTTACATTTTTGAAAAAAGGGGTGCCAACTTCACACGACTCAGGCGCAATTTTGTGTAGTTTTTCTCCCTATTTACGCAATTAGCTCGTGAACTATTATCTGGGCAAAAAAATATCATTAGGATTTTCTGCAGAACTCTTTGAGAGCTATTTAGAACTGTGATCAGAACTATGTTTGAACAATTAGGCAAAAAATTATTTGGAAAAAACTAAAATTTGTTACAATTTTTTGTAATTTTTTCTCGAATTAGTGCAGAACTATTTAAATTTTGTACAGAGAACTCCAGAGCTATTGCATATCTGCCTAGAACTCTGAAAAAAAATGCACATTTTTGAGAAAAGGGGTGCCAACTTCACAGTAGCGTGTTAATGGATTCCCCATTATTGCAATTATCTCATGAAGTATAATCTGCACTGAAAAATGTCATTAGGATTTCCTGTAGAACTCTTTGAGAGCTATTTAGAACTGTGATCAGAACTATGTTTGAACAATTAGGCAGAAAATTATTTTGAAAAAACTAAATTTTGTGGTAATTTTTCCTATTTTTTCGGCGAAATTATGCAGAACTATTTAAATTTTGTACAGAGAACTCCAGAACTATTGTATATCTGTCTAGAACTCCGAAAAAAATGTACATTTTCCAAAAAAGGGGTGCCAACTTCACAGGACTGTTTCACTGGATGTACACAGCTCCTAGGAAATTATCAAGTTTGTTATGTATTTAGGTCAACTTGTACATTTAGTATTTTTATTGGGTAGTGAAGTAAATGAACAAGTATACAGTACCTAAAACAAATATATATATAGAAAATTTTATTGAACTCATTCAGTAAGAAAACGGACAAGAAATTACAAAACATCCAAAGACACACGTATCACCAATGATACCATTATTGTCTGTACTACCTATATGTTGAACTTTAGCTGTGAGTATGCCAAGGTCATAGATGTTCATATTTTACCTCCTGTCAAATTATAACATGGCTGCTGCGAAATGTTACTAAAACACGAAAAGAAAATACGATATGCTCCCACTAATAGACCAAAGATAACATAGTGGGCATGTGTCCCATCAATGAGGTTAGAATACAGGGAGACACTCTTGCACTGAAAAAGTGAACCCTGTCTCCGCCATATTTCTAAGTCTTGGAGAAGTGTTCGTATGGTAGAGCCGAAGTTATATGTTAATTAAAACAGGAATAACGTGTCCGGCGGTTTTTCTCATGATGTATAACCTTTTAAAAGAGTGAAAATTGAGCATTCAAATATCTTATAATGAATATTGATTAATATTTATTAAAGAAATTAGATTGTTTGAAAAGTAGATACTTTGTACTGACTGTCAATTCAATGCATCAACAATAAGAGGGTCCACTTAACGCTTAGTTTTAACGGAGAAATAGCATTCTACAACTTACCAAGATAGCAGACAGGCTTGAACTGGGTATGTGCTCGGTAAAGTTAACGTCATATCCCTTTATTTTAACCTCTTTGTGTCCCATTGATCTCTACACACATTGGATGTATAATTCTGGTGTTTGAGCATATAACTACAGCGTGCAACGAGCTTATCTTAAATTTCATAGAGTGGCTAACATACGAGTTACAACGCTCTTTGCAGCAACCTGTCTAAACTCGGTCGCAATAGTTTTGGCGGTCAGTATACTTGAGAGGAGTCTGTCTATCTTATGTTGTTGTTGAGATAGGCGTGTTTTATTTAGTGTATATAGTATTTATTGAGTATTGTCTGTACAATTTTTGCTGCTGAAATATGGCTAAAGTGTGTTCAGTATTTAAATGCACAAATCGAAGTCATAAAACGACACATTCTTCGTGCAAGAACGCCAAATGTCTTGCCTCGTTTGATCTCACTCTGTCTATACTCAAACAAAATTCGTGACTAATGGTATTTAGCTGCCCCAAAGTGAAGCTTCAGATGACCTATCCTGAAATTCCCTTGTAGTAGACACCATAAAAAACGGTTAGTTTTTCACCTAGTGTTGGTGTGTATTTGAGGGGTTGTTCCCGTGATTGATGTAACCACACATTTCAGTGTCTTTGTCTTCTTCAAAAATATTTTCATTTCTTGTTGACAATACTTGATCGAGCATGGTTGACACAGTGCAAAGTGTTAAATCAAGTGACAGTTAAAATTTTTCAACTTTTATATGTCGGTGTTCTTTGCAACAAATGTACACTTATTTCAGCATGGCAACAATGAAAGTTTTTAATGATTTGTTATTTCGGTGTGGAAAGCTTTTGTGGCACCTCGGTCAGGAGCATTTTTATTGCAGTGTTCTGTTTTCACTTTCGTCTTGGTACTCAGATTTAAAGTACCAAACGTTATTTGTTTCAGCATGGCAAAAAGGAAAGTTGGAGTTTTTCAACTAACGTTGCAATTTTGGAGGTAATATCACTAATTTTGGATGAATATTATATGTATTACGTTGCAAATTACGTAATACCAATTGGCCTTCTACACCAGCAACTTCCAGAAAACTGCTTTACTTATATGAACACATATTTGTCATTCCCACACTGATTTTATTGTTAATTTCGGCCAACTAACTCTTTATAGATCTTCTTATAGCTGCACCTAGTTAACCACTTTATTGTTTGGTATGATATGATAGACACTTTATTTACGCCAGCCACCTTCGTGCTAACCTTACTACATCTAAGCTATCTGTTAATGCTGAAAGATTTCGATCAATTTGACATCGTCTTCCTTTACTTTATACAGAAGTATTTGACGCCATTGCGCAGCTAGTATATAGGGTTATGACTCTGTTGGGCAGTTACCCACGTCTGAAGTACGCCGATTTTGCTTACTTAATATTACGTTTTCTTCTGAGACTCTAGCATTTTCTCATGCATACATTTTATTACTTCATTTCCCATTCTGTTTTCATACCCACTACAGGGTTTATCCAAAGAAGCACATGTTAACAGCTCATTTGGCTAGTTCTAGCATAATCTCTGCACTTATTGTTCAGAGTTATTACACCATGCTGTATTGGACTAATAGGGCTCAATTAGTGTAAGTAACTATAAAATATTCTTTAAATGAACAAATTTCTTTTTATATTTCATTACTTTTATGAGAATAAAGCTGGGTAGTGTACTAATATTTCAAATTTTCACGCTTTTCGAGAACACTTTATGTACACGGCATTTCTTGCCCCTTTAATTATGTGCTTGTATTTCGATGTTTTCTGCAATATTTATACTTGTGTGTTACTCTATAACTGTTTTCTGTTCAGACACCTGAAGAAGGGCAGTAATTGCCTGAAACTGGTAGTAACTAAATATACAAAAGGCAACTCGTGGCTGTCTTTTTTTATTTAACATAGCAAATTTTAATTGATTAAGTACATTACAAGTGATGTAAAATATATTTAGTACACCACCCTCTATAAGTTTGGAAACACCATGCTGCGTATTAAAACAAAGCAGGAGGGAAGTGATCTGTCTGAGTTATTGGTTAGAATACGAAATAGCAAGCTCAAATAACGATTAATTATGACACAGTATTGAACACTTAATTATTGTACATATACATATGTATTGGAACGTACTACTATTACTCCGTTTTATGTAAACCGACGTTACCTGTCCAAGCAGGGCTATGTAGAGGTTCGTTGTTTACAGTTCTGTTCACTTGTAGTTGCGCTTGCATAAAGGCATAACACGCCTCGAAAGTACTTGAAATGACCCCAAAGTGCATTCCTTATTAATCACGGGTAATGATAGTCACTTTGCACCAAGAAGGCAATAGTGCCCGAGAAATAGCAAAGAAATTGAAGATTCCATCAGTGGAGTTGTGAAAATCATACACTGGCATCGAGAAGCAGGACGCCAGGAAAAGCATTTGATAGTCACCAGTAAACGTAACAGATTAAAAACTGTCCGTGAATTGACTGCTGAACTAAACGCAAAGAGAGATACACAGGTGAGTAAACAGAAAAAAAAAAAAAAAAAAAAAAATACATCCGCCTGGCAGACAACAACCTCCCAGGTTATGTAGCAACAAGGAAACCACTGTTAACAAAAATAAAAGAATAAAAGGGTGCATTTGATAATATTCACTGATGAATCCAAGTTCGAAATATTTGGAAGTAAATGTCGCCAATTTGTGTGCCTTTTACCCCATGAACGCTTGAATCCTCAGTGCGTAATTCCAACTTTAAAGCATGGACCGTGATCTGTGATGGTATGGCGATCCTATGGAGGGAATAAGGTCGGAGATTTGGTGAAAGTAAATGGAAAAATGAACCAAAAGTATATCATGCCATTCTCCAGCGACATGCTAGGACATCTGGTTTGCGTCTGATTGGGAAAGGGTTTGTCTTGCAGCAAGATAACGACCCGAAACATACATCTCGCATGTGTCAGAACTATGTGAAGTCTTTAGAGGTTCGTAAAATATTGAAAAACATGGGATGGCCGCCCCAATCTCCTGATTGTAACACAATCGAGCTGCTATGGGTTGAATTGGACAGGAGATCCGAAATGGGAAATCATGAGTGGGACACAATTGTGGGAGGTCCTACAGTAAGATTGGAGATAGATGCCAAGTGAACCCTTGGCAAAACTGACGCAGCACATGCCGAGAGTGTGCAAGACAGTGATAAAAGCAAAGGGTGGCTATTTTGAGGAATCGAAAATTTAGTTGTTGCATCTTACTGTGTATTATTCGAGCTTAATAAACATTTGGAAAACAGCAAAAGGCATTTTCATACTGTATTTACTTTCCATTGTCAATAATTACTAGGTGTTTCCAAACTTATGGAAGGTAGTGTAAATGAAAGTGCAAATTCATTATAAAATGATCTGTATTATGGCAGTTTCTCCAGCAAATAACTGAGTATCACTGAGACCCTAGTATGTGTGACAGTTTTAGAGGTGCACCTCACTAGGGCTACTATTACACTACTGGCCATTAAAATTGCTACACCAAGAAGAAATGCAGATGATAAAAGCGTATTCATTGGACAAATATACTAGAACTGACATTTGATTACATTTCCTCGCAATTTAGGTGCGTAGGTTGTGAGAAATCAGTACCCAAAACAACCACATCTGGCCGTAATAACGGCCTTGATACGCCTGGGCATTGAGTCAAACAGAGCTTGAATGGCGTGTACAGGTACAGATGCCCATTATAACCTTTACATGCTATATAAGTAATTACATTTCATTCTACCACTTCCAAACTATACTCATCTTTTCAACATTTCGATGTATGGGGGTTCTGCTCGCTGCAACATTATTCTCCTGGGGCATCGTGATAGAAATAAATACTCGATATATACAATTTTTCTCTTCTTCTTTAATTTGAAATCAAACTACGTCTCCACCAAAACATTACAAATTCAGAACATATACAAAGCATTAGAACGGTAGTACTTCCATTTCAAAACAACAGACTGACTTAGCTTCCAGTGCACTTTAGAAAAGCCAAAACTCGAACTCCCCCACGCAAGGCGGTGACGCAAATATAGAACATCGACAATAATGGCATTACATTACGCATTGTTCATAACAATTGAACATACTAATTTACAATTGCCGAACACAACAGTAAAACATTTCATGTACACAAAAATAATCACAATATAAAATGAAAATTATACACACAATAGTTTTAGATCGCATCTATGTTTTTAAGTTTTAATCGTGATACTTTTTGTTTGACAACAAACCAAAATGTTAAATGTCAATTAATTAGTTAACGAGTACATCATACATGTTCCTAACATATATTGAACTATCAATTATCTTGGGAATTCTCAAAATAAGTTCAAAATCTCACGTCAGTCAACATATAGAAAGAAATACAATATACAAATCTTGACTATTGTAGTAATTAGCACAATTAGCTGGTCAACACAACTTGTTTATGAGCCTAACTTATACATAATGCTATTTGTTTTCATAAAGTTTGTACCCTTCGTCTGTCTATTTATTGAAATAAAGTACGATGACAAAAGTATTGTTTATAGATATTATTTAAGAAAACTGCTCCAGTCACTTTTACTTGAAATGGTATTTATTCCATGAACCGGTTTTCAAACCTTTTCAGGTTCATCATCAGATGGATCACGTTACAATAACATTTTAAGCGTCATGTTGGATGCTGGATCTGTGGTGGGAAGACGGAAATTATTTTAAAAAAACTCGAATTGCACGTTGCTTCGGTCTGTTTCGTATTTGTAACATCCAGTGAAATTTGCTGATCTACTTACTGCGACTGTATGGCCGGATTTTTGTGGTTAATTTCTGTTTCTTGCGTCTTCTTTTGTTGAAGTCACAGAAACACATCACTTTTTCTGTTGGGTTCTACACTGCACTATAAACAACACTTTACCAGCGTCCAACATGTGCTTTTACAGCTGCTGTTATTTACAAACGTCTTAATTCGAAAGATATAACACTCTTTGTACAGGTAAGCTTGTTTTGAGTATGATATAGTCGATTATTTAGAAAGTGATTTTGTCAATAGTAAACTGCAAGAGTGAATAATAAATAAATACTGTCTGTATTGTTTCCATAGCTTTTCTACTTAATATGTATGTATACAATTAGTCAAAGTACAAGAATAAAATTCGTATTATTGCTATGTTTAATTTATACACTATTTGTGTTCTAGAATATTAATTTAGCCTAGGTTCTATTTATTGTGTTTAAAGACAGTATGAATCTGGTTGCTCTATTATTGTAGGGTTGAATGGGTAGGTATTTAGATGTGGGTAAAGCTTTTATGTAATTGTTCTTTAGTAGTGATTTTACCTTATCAGAAATTATATGAAAGAGTTGTCAAGAGTGGAGGGGCTTTTTATTTGCAGGGGGGAGGGTAGGTAAGGGGGGAGAGGCTTTTTGTGAATTAGTTTATTTATATTAGCAGGTTCTCAAAATTTTGGAGGAACATTTTGTTTTTTAGTTCAGTCTGATCATTGAGCAGGTTGTTGGATGTTGTACTTGTATTGATGAGGATTTCAATTTCTTCAAGGAGGTTAAGTTTCATGCCCTTATTGGCAAAATGGAGTATTTGTAGGTTTGTTTGGATGTTGTCTGCAGAATGACCTTGTTGGGCAAGGTGTGAGGCAAAGCTGGATTTGTTTAAGTTATTAAGGCGGAGTGCGTCCATATGTTCTTTAAATCTTGTTGTGAAGCTTCTTCCAGTTTGACCAATATAGAAGCTTGGGCATGAGTTGCAAGTTAGTTTATAGATACCTGATTTTTGAAATTTATCTATGTTGGTTTTTGTGTTGTGGATGATTTTATTTTGTATTTTGTTGTTTGTGGAGAAGCTAATTTTAATCTCATGTTTCTTGAAGAGGTTTGCAATTTGGTATGAAACCTTCCCGAGGAAAGGTAGGCTTATAAAGAAGGTTTTTTTGGTTGTGTTTGTCTGTTCAGAAATTGGTTGTTTTGTTTTTGTTGATTTAATTAATTTATCAATGAGAGCAGGACTGTATCCATTGCTGATGGCAACTGATTTTATGATGTTTGTTTCCTTTTCTCTTTCATTTCTGTCCATTGGAATTTTGTTCATTCGGTTTATCATTGATCTAAAAAATGCTTGTTTGTGTTGGTCTGGATGACAAGAAGAATTATGGATGGAGATATCTGTTGCTGTTGGTTTTCTGAAAATTTGGAAATTGTGTTTCTGGTTTTTGTTGGATATTTTTAGATCAAGATAGTTAATTCCATCTGGTGTTTCATGTTCAACTGTGAACTGTATTTTGTGGTGCATTTTATTAAGTTCAACAGCTATGTTGTCTATTTCTGTTGTTGTGCCATTGAACAGGATGATAGAGTCATCAACATAGCGTTTGTAATAAAGAAGCTTATTTTTCAGATGAGATTGGGATTTAAAAAACTTGTTTTCAAGGTGGTTGATATATATATTTGCTAGCAGTCCTGCAAGACTATTGCCCATTGCTAGTCCATCTTCTTGAATGTAGAACTTTTTGTTGAACAGAAAATAGTTGTGTGATAATATAAGTTCAAGGATATCTATGAGTTCTATGATTTCAGCTCTACTCATTGTACCATGTTTGAGGAGATTATTTCTTATTATGGTGATTGTTTCTTTAACAGGGATGTTTGTGTATAGGTTGACTATGTCAAGGGATGCAAATTTAGCTGTGGATGGTATGGAGATGTCTTTTATGCAATTGATAAGGTCATAACTGTTTTTTATAGAGAAGTTATTTTCAAATACATATGCTTTGTGGATAATATCATGTAGCTTTCTGGTGATTTTGTAGCTTGGGCTATTAATTGAGTTTACGACAGGGCGTATCGGACAGTTAGGTTTGTGGACCTTAGGTTGTGATCTCATTTTAGGTGCTGTTGGGTTCATCACTGTACATTGCTTTATTTCTGCTTGTGTCAAAAGGAAGTTGCAATTTTTAAGCAGCTTTTTAATTTTTTCTTGGAATTTGGGAGTGGGATCAAGATCTATTTCTTTTATGTTGTTATTTTTGAAGAATTCATGGGTTTTGTTCACATAATCTGATTCATATAGGACAACAGATGTGTTTCCTTTGTCTGCACGGACTACCAGAGCATTATTACTTGAAAGCTTTTTGTTTATGGCTTGCAGTGTCCTTTGTTCATTATTCATGTTTTGGTACATTTTATTCTGGTCTATATTTCTCCTAATGATGGTGCTTGCCTTATGGGCTATGGCATTCTGTTCATTGTGCTTTAGCTTAGCAGTTACACATGCCATTTTAGTACTCACTATTAGCTCTTTGATATTGTTATTGTTGAGTGTGGGGGTAATGTTGTGCTTAAGGCCTTTGTTTAATAATTTTAGTTCATTGTTGTTGAAAGAGATGTCTGTGGTATTTATCACTCTGTCAAAAAACTTATGTTCCATTTGCAAAGGGATACTGGGGAAGTTCACTTCTTTTTTAGTGATCAGGGCATCTATCTTCTTTTGATGTCTAAGTGAGATGGTATTACAGTGTTTGTTTATACATATATTTATATTATCCAGAAAGATCATGAACACATAAGTAGTAAGGTTGTAGCTTAGTTCAAGATGCATATTGTACAGCTGTGCATTAAGTAGATCTTTTTTAATGTAAAGAGATTTGATTTCAGATTTTATCCATATAATTTCACATTTCGATTTCGCTAACTTGGCAGATTTGCTTTGACTTGTTATTTTAATTCTAACATAATTAGGAGTGAGGTTTTCAGAGAGGCACTTTTTGTTGAATCTTATTGCAAGAATGGTTTTCATCAGTTTGAGTTTACATTTCCGAAATTCGCGCATTGTTCTGGTTACCTGGCGTGGTAGCAATATATTTAGATTATCCATTACGGATGTTTCAGAACCCGTGACTTATTTTCAATATTATTTAAGAAAACTGCTCCAGTCACTTTTACTTGAAATGGTATTTATTCCATGAACCGGTTTTCAAACCTTTTCAGGTTCATCATCAGATGGATCACGTTACAATAACATTTTAAGCGTCATGTTGGATGCTGGATCTGTGGTGGGAAGACGGAAATTATTTTAAAAAAACTCGAATTGCACGTTGCTTCGGTCTGTTTCGTATTTGTAACATCCAGTGAAATTTGCTGATCTACTTACTGCGACTGTATGGCCGGATTTTTGTGGTTAATTTCTGTTTCTTGCGTCTTCTTTTGTTGAAGTCACAGAAACACATCACTTTTTCTGTTGGGTTCTACACTGCACTATAAACAACACTTTACCAGCGTCCAACATGTGCTTTTACAGCTGCTGTTATTTACAAACGTCTTAATTCGAAAGATATAACACTCTTTGTACAGGTAAGCTTGTTTTGAGTATGATATAGTCGATTATTTAGAAAGTGATTTTGTCAATAGTAAACTGCAAGAGTGAATAATAAATAAATACTGTCTGTATTGTTTCCATAGCTTTTCTACTTAATATGTATGTATACAATTAGTCAAAGTACAAGAATAAAATTCGTATTATTGCTATGTTTAATTTATACACTATTTGTGTTCTAGAATATTAATTTAGCCTAGGTTCTATTTATTGTGTTTAAAGACAGTATGAATCTGGTTGCTCTATTATTGTAGGGTTGAATGGGTAGGTATTTAGATGTGGGTAAAGCTTTTATGTAATTGTTCTTTAGTAGTGATTTTACCTTATCAGAAATTATATGAAAGAGTTGTCAAGAGTGGAGGGGCTTTTTATTTGCAGGGGGGAGGGTAGGTAAGGGGGGAGAGGCTTTTTGTGAATTAGTTTATTTATATTAGCAGGTTCTCAAAATTTTGGAGGAACATTTTGTTTTTTAGTTCAGTCTGATCATTGAGCAGGTTGTTGGATGTTGTACTTGTATTGATGAGGATTTCAATTTCTTCAAGGAGGTTAAGTTTCATGCCCTTATTGGCAAAATGGAGTATTTGTAGGTTTGTTTGGATGTTGTCTGCAGAATGACCTTGTTGGGCAAGGTGTGAGGCAAAGCTGGATTTGTTTAAGTTATTAAGGCGGAGTGCGTCCATATGTTCTTTAAATCTTGTTGTGAAGCTTCTTCCAGTTTGACCAATATAGAAGCTTGGGCATGAGTTGCAAGTTAGTTTATAGATACCTGATTTTTGAAATTTATCTATGTTGGTTTTTGTGTTGTGGATGATTTTATTTTGTATTTTGTTGTTTGTGGAGAAGCTAATTTTAATCTCATGTTTCTTGAAGAGGTTTGCAATTTGGTATGAAACCTTCCCGAGGAAAGGTAGGCTTATAAAGAAGGTTTTTTTGGTTGTGTTTGTCTGTTCAGAAATTGGTTGTTTTGTTTTTGTTGATTTAATTAATTTATCAATGAGAGCAGGACTGTATCCATTGCTGATGGCAACTGATTTTATGATGTTTGTTTCCTTTTCTCTTTCATTTCTGTCCATTGGAATTTTGTTCATTCGGTTTATCATTGATCTAAAAAATGCTTGTTTGTGTTGGTCTGGATGACAAGAAGAATTATGGATGGAGATATCTGTTGCTGTTGGTTTTCTGAAAATTTGGAAATTGTGTTTCTGGTTTTTGTTGGATATTTTTAGATCAAGATAGTTAATTCCATCTGGTGTTTCATGTTCAACTGTGAACTGTATTTTGTGGTGCATTTTATTAAGTTCAACAGCTATGTTGTCTATTTCTGTTGTTGTGCCATTGAACAGGATGATAGAGTCATCAACATAGCGTTTGTAATAAAGAAGCTTATTTTTCAGATGAGATTGGGATTTAAAAAACTTGTTTTCAAGGTGGTTGATATATATATTTGCTAGCAGTCCTGCAAGACTATTGCCCATTGCTAGTCCATCTTCTTGAATGTAGAACTTTTTGTTGAACAGAAAATAGTTGTGTGATAATATAAGTTCAAGGATATCTATGAGTTCTATGATTTCAGCTCTACTCATTGTACCATGTTTGAGGAGATTATTTCTTATTATGGTGATTGTTTCTTTAACAGGGATGTTTGTGTATAGGTTGACTATGTCAAGGGATGCAAATTTAGCTGTGGATGGTATGGAGATGTCTTTTATGCAATTGATAAGGTCATAACTGTTTTTTATAGAGAAGTTATTTTCAAATACATATGCTTTGTGGATAATATCATGTAGCTTTCTGGTGATTTTGTAGCTTGGGCTATTAATTGAGTTTACGACAGGGCGTATCGGACAGTTAGGTTTGTGGACCTTAGGTTGTGATCTCATTTTAGGTGCTGTTGGGTTCATCACTGTACATTGCTTTATTTCTGCTTGTGTCAAAAGGAAGTTGCAATTTTTAAGCAGCTTTTTAATTTTTTCTTGGAATTTGGGAGTGGGATCAAGATCTATTTCTTTTATGTTGTTATTTTTGAAGAATTCATGGGTTTTGTTCACATAATCTGATTCATATAGGACAACAGATGTGTTTCCTTTGTCTGCACGGACTACCAGAGCATTATTACTTGAAAGCTTTTTGTTTATGGCTTGCAGTGTCCTTTGTTCATTATTCATGTTTTGGTACATTTTATTCTGGTCTATATTTCTCCTAATGATGGTGCTTGCCTTATGGGCTATGGCATTCTGTTCATTGTGCTTTAGCTTAGCAGTTACACATGCCATTTTAGTACTCACTATTAGCTCTTTGATATTGTTATTGTTGAGTGTGGGGGTAATGTTGTGCTTAAGGCCTTTGTTTAATAATTTTAGTTCATTGTTGTTGAAAGAGATGTCTGTGGTATTTATCACTCTGTCAAAAAACTTATGTTCCATTTGCAAAGGGATACTGGGGAAGTTCACTTCTTTTTTAGTGATCAGGGCATCTATCTTCTTTTGATGTCTAAGTGAGATGGTATTACAGTGTTTGTTTATACATATATTTATATTATCCAGAAAGATCATGAACACATAAGTAGTAAGGTTGTAGCTTAGTTCAAGATGCATATTGTACAGCTGTGCATTAAGTAGATCTTTTTTAATGTAAAGAGATTTGATTTCAGATTTTATCCATATAATTTCACATTTCGATTTCGCTAACTTGGCAGATTTGCTTTGACTTGTTATTTTAATTCTAACATAATTAGGAGTGAGGTTTTCAGAGAGGCACTTTTTGTTGAATCTTATTGCAAGAATGGTTTTCATCAGTTTGAGTTTACATTTCCGAAATTCGCGCATTGTTCTGGTTACCTGGCGTGGTAGCAATATATTTAGATTATCCATTACGGATGTTTCAGAACCCGTGACTTATTTTCAATATTATTTAAGAAAACTGCTCCAGTCACTTTTACTTGAAATGGTATTTATTCCATGAACCGGTTTTCAAACCTTTTCAGGTTCATCATCAGATGGATCACGTTACAATAACATTTTAAGCGTCATGTTGGATGCTGGATCTGTGGTGGGAAGACGGAAATTATTTTAAAAAAACTCGAATTGCACGTTGCTTCGGTCTGTTTCGTATTTGTAACATCCAGTGAAATTTGCTGATCTACTTACTGCGACTGTATGGCCGGATTTTTGTGGTTAATTTCTGTTTCTTGCGTCTTCTTTTGTTGAAGTCACAGAAACACATCACTTTTTCTGTTGGGTTCTACACTGCACTATAAACAACACTTTACCAGCGTCCAACATGTGCTTTTACAGCTGCTGTTATTTACAAACGTCTTAATTCGAAAGATATAACACTCTTTGTACAGGTAAGCTTGTTTTGAGTATGATATAGTCGATTATTTAGAAAGTGATTTTGTCAATAGTAAACTGCAAGAGTGAATAATAAATAAATACTGTCTGTATTGTTTCCATAGCTTTTCTACTTAATATGTATGTATACAATTAGTCAAAGTACAAGAATAAAATTCGTATTATTGCTATGTTTAATTTATACACTATTTGTGTTCTAGAATATTAATTTAGCCTAGGTTCTATTTATTGTGTTTAAAGACAGTATGAATCTGGTTGCTCTATTATTGTAGGGTTGAATGGGTAGGTATTTAGATGTGGGTAAAGCTTTTATGTAATTGTTCTTTAGTAGTGATTTTACCTTATCAGAAATTATATGAAAGAGTTGTCAAGAGTGGAGGGGCTTTTTATTTGCAGGGGGGAGGGTAGGTAAGGGGGGAGAGGCTTTTTGTGAATTAGTTTATTTATATTAGCAGGTTCTCAAAATTTTGGAGGAACATTTTGTTTTTTAGTTCAGTCTGATCATTGAGCAGGTTGTTGGATGTTGTACTTGTATTGATGAGGATTTCAATTTCTTCAAGGAGGTTAAGTTTCATGCCCTTATTGGCAAAATGGAGTATTTGTAGGTTTGTTTGGATGTTGTCTGCAGAATGACCTTGTTGGGCAAGGTGTGAGGCAAAGCTGGATTTGTTTAAGTTATTAAGGCGGAGTGCGTCCATATGTTCTTTAAATCTTGTTGTGAAGCTTCTTCCAGTTTGACCAATATAGAAGCTTGGGCATGAGTTGCAAGTTAGTTTATAGATACCTGATTTTTGAAATTTATCTATGTTGGTTTTTGTGTTGTGGATGATTTTATTTTGTATTTTGTTGTTTGTGGAGAAGCTAATTTTAATCTCATGTTTCTTGAAGAGGTTTGCAATTTGGTATGAAACCTTCCCGAGGAAAGGTAGGCTTATAAAGAAGGTTTTTTTGGTTGTGTTTGTCTGTTCAGAAATTGGTTGTTTTGTTTTTGTTGATTTAATTAATTTATCAATGAGAGCAGGACTGTATCCATTGCTGATGGCAACTGATTTTATGATGTTTGTTTCCTTTTCTCTTTCATTTCTGTCCATTGGAATTTTGTTCATTCGGTTTATCATTGATCTAAAAAATGCTTGTTTGTGTTGGTCTGGATGACAAGAAGAATTATGGATGGAGATATCTGTTGCTGTTGGTTTTCTGAAAATTTGGAAATTGTGTTTCTGGTTTTTGTTGGATATTTTTAGATCAAGATAGTTAATTCCATCTGGTGTTTCATGTTCAACTGTGAACTGTATTTTGTGGTGCATTTTATTAAGTTCAACAGCTATGTTGTCTATTTCTGTTGTTGTGCCATTGAACAGGATGATAGAGTCATCAACATAGCGTTTGTAATAAAGAAGCTTATTTTTCAGATGAGATTGGGATTTAAAAAACTTGTTTTCAAGGTGGTTGATATATATATTTGCTAGCAGTCCTGCAAGACTATTGCCCATTGCTAGTCCATCTTCTTGAATGTAGAACTTTTTGTTGAACAGAAAATAGTTGTGTGATAATATAAGTTCAAGGATATCTATGAGTTCTATGATTTCAGCTCTACTCATTGTACCATGTTTGAGGAGATTATTTCTTATTATGGTGATTGTTTCTTTAACAGGGATGTTTGTGTATAGGTTGACTATGTCAAGGGATGCAAATTTAGCTGTGGATGGTATGGAGATGTCTTTTATGCAATTGATAAGGTCATAACTGTTTTTTATAGAGAAGTTATTTTCAAATACATATGCTTTGTGGATAATATCATGTAGCTTTCTGGTGATTTTGTAGCTTGGGCTATTAATTGAGTTTACGACAGGGCGTATCGGACAGTTAGGTTTGTGGACCTTAGGTTGTGATCTCATTTTAGGTGCTGTTGGGTTCATCACTGTACATTGCTTTATTTCTGCTTGTGTCAAAAGGAAGTTGCAATTTTTAAGCAGCTTTTTAATTTTTTCTTGGAATTTGGGAGTGGGATCAAGATCTATTTCTTTTATGTTGTTATTTTTGAAGAATTCATGGGTTTTGTTCACATAATCTGATTCATATAGGACAACAGATGTGTTTCCTTTGTCTGCACGGACTACCAGAGCATTATTACTTGAAAGCTTTTTGTTTATGGCTTGCAGTGTCCTTTGTTCATTATTCATGTTTTGGTACATTTTATTCTGGTCTATATTTCTCCTAATGATGGTGCTTGCCTTATGGGCTATGGCATTCTGTTCATTGTGCTTTAGCTTAGCAGTTACACATGCCATTTTAGTACTCACTATTAGCTCTTTGATATTGTTATTGTTGAGTGTGGGGGTAATGTTGTGCTTAAGGCCTTTGTTTAATAATTTTAGTTCATTGTTGTTGAAAGAGATGTCTGTGGTATTTATCACTCTGTCAAAAAACTTATGTTCCATTTGCAAAGGGATACTGGGGAAGTTCACTTCTTTTTTAGTGATCAGGGCATCTATCTTCTTTTGATGTCTAAGTGAGATGGTATTACAGTGTTTGTTTATACATATATTTATATTATCCAGAAAGATCATGAACACATAAGTAGTAAGGTTGTAGCTTAGTTCAAGATGCATATTGTACAGCTGTGCATTAAGTAGATCTTTTTTAATGTAAAGAGATTTGATTTCAGATTTTATCCATATAATTTCACATTTCGATTTCGCTAACTTGGCAGATTTGCTTTGACTTGTTATTTTAATTCTAACATAATTAGGAGTGAGGTTTTCAGAGAGGCACTTTTTGTTGAATCTTATTGCAAGAATGGTTTTCATCAGTTTGAGTTTACATTTCCGAAATTCGCGCATTGTTCTGGTTACCTGGCGTGGTAGCAATATATTTAGATTATCCATTACGGATGTTTCAGAACCCGTGACTTATTTTCAATATTATTTAAGAAAACTGCTCCAGTCACTTTTACTTGAAATGGTATTTATTCCATGAACCGGTTTTCAAACCTTTTCAGGTTCATCATCAGATGGATCACGTTACAATAACATTTTAAGCGTCATGTTGGATGCTGGATCTGTGGTGGGAAGACGGAAATTATTTTAAAAAAACTCGAATTGCACGTTGCTTCGGTCTGTTTCGTATTTGTAACATCCAGTGAAATTTGCTGATCTACTTACTGCGACTGTATGGCCGGATTTTTGTGGTTAATTTCTGTTTCTTGCGTCTTCTTTTGTTGAAGTCACAGAAACACATCACTTTTTCTGTTGGGTTCTACACTGCACTATAAACAACACTTTACCAGCGTCCAACATGTGCTTTTACAGCTGCTGTTATTTACAAACGTCTTAATTCGAAAGATATAACACTCTTTGTACAGGTAAGCTTGTTTTGAGTATGATATAGTCGATTATTTAGAAAGTGATTTTGTCAATAGTAAACTGCAAGAGTGAATAATAAATAAATACTGTCTGTATTGTTTCCATAGCTTTTCTACTTAATATGTATGTATACAATTAGTCAAAGTACAAGAATAAAATTCGTATTATTGCTATGTTTAATTTATACACTATTTGTGTTCTAGAATATTAATTTAGCCTAGGTTCTATTTATTGTGTTTAAAGACAGTATGAATCTGGTTGCTCTATTATTGTAGGGTTGAATGGGTAGGTATTTAGATGTGGGTAAAGCTTTTATGTAATTGTTCTTTAGTAGTGATTTTACCTTATCAGAAATTATATGAAAGAGTTGTCAAGAGTGGAGGGGCTTTTTATTTGCAGGGGGGAGGGTAGGTAAGGGGGGAGAGGCTTTTTGTGAATTAGTTTATTTATATTAGCAGGTTCTCAAAATTTTGGAGGAACATTTTGTTTTTTAGTTCAGTCTGATCATTGAGCAGGTTGTTGGATGTTGTACTTGTATTGATGAGGATTTCAATTTCTTCAAGGAGGTTAAGTTTCATGCCCTTATTGGCAAAATGGAGTATTTGTAGGTTTGTTTGGATGTTGTCTGCAGAATGACCTTGTTGGGCAAGGTGTGAGGCAAAGCTGGATTTGTTTAAGTTATTAAGGCGGAGTGCGTCCATATGTTCTTTAAATCTTGTTGTGAAGCTTCTTCCAGTTTGACCAATATAGAAGCTTGGGCATGAGTTGCAAGTTAGTTTATAGATACCTGATTTTTGAAATTTATCTATGTTGGTTTTTGTGTTGTGGATGATTTTATTTTGTATTTTGTTGTTTGTGGAGAAGCTAATTTTAATCTCATGTTTCTTGAAGAGGTTTGCAATTTGGTATGAAACCTTCCCGAGGAAAGGTAGGCTTATAAAGAAGGTTTTTTTGGTTGTGTTTGTCTGTTCAGAAATTGGTTGTTTTGTTTTTGTTGATTTAATTAATTTATCAATGAGAGCAGGACTGTATCCATTGCTGATGGCAACTGATTTTATGATGTTTGTTTCCTTTTCTCTTTCATTTCTGTCCATTGGAATTTTGTTCATTCGGTTTATCATTGATCTAAAAAATGCTTGTTTGTGTTGGTCTGGATGACAAGAAGAATTATGGATGGAGATATCTGTTGCTGTTGGTTTTCTGAAAATTTGGAAATTGTGTTTCTGGTTTTTGTTGGATATTTTTAGATCAAGATAGTTAATTCCATCTGGTGTTTCATGTTCAACTGTGAACTGTATTTTGTGGTGCATTTTATTAAGTTCAACAGCTATGTTGTCTATTTCTGTTGTTGTGCCATTGAACAGGATGATAGAGTCATCAACATAGCGTTTGTAATAAAGAAGCTTATTTTTCAGATGAGATTGGGATTTAAAAAACTTGTTTTCAAGGTGGTTGATATATATATTTGCTAGCAGTCCTGCAAGACTATTGCCCATTGCTAGTCCATCTTCTTGAATGTAGAACTTTTTGTTGAACAGAAAATAGTTGTGTGATAATATAAGTTCAAGGATATCTATGAGTTCTATGATTTCAGCTCTACTCATTGTACCATGTTTGAGGAGATTATTTCTTATTATGGTGATTGTTTCTTTAACAGGGATGTTTGTGTATAGGTTGACTATGTCAAGGGATGCAAATTTAGCTGTGGATGGTATGGAGATGTCTTTTATGCAATTGATAAGGTCATAACTGTTTTTTATAGAGAAGTTATTTTCAAATACATATGCTTTGTGGATAATATCATGTAGCTTTCTGGTGATTTTGTAGCTTGGGCTATTAACAAGATTTAAAGAACATATGGACGCACTCCGCCTTAATAACTTAAACAAATCCAGCTTTGCCTCACACCTTGCCCAACAAGGTCATTCTGCAGACAACATCCAAACAAACCTACAAATACTCCATTTTGCCAATAAGGGCATGAAACTTAACCTCCTTGAAGAAATTGAAATCCTCATCAATACAAGTACAACATCCAACAACCTGCTCAATGATCAGACTGAACTAAAAAACAAAATGTTCCTCCAAAATTTTGAGAACCTGCTAATATAAATAAACTAATTCACAAAAAGCCTCTCCCCCCTTACCTACCCTCCCCCCTGCAAATAAAAAGCCCCTCCACTCTTGACAACTCTTTCATATAATTTCTGATAAGGTAAAATCACTACTAAAGAACAATTACATAAAAGCTTTACCCACATCTAAATACCTACCCATTCAACCCTACAATAATAGAGCAACCAGATTCATACTGTCTTTAAACACAATAAATAGAACCTAGGCTAAATTAATATTCTAGAACACAAATAGTGTATAAATTAAACATAGCAATAATACGAATTTTATTCTTGTACTTTGACTAATTGTATACATACATATTAAGTAGAAAAGCTATGGAAACAATACAGACAGTATTTATTTATTATTCACTCTTGCAGTTTACTATTGACAAAATCACTTTCTAAATAATCGACTATATCATACTCAAAACAAGCTTACCTGTACAAAGAGTGTTATATCTTTCGAATTAAGACGTTTGTAAATAACAGCAGCTGTAAAAGCACATGTTGGACGCTGGTAAAGTGTTGTTTATAGTGCAGTGTAGAACCCAACAGAAAAAGTGATGTGTTTCTGTGACTTCAACAAAAGAAGACGCAAGAAACAGAAATTAACCACAAAAATCCGGCCATACAGTCGCAGTAAGTAGATCAGCAAATTTCACTGGATGTTACAAATACGAAACAGACCGAAGCAACGTGCAATTCGAGTTTTTTTAAAATAATTTCCGTCTTCCCACCACAGATCCAGCATCCAACATGACGCTTAAAATGTTATTGTAACGTGATCCATCTGATGATGAACCTGAAAAGGTTTGAAAACCGGTTCATGGAATAAATACCATTTCAAGTAAAAGTGACTGGAGCAGTTTTCTTAAATAATATTGAAAATAAGTCACGGGTTCTGAAACATCCGTAATGGATAATCTAAATATATTGCTACCACGCCAGGTAACCAGAACAATGCGCGAATTTCGGAAATGTAAACTCAAACTGATGAAAACCATTCTTGCAATAAGATTCAACAAAAAGTGCCTCTCTGAAAACCTCACTCCTAATTATGTTAGAATTAAAATAACAAGTCAAAGCAAATCTGCCAAGTTAGCGAAATCGAAATGTGAAATTATATGGATAAAATCTGAAATCAAATCTCTTTACATTAAAAAAGATCTACTTAATGCACAGCTGTACAATATGCATCTTGAACTAAGCTACAACCTTACTACTTATGTGTTCATGATCTTTCTGGATAATATAAATATATGTATAAACAAACACTGTAATACCATCTCACTTAGACATCAAAAGAAGATAGATGCCCTGATCACTAAAAAAGAAGTGAACTTCCCCAGTATCCCTTTGCAAATGGAACATAAGTTTTTTGACAGAGTGATAAATACCACAGACATCTCTTTCAACAACAATGAACTAAAATTATTAAACAAAGGCCTTAAGCACAACATTACCCCCACACTCAACAATAACAATATCAAAGAGCTAATAGTGAGTACTAAAATGGCATGTGTAACTGCTAAGCTAAAGCACAATGAACAGAATGCCATAGCCCATAAGGCAAGCACCATCATTAGGAGAAATATAGACCAGAATAAAATGTACCAAAACATGAATAATGAACAAAGGACACTGCAAGCCATAAACAAAAAGCTTTCAAGTAATAATGCTCTGGTAGTCCGTGCAGACAAAGGAAACACATCTGTTGTCCTATATGAATCAGATTATGTGAACAAAACCCATGAATTCTTCAAAAATAACAACATAAAAGAAATAGATCTTGATCCCACTCCCAAATTCCAAGAAAAAATTAAAAAGCTGCTTAAAAATTGCAACTTCCTTTTGACACAAGCAGAAATAAAGCAATGTACAGTGATGAACCCAACAGCACCTAAAATGAGATCACAACCTAAGGTCCACAAACCTAACTGTCCGATACGCCCTGTCGTAAACTCAATTAATAGCCCAAGCTACAAAATCACCAGAAAGCTACATGATATTATCCACAAAGCATATGTATTTGAAAATAACTTCTCTATAAAAAACAGTTATGACCTTATCAATTGCATAAAAGACATCTCCATACCATCCACAGCTAAATTTGCATCCCTTGACATAGTCAACCTATACACAAACATCCCTGTTAAAGAAACAATCACCATAATAAGAAATAATCTCCTCAAACATGGTACAATGAGTAGAGCTGAAATCATAGAACTCATAGATATCCTTGAACTTATATTATCACACAACTATTTTCTGTTCAACAAAAAGTTCTACATTCAAGAAGATGGACTAGCAATGGGCAATAGTCTTGCAGGACTGCTAGCAAATATATATATCAACCACCTTGAAAACAAGTTTTTTAAATCCCAATCTCATCTGAAAAATAAGCTTCTTTATTACAAACGCTATGTTGATGACTCTATCATCCTGTTCAATGGCACAACAACAGAAATAGACAACATAGCTGTTGAACTTAATAAAATGCACCACAAAATACAGTTCACAGTTGAACATGAAACACCAGATGGAATTAACTATCTTGATCTAAAAATATCCAACAAAAACCAGAAACACAATTTCCAAATTTTCAGAAAACCAACAGCAACAGATATCTCCATCCATAATTCTTCTTGTCATCCAGACCAACACAAACAAGCATTTTTTAGATCAATGATAAACCGAATGAACAAAATTCCAATGGACAGAAATGAAAGAGAAAAGGAAACAAACATCATAAAATCAGTTGCCATCAGCAATGGATACAGTCCTGCTCTCATTGATAAATTAATTAAATCAACAAAAACAAAACAACCAATTTCTGAACAGACAAACACAACCAAAAAAACCTTCTTTATAAGCCTACCTTTCCTCGGGAAGGTTTCATACCAAATTGCAAACCTCTTCAAGAAACATGAGATTAAAATTAGCTTCTCCACAAACAACAAAATACAAAATAAAATCATCCACAACACAAAAACCAACATAGATAAATTTCAAAAATCAGGTATCTATAAACTAACTTGCAACTCATGCCCAAGCTTCTATATTGGTCAAACTGGAAGAAGCTTCACAACAAGATTTAAAGAACATATGGACGCACTCCGCCTTAATAACTTAAACAAATCCAGCTTTGCCTCACACCTTGCCCAAC
The DNA here is from genome assembly GCA_026315105.1 of Locusta migratoria. Taxonomy (NCBI): domain Eukaryota; kingdom Metazoa; phylum Arthropoda; class Insecta; order Orthoptera; family Acrididae; genus Locusta; species Locusta migratoria. Next base: position 507,177,422 of record CM048745.1, read on the forward strand.
AAGGTCATTCTGCAGACAACATCCAAACAAACCTACAAATACTCCATTTTGCCAATAAGGGCATGAAACTTAACCTCCTTGAAGAAATTGAAATCCTCATCAATACAAGTACAACATCCAACAACCTGCTCAATGATCAGACTGAACTAAAAAACAAAATGTTCCTCCAAAATTTTGAGAACCTGCTAATATAAATAAACTAATTCACAAAAAGCCTCTCCCCCCTTACCTACCCTCCCCCCTGCAAATAAAAAGCCCCTCCACTCTTGACAACTCTTTCATATAATTTCTGATAAGGTAAAATCACTACTAAAGAACAATTACATAAAAGCTTTACCCACATCTAAATACCTACCCATTCAACCCTACAATAATAGAGCAACCAGATTCATACTGTCTTTAAACACAATAAATAGAACCTAGGCTAAATTAATATTCTAGAACACAAATAGTGTATAAATTAAACATAGCAATAATACGAATTTTATTCTTGTACTTTGACTAATTGTATACATACATATTAAGTAGAAAAGCTATGGAAACAATACAGACAGTATTTATTTATTATTCACTCTTGCAGTTTACTATTGACAAAATCACTTTCTAAATAATCGACTATATCATACTCAAAACAAGCTTACCTGTACAAAGAGTGTTATATCTTTCGAATTAAGACGTTTGTAAATAACAGCAGCTGTAAAAGCACATGTTGGACGCTGGTAAAGTGTTGTTTATAGTGCAGTGTAGAACCCAACAGAAAAAGTGATGTGTTTCTGTGACTTCAACAAAAGAAGACGCAAGAAACAGAAATTAACCACAAAAATCCGGCCATACAGTCGCAGTAAGTAGATCAGCAAATTTCACTGGATGTTACAAATACGAAACAGACCGAAGCAACGTGCAATTCGAGTTTTTTTAAAATAATTTCCGTCTTCCCACCACAGATCCAGCATCCAACATGACGCTTAAAATGTTATTGTAACGTGATCCATCTGATGATGAACCTGAAAAGGTTTGAAAACCGGTTCATGGAATAAATACCATTTCAAGTAAAAGTGACTGGAGCAGTTTTCTTAAATAATATTGAAAATAAGTCACGGGTTCTGAAACATCCGTAATGGATAATCTAAATATATTGCTACCACGCCAGGTAACCAGAACAATGCGCGAATTTCGGAAATGTAAACTCAAACTGATGAAAACCATTCTTGCAATAAGATTCAACAAAAAGTGCCTCTCTGAAAACCTCACTCCTAATTATGTTAGAATTAAAATAACAAGTCAAAGCAAATCTGCCAAGTTAGCGAAATCGAAATGTGAAATTATATGGATAAAATCTGAAATCAAATCTCTTTACATTAAAAAAGATCTACTTAATGCACAGCTGTACAATATGCATCTTGAACTAAGCTACAACCTTACTACTTATGTGTTCATGATCTTTCTGGATAATATAAATATATGTATAAACAAACACTGTAATACCATCTCACTTAGACATCAAAAGAAGATAGATGCCCTGATCACTAAAAAAGAAGTGAACTTCCCCAGTATCCCTTTGCAAATGGAACATAAGTTTTTTGACAGAGTGATAAATACCACAGACATCTCTTTCAACAACAATGAACTAAAATTATTAAACAAAGGCCTTAAGCACAACATTACCCCCACACTCAACAATAACAATATCAAAGAGCTAATAGTGAGTACTAAAATGGCATGTGTAACTGCTAAGCTAAAGCACAATGAACAGAATGCCATAGCCCATAAGGCAAGCACCATCATTAGGAGAAATATAGACCAGAATAAAATGTACCAAAACATGAATAATGAACAAAGGACACTGCAAGCCATAAACAAAAAGCTTTCAAGTAATAATGCTCTGGTAGTCCGTGCAGACAAAGGAAACACATCTGTTGTCCTATATGAATCAGATTATGTGAACAAAACCCATGAATTCTTCAAAAATAACAACATAAAAGAAATAGATCTTGATCCCACTCCCAAATTCCAAGAAAAAATTAAAAAGCTGCTTAAAAATTGCAACTTCCTTTTGACACAAGCAGAAATAAAGCAATGTACAGTGATGAACCCAACAGCACCTAAAATGAGATCACAACCTAAGGTCCACAAACCTAACTGTCCGATACGCCCTGTCGTAAACTCAATTAATAGCCCAAGCTACAAAATCACCAGAAAGCTACATGATATTATCCACAAAGCATATGTATTTGAAAATAACTTCTCTATAAAAAACAGTTATGACCTTATCAATTGCATAAAAGACATCTCCATACCATCCACAGCTAAATTTGCATCCCTTGACATAGTCAACCTATACACAAACATCCCTGTTAAAGAAACAATCACCATAATAAGAAATAATCTCCTCAAACATGGTACAATGAGTAGAGCTGAAATCATAGAACTCATAGATATCCTTGAACTTATATTATCACACAACTATTTTCTGTTCAACAAAAAGTTCTACATTCAAGAAGATGGACTAGCAATGGGCAATAGTCTTGCAGGACTGCTAGCAAATATATATATCAACCACCTTGAAAACAAGTTTTTTAAATCCCAATCTCATCTGAAAAATAAGCTTCTTTATTACAAACGCTATGTTGATGACTCTATCATCCTGTTCAATGGCACAACAACAGAAATAGACAACATAGCTGTTGAACTTAATAAAATGCACCACAAAATACAGTTCACAGTTGAACATGAAACACCAGATGGAATTAACTATCTTGATCTAAAAATATCCAACAAAAACCAGAAACACAATTTCCAAATTTTCAGAAAACCAACAGCAACAGATATCTCCATCCATAATTCTTCTTGTCATCCAGACCAACACAAACAAGCATTTTTTAGATCAATGATAAACCGAATGAACAAAATTCCAATGGACAGAAATGAAAGAGAAAAGGAAACAAACATCATAAAATCAGTTGCCATCAGCAATGGATACAGTCCTGCTCTCATTGATAAATTAATTAAATCAACAAAAACAAAACAACCAATTTCTGAACAGACAAACACAACCAAAAAAACCTTCTTTATAAGCCTACCTTTCCTCGGGAAGGTTTCATACCAAATTGCAAACCTCTTCAAGAAACATGAGATTAAAATTAGCTTCTCCACAAACAACAAAATACAAAATAAAATCATCCACAACACAAAAACCAACATAGATAAATTTCAAAAATCAGGTATCTATAAACTAACTTGCAACTCATGCCCAAGCTTCTATATTGGTCAAACTGGAAGAAGCTTCACAACAAGATTTAAAGAACATATGGACGCACTCCGCCTTAATAACTTAAACAAATCCAGCTTTGCCTCACACCTTGCCCAACAAGGTCATTCTGCAGACAACATCCAAACAAACCTACAAATACTCCATTTTGCCAATAAGGGCATGAAACTTAACCTCCTTGAAGAAATTGAAATCCTCATCAATACAAGTACAACATCCAACAACCTGCTCAATGATCAGACTGAACTAAAAAACAAAATGTTCCTCCAAAATTTTGAGAACCTGCTAATATAAATAAACTAATTCACAAAAAGCCTCTCCCCCCTTACCTACCCTCCCCCCTGCAAATAAAAAGCCCCTCCACTCTTGACAACTCTTTCATATAATTTCTGATAAGGTAAAATCACTACTAAAGAACAATTACATAAAAGCTTTACCCACATCTAAATACCTACCCATTCAACCCTACAATAATAGAGCAACCAGATTCATACTGTCTTTAAACACAATAAATAGAACCTAGGCTAAATTAATATTCTAGAACACAAATAGTGTATAAATTAAACATAGCAATAATACGAATTTTATTCTTGTACTTTGACTAATTGTATACATACATATTAAGTAGAAAAGCTATGGAAACAATACAGACAGTATTTATTTATTATTCACTCTTGCAGTTTACTATTGACAAAATCACTTTCTAAATAATCGACTATATCATACTCAAAACAAGCTTACCTGTACAAAGAGTGTTATATCTTTCGAATTAAGACGTTTGTAAATAACAGCAGCTGTAAAAGCACATGTTGGACGCTGGTAAAGTGTTGTTTATAGTGCAGTGTAGAACCCAACAGAAAAAGTGATGTGTTTCTGTGACTTCAACAAAAGAAGACGCAAGAAACAGAAATTAACCACAAAAATCCGGCCATACAGTCGCAGTAAGTAGATCAGCAAATTTCACTGGATGTTACAAATACGAAACAGACCGAAGCAACGTGCAATTCGAGTTTTTTTAAAATAATTTCCGTCTTCCCACCACAGATCCAGCATCCAACATGACGCTTAAAATGTTATTGTAACGTGATCCATCTGATGATGAACCTGAAAAGGTTTGAAAACCGGTTCATGGAATAAATACCATTTCAAGTAAAAGTGACTGGAGCAGTTTTCTTAAATAATATTGAAAATAAGTCACGGGTTCTGAAACATCCGTAATGGATAATCTAAATATATTGCTACCACGCCAGGTAACCAGAACAATGCGCGAATTTCGGAAATGTAAACTCAAACTGATGAAAACCATTCTTGCAATAAGATTCAACAAAAAGTGCCTCTCTGAAAACCTCACTCCTAATTATGTTAGAATTAAAATAACAAGTCAAAGCAAATCTGCCAAGTTAGCGAAATCGAAATGTGAAATTATATGGATAAAATCTGAAATCAAATCTCTTTACATTAAAAAAGATCTACTTAATGCACAGCTGTACAATATGCATCTTGAACTAAGCTACAACCTTACTACTTATGTGTTCATGATCTTTCTGGATAATATAAATATATGTATAAACAAACACTGTAATACCATCTCACTTAGACATCAAAAGAAGATAGATGCCCTGATCACTAAAAAAGAAGTGAACTTCCCCAGTATCCCTTTGCAAATGGAACATAAGTTTTTTGACAGAGTGATAAATACCACAGACATCTCTTTCAACAACAATGAACTAAAATTATTAAACAAAGGCCTTAAGCACAACATTACCCCCACACTCAACAATAACAATATCAAAGAGCTAATAGTGAGTACTAAAATGGCATGTGTAACTGCTAAGCTAAAGCACAATGAACAGAATGCCATAGCCCATAAGGCAAGCACCATCATTAGGAGAAATATAGACCAGAATAAAATGTACCAAAACATGAATAATGAACAAAGGACACTGCAAGCCATAAACAAAAAGCTTTCAAGTAATAATGCTCTGGTAGTCCGTGCAGACAAAGGAAACACATCTGTTGTCCTATATGAATCAGATTATGTGAACAAAACCCATGAATTCTTCAAAAATAACAACATAAAAGAAATAGATCTTGATCCCACTCCCAAATTCCAAGAAAAAATTAAAAAGCTGCTTAAAAATTGCAACTTCCTTTTGACACAAGCAGAAATAAAGCAATGTACAGTGATGAACCCAACAGCACCTAAAATGAGATCACAACCTAAGGTCCACAAACCTAACTGTCCGATACGCCCTGTCGTAAACTCAATTAATAGCCCAAGCTACAAAATCACCAGAAAGCTACATGATATTATCCACAAAGCATATGTATTTGAAAATAACTTCTCTATAAAAAACAGTTATGACCTTATCAATTGCATAAAAGACATCTCCATACCATCCACAGCTAAATTTGCATCCCTTGACATAGTCAACCTATACACAAACATCCCTGTTAAAGAAACAATCACCATAATAAGAAATAATCTCCTCAAACATGGTACAATGAGTAGAGCTGAAATCATAGAACTCATAGATATCCTTGAACTTATATTATCACACAACTATTTTCTGTTCAACAAAAAGTTCTACATTCAAGAAGATGGACTAGCAATGGGCAATAGTCTTGCAGGACTGCTAGCAAATATATATATCAACCACCTTGAAAACAAGTTTTTTAAATCCCAATCTCATCTGAAAAATAAGCTTCTTTATTACAAACGCTATGTTGATGACTCTATCATCCTGTTCAATGGCACAACAACAGAAATAGACAACATAGCTGTTGAACTTAATAAAATGCACCACAAAATACAGTTCACAGTTGAACATGAAACACCAGATGGAATTAACTATCTTGATCTAAAAATATCCAACAAAAACCAGAAACACAATTTCCAAATTTTCAGAAAACCAACAGCAACAGATATCTCCATCCATAATTCTTCTTGTCATCCAGACCAACACAAACAAGCATTTTTTAGATCAATGATAAACCGAATGAACAAAATTCCAATGGACAGAAATGAAAGAGAAAAGGAAACAAACATCATAAAATCAGTTGCCATCAGCAATGGATACAGTCCTGCTCTCATTGATAAATTAATTAAATCAACAAAAACAAAACAACCAATTTCTGAACAGACAAACACAACCAAAAAAACCTTCTTTATAAGCCTACCTTTCCTCGGGAAGGTTTCATACCAAATTGCAAACCTCTTCAAGAAACATGAGATTAAAATTAGCTTCTCCACAAACAACAAAATACAAAATAAAATCATCCACAACACAAAAACCAACATAGATAAATTTCAAAAATCAGGTATCTATAAACTAACTTGCAACTCATGCCCAAGCTTCTATATTGGTCAAACTGGAAGAAGCTTCACAACAAGATTTAAAGAACATATGGACGCACTCCGCCTTAATAACTTAAACAAATCCAGCTTTGCCTCACACCTTGCCCAACAAGGTCATTCTGCAGACAACATCCAAACAAACCTACAAATACTCCATTTTGCCAATAAGGGCATGAAACTTAACCTCCTTGAAGAAATTGAAATCCTCATCAATACAAGTACAACATCCAACAACCTGCTCAATGATCAGACTGAACTAAAAAACAAAATGTTCCTCCAAAATTTTGAGAACCTGCTAATATAAATAAACTAATTCACAAAAAGCCTCTCCCCCCTTACCTACCCTCCCCCCTGCAAATAAAAAGCCCCTCCACTCTTGACAACTCTTTCATATAATTTCTGATAAGGTAAAATCACTACTAAAGAACAATTACATAAAAGCTTTACCCACATCTAAATACCTACCCATTCAACCCTACAATAATAGAGCAACCAGATTCATACTGTCTTTAAACACAATAAATAGAACCTAGGCTAAATTAATATTCTAGAACACAAATAGTGTATAAATTAAACATAGCAATAATACGAATTTTATTCTTGTACTTTGACTAATTGTATACATACATATTAAGTAGAAAAGCTATGGAAACAATACAGACAGTATTTATTTATTATTCACTCTTGCAGTTTACTATTGACAAAATCACTTTCTAAATAATCGACTATATCATACTCAAAACAAGCTTACCTGTACAAAGAGTGTTATATCTTTCGAATTAAGACGTTTGTAAATAACAGCAGCTGTAAAAGCACATGTTGGACGCTGGTAAAGTGTTGTTTATAGTGCAGTGTAGAACCCAACAGAAAAAGTGATGTGTTTCTGTGACTTCAACAAAAGAAGACGCAAGAAACAGAAATTAACCACAAAAATCCGGCCATACAGTCGCAGTAAGTAGATCAGCAAATTTCACTGGATGTTACAAATACGAAACAGACCGAAGCAACGTGCAATTCGAGTTTTTTTAAAATAATTTCCGTCTTCCCACCACAGATCCAGCATCCAACATGACGCTTAAAATGTTATTGTAACGTGATCCATCTGATGATGAACCTGAAAAGGTTTGAAAACCGGTTCATGGAATAAATACCATTTCAAGTAAAAGTGACTGGAGCAGTTTTCTTAAATAATATTGAAAATAAGTCACGGGTTCTGAAACATCCGTAATGGATAATCTAAATAAATTGTTTATAGAACTGTCTGGAAATGTCTTATACAAATCTCTTAATTAATGAAATCTATCACTTGTTTTGATCACAGTATCACCGAGACACTGCCCTACTCTGATACCTAGACTGGCTATTTCGTTTCTAACTTCACACGCATCTTTTATCACTATTGAACCACACGATTCCGGATCCGAAGCAGACGGTATCGTAGGATGACATTGAGATGAGAAGGCCAGCAGTATCGTCACATCATGCAGCTTTAACACGAGTAGTGACTGGCGCATTGTTACGAGCCAGTTGCTCGGCCACCACTGACCAGACGTTTTCAATTGGTGAGAGATCTGGAGAATGTGCTGGCCAGGGCACCAGTCGAACATTTTCCGTATCCAGAAAGGCCCGTACAGGATCTGCAATTTGCGGTTGTGCATTATCCTGCTGAAATGTAGGGTTTGGCAGGGATCGAATGAAGGGTAGAGTGACGGGTCGTAACACATTTGAAATGTAACAGCCACTGTTCAAAGTGCCGTCAATGCGAAGAAGAGGTGACCGAGACGTGTAACCAATGGCACCCCATACTATCACGCCGAGTGATACGCCAGTATGCCGATGAAGAATATACGCATCCTATATGCGTTCATCGCGATGTCGCCAAACACGGATGGGACCATCATGATGTTGTAAGCAGAACCTGAATTCATCCGAAAAAATGACGTTTTGCCATTCGTACAAAAATGCGTACACCATCGTAGCTGCTCCTGTCTGTGATGCAGCGTTCAAGGGTAACCGCAGCCATGGTCTCCGAGCTAATAGTCCATGCTGCAAACGTAGTCGAACTGTTCGTGCAGATGGTTGTTGTCTTGCAAACGTCCCTATCTGTTGACTCAGGGATCTAGACGTGGCTGCACGATCCGTTACAGCCATGCGGATAAGATGCATGTTTTCTCGACTGCTAATGATACGAGGCCGTTGGAATCCATCACGGCGTTCCGTATTGCCCTTCTGAACCCACCGATTCCATATTGTGCTGACAGTTATTGGATCGCGAACAGCAATGTCACGATACAATAAACCGCAATCACGAAAGGCTACAAAGTCAGAAATGTGATGGTACGCATTTCTCCTTCTCACACAAGGCATCACAGCAACGTTTCACCAGGCAACGCTGGTCAACTGCTGTTTGCGTATGAGAAATCGGTTGGAAACTTTCCTGATGTCAGCACGTTGTACCGGACTGAGACTCAAACCGGATTTCGCACTTTTCGTGAGAGGTCGCGTTACCACTGTGCTAACCACGCACGTCTCCAGGACAGATCCAAACTTCCATATGCCACAGATTGGCTACTGCCCTCATGTGCTCGTTCATTCTACGATGTAATTCCCGCACAGGACACTGCACATCGTATTTACGAATGTCATGGCGAAAGCACTCAGAAAATGGCTTTCTGACGTATTGCCGTTCAACACGGAATGTCGCAGCGATCAGTTTGACAACCTCCGACCTACACATGTCCACATGAACTGTCAAATGTAAAAAGACCTTTCATGCACAGGCTTCACTGCAATTATCATGTCCCACCCTCTACATTTCCTTTTACATCCGTTGTTAAGGTGTTCTGTATCGGTGGTCAACTGGCAGTCCTATTAGTCAATGTCATCCTTCCCCAACTCTCTGTTGACTTGCTCTTCCCCTTTTCATTTATCTCCAATTGCCTGTCTCTCTGTCTGGACCCTACTCACACTTCTTTTCATCTCCTCCTCCCACTGTCTTCACCTCCGCCCCCTATCTCTGTCAATCTCCTCTTCTCCCATCTCCCTGTCCATCTTCTCCTCCCTCTCTATTGGCGCATCTCCCCACCTTTTCTCCTACGATCTCCTTCTCTTCCATCTAACAGCCGCGGTGGAGTGGCCGAGATATCTAAGGTGCCTCACTTTCGGATGTTCGATTCCTCCATGGGCATGGGTGTGCGCATTGTCATTAGCTTACGTTTAACTTAGTTTAAGTAGTTTGTAAGTGTAGTTACTAAAAACCACAGAAATTAAGTAAAAATGAAATGATCGTATGGCATTTTTGGCGGAGAGATCCCGTATGAGATTGATTGAACGACTAGCATAAGTCGTTTTACTTGACGCCACCTGCGACTTGCATGTCGATGATGATGAGGACAACACACAACACCCAGGCCTCTGCCAGAAATCGAACCTGGGCCCCGCACGTGGTAGTCAGCGACACTGCTGTCAGAGTTAGCCAGAAATCGAACCTGGGCCCCGCACGTGGTAGTCAGCGACACTGCTGTCAGAGTTATGGGGGGGGGGGCAGAAGTTAAGTCCCACAGATTAACAAAAATTTGAACATTTTGTCCATCTAATCTCCGCCCCCTATCTTTGTCAATGTCCTTCTTCTCGCATCTCCCTGTCCATCTTTTCCTCCCCATGTATGGATGCATCTCCCCACCTTTTCTCCTACCATCTCCTCCTCCTACTACTCTCTCTATCCATCTAACCGCCGCAGTGGAGTTACCGAGAATTGTAAGGTGCCTCACTGTAGAGCGCACGGTTGCTCGCCGTCGGAGGTTCGAGTTCTTCCTGGCTACGTGTGTGCGCATTGTCATTAGGTTAAGTTCAACTTATTTTAAGTAGTTTGTAACCACAGCGCCAACCTTGTGTGAATGCTAATCATTTGCATATCGCAGCATCTTCTTTCTGTCTGATAAATTTCCCTTTTGTAGCACGTCATCTTCGTGGTGTAGCAATTTTAATGGCCAGGAGTGTATTTAGGGCAGGATCCAGAGCCAGAGTGGTGGACGTGAATGTGTGCGGCGTGCCGGCAGGTACTCGGTGGACTCAAACATGGTGTTCTTCCTGAACCGGACGCACTGGCCACAGTACCACTACCTGCTGCCGTGGGACTACCGCACGGGCGAGTTCGGCTCGTACGACGACGACTGCGTGACGACGGCGATCCGCGTGTGGGCGGCGCTGGGCTGGGCATGGGGGCTGCGCACCGTGGGCCGCGACGCCGTGCGCAGGGCGCTCGCCGCCTCACACGACGTCGTCGCCGCGCTCGAGGAGGAGGGCCGCCACGTCGCCAAGCAGACGCTCTTCCTGCAGTAGCGCCGCCGCCGACCGTCACCTAAGGTTTGCACCTGTGCCCAGCCTGCGACAAAAAGCTCCTAGATAACACACGGTGGCCGCGGGGACTGAGGCGCTCCAGTAACGGTCTGCACGGCCACTACGGTCGGGGGTTCGAATCCCCCCTCGGGCATGGATATTTGTGCCGTCCTTAGTATAAGGTAGTTCATAAGTAGTTTGTAAGTTTAGGGACTGACGACCCCGTAGTTAAGTCCCATAAGCTTAACAAACATTTGAACATTTGATTTGAAGATAACACACCACAGTTACATGCCACACATCTTCCAGAAGACCACAACCGAATTTCTTAAACCACCTTTCGCTGTCGCGTTTACATGATATCTGAAAACTACCTTAAGCAGTTAAACAGAGAACCAACTCGTGGTGACAACATATTAGACCTTCTGGTGACAAACAAACCAGAACTATTTGGAAAAGTTAATGCGGAACAGGGAATCAGCGATCATAAAGCAGTTACAGCATCGGTAATTTCAGCTGTAAATAGAAATATTAAAAAATGTAGGAAGATCTTTGTGTTCGGAAAAAGTGACAAAAAGGGTACTTCAGAGTACTTGACGGCTCAGTACAGAAGTATTATCTTAAGTACAGATGGTGTTGAGGAACAGTGGTCAAAGTTCAAAGCCATCGTACAATATGCATTAGATGAGTATGTACCTCGCAAGGTCGTAACAGATGGAAAGGAGCCACCGTGGTACGACAACCGAATTAGAAAGCTACTACGGAAGCAAAGGGAACTTCATTGCTGTACGAGCCTCTGGTTCCACGTACATTAACTGAAGATGTGTAAATACGAGAGACTAGAATCTCCCCATCGTTTCCACCTTCTCAATAATAATCAAGACGTCAACTGAATTATAATTAAAGCTCTTTATTATTAAGTTATACAAATAATGTTTTGCCAGCCGCGATTACTGTGTTATAATATGAGGAGCCTACTAGCGGTAGCCCTCTGAGACGTCCGACATGCGTCCGTTAGCGACGGAGCCTCGATACAGTCTACCGTGCTGAGTGTCGTGCACGCAGCACGAGGGCTGGGGCGGCATCGGAACAAAGGCAGTATACCTGCCGGCGGGCCCGTGGTGGTGGTCAAGCTGCCCTTGGGGTTCCAGCATTTCTCCCAGGGGGCAGACCTGACTAGGCGGCATCTCCGCCCAGCTACCAACCACCACCAGATGGCAACTGCGAGTCCAAACATCTTCCCACTCAAAATGAGGATACTCATTTTCAAAGTCACAATCATTGACACACAAAATTCAAATGAGCAAAACAAACAAGAAATGTCAAAACAAACAAGAACTGGCAAAACAAACAAGTACTAGCAAAACAAACAAGAACTGGCAAAACAAACAAGAACTGGCAAAACAAACATGAAATGGCAAAACAAACAAGAAATGGCAAAACAAACAACAAATAACACAATGAGAGAAGTGGCCATAAACAGGCCTGGACCAACTTCAAGCAAGGCACACAAAGTATACATCTAACACAATAAAAAATACACATATATACAAATTGACACAATGAAGAAATCACTGCTTGGGGAGGGGACACAACTTGGCTATGGGCCTTTTGAACTGGCCATTAGCAGCCTTCACTAACACCACACGAACACACTTGTCACGACCAGGAGACAGCTCGACGATGACACCCAGCTTCCACACCAGGGGTGGTAAGTTGTCTTCCTTGATCAGCACGTGATCGCCGATCTGGGGTTGCCAGGCTGCCTCCAATGTTCATTTGGTGTGCTGCTGCAGGTTGTGTATGTACTCCATTGACCACCTCCTCCAGAATGATTGGTACATCTGTTGGGTGAGTTGCCATCTGTGTAACCGGTTGGCAGGAATTTCCAGGACAGAAGGTTCAGGGTAAGTACAAAGGGGTTGTCCAATTAGGAAGTGACCAGGAGTGAGCGCAGCAGGAGAATCAAGATCGTCAGAGAGAGAACACAATGGCCTTGAGTTCAAGCACGCTTCTATCTGACTCAATACGGTGGTTAACTATTCAAATGTTAGTATTGCATTGCCAACAACACGTTTGAAGTGTGAGTTCATGGACTTGACTCCTGCCTCCCACAGTCCACCAAAGTGAGGGGCATGGGGTGGAATGATCTCCCAATTAATCCCTCCCGAGGTCCAGAAGCTCACCAACCATCTCTGGAGAGTCACAGATCTCCATGTGCCCTAGTTCAGCATATTCGTGCATGAATGCAGAATATTCCTTCAACTGTGGTTGCCCCTTAAATCTCCTCTCAAGATGGTCCAATCTACGAGAGGCCTGTTGTCGTGACTCACTCAATGTTTTGCAGTCTGGTTTCATTTGCAATCGAACTACAAACCTACCTTCTTCGGTACGAGCTGTGTGGCGCTGAAAGTGAGCCTCACACAGTTTGTCCTGTTTGCTTAATGCCTTCGTAACTTCTTCTAGTTCCCAAAATCTTTGAAATTTGGCATCTAGACTATCATGCCTGACAAAGCATGATGTCACTGTGGAAACAGGCGTGTTGTGTGGAGCAGCCGGTATCCTGCCAGACAAAATCCAGCCAAATCTTGTTTCGACTAGTGAAGGATGATTCGGTTGCACTAGTCTTTCATTGCACAACACATCGAAGAAGACTTCTGCTCCAAGCATCAAATCTATGGGGCCAGGTTTGTTGAATTCTGGATCAGCGAGTGGGAGTTGACATGGAATATTCCAGGAACTTGTATTTATATAGCTCGCTGGTAGGTTACTGGTAACATTATCCACAATAGCACAGTTTGTTTTCACATGAAAATCACTAAACCTAGAGGACAATTCGATGTTACATGTTTGTGACACCGATGCTGTGAAGGCATTATTCACACCATTTACTGAAAATGACTGCCTGATACGCTTCAATTTCAGTTTATCTGCCAAGCGCCTGGATATGAATGACAGCTGACTTGCACTGTCAAGCAAAACTCTGCAAGAGTGCTGTCCACCTTGGATGTCTTTGATGTTGACAACAGCCGTCGCCAACAAAGCACTGTGGTGGGTGTTTGTATTAGCACTTACAGCTTGATGAGCTACATACTGAGCCGTAGCTTCACCATTTTGACTGTGCTCAGAATCAGCTGCTTGATGGAGCAGTACATTGTGCCTGCCCTTACAGAATTTGCAACAGGAAAGCTTGCAACTACGCGCATAATGACCACTGCGGCAGCACAAGAAACAAAGCTTATTCGTGGCTACATAATCGCGCCTCTCACTGACATTTAAGGCAATAAATCCCTTGCAATCAGTGAGTGCGTGATGCTTTTTACAATACTCACAAACTACTTCAACATCAGCACTGGCTAGATGAGCTCTCCTCACATTTTTTAATTGATAAGCACTGCTTGGATTACTCTGCGTCTCTCTCGGGGTATTATCCCTAAATTTAATCAATTCAAAGGCTAGACATTTTGTTTCTAAGAACTCTATGAGTTGGTTCAATGTGGTGAACGTCGACCCAGACATTTTTTCCTCCCACTCCTGACGATCTGCGGGATGCATGCTAGTCAATATTTGTTCTGAAAGGAGAATTTCATGAAGTGGCACATCAGGCTTAAGAGCTTCTAGGGCCTTCAGATGGCTACATACATGGTTAATCAACTGCCGATAATTGGTTGACGTACCGTGGCTGACGGTAGGAGAATTTAATAAAGCCTTAGCATGTCTGGCCGCGACTATCTTGGGATTATTATATCTTTGTGTAATAAGTCTCCAAGCTACTGAGAAGTTTTCTGAGGTTACTGGTAAATGTTTTAGAACGTCCCTTGCTTCACCTTGCAATGTCGAATTTAAATAGTGAAACTTCTGAACATCGTCAATTGAGTCATTATTCATGACGAGACTCGAGAAAGCATCTCTGTAGGATGACCATTTGAGATAATCCCCTTCAAAGGTTGGCAAATTGATGGCAGGTAATTTCAAATTACTAACATTGCTTGAATGATTCGAGTTGGCAGACTCAGGTTTCTGAGCGTGCCTCTTCAATAAATCCCTTATGGTACATTCAATGTTTTCACAAGAGACCTCGAAATCTGCCGTATCACTACTGTGATCTGTTAATTCATCGTCCATTTCGAGTTGGGACTGTGGGGACTCAAAATCCGCTTGAATTTGCGCCAATTTGCCTAATCTATATTCCAAGATTTTAATGCTAAGTGTCTCTGCATCTTGCATTGAATTACTCAAGCGTGAAAGAGCTGCCTTTGCAAGCCCTCTCTGCTTGACTAACCGAGCTCTTGCTGCTGGCTCCATTGCAGGGAAGAGCAGATTAGAAATAGGATGCCAAGCGGTAACACTCACCAAGGCTGTAGCGGCGCTGAGGCAGTGCAGAGGCGGCGGCCGCGGAGCCACGTGATGCCGTCGGCAGGCGTGGTGCGAGCAACAGCTTCCGTTGGCGCCAAACTGCGGGTTGGTCGGAGATGATGCTGGTGCGTGATGCCGTCGGCAGTCGTGATGCGAGCAACAGCTTCCGTTGGCGCCAAACTGCGGGATGCTCGGAGATGATGCCGGTACCGCGTGCTCGCTAAAAAC
Organism: Locusta migratoria; assembly: GCA_026315105.1. Lineage (NCBI taxonomy): Eukaryota > Metazoa > Arthropoda > Insecta > Orthoptera > Acrididae > Locusta > Locusta migratoria. The sequence continues at coordinate 507,192,970 of CM048745.1, forward strand.
GCGATCGCGCGTGATGCACTAGCCGGTCACAAGTACTGCACTCACACACCGTAGTCAAGGCTGTTATTTGCGTTGTCCCGTACAGACCTTGAGACACACAGTGGCGCTTACAAGCCGCGAACATGTGCAGTACACACGTGATTTACAAAGTTCATTTCCGGAAAGTAACTCATTGCGAATGCGCTTCCGCGTGAACACTAAATCTTGCGGTCTACGTTTTCGAGGTCACTGTATCCGGCCCGGAGGACCAAATGTACGAGCCTCTGGTTCCACGTACATTAACTGAAGATGTGTAAATACGAGAGACTAGAATCTCCCCATCGTTTCCACCTTCTCAATAATAATCAAGACGTAAATTGAATTATAATTAAAGCTCTTTATTATTAAGTTATACAAATAATGTTTTGCCAGCCGCGATTACTGTGTTACAATATGAGGAGCCTACTAGCGGTAGCCCTCTGAGACGTCCGACATGCGTCCGTTAGCGACGGAGCCTCGATACAGTCTACCGTGCCGAGTGTCGCGCACCCAGCACGAGGGCCGGGGCGGCATCGGAACAAAGGCAGTATACCTGCCGGCGGGCCCGCGGTGGTGGTCAAGCTGCCCTTGGGGTTCCAGCATTTCTCCCAGGGGGCAGACCTGACTAGGCGGCATCTCCGCCCAGCTACCAACCACCACCAGATGGCAACTGCGAGTCCAAACAATTGCAAACATAAACGTAGCCAAAGCTTTGTAGACAAACAAAAATTACGCGAAGCGAAATGTAGCGTGAGGAGGGCTATGCGAGAGGCGTTCAACGAATTCGAAAGTAGAGTTCTTTGTACTGACTTGGCTGAGAATCCTAAGAAATTTTGGTCTTATGTCAAAGCGGTAGGTGGATCAAAACAAAGTGTCCAGACACTTTGTGACGTAAATGGCATTGAAACAGAGGATGACACTCTAAGGGCGGAATTACTAAATGTCTTTTTCCAAAGCTGTTTCACAGAGGAAGATTGCACTGTAGTTCCCTAGCTTGCCGCACAGAATACAAAATGGCAGATATCGAAATAATTGACAGAGGGATAGAAAAACAATTAAAATCGCTCAAAAGAGGAAAGGCCGCGGAACCTGATGGGATGCCAGTTCGTTTTTACACAGAGTATGCGAAGGAACTGGATCCCCTTCTTGCAGTGGTGTATCGTAGGTCTCTAGAAGACCCCATTTTCAAGAAGGGTCCTCGAACAGATGTGCAGAACTATAGGCCTATATCTCTAACGTCGGTCAGTTGTAGAATTTTGGAACATGTATTGTGTTCGAATATAATGACATTCCTCGAGATTAGGAACGTGCTCTGTAGGAATCAGCATGGGTTTCGAAAAAGGCGTTCGTGTGAAACCCAGCTCGTGCTATTCATCCACGAGACTCAGAGGGCCATAGACACGGGTTCTCGGGTAGATGCTGTGTTTCTCGACTTCCGCAAGGCATTTGATACAGTTTCCCACAAACGTTTAATGAACAAAGTAAGAGCATATGGTCTATCAGACCAATTGTGTGATTGGATTAAGGAATTCCTAAATAACAGAAAGCAGCAGGTCATTCTCAATGGAGAGAAGTCTTCCTAAGTAGGAGTTATGCCAGTTGGCCGCGATGGCCGAGGGGACTGAGGCGCTCCAGTCACGGTCTGTACGGCCACTACGGTCGGGGGTTCGAATCCCCCCACGGGCATGGATATTTGTGCCGTCCTAGTTCGTAAGTAGTTCATAAGTAGTTTGTAAGTTTAGGGACTGATGACCCCGTAGTTAAGTCCCATAGACTCTACAAACATTTAGTTATGCCAGGTGTACCACAGGGGAGTGTCGTGGGTCCGTTGCTGTTCACGATATATATAAATGACCTTGCGGATAACATCGGAAGTTCACTGAGGCTTCTTGCGGATGATGCGGTAGTATATAGAGAGGTTGTAACAATGTAAAATTGTATTGAGATGCAGGGGGATCTGCATCGAATTGACACATTGTGCAGGGAATGGCAATTAAAGCTCAATGTAGACAAGTGTAATTTGCTGCAAATACACAGAAAGAAAGATCCTTTATCATTTAGCTACACTATAGCAGGTCAGCAACTGGAAGCAGTTAATTCCATAAATTATCTGGGAGTAGTCATTAGGAGGGATTTAAAATGGAACAACCATATAAAAAACAATCGTCGGTAAGGCAGATGCCAGACTTAGATTCATTGGGAGAATTCTAAGGAAATGCATTCCGAAAACAAAGGAAGTAGAGTACAGTTCACTTGTTCGCCCACAGCTTGAATACTGCTCACCGGTGTGGGGTCCGTACCAGGTAGGATTGATAGAGGAAGTGGAGAAGATCCAACGGAGAGCAGCGCGCTTCTTTACAGGATCATTTGGTAATCGTGAAGGCGTTACGGAGATGATCGCTAAACTCCAGTGGAAGACTCTGCAGGAGAGTACGGGCTTTTATCGAAGTTTCGAGAACATACCTTTACCGAGGAGTCTAGCAGTATATTGCTCCCCCCTACGTATATCTCGCGAAGAGACCGTGAGGATAAAATCAGAGAGATTAGAGCCCACCCAGAGGCATACCGACAATCCTTCTTTCCGCGAACAATACATGACTGGAATAGGAGGGAAAAACGATAGTGGTACTCAAGGTACCCTCCGCCACACACCGTCTGGTGGCCTGCGGAGTATGGTTGTAGATATAGATGTAGATGTTATAGCCTGAAGCGGATTTCCTAACCCAGTTAATATGGCGGCTGAAAAACAGCTGATTCTGATTTAAGTCAGTTGGGAGGAGCACACCACACAACTGCAGAAACGACTCAACAAATCTGTATTTTCAATATGAGTGTTATCAGACATAGGACATAAATTCCTGGGATTACAGCTTGATCATAAATTTAGTTGGGAGGAGCACACCACACAATTGCAGAAACGATTTAACAAGTCTGTATTTGAAATACGAGTGATATCAGACGTAGGAAAGATAAAAATTAAAAAAGCTTGCATACTTTGCTTACTTTCATTCCGTAATGTCATATGGTATAATATTTTGGGGTAGCTATTCAAGTCAGTCAAAAGTCTTCAGAGTCCAAAAGCGTGTAATACGTATTATTTGTGGTGTAAATTCACGGACGACCTGTAGAAACCTCTTCAAAGAACTGGTTATAATAACTACTGCCTGTCAGTATATTTATTCCTTAATGAAATTTGTCATAAATAATATATCCCTTTTCCCAACAAACAGCTCAGTTCATACATACAATTCTAGGAACAAAAATGATCTACACAAGAACTTAAAAGCGCTTACTTTAGTTCAAAAAGGAGTTCACTACTCAGGAACACACAATTTCAATAATTTACCATCAAGTATAAAAAATTTAGCTACAAATAAAGATCAGTTTAAGAGGAGGCTAAAAGACTTTCTAGTGGCCAACTCCTTCTACTCCATTAGTGAATTTCTAAATTGTACCAAATGATGCATGTATCGGTATTCATACTATATTAGTATTATTAAATTAATAGCTTTAAAATAAAATAAAAAAAACAACACACACACACACACACCACTTGAAAATGTATTATTTTTATTTATATTGTTAGAATTATCTGTTATTCAGCTTGTAAAATTTGTTTATTGACATGTTCCAGATCCACGAGGATCTCCTCAACATGGATCTACGGAACGAACACTAATATAATCTGATCAGTACAACAGCAATTTTTCTTTACTTAAAAAGACAGATTGAGTGCTCACTCTAATATCTGTACTCTTTTTCCACTGCATAAAACGTTACTTTGTCCTTATGCGCCGAAAATTCTTAACAAAAAAAAAAAAAAAAAAAATAAATAAATAAATAAAAAATCTGACAAATCAAGTATGTTTCTAAAACGGTTGCGTGTACATGGGCACGAAAATCGATTGTGGAGCTGCAAAATCGCTTTACAGAAGAGAAATTTCCAGAATCGATTTTGGAACATTTACATGACCAACCAAAAGCGAATTTGGAAAATCGGTTTATGAAATCCGGTTTTGGGAGCCCATGTAAACGGGGTGACAACTGTGTGCCGGGCTAGGAATATGACTCGTAACCTTTGAATACAGGTATGGACCCAACCTCTTTTACATCAGTTCTTGCCAGTAGAAACCACATGGTTCAAGAAAAATAAACTATGTCAGTCTAAAAATTAACCATAATAAACATATCAAAATACTGGTATAACTCAATACGTATGAGGGGGTGTTCAAATAAAAAGGTACAAAACGTCTTAACAACCAGACCAGTCGAAATCTGAATATGCTACTTCGGAATAATGTAGTGTGATATCTAGGGACGCGAAGCATGCTTCGTCACCTCCCCTAAAAAAATTGAAGGCTGTTTCCTCAGCTGGCAAGGTGATGCTCACCGTCTTTTTCGACGTCCGAGGTCCGATACTCATCTAATTCATCGAGCACGGAAAAACCAATTACAGTGTCATGTACTATGAGAGCAAACGGCTTGGGCTACTCACGGAGGGAATGATTCTTCTTCATGATAAGGCGTATCCACACGTCTCCAGGGTCACACAAAGTGTGCTGGCCACGATCAAGTGGTAGCAACTTGAGCATCCGCCCTACAGCCCAGACATGTCGCCCTGTGACTTCCATCTGTTTGGTCCGCTAAACATCTCAAAGGGAAACGCTTCAGCTCGGACGACGAACTAAAAGTCATAGCAGACAACTGGCTTTTGTCACAGCCATAGGAATTCTGGGAACAGGGAATCCTTGGGTCGTTAAACAGTGGATAGTTGTGCTCAGGCCTCAAGTGATTACTTCTGATTAAAAAGTTCATATTAACCCACAGTGTCTTTTCGTACGTTTTGATTTGAACACCCCTCCTATTATTGTACTATTATAAGAACACTTTTAATAAAAAATTAAATTTTGTTTGCAGTAAATATGACTTCAGAGCTTTCATCTATTTTTTTGTAATTATGTTTTTTATTATTATTAAATTCAGTATACCTAGGACTCATACTCTTGCTCAAAGTTCCAAGCATATCATCACTTAGTTTTCATCAATTCCTCGATTTTTTTTAGCTGGAAACTGTGTTCATCTAAGTCAGTAATGGAGGAAATCATATTATGGCGGAAAACTATTTCCACACTGTCGTTGTAAGATTTGCCTTATACAAAAAAATAAAAATAAACAAATAAATTTCAAATTGTACCAATATTACCCACTTATGTCATTATTATTGAAGTTGTAAAGCTATCGTGGATACACAGTACAACTGACTGAGCACGTAACAAGGAATTAATGACAATGCGCACACACATGCCCAGGAAGGACTCGAACCTCCGACGGCGAGCAACTGTGTGCTCTACAGCAAGGCACCTTAGAACTCTCGGCCACTCCACCGCGGCGGTTACATGGATATGGAGAGTAGGAGGACGAGGAGGAGAAGGTGATGGTAGGAGAAAAGGTGGGGAGATGCGCCGATAGAGGGGGAGGAGGAGATGGACAGGGAGAAGGAAGAGGAGACTGACAGAGATAGGGGGCGGAGGTGAAGGCAGTTGGGAGGAGGAGATGAAAAGTAGTGGGAGTAGGCTCCAGACAGAGAGACAGGCAATTGGAGATAGATGAAGAGGAGAAGATTAAGTTCAACAGAGAGTTGGGAAAGGAGGACATTGACTAATAGGACTGCCAGTTGACAACCGCTACAGAACACCTGAACAACTGATGTAAAAGGAAATGTAGAGGGTGGGACGTGATAACTGCAGAGAAGCCCGTGCATGAAAGGTCTGTTTACATTCGACAGTTCATGTGGGCATGTGTAGGCCGGAGGTAGTGAAACTGATCGCTGCGACATTCCTTGTTGAACGGCAAAATGTCAGCAAACCATCTTCTGAGTGCTTTCGCTATGACATTCGTAAATAAGATGTGCAGTGTCCGTGTTTAATGATAGAACTATGCAAATTTGATTCTCTCCCTGTGCGGGAATTACATCAGAATGAACGAGCACTCGTGGGCAGTACGCAATGTGTGGGGTATGGAAGTTTGGATCGGTCTCGGTCGCGTGCGCGGTTAGCACAGTGGTAACGCGACCTCTCACGAACAGCGGAAAATCCGGGTTCGAGTCTCAGTCTGGTACGAATTTTTATATGCCACCACTAAATCATACAGCTGATGGCGATTCATATTCGAAATTGCGAATCTATGTCTGGATGTCATCATTTGAATGCTGCCAATCGCAAACAACGAGTTGTATGGCTTGAAGATGGTCAGTGTCACTAGTATGCATCAGTAATATGTGTCTCCTAAAAGTATCTAGTGATTATAAAATACCGCTGAAGGCCTAAATGCTGTACGAAAGCCTGCTGGTGGTCATAGACAGACCACTACAGTGCAAGAGGATCATTAGCGCAGACAAAAATAGTTACTCTATGTCATAGGCAGCCTCGATGGGGAAAAGAACAGTCCTCTGTCTTCAAGGAAGATCTAAAATAATTGTCGTCGTGGTGGTTTTCAGTCCGGAGATTGGTTTTGATGCATCTCTCCACCCCACGCTACCTTGTACAAGCATATTTATCTCTGAATAACAACGGTAACCCATGTCGATTTGAATCTGCTTACTGTATTCGTCTCTCGGTCTCTATCTGCGACTTTTACTCCATACACTTCAAAATTCAAATGTTTGTAAATCTATGGGACCAAACTACGTGGTCATCAGTTCGTAGCTTACAAACTACTTAAACCTAGGTAAACTAACCTAAGGACAACATACACACACACACACACACACACACACACACACACACACATGCTCCAGGGAGGACTCGAACCTCCGACGGCGAGCAACCGCGCGCTCCACAGCGAGGCGCCTTAGACCGCTCGGCTACTCCACCGCGGCCCACACACTTCCCTCAAATGCTAAATTGACGGCTCCATGACGTCTCAGAATGTATCCCGGCAATCGACCCCTTCTGTTAGTCAAGATAAGCCAGAAACTTCTTTTCTCCTCAATTCTGTTCAGCACCTATTCATAAGTTAACGATCTACCGATCTAATCTCAGCATTCGTCTGTAGCACCTCAATAGCTTCTATCATCTTCTTGTCTGAACTCCTTATCATTCACGTTTCACTCCGTAACTTCGCCCAACAGAAGTTATTTTGGTACCCAAATAACAAAATTTGTTTTTTATTGTCTCGTTATGTAATCTAATTCCTTCAGCATCGCCTAAGTTTCTTACACTGCTTTCCATTACCCTTGTTTTGCTCTTGTTAACGTTCATCTTATAACCTCCTTTCAAGACACTGTCCATTCTATTCAACTGCTCTTCCAGGTTCTTTGCTGTCACTGACAGAATCACAATGTCATCGGCAAACCACAAAGTTTTTATTTCTTCTCCCTGAACTTTAATTTCTTCTCCAAACTTCTCCTTGCATTCCTTCACAATTTGCTCAATGTACAGATTTGATAACATTGGCGAAAGGCTACAAACCTGTCTTACTCCCTTCCCAATCACTGCGTCTTTTTCATGCCAATCGAGTCATATAATTGCTGTATGGTTTTTGTACAGTTTGTATGTATCTTTTCGCTTTCTGTTACCTTCAGAATTTGAAAGAGCGTAATCCAGTCGATATTATCAAAAGCTTTTCCTAAATCCACGAAAGCTAAAAATGTAAGTCTGCCTTCGTTTAAACTATCCTGTTCCACTACATTTCTCTTAAATCCAAAATGATCTTCCCCGAGGTCCCATTCTATCAGTTTTTCCATTCGTCTGTAAATAATACGAGTTACTATCTAGCAACTATGGGTTATTAAACAGATAGCTCTGTAGTTATTTTCTCTCGAATTGGAGTTATTTTTCTTGAAGTCTGTGGGTATTTCCTCTGTGACGTACATCTTGCACATAAGGATGGAACAATTTCTTCATGACTGGCTTTCCTAATAGTATCAGAAGTTCAAACGGAATATCATCTACTCATCTACTTATTTCGATTCAAATCTTTCAGTGCTCTGCCTAATTATTCTCACAGTATCGTATCTCCTATCTCACCTTCTTTTACTTCTTCTTCCATCTCTACAATACTGCCTTCATTTCTCTTCTTTCAGTTCTTTTCTTAGTACTGGTTTTCCATCTGAGCTCTTGATATTCATGCAGCTGCCTTTCTTGTCTCCAAACGTTTCTTTTATTTTCAACCGGGCGCCACTTCGGCGACTTGCAAGTTTATAACCTACCCCTATTTTCCAGATAACTAATCGCTGCAGTCCTTGCAGCACTATCGTACATGTTTCTATGCCACAACCAAATCACAGCACTTAATTTAATCTGGTTCCTATGCCCTAAAGCCTGTTAAATGCACACCACTTCAATCACTTCGTTAGCGTAGGTATCATGTTGGCTGGAAGAAGGAAAAGGAAGCAATCTTAGGATTTTACGTCCCGTCGACAGCTTGGTCATTAGAGACGGAGCTGACGCTCGGAGTTTTGGGTAAGGATGGGGAAGGAAATCGGCCGTGCCCTTCGAAAGGAAGCATCCCAGCATTTGCCTGGAGTAATTTAGAAAAATCGCTGAAAACTAAATTTGGATAGCCGGAGGTGGTTTTGAACCACCATCCTCCCGAATGCGACTCCAGTGCGTTACCACTGCGCCACCTCGCTCGGTCATGTTGATTGGGGTCAACGACAGAGGTCCAGATCGATATTCTCCGACCAACACCACTTCATTGTGGCAAGTCAGTCTACTCCTGGGTCCTTGTCGTATTGTCACGATACAGGGGAGACAGCATTACGTAATTGATACAGGATCTGGAATTGGAATCATTACAACAACGGCGCTTATCGCTGCGGCGTGGGCTACTTACGAAACTCCAATCGCCAACATTCTGCTCCGAATGCGAAAATATATTGTTGCCACCCACTTACATAGGTGGAAATGATCATCAGAATAAAAACGAGAAATCAGAGCCCGAACGGAGAGATTTAGGTGTTCATTCTTCCCGCGCGCTATTCGAAAATGGAATGGGAGATTAAATAGTATAACGGTGGTTCGATGAACCCTCTGCCAGGCACTTAAATGTGATTTGCAGAGTATCCCAGGTAGATGTGGATGTACCCCTGACTGAGTCGCTTCAGTCACGGTCTGCACGGCCATTACGGTCGGGGGTTCGAATCCCCCCTCGGGCACGGATATTTGTGCCGTCCTAGTTCGTAAGTAGTTCATACGTAGTTTGTAAGTTTAGGGACTGATGACCCCGTAGTTAAGTCCCATAGGCTTTACAAACATTTGAACATTTTCAATTTGGATGTACCCCAAGTTAGTGCGGAGACCGATGGGAACACGTTACTCACCGCAGAATGTCCATGAATGTAATCGCTATGCCTAGACGTTAAAACATGCGCAGGCAATATGGGCAAAGGGCGAACGACGCCGCATGTCTTTGCGCGAGATATCGTCAAGGCGCGGCCGGACAGGTATCGACTGTCGACTCTGGATCATATCTGTCTGCTTAAAGGCCCCTACAAACGTTCCGATTTGTCGGGACTCATTTATCGGCGGTCCGATAAATTGGACGTGTGGAGGCGCTTCCCGACCAACTTCGCTTGACGGGTTGTTGGTCAGGTGTGGCCGTCCGACATCCGACCCCCACCACTTCACCCGAAAAATTGTACCGTGTGTAGCGCTTCTCGATCAATTTCCATGTCTGCGGGCGTCTGTACAGCGAACATGCGAAAACAAAAACAGTTCGACAAACAGACACCAGAACATGGTGGCGCTGCGTGCAATTGGTCGGAACGTGTGTGGGCTTCTACCAATTGGTTGGTTCGTTAAACATCTTGATGGTCGTACGACGAATCGGACCGTGTGTAGGAACCTTAAGGATGCGGTACATCCTGAATTCTCTTTATAGACTACAATGCCCGTACACACAGGACCGCAGGGTTATGGGACACACCAGCAATTGAAAATACTGAACGTATGGAACGACCTGCGTACTCCCAGGGCCTAAGCCGATTAGGGAACGCCTGAGACTGTTTTGGTAGCTGTGTTTCTCAAGGAACACCTCCTCCCCATACCACGAAAGAACTGAAGACTACTTCTGGAGAGGAGTTACATAATAGCCCCTGAGGACTCTTCAGCAGTTTTGTAGGCAGCATGATAAATGGGTGCAAAGTATACAATAGTGCCTGAGGAGGACCTGTTGCTTACTGAGAGACTGATATCGATCTTTATTCTAAGAGTCTGACTTGTATAAAATCTGAAAGTTTTTATGTCTGTGATTCTGGTTTCCCACGTGGTAAAATTCGTTACATGTTTACATGTTTGTAAAGCTTTTGGGTCTTAAATGCGGGGTCATCAGTCCCGAAACTTACAAACTACTTTTGAACTAACTTATACTAAAGACAACACAAACATCCATGCCCGAGGGAGGATTCGAACCTCCGACGCGGGAGGTCTCGCGTTCCGCAACGTGGCGCTCCAAACCGCTCGGCTACTCCCGCGCGACTTAAAATTCGTACCAATTATCGTTATACACCTTTGCGTATGTACTGTGCTTCATGTCGTCAATTATTGCCTGTGATTATTCTTGCCCAGCAATGTTTCTGTTCTTCAACTACAACCAAGCAGTATAGGTGTTACAAACTTATTTCTGTCCGTTAATACAAGGCTATAATGCCCTGTTAACCATTACATGCATCTCAGTTTATAATACATCTTTTGAGGCCAGGTTCTTATTATTAAAATATAATATAAACTTTTCATTCCATGCGAATGAGGTCCATGTTATTTACCACTTGTGGAACGCACATTAGCATATTTCTTTACTTTTAAACAGCGGTGTAGATAATGGGGGAAAGAAGGGGCTCAAAAGAATCTCACCTCCCTCTCCTAAGCCTAACGATCTATTTTTTCTAATTATTTCAAATGTTATAATAATAATAATAATAATAATTTCGTGTGGCTCATTGTCCTGGTGCAAGTCTTCCAATTGGACGCCACTTCGGCGGCTTGCATGTCCCTAGCTTACCCCAGTTATCCAACTGGGGAAAGGGGACCTACAGCTTAACGTGGAATCCGAACCATGAGTCGTTTCTGGCGACTCCTCACATCGTTGAGAGGTGAAGGATTGGTTAAAGGGCATACTAAAAAAGACCAAGGTCCGACTGGATTACGATCCCGCGACCCTTCGCTTTCCAGTCCAGCGCTTTACCCCAAGATATTTTAACCGATGAAACTGCTTGACAGTTGAGTTACTGGTATTTTTGATACCCAAATGCTCTTGAGAATTGAGCCCCCTTTCCCCGTCTCTCAGAAGACAAGACAAACGAACCCTTCAGAAGAATTAATTACCTACGGTCCTGCTTGTAAATATTAAAGTTATATGTATGTTTGTTTGATGACATGTCGTACATCCTCCAGCATGCAGCAGATGTTGAAAGTGACTACCAGGCATCCCTTGTCCCTTCTGGGCACTGGTCAGAAAGTCGGTGAACGCCGATAGAAGCTGGAAAGATTGAATGTCTGCCCTCTTATTCGAAATGTTCTGCTGCAGATCCTGAAGACTTGGAAGGTTGTTGCGTCACATCTTGGACTGGACAGTTACCCACACCATGTAATTGCACACCAACAGATTAGGTGACCTGGATGGCCAGCTACGGCTAGTCAAAGTATCACTACTGTGGCATTGGTAATAAGTGTGCCACAAAAGTGTAATCGCGTGATTAGAAAATATCGCTCAATGCGTAAATGAAACCTGAATCCTATAATCATATTGTATTCTCTCTGATTACCACTACCTACCAAAGACCACAAGTAATGTACAAAATCCTGCGGATTTGTTCAATTTGGCTGGGATGCATAAACTATGTTTCAATTTTGACCCTGCACTGCAGGATAGCTGCAGTATGTCCATTCTTCTGATAGGTATACAAATTATCACTACGCCAAGGGCTATCCAAAACATCTTTCGCCTTATTTCTGATCAATCGACCCCGAGATATGGTCCCTGAAGAATCGCGTTTTCGTACACGGCGTTTTCGAGCATATTAATACCTTACACTGTCGTGACGGAATGATTTTTGAACAAATTTAGTGACTTTTAAGCACCAGTAAGAAATTTTCAGCTGTGTTCCTATTAAAACGTAGTCCTCTTGATGAAACTTCGACTTCTTAATCACTTTATTGAAAGAAAAACACTCCACAACCTTTTTTCTGTACTTGAGAACTATGGGGATGTCGCGACGTCCCCTCTCCATGTCCCGAGTGTCTGGATATTTTAAATATATAGTTTATGAAATAAAAATTACAGTGATCTGTTCTATTTGAAACTAAATTCCAACAATTATTGTGCTGTGTTTCAGGTTGATGAAGAACGTCCTCATCAAGGTAGCTCGAAACTGCGAGTCTTCCACCAGTTTTCGTCCAGTGTAGAATCGAGACCATAATCCGTTTGCAAGAGACCACTGTCATCCTGGAATCCACGCTTCTGCGACCCGCTGCCTACGTAAAAATGTACTGCCGTCTGTCTCTCCTTATGATTAAATTATAATAAAAGTATTAATTTTCAAAAAATTTAGCACTGATTTTACTTTTTAATCGAGTCTATTATGCTCCCTACACATTTCCGAGCTGGCTCGTGCCAGAGATCTAGTTACCTAGCACTGTTCGATGTGTACATTACTTACCTATTGCCTCCTAAGCAGTTGTTGTCTCCTGATCAAATGTTTATAAGCTTATGGGACTTAACTACGGGGTCATCAGTCCCTAAACTTACAAACTACTTATGAACTAACTTATACTAAAGACAACACAATCATCCATGCCCGAGGGAGGATTCGAACTTCCGACGCGGGAGGCCGCACGATCTTCAACGTGGCGCTCCAGACCGCTCGGCTACGCCCGTGCGGCAGTTGGCTTCTGATCTGTGATTAGGACCTGCAAGAAAAATATATAAAAATTATATGTTTCTACCCATATTTAGCACCTCTGTATATTTTTATTGTTGCTACACGAATCTATGTAACATTACTTCATTTCTGGCACTAGCAAGTTCAAAGAAGCAGTTGAAAAAAGCAAATACTTTTTCGGAGTGATGGGAATTGATGCTGCGTGCTGAGAAAAAACACAGGTAAGTGAGTGACTCGCAATATACGAATATGTGTGTAGCTCGTGTGTGATAAAGAAACCGCCGTATGTCATTTTATATGCGTTTTCCTTTAGACGGCAGCCTTAACTTTTGTTTTTCTTTTGCATAGAAAATAAAGAAAAGAACCACTGCTCAGAATGATTTAAAATCCTAAGGACATATTGTCTAAGAAGAAGAAAGGTGTGAAAATAAAAAAATTTAAAAAAAAATTACAGAAAAATTATAGACTAGATTGTGGTGTAAGCGTCTTGAAGTAAATGTGTTCGGTTACAAATGATAAATGGATCGCAACAGCTGCGGTGTAAACTATGTGCATGGCTGCAGAACTCTTGCATTCAGCAGTTTTTACTTAGCTAAGCCCATCCACGAAGGAAACGTCATAACCAGACCTGATGGGAGAAATATGGTTTTTGTCCTGAATCCAGTAACCGTATAAAAAGCAACAATGAAATTATTTTTAATTGTCCTGAGGCAAACATTCCATAAAAAATAGTTAAATTGGTTTTTAACCGTCATAAGATTAGTACAAGTTGTGTTCAGTATGATGTCCAACGTTTCCTGCAAAAAGTTGAAACAATGAACAGCGTGTTCTACAATAAATTGGAGTGTCACATTTAAAATACGTTGCCCAGTGGTTACCTTCAGTTTAGCTACTTCTCTAATCTGAGTACACAGTAATCATTCAGACACTCCAATAGTCAAAAGTCACTCAGATTTGGACCAGATGATCTGGACAGCCAGGCTGTAGGGAAATGATAGGTAACATTGCAGCATTTTCAAAAATACCTCTGCAGCAGCTGCTACACTGGCCGTGAAATGCATGAAATTTATCCTACTCACTGAACTATGGACCGAACTGTCCAGCCAATTCCCGCCTGTCTGCCACGTGGAAGTGGAGACCACAGGCAGCGCTGCATGTACAGAGCGTAAAGTCTGTTCAAAATTACTTTATGATTGATAGTTCTTCAGGAGCATGTGGAGAAAGGACCAGCCTTGCCAATGTCAGTTAACGAATTCCCCAAAAATCTAGGTGAAATTCCCCAAATTTGTGCAGAAACTTTTACCGATTCCCCTCAAATTCCCCACTTAATAGATTACAAGTTTTCTCGTACTCGTCTTGAGCATACTAGTGATTACATTATTTCATAACCATAAAAAAAGGTTTTTTTTTTCTTCAAAAATTTAAGTATTTTCAAGACAAAGAAAAATTATAGCAATTCGAAAGGCCACAAAAATGTTTTGTACATGGCGTCAGATGTCGAATTTATTTATAGTCGATTTACAAGCCTTAAAGGCGTTATAGATGTCGATGATTTTGAGCTATGAACATTTTCATCGCTATCATGTATGACGGTATTCGCAATGCCCACAAATTGACAATAAAAAACCTTTCACTGCTTTAATTACTATTGCACAGTCGTTGACAGAATTTGCGAGACACCTCGCCTAAACACTATGCACAACCGCAAAGTTTTGCTGCCTGTTGGGAAAGTATAAACAGGGAACACGATGGTACATACTGTCGACTACACGTGAATCAGACACGAAATCTGACAGGTAAACAGTTATCTTCCAGTATCGCAACCAGTTGTAACAACAAGCGCGCTTTCTGTGCAACGTGAAGGGGACTTCGTAAACGGATTTTAGAAACTGCTTCGCGTTTTGGTTATGGTGTTTTAGGCTATTCGCGACCGACACATTCCTTTTCAGATTTCTTTTCTTATAGTTTCAGTGAACGAAGGCAGCAATAAGAATTGAAATGCTGCAGTTCGTGAATATTGTCGGACATTACTGACGCATTCGAATGGAAAATGTGCAGGCGTAACATGGCATTAACTGAATTGGAAGACAGGAAGCAAATTATCGACATTCGTCTCTACTTAAAGTAACCTTCATCACACAAGTTCAAAGCGACAAATGTCTAGTGGGTGCTACACCAGCACACTTGCTGGAGTCACGCTATAATACCTATTCATTGTGCGAGCAGACAAAACAGATCCTGTTCTAAACACTTTGTTAGGAAGCGCTAAGGGTTACAGTGCACCATGATGTTCGGAGTGATCGCGTGATGGTTTCTGCCCACCGCCTCGGTGTGGCAGATCGCTGATGGTATTTTCGAGAGTGAAGATATCATTCTATATGTCATTTCCACTGGTTCTCTTTCGGTTGATGTTGCAACTAAGACATCAGCATAAATTTATCAAACATAAGCCAGCTGTGTTACCACAAATTACAGTTTCCCTCAGAGAAACGGTATTGCTGTAATACGTTATCGGACATAGTTGATCGACCCTGGAGCAAAAGAAAAATAAGCACTAGAGTTGCAGGATATAGTGGTCATGAAATTTATAAATTGCACATGTAATACAGAAACGAATATTACAACTGAACCAGTAAGAATAGCAAACTCATCCAAAAACTATTAATGTGGACAAGTGACTGAGAACATCCACAGCTGCATCTAACTGAACATAGGCATTCGACCACAAATTGGGCCGCTATGATACCAAATACGGTTATGCCAAATGAATGTGCTAGAACCAAACTATGCTAAAAGATAAGCTTATTTATTATATCTCACCAAAAGGCCAACTACTGATCAGCAAGCAACAGTTCTATTACTGCCTTTCTCACACTTTTCCTTTATTTTAAATATGGCTCATTATGTTGCTCCTGCAACAAAGACAAACACACATGATAACTTAGTAATTATCTGTATCTCAAACATTGTGAGGAAATTATTGTTGTTGTCAGTCATAGTCTTATTTCGTAACCATAAAAATATGTTGATAATACGAAATGATACATGTGCAACAGAGAATTGTGCTGCATCAAATGAATTTTTAAACTATCGTATCCAACCCATAATTATATTTTTAATCCGTATCTTTCAATAACGACGCAAAAGCTACGGTTTTTGTGTCAGCAACATTAGGTACATTAAATCTCTGTGACATTCAAATCCGTAGTGGTTTAATCTAATCGAGTTTCACTCCAGACAGTAGTACGAAGACAAGAATACCTGCGAACCCGGTGGTCGCCACTTGGCATCCTCTGAGGTTAAGAAGTTCTTTTGGTGTGAGTTTGTCACTGGCAAGTATCGAACACGTGACATTTTGCATACTAATCCAAAACATCATCCCGCCAAACAACCTGCACCTACAAATACCACATGCAGAAAGTAGACGTCTGATCAATCACGCCGGCCGCGGTGGCCGATGGGACTGAGGCGCTCCAGTCACGGTCTGCACGGCCACTACGGTCGGGGGTTCGAATCCCCCCTCGGGCATGGATATTTGTGCCGTCCTTAGGATTAGTTAGTTCATAAGTAGTTTGTAAGTTTAGGGACTGATGACCCCGTCGTTAAGTCCCATAAGCTATACAAACATTTGAACATTTGATCAATCACCTTAGAGTCGGCCATCTTTTCCAAGAAGCAGGCAATAATTTGATACTGCGAACAGCAAAACCAAGGAGGTAGAATAACTTGTAAAATCTCGAGCCTAAGAGTCTACTTCTGGTGTTTCTTCATCGTAGCGGGAGTCTTACTATGTGAAAATAAGGAGACAAATGAAGAAAAATAAGAGAAGTAAAAGATTCGAACGCTGATCTCTTGGATTTACAAGCTGACGCCGTTCATTCTGATAAGAACGCTGAGTAGTAGGACAGCATTAGACACCGTGGTTTTCTTTACTGTGCAGAATACAAAACCACGGTTTTTCGTCAAAAAGGTGCGTGGTTTCCAGTTAAGATCTGCCACATCTGATAGGTAGTAGGCCTGTGTTCCTACAGAGGATCGAAAAACGGCTATCGCGTCGGCGTAAATGCGCAGTTGCGTAAGATGAAGTCCTACGATCGAGGCGATATCCATAGCAGGTTTATTTTTAATATGCACTCATTTGCACGGGTGCACGAGGAGACAATTTTCAATCCATATATTTCACGTACTTATCTTTTCGGCTCAGTAACAACTTTTGAAGCAATTATAGTACTCTTCACTCATATCACTCAGATCATATGACGACTTATAATAACAAAGAGAACTTTTGGATGACTGTTCGAAATGGACAGTCTATTTGTGTGCAGATGTTCCGAGCAGATTATCACTGCCACCGGAAAAATGCAACAGAGATCCTATGAATCATAACGTAAATTTGTACCACAGACAGATGATGTTTTGATCATGTTTCTACTTTCCTTAAACCCAAGTTTCAGGGCACAAATCGTATGCATTTATAAATATCAAGCATTATAGCAGCCACAATTTATTTGTTGAAATAGGTGCATACTGAAAAACGCTGCTACAACGACAATCTTCGAATACGATTGTCTCGACGAAGGCTGATAATTGCCCCAGATGCGTTTGCGTGTTTAAAGTACAGGTCTCTGGATGGGTCTTACCTACTTGGCCCAAACTGTACTAGAAGAAACAGGAATATGAACTTTTTAAATTCCTACATCTCCCCTGTGTAGGCCATAGGAAAAGAGAAACCCCGCCAAAATTTTCCAACTACAGATAGGCGCAGTATTACCTAATCTTGAGGATCAGCATTGCTGATGTCGGTGTTCCGTAGTGGCTAAGCGATTAGCTTTTGAATGAAACAGCACGGTTTCGAAACCCGCCCCTTCCGAAATATTTTTCTTATATTATCCCTTGCAGTTTTAACTATTAATTATGAAATTTCAGTGCATAATTAATATAATCGGTATCTTTATAACTAATTTAATTAATTAACATACTTTATTTAAGCATTTAATTTTCATAATTCGAGGAAGTTTTAAATGAAAATAATATTTCCAAAAATTATAGCCGGTATTTATATGCTAAAGTAATATTACATTCCCTAGGGAGTTCATCGTCAAAGAAACAAAGTTTACACTAAGCATACTTCATCAAAGTGTTTTAAGCAAGAAATTTTATCCGATATATGCTTCGGTGCAAGGCATACGTCATTCAAGTTTTTAAGTAAATGACTTTTCACTGTTGATTTTGGTGTTTACCAAGTGTATCGAATCATTAGGGTAGAAACAGGGGGACTGAACTGATGCCATACGATTGAATGTGTTTTAATTGAGCCTCCTCTTGACAACAACCTTGGGGAACACTGAAGTGTTTAAGTAAACTTAAATTTCACAATTAAAAGGTTAACATTGATAGCGATAATATAAAATAAACAAGAATCTAATAAGTACCGGGAATCGAACCTGGGCCACAAAATTTGAAATCCAAGCGCTTGTCCACTACGCTAGTCACACTCGTCCAAGACTGGGATTCTATAAACAGCTCACATAGCACTTATTTCTATGTCGGAAACTTTCGCGACCATTTTCGCTCCTGCGGGAATTCTGATGGTGAAACAAAGTATGCTGTTGTATGAACAAAAAATACAGTAAGTTTCGAACGTCTTGTCGTGTATTGGACACGGCTTCAAGAAGAATTTGAAAGTATTCTCGGCTATGACCACAAAGTTTTTCCCGGCGTAATAACTGTTTGTAATCTTCTGGGGTTTGCAGCCGGATATTAAAGTCAACTTGACACAATATTTCATCAGCATCTCGTTACTGGGACTGTATCTTGAAGGAATCCATAGAGATTCGATTATCTGACAATCTGATTAACAGAGACAAAGGCTACCTTCTTAGTAAATCCTGGAACCCTGTGTTATCAGATGTTAAAAAACAACGGTTGGTACTTCAGAAATGTGAATAATAATTTTCTTTATCATCGATTATCGATTTCGCCGGACTCTACCACCGGAGCGCTGTATGTCTTGAGGCCAGAGGGCAGTTACTGTCACTTCTTGCGCACGCGCTATGGGTCTTCCTCGATGTATAAAGGAGCCGCCGATTGCACTGGGAACTCAGTTCCGGCGAGATTGTCTATCAGCAAGCTCATCTGAGGATGGCGGGCAGTTGACTTTAGTATCCGGCTGCGAACCCGAGAAGATTACAAACTAATCTCGTATAAGTTCCATTACACCACGACCAAAGTTGGTGGCGATTACCTTGTGTACTATCGACATACTGGGAATATTACGACTATATATCGTACAAAGAGCTTTGCAACCTACTTCGAGGGGGAAAAAAAAAAAAAAAAAAAATTCTCTGACCTGAAAGAAAAAAAAAATCATATATTTACTTACCATCAACAATAGTTATGATAAAAAGTTTCATTTTGTTTTATTTTTTATTTGGCCTTCATCACCCTTCCAGATCAACCTGCTCTTTCCACAATGCTTTTTTTTAATACTTGTTTCGTCTTCTGTATTATAATTGTTCACACTATGTTAATTAATTTATTTACTAAATTAATCTTGAAACGTAATACTATTCTCCCTCTTTGAAAAAAATACACAATAATAAAATGAAATCATAGGTTAGAACGTTAATGCATACTGCATGCGCTTTAAAAGAAATTATTTATTTCAATGTTTCTATTCTAGTGAATAGAAACTGTTTGACACGTTTGCTTTTTTGCCTATGGTAGACAAACGTTGGATCTTATGAGTAGCACGTCGTGCAGGAGTAGCCGACCGGTCTGGAGCGCCACCTCACGGATCGAGCGGTTTCCCGCATCGGAGGTTCGATTCCTCCCTCGGGCTGTGTGTGTCGTCCTTAGGTTAGTTTAAGTAGTTTGTAAGTCTAGGGACTCATAACCAACCTAGTTTGGTCCCATAGAGTTACAAACATGTACATTTATGAGTAGCATGCTTACACCGTTACATACGAAACCATTATAAATAAATAAACTTCTTCTGCTAATGTTGCTCAGAATTACGTACAATCGCCGCCTTCTGCTTCCGCAACGATTCGAAGCCTATTGGGTATTCTTGTTTATTATATATGTGTCCAAAATAACAGATACACGCCAATATAAGTATTCACACGCGAAGACGGCGTTTGCTTCAGTCACTTCACCACAGATACGGTCATACGTTCGTCCTCGCACGGGAATCCGTAACGGCTAGTGTAAGAGGGCATGGACGATAGGGGCGCTGCAGTCATAGCGTGCGACTTGTGGGAGTTTGAGACGGACGCTGGGCGAGCACGGGTGGTTAAGCCGACTGCTGGCCCGAAGCGGGAGACCCGTGTGCGATTCCCATTCCGGCTCACAATTTCACTTGTCGACATTATTTAATTTCAATGCCCTAAAGCAGCCACTGTCAATCCTTTCCTTCCTAATCAATCTTCCTTCAACTCCTTCATAAATAACTGCAAACTCTTGTTTCTTTTTCTGTGGGCCTCCTTATCTCCGCTTCTAGCCTGAACGTCGCTCTCAAATTACGTCTTCATCGGCGATCTTTTACTCTATATTCAAACGTATATCATGTGTTTCAAAAATAATTTTGCACAACCACGTATTTTTAGAGATTGATTGAATTTATAAAATGAGTACTTCTTCTCTCGGAAAAATAAATATTATGAATCCTGATAGAAAGAGTGTGTGTCCACTTTAACTTACAGTTTTTCCTTAAAATAAAAGTAAATAAAACTTCTTTACAAGAAATAAATTATCTGATTGGTTAAAAAACGAAGAAAACAACAACAAATCTCTACTAATACTGCTCAATAACGCCAGTGACAAACTCACACCAAAAGATCTCCTTAACCTCAGGGGATGCCAAGTGGCAAATACGGGCTCGCCGTTATTCGGAATTATTGTCCTCGTACTACCGTCTGATGTGAAACTCGATTAGATTAACCACTACTGATTTGAATGTCACAGCGATTTAATGTTCCTAATGTTGCTTACACAAAAACCGTTGCTTTCGCGTCGTTATTGAAAGATATGGAATAAAAATATAATTATGGGTTGGATACGATAATTTAAAGATTCGTTTGATGAAACACAATCCTCCGTTGCACATGTATCATTTCGTATTATCAATATATTTTCACGGATACGAAATAAGACTATGACTAACAACAATAATTTCATCACAATGTTTGCGATACAGATTATTACTCAGTTATCAAGTGCGTTTGTTTTTGTTACATAATGAGCCACATTTCAAAATAGAAGAAACTGTGAAAAAGACAGTAATAAAAGTGTCGCTTGCTGGTCAATAGTTGGCCAATAGTTGGCCATTTGGTAAGATATAATTAATATGCTTATGTTTCAGCATAGTTTAGTTCTCTGGACATTCATCTGACGTAATAGTTTCTAGTATTATAACTGCCCAATATGGGGTCGAATGCTACCATTAGGTATTTTAAAAAGACATGGACTATGAATCAGTTAGATGCGGCTGCGGAAGTTCACTATCACTTGTCCACATGGGTGGTTTTGGATACATTTGCCGTTCTTACTGTAGCAATTGTAATATTTGTTTCTGTATTGTATATGCAATTTATAAATTTCATAACCACTATATCCTGCAACTCTAGGGCTTATTTTTCTTTGAGGACCGTTAGAACTTTTGTTCCAGGGTCGATCAACTATGTACGATAACTTATTACAGTAATAAAATTTCTCTGAGAGGAACTGTAATTTGTGCTAACACAGCTGTCTTATCTTTGTTAAATTTATGCTTATATCTTATTTACAACATCAACCGAAAGATAACCAGTGAAAATGACATATAGAATGATATCTTCACTCACGAAAATACCACCAGCGATCTACACGCCAAACGGTTAGCGTTTTTATAGTGCGACCGAGGCAGTGGGCAGAAACCGTGACGCGATCGCTCCGAACATCATGGTGCACTGTAAACCATTAGCGCGTCGTAACAGTGTTTAGATCAAGATTTGTTTTGTCCGCTCGCACAATGAATAAGTGTTGCAGCGTGACTCCAACAAGTGTGCTGGTGTAGCACCCACTGGACATTTGTCGCCTTGAACTTGTGTGTGGAAGGTTATTTTAAATATCTTGTGATTCAATTAATGCTATGTTACGCATGCACATTTTGCATTCAAATGTGTCAGTAATGTCCGACAACATTCACGAACTGCAGCATCTCAATTCTTATTGCTGTCTTCGTTCACTGAAACTATAAGACAATAAATGTGGAAAGGAATGTGTCGGTCGCGAATAGTGTAAAACACTATGGCAAAAACGCAAAGCAGTTTCTAAAATCCGTTTGCGAAGTCCCCTTCACGTCGCAGAAAAGACACGCGTGGTCTTACAGTTAACTGTGATACTGAAGATAACTGTTTTGCTCTCAGATTTCGTGTCAGATACACATGTGATCGACAGCTTGTATGATCGTGTTCCCTAGCTGTTTATACTTCCCAACAGGCAGTAAAACTTTGCGGCTGTGCATAGCAATTAGGCGAGGGGTCTTGCGAAGTCTGTCTACGACTATACCGTCACACACTGATTTACTGTCAAGGCTGGTAGGAGATAGAAAGTAGCATGAAAACTTCCGAACTACCACCGACGACTTCACATCAGAATATAGGCACAGGTACATTTAAAAAGTGAACAAGTTATATAAGAGCTGTTAAAAAGAATTGAAACTAATTTAGTAACCTATCTTAGGATTAGTTTCTGCTTTTTTATCTACATCTTTTAAGCGCAAATTATCAATTTCCCAAGGAAAGTAAACGAAAACAGTCGAACACATTATAAAACACGCAATGCCTTAAGAGCTGAAAGGTGGCGACGGACTACAAGCCCGTTCGCCCAGCAAATAGAATGTGGAAGGGACTCAATGATTTGCTCTCCAAATCTACAAAACAGCTTTTAGTCGCATGCGCTCAGCCATTGTTATTTTCAGTCTCGCTTTATATATATATATATATATATATATATATATATATATATATATATATATATTGCTGTTCGTTAGTCTCGCTAAAACTGGTGAACGGCTGAACCGATTTGGCTAATTTTAGTCTTGAAATATTCGTGTAAGCCCAGGGAAGGTTTAAACGGTGATAAAATGTGGAAAAGTTGTCCGGAAAAAAGGAAAATCGGGAGAAACTGAAACAGTTTTTTCAGTGAGCTATCGATACCATTCGTCGAATTGCGAAAAAATTTAGAATATTTCATGTTGAAAGCAAGAGGAAGGTTCGCATCAAATAAAAATTTGGAAAAGTCGCCCGGAAATTAGTAAAATTTAGGAAATACCAAAAGCGATTTTTTTCTAGGAATAATCAATTGCCACGTGGTTGTAAGAGTATGACTGGAGTACGGCTTGACAGGACAAGGTTTGTATGGAATAATATTTTAGGAACTCTCCACTTTACATAAAAGGAATAATGCATTTTTAGAAGTTAATTATAACTTCTGGAAAATAGTTAAGAAGTCAAAGAGTAAATATCTTTTCCAGAGAGTAATTATTGTTCGATATTTCGCTTTATATACTCAAAATCAAAAAATATCTTGCATTACACACTTTCTAAAGTATCTTATCCGGTACTTCAGCGCTCAAGCTGTCTCCACACCAGATTTCATCACAATACATTCAGTGGTTTATGTAATGATATATAGCCAAATCGGTTCAGCCATTCTCGAGTTTTAGCGAGACTAACGAACAGCTATTCATTTTTATATTTGACAGTTCATATACGGGTTCAGATCGTGTAAAGCGAACTTTACTCTTTCAAAGTATATTTCTGAACGCACACAACACAACTTCCAAGTCATTATTTTACACGTTTTAAATCTAAATTTTCCTCACAATTTTACCATATTTTATGACCGTTTAAACTTCTCTGAACTTCCACGGACGTGACACGAACATTATCCTGGACATGTGTGCGTGATTTGCCCACTCTTTCCGCCCACTATTGAGCAGATACTTAGACTATCTGACAATGCCTTTATAAAGCTACTGGGTCCAAAAAAGGTATGATTTAAATTAATATGGTTTATATTAAGAGGTAGGTGATACGAAGATCGCCGGATCATCTTGTTTCTATAATAAAAGAGTATCTACTTTGTTTATACGATACTGCGTGAAATTTTCTGTATGAAACTCATTCTGAGCTTAAAGTCAATAGAATGAACACCAGCTATAAACTCACCCACCATCAAATAATCGATCTCACAGCTAAAATGTGTTAATAAATACGAGGGTTAGAACTTACATAGTGGCAACTATTTATTCACAACCGATACAAAAGTGTTATATGTTTGCAACTTTTACTGTCCTTCAAAGTAGTCACAAACGTTGTGTAGAATCAGTTTCCAGCGATGTGGAAGGCGTATTATACCGTTAGCAGAGCCAGTTCTGTTGATGGTGCGAATGGACCGGACTACTGCCTGTCGAATCTCTGGAACATTTCTGAAGCGAATGCCACAAAGTGGTTCCTTCATCTTCGGATCAAATCAAAGTCTAAAGGACTTAAGTCCGGGGGAATATCGTGGATGATACAGTACTTTCCAGTCCCATCGACTGAACAGAGCAGCTTTCGCTGTATGCGCCCGTGCATTGTCGTGCAAAATGATGGGTGGGTTGCGCAGAAAGTGTTGGCGCGTCGATCTCTGTCCACTAACGCGGCAACAGTATGCACTTCTTCTTCAGAGATGCTAGGACGACCTGACCAGTGCTTGCCTGCCACAGTTTGCCGACCTTCGTTGAAGGCTTTTACCCAAAGTGCCACTGTTCTGTACAGCAACGTCAATTCCCTGCTGCCTCTTGAAGCCCTTGATGACACTGTCGTGCTGTATGACCTCTGGTACATTCAATCTTGATCCACCTCCGTTGTTTCCTTTTTTCGAAAACATAGTGACACCTTTACGTTAGTCCCCTCGCACACAGGTGACTGTGTTTCCCTACTTTGTACACACGCCGGAGACTTGGAACGGGGAAGTCCAGTTTCTCGGAGGTAAGGTAGGTATGTCAACAACGTGTGCTATCAGCGACAATAGTAGATTCCATTTCATAGTGTCTCCACAGCAGTATTGCCACTATTTACGTTCTAACCCTCGTAGTAAAACGTTAAAGCCCCTGATTATTCCCCACGTAATGGCAATGCCCTAAATATCCCAAAAGTAACTGAAATTCTTCACATTTTGGGAAAATTTCCCACAAATCGGCTATGCTGGGCAGGGCTCATAATTGCCACGTCCCACAGGGAACACGTGCGTAATCTCACCATTCATTCAACTTACTCAAACACGCAAACTATTCCCTGTATAAACATGGATCACACATCCGCGTATTCTGGAAGAACGGCATTATATTTTCATTTATTTGTATTTGCGGTAGTAGATTATTAACAGCAGCCCAGGAGTGACCATGGGCTCCAAGGCGCCTTGTTGCGGAGTGCGGGTCTGCTCCTCGTCGGAGGATCGAGTCATCCCTCGGCCATGGGTTTGTGTGTTGTCCTTAATGTAAGTTAGTTTATTTATGGACTCTTCCGTCCGTTCTTGATGGAAAATAGACATACTAAATAACTGTGTACACTACATATTTGTTCCACAATAATATTTATTTTGTTGTAAACTAGCTTTCTTAGGCCATCTTCAGGAAATGCGTTACTCTGCTGTCAGCCGTAAACTAGTTTTGCAATATGATGGAATGCATATAAAAATTGACACAAAATAGGCGTAGTGGATACCGCATTATTTTCGAGCAGATGCGCATGAGCGGTGGTTCGCGACCCGCCACACGCAATTTTTTTATACATTCCAACAAATCGCAAACATAGTCTTCTGACGCACATAAGCTGACGAGCCTTTATTTGTTTTTCGAGTGGTACTGCGACTCTCGCCTCAGGTGTTTCGTGTAATGTGGCCTAGTATCACACATTCGTAGAAAACGGCAAAGTACGTTTGACAAGCAACAGTGTAGATGTCTATGCTGATTGACAAAAGTACTTTACTATTTTTTGCGAATATGTCTTGATGTTAAAAAATGTGGTTAAGGGGAGTCGGAGGTGCTTAAATCCAATAGATGACATTCACTACATCTGTTGTCATATTGAGTTCTTTTATATAAAGTTGTTTACTCACAGCTATTAGATGATGTTTGCTAATATTTTTGTCAGTGCTTTCGACATAAAATATATATGGACCCGTATCTGTTTTCGTATATGTGTTATGTGGAGTTAATTGTACCACTTAAGTTATTTGCCTGTATACTTTCAATACAGTTATCCCCCCCAACTACTAACACTTGATTCCAATAACGCTTGATGTTAGATATGTGATGTGTTGTTTCCTGTGTTTGTTCGTACAGGAAGTTTAGCTGCAATATTGTCTTGTTGTTCTTCCCCAGTTCTTATATAAAATCTCCTGTCATCGGTATCAAAGTCTATCTGCTGATTGTCTTCAAAGGTTAACCTGATTTTTTTCTGTGAACTGTAGGTGGGCGCTGACAGTGTCACATCGTAAACAGCGCCAAGTATCATAATATAATTTGTGTCAAATTTAATTTACCAGTCAGTTTCTTCATTTTTGTTAGTACATCTGTTTTAAGAGCTTTATTCTCGCGAACATGGCAGATTTCATTTGTGCTGCTGTTTTAAAAGTTTATTCGTCCGTATTTGGTAGGTAGTGTTGAGTGCGCCAGCCTGACTGAAGTACTGGGGGAACAGTGAACCAGTCAAAATGGAGAAGAATGAACCACTAGTTCACTGTAACCCATTAATCTTTTCAGCATGATATCTGTGGGAATTCATTTTATTAATTACTTGTTTAGGTGATAATAGTAGAAAATACAAAAAGTAGCACTAGCAGTGTGGTTGTAATGACCCCTCAGAAATATGCACCACAAAATGATTCTAGTACAAAATCTGTTGATGAGGTTGTAAAAATACACAAACACAGTTCCACAACAGAATTTCCTCTCCAACTGACTTACGGTCATATCCCAAACCTGGAGGAAGTACACGAAAAGCATGCAAAAAGGGCAGAAGCATAATAGCAACTGACACACCAGTCAAAAGCCAACTTCAAGAAAGTAAGATATTTCCGCTTGAGAAGAAACAGAACCCAAAGAGTTTCAATCCAAGTTCAGAATAAGATGGAGTTCGGTTCTGATACAGACTCTGCAGGTAGCAATGCGGAAGAATTTGATGATGGTATGTTGTCAACTGATGACATTGAGTTATTGGATGATGAAGAGACGTTAGATCAATTTCTGTGTTTGACCAGTATTAGCAATGGGGTTATTTGCGTTTAGGTCTGAAAGATGAAAAGCACCCAAAGAAAGAATAACACGACAGTGAAAGAAAGGGGAGTGCCTGGTGACTTTGAAGGAAGATATTTGAAGAAAAGTATTAAAGTGGATTGTCAGTTTTTTTAGTTCAAGATGAAGAAAATAGTGTCATATATTCCTCTCCAAGCGAGTGCATAAGGATGCATTTGCTAAATCCTAAGCAGTTTGGTGTAACAAAACGACAGAACACTTACATATGTTTTTGATTTAAATGTTAAAATACTAATATTCATAGAAGTACTGTATTTAAGAAATTATTCAGTCAGTTTTATACATAACCTTATGTTCACAACAAGAACATGGATTCTTACATCTACTTGAAAGTACAGCATGATATGCAATAAAACAATTAAACGAAAATTGTAATTAGTTCATAGTTCCCCAATCGATGATTCTTTTTTCCACATACCTGGGGCACAGCAAACCAGAGAGCATTATCTAAAAAATGATTTTTTTTTTTAAATACTGAAAGACCATTAAAATTGTTGGCAACTGTTCATCAGTGGTTAATATATTTTCTAGCTGGTAACACTGTTCAAGCGCCTAAGAGTACAACTGCAAGTAAAACAAGGCCAACAAACGTCATATTCGTCCACATGAAAAATCATCGTCCATTTGATGACGAATATGGTGAGGTAGAAGAGGACTGCTGTGCTAAATATCTTCATCGGAATTATATACCTCTTTCTGAGAGAAATGCATCAGCCCCCAACGTCCACTGCTCTGGCATGCACATATACCTCCAGGCCTACGATGCGACCCAAGCATTTATGAAGAGTGGAGCTTTGGCAATCAATGATCGTTGATGTTTACACCGCGCACAGTACGATAAAGGCGCGATGTTTATAACTTACCACTACTCGGTGATATAATTAGAAACACATATAAATACTGAAATTAAATGAAACTGTGAATCTGAGTCATTTACTTACTGCATTATATTTTCTTTCCTTGTTGATGTCAGCAACATATCCAAAATCGTTCTACAAAATGTGTTTTCTTCTTCCACGTCACCAGCACTCGAACTGTACAAGGTCAGTTTTTACTTTTCTTTAAAACGATTGCAGATAATGCAACTTTTAAGAAAGAGGGAAAACAACATTGCATTATTCAAGTACTTCAAATGTATTAAGGGAAAGTATGTCACTCACTGATGTACATTAGCAACAACCTAACTACACTGCAAACTAAGAACACTAAGAAACGTCACAAGCAAAAATAAGAAAAATATGCAATATATAAAACTCAGTATATATAGCTGGTTTTGTAACAGAGAAACAGTAATTTGTTGTGCCTCAACTGTAGATGGTTTTTCGGTGTACTTATGATGCATTATTTTAATCCTCTTCTTTTTAGAGAACAGCAAGATTAAAATAGGCGGGGAGAGAAGATCGCGAAATATTAGTGGAAATCAGAAGGATACTCGCATATTTACTTGCCTGATGGGCATGGAACAAACAAGAGTGGAAGCTGAAGGCTTTTTCTATGAACCAACCATGTGGAACACATATCACTCACAGAAGGAAATGATGAGAAGTTCTCCAAACATAAGAGCAGAACCAACCTTACCTCACCAGACGCCCAGTATAGAATGAAGATCCAGAAGTCATTAGGCGGGAAACTGCTAACACACACGGGAAGCCACCGGAAGACGGAAAATCCACGAAAACAGCAGTGGTGGAGACGGACAGTGATACTCGCACAGGAGGGAAAGGCTCGCTAACTAGACTGTAACCAAAGGGTGTAGAAACCTCTTTCGTAACCTCAGCAGCTATCGACTCTGAGCCAGAGAGAACGATGCCAAGCGAGCTATCACTCCCCACATTCAAACAGCCATAGCTTCTCGCACACACTGAAAAGTAAAACAACTGCACATTCTCACAGGGACAGTGGTGTAGCAGAGAAGCCGTACTTATGCCACATTAATTAATATAATTATAAATAATTAAGATAACAAAATAAGAAAACCTATCAATATTAACTAATATTTTAACACATGAAATAAAAATGTTATTCCTCAAGCCTTGAAAAGACTGGGGTTCAAGTTTTAACAAAATGATAATCTAGCGACGTTAAATGAATTATAACTTTACAGAAATATACAAAAAATATATGGAAGACGACAGACAGTCGTCTTTCAACCCGCATGGTAAAATTCTGGACCAACACATTGGAGCCACTGTATGGCAGCGTGCACAAGGGAGTCATCATGTTCAAACCTTGTTCAACAAAGAGAGTCTTTCAGTTTCCCAGAGAGATGATAGTTACACGGAGCCAGGTCAGGACTGTAAGATGGGTGTTTCAGTGTTGTCCATTCGAGTTCTGTAATCGTTTCCATGTTTTTTTTTACTGACATGTGCCTGTGCATTGTCGTGCAACACAAAACATCCTGCTTTTGCCGATGTGGTCGAAGACGACTCAGTCAAGTTTGAAGTTTCTTCATTGACGTCACATATGCAACAGAATTTATGGTGGCTCCATGTGGCATGATGTCCACAAGCAAGAGTCCTTCAGAATCGAAAAATATCTAACCATAGCTTTTCCAGTAGAAGGTGTGGTTTTAAATTTTGTTCTTGGGTGAATTTGCATGATGCCACTCCATTGATTGACTCTTCGTCTCTGGTGAAAAATGATGGAGCCATGTTTCATCACCTGTCACAATTATTCCAAGAAATTCATCTCCACCATTCCTGTACTATTCCAAAATTTCGGTGCATACCGTTTTTCTTTGTGAGCCACTGTCAACATCCTGGGAACCCACCTGCCACAAACCTTTTTTAACGCCAACACTTTCAGTATTCTGCAAACTGTTCCTTCCCCTTTCCCAATGTAGTGTGACAATTCGTTCACTGTGATGCGTCTGTCAGCAGTCACCAATTCGTTAACTCTCTGCACATTGTCTGGAGTGTGTGCAGTATGAGGCCTGCCACTGCGAGGACGATCTTCAATATTGCCGTGCCCACTTTCATCACGTAACCTGCTTTTCCACCGACTAACTGTACTGTGATTGACAGCAGCATCTCCATACACCTTTTTCAACCTCTTGTGGATGTTTCCCACTGTCTCGTTTTCACAGCACAGGAATTCAATGACAGCACTTTTCTTCTGACGAGCGTCAAGTATAGCTGCCATCTTAGACATGCTGTGACGGCACCACTCACGGGAACAGGTTGAACTACGTTTGAAAACAAGTGGGAAGGATGTATCTACACACTGTAAAACTTTCAAACATGCAGAATGAAAACTGTATTTAAAAAAAATAGTGTGCATTTCTTTTGGAGTGACCCTCGTAAAATTATTGGCTTTTTTTCAATGGTGGCCTAGGACAGAGTAATACAACCCGTACATCGGTAAGTAATAACTTTTGTGATTCTTTTTTTAGCGGCACAGGTTCGACTCCTGGAACAGGTTGCACACAAGAGGCAATCTTTAGGACTGCCAGTGGGGCGGAGGTGGGGGTGCAGCGGGTGCGGAGGTAGTCATGTTGTTTACCAGAGCATTACTTGTTATTCGTCATTCGTCATTGTCTTACTAAGTGCAATTACATTTTTGGTGACAATCATCGCTAAGTGCCTTAGCGGGGAAAAGCGGGTGGTGGTGTTCTTTGGCTAGCAGTTGGGCAAGTGGCCTAGGGTAGGAGGTGTGGAGGGTAACAGTAACTGACCCTCATGACACTAACGTTGACGATCGATTCTCGTTGATCCAGAACTCTCATTACTAAACTACTCTTATCGCTAGCTTTCATTTCATTTACCCACACTTCTGCACTAGTTCCATCGTCTTTATGTCTCATTACATCGAAATATTACACTGCTCAACGCTGTACAAATCTTTTTTGTCAAGTGATGGATACGCTCTAACTTGGAACCAGATAAAGCGTCCCTTATTTATGAAGTATAGCATGTATACATTTCGAGCCGTTATAGATGTGCTGGTACCAATGTGGAAGGTGTCAGACTGGGATGAAATGGGATGCTGGCTGTAACCGCCTCCTGGCGCCAATAAAACATTACACCAAAGAATGCTTTTATTGATTTTTCTGACACATCATTCCAGTGATGTGTTTAGTCAGTTTTGTGACCAGCAATGCCTAACTCAGCAAGTCGGGCAGCACGAGGAGCGATGGCTTGTTGCAGAAGCACTTCTGTCGATCTGATTGTCGCAGAACTTCCGGGCAGATGTGGCACTGGTCATCCAGCTCTTACATCTGGCACTACAACACGGCGGCGTCTCGTAGCATGGTCCACCCACAAACGACAAGACAGCACAATAGTGCTGAGCACTGCAGGACCTCTGGTAATGGCGGCACGCTGTCTGACTCGCACTATGTCCAGTGCTGAGGCGTGGTGGCATCTCATAGCATGCCCCTCTTCCCACCCCCCTTGCAAACAGTGGTATGGTCCCAGTGTGGTTCTGCTGCAACAGCTGATGTCACCCTCTTAATTTCAAACCAACCAATAGTTATACTGCTGTCCCTGGTGTGTGTTCACCCCATGCTTTGTTCTTTGGTAATGTGCAGCCCAACGTGACCAACTTACAAAGTAGGCTGTGTTGTGCAGTTGAGTAAACTATTTCCACACCTGGCAGAGTGACACACTGCTCACCACCTACCATTAACTGCTGCTTCACCTCTGCCAATTTCTTCTAATTTAACCATATGCCTATGATCCACTACATTATCCCCCTGTTTGAAAGATACAGGTACAGCAATAAAGAAAGTTTTCTTGGACACTGTTCCTCTCGAAAATTCCTTACATGCTGCTTAAGAGTCTCAATGGCAGTTCACTCTTTTTGCTCACTTATTAACTTTTCAATTCAGGTTCCATGGTTTGATTTAACTCTCTAGTGCATGATTTTTTTCCTTAAAATAAAAAAAATCTCACAGATAGGGACAAACAAAATAATGAAAAAATATTTTAAAAATTCTATTGTTCATTTTTATAAATTTTCTGGAGTTTTTATTGATTTGATTCATAAATGAATCATTGTGTATCGGGACATCTGATGCATACATGAATCGTTCTTCGTATTTTGTGTCATAGCAGTTACACTCATTACCTTGGAAAAACAAATGGTATTTCATTGTCACACAGTATATGCAGAAATACACTGAATTTAGAACACAAGCATTCCATTTATAAACCTTAATTAATTTTGAAATCATATTAACATCAGTATTCCATACCACTGACGTTTTATTGCCTTGTAATTTAAGTGGTGAAAATTTGTAGAAAACAATTTATGTCCTTATTAAAGCAAAGTGCAATGACACATTAATTGCACACCATGAAGGTTTGTTGCATTGTACTGTTGTAGGATTCCATGTTGGTAAATCTTTAATGTTGTCAAATTGCGCATCTAGTGGAGGAAATCTTTGCAGGATAGTTATTTTGTATTTCAGAAGGCACAGCCGATTTGCATCTACACCATTACTCAAAACTCTGAGTGTGACCACACTATTGACAGGACATTAAACCCTAAGCTTCCTTGCTTCCTTTTCGTTGGCACAATCATCATGTTTCACAGAGGCTTTGACATCAGTGGCAAATAAATCTATTCATTATAATAACCAGAAATCTCTTGTCTTACACATGCAATACAGTAATTATGTTCCTTTTGATTACATATCTGTAGTTTGGTTTCTTATTTGTTATTATTTGCCTTGAAGGTAAGTTTAGTAAAATAAAATGGTATCAGCAGCATTTGGAATGAGACAATGGCAGGAAGAGGTGGCCAAGAAATAGCTTCTAGTCTCTGTGATTATTTAATAAAACTGGATGACGCAATTGTTGAGGTACACCTGTATAGCGATTAGTGTACTGGAGAAAACGGAAACATTTTTATTGCCATCATGTTTCTGAGTGTAGTGGAAGAATTTAGGATTCAGGGAAGACATATGGAAATCAACCACAAGTTTCATAAAGTTGGACATATTCACTTGGAAGCTGATTCAATGCACACAGCCACTGAAAAGACAAAGAAAATAACAACTGTTGAAGTAAACTGCCAAGAGACTTGGCCAAATTAACATGCATGGCTCACCAAAAGCCACCCATAACTGCAATAGAGCTGGAACAAAAGGACTTCTACAACTTCAAAAACTTGATGAAGAGTAATTACCTGTACAGTAAAATTAACACAAAAGGAAATCCTATTGTTTGGAACAAGATAAAATGCATGAAGTGACACTCAGGTATTCTGGATATTGTATCCTACAAACACAGTTACTCTTCAGAAGAACCATTCAAGATGATGGACCTGAACAGAAAGAAAACTCAACACTTGTCTATGCCAAAACTTACACTTATTTCTGATGCAATTACACCCATTTCAAAATTGAAATTAAAGAACTTAAGGGGTCTCCTTCCATAAATCAAAGTAGGCAGTCGTCCATTGTACATGCAGTTCATAAATCACCTGAGAGCCAATACAGAGTCAGGTGAAAGACATGAACTGATATCTTATGAAGGGGAGGATGAGGATGGTGCTGATGACTCTTTCACAGTATCAATCGTAGTGTTATCAAATTACTATGGCTGACATTAAGCCAATACAGAGTCAGATGAAAAACATGAACTTTATGAAGGGGAGGATGAATTTGGTACAGAGACTCTTTCACAATCTCAGCTGTAGTGCAAGCAAATTATTTTGTCTGACATTAAGAACTGTGATTTGCAAGACTGAACAGTGTTTTCATGATTTACAATGATAAAATGTGATTTCTGGAATGTGTGACAGTTGCTGTCAATTTTTAAATTCTTGGGAATGAACAAAGTGATTTAATTAATGAATACAAGGAACTATTTATCTTAAAATTACCTGTTTCTGGTTATTCAAGGTACATGACCCTAATGTCAAAAGGACCAATGTCAAATAATTTAAGAGAGTTAATGATATTAAAAATGGTCAATGTCCCTTTAAGTCCTTTCTTTAATTTTGAAGTTGAAAATTCTAGAAATCTGTTATTTAAAAATAAGCTTTAGTTAAGTTGATTTACCATAATGGTAGTAAGAAATAGCCCCAAATTTATTGATAATATTTTTCAGAAAATGACAGAAATTATTCAGAAGCTTATAAAATGAAACTAATATTTTTGACATTGGCCCTTTTTTTTTAACCAAGCCACAGAATTTTCTGTATTAGTTCATTGCTAGAGAAGTACTTGAAAATCTTAAATGGGGGATGAAGTTCTTGTAGAAACTCAGGAATGTCACTACACCAATGAACTTCCTTCGTTGTTCTGGGATATTAAGAGTTGTTTTCCTCCAAATCACAATTCCAGTTTTCTTCTTTCGAGTATTTTGCTATGTTGATTTTGGCTGCTGTGCTTTATCTAACTGCCTGTCACTACTTTGTGAGGGTTAGCTGGAACAAGGTTGAGGATCCACTTCATAGTTGCACAAACTTTCTGTTGGCTGAATGCATGCTTGTTTCTGGATCTGTACTCTGGCAGCTGGGTCACTCTCTTCTTGAACTTCAGATTCTATAAGTTGATCAACGAATAAGCTATCAAACAACATCTCCACAATGTCATTTTCACCAAGAATATTATGAAAACAAGATTCCCCTTCAGATAAAACACCTCCAGCTGTGTCCAATACAGATGTAGTCAACTGTGATTCCCCAAGCTGTATATCACTGCTGTTTGTATTATTTCCTCCAATTTCTTCAATATCATTTACCCTGTCTAAATCATCCTCACTGTCTCTTGGGATACTACTCAATGGGAAATGCCCTTATCATCCAATTTTCTTCAAATTCCTTTGTCATCTATGTAGTGAATTGACATCTAGAAGCATGAAGATGACATCATCAGACAAGTGGAATGTTTTTTTTTCTTTTTACATTCATATCAGTCGTGAAACTGTTCTATACTATTATAAATTATATATTATGTAAGCCATGTGATCAAGAAGAAGAGGCAGAGTTCATATATATATATATATATATATATATATATATATATATATATATATATATATATATATATATAATAAAGATAATGTTATAAGGAACACAAATAAGAAATAACCGCATCTAATGTAAGTGAACGAAGATTGTGTGTGTTGTGTTCCTTTACACACAATGATTCATGAATGAATCATTCATTTTAACCTAATAACTTTTAAAAAAACTGCATAAAATATATAAATATCTATAATTCCTATCAAAAACCCTTATAGTTTATGGTTGTACTTTTTGTGCTACTTACCTTGAATTACTACTCCAACTACAATCATATGAAAATGGTGAACAGCATTGACAATAAGTTACACTACCACTACCAAAGATAATGCAACATAAGTGGCAGCTGCTTCACAATAAATACTTTATCTGGCCTAGAAACTGAACGACTCATAAATGCACCAGTAACATTACAGCATTCAGTAAAGCTGTAATGAAAGAAAATACTATAGAAAATAGATTGATGCATATATGAATCACTACGCACTAGAGGGATTATCAGATCTGCTGTGGGTAGCACTTCCATTGGTCCTTCCATCCAGTACCAATGAGGCTGCGACAAATTCAGATGGGTAATTCTCGTAAAATAGTAGCAGGTAACCGGAAAGATCGCCCTTTTATGGCACAAATGGTCCCATTTACTAGCAATCAACTTTCTTGTAGCTCATTTCGTTTTACTTCCATCACTTTCACATTCTCAGAACAAGTAGCTACTACAACCACTGCATGGACTCTGGAATACATCCAGGGTTTTTCCACTTGCTGAAAGTACAACTTGGGATTTATTATGTCATGCAATCATATCTAACATCTGTCTCGTTCCATCAAAATTTACATAACACACATGTCCTGACTATCCTTGGTATTTTGTTTGGATACACTGTTACTTTCTTCCTATGACACTCCCAAAGATCTGATTTTTCCATTTGGGCGTATTCCTCCCTATCCTTCATTATCTGTAATACCTGAGGTGCTACAATCCTAAAAAACTTATTCAAGAACACTACTTTCCTAGTGACTACAATCAACTGTAGTCGTAACCTCTCCATCCCTGTCAACCAAACTGAAAACAGTTCTTCTCAGCACACCTTCCTCCCTTCCGAAAATCCTGCTATCCCATAGCATATTAAACACTATGAACTTAACGTACTAAACGAAAGATATACACACATAAAACATAACAAATGTACGCAAAACAAACAGTTATACCCTCTTAGTTCCTACATCTTTCGATTATCTACTTCTAACACTTTGATTTCCTTATTTCTTCGAACGGAAGTTCTTTTCTTCCTGCTCTTTCCTTTCCTCACTTTTCCAACTCCAAGAATTACTTCTGGACTCCCGCTGAAAGGTTTTAAACATTAAATATGCACAACTGTCGCCCTCATTCACTGCCGACATTGTTTCACAACTTGGTATGACCCTTGATATTTAATAAATAAATTCTTCATTCTCCCTTTCATGGTGTACAGCGTCTATAACATAACCCACTGGCCAACCTTATACTGCGGCATCTTCGTAATTTACCTCACTGCCTCCCCTTGTTTCTCTAATGCCCTTGTGTTTGCCTTTTGACTCTATTCCAGACTTTCCTTATCACTTTCATTAATTTCTTCACTGACTCACCCAATCCCCTTTTTTTATTCCTTACTAAGTCAAACAGCGATGGCTTCTTACCTATGTCAACAAGAGGTCTGCATCAGGATCAGGCTGGTAGGCTTGGGTACATTTCTACTTAGGCTTCTCACCGCTGTTGCCTTTAGCCTGTGACACAGCAGTGCGCCCTGTTGGCTGTCGCCTGAGACACCGAGTCGGTTCTGTTGAGTACAAGATGATAAGGGTGGGTACGGTTGGGACCGAGTGAACCTCTCACGCCCGCCACGAGCCATACTCTGTGTGGGATGAGTATGTCCACTGCTCGGCCACTCGCGTATCTCAGGAATTTGCGTGTCTACAACTGATAAAGTCTCCACACAAAAGAAATGTTTGACGTAATTTGCGGGAAATTCCACTGAAGTCCTGTCATACTTATGACATACACTTTCACCAAGGGGTGAAGAATTAAAATTGCTGATTACATAAGTGCCATTTACTCATCTCACAACAACAGGAAATCTCAAGTGGAAGGAATGCAAACAAAATACACACCTTGATCCTTTATCAGTTATAGTCTGCGGCTGTTAATACTCATGGTTGTTTGCCACAATGTTACTGACAGGTCGTGAGGTGTTCAGCAGTATTCACAAGGTTCTTTTGATATTCCCTCTCAACATTTTTCTGTGTCTTTGTAGGCTGTTGGTGATGCTATGAATTTTATACATGCATTATTTCGTGAAAAACATCATTTGAGAAACGCACTGATCTCTTGAAGCATAAAAATCAAAACAGAAAATAAAAATAGTAAAATTTAAATGTTTGTCATTTTCAGCTAATTTGTGGTTTCATGTCAAAGGCCATTGGAAAACATCTTTTGCCTGAATTATTATCAACACTAACTCAGTAACTATCTATATCTATAAATGTGAATGTCTGTTCAGTGTATGTTTATCACGTGAAGACATAAAGAGCTAAAAATTTGTACAGTTACTATATCTTTGGTCTATGCATGCTGCAATGTCTTCAGCTCTTTCTCTGTAAGGATAAGCATACAAATAAGGAAATATAAGAATAAATAAATGAAGCAGTAAAAAAGAAATTTCTATTATACATCTCTTTAAAAAAATCAATTTGACGTTTTGCACATTACATCAAGTAATCGATCTGTGATATTATTATTTCGTGATTGGATTCTTCGAAATGAGTGAATTTTTACGTGTGATTTCTTATTTCTTATATATTCTCTGATAAATGTAACATGTTTTTAGAAAAAAGGAGATGAACAGAGAGAGAGAGTGGATAGGAAAAGTACTAACTCAAGGCTCGAATAAATAAATAAATAAATACCGGGGCAATGCCGGGTTTTCAGCTAGTAGTAAATAAAATAAAATTAATAGTTGATCTTTAGTGGGGAGTATCATAACCTACCGAACTATATTGGAATCTTTAGCAGAAAGCAAGGCAGGGTGAAAGTTCCTGCTAATTCTGGATCAGTATTTTATAAATGCAATACATAGTACTGTTGATTGTTTTTAGATGCAGATGGATAATTTTTATTGGTTGATGGAGGGGAATATAACTGCAACAGTTAGGAAGAGTATAAATGAAAGTTGTTTCTGTAAACTACTACCAGGAAGAACTCTACCAATTCCGGTATAGAAATCATGCTGAAAGAATATTTCTTTTCCTTTCACAAAACACAGAATGAGATTATTCTAATAGACAATTAACTAATGAAAGGTGAACATTACATATGGATTACATAGGGTAAGACGGTCTGTAGAATGTTCGTTGTAACTGTCTACCAGTATTGGACACTTTGATTGTGATGGCAATAAAGTCGATGTGATAGTGAAAACTACTTATTGCCTGATACATTCTGAAGTTTGTTTCTTAGCCCAAGTGAATCACCAATGATTGTTATTAGGTATGTGCAGTGAATCATTTAAAGATGTTTGTGTACATGTTTTACAGTAAATATCCTAATCGTATAGAAAGTTAAGCAAAGCAGTCAACAATCTGAAGCCTGGTTTGAATACATAGTACTTTACCAGATGTGGTCCTGATAGAGGAAATCAGCCGTTTCCATTTCTCATCTTTGAACTCAATAACTCATCCACTTGCAGTAGAACCTACAGTTAAATGTGGATTCCAAACTAAGCTGTGGCTTTGTGTTTTAGACATTAATAAAATATTTTGCCAGAAATTAACTGTGTCACAAGTGAGAGATAAAAGTTCTAGGAATAAATGAGGTTCGAAACCATGAGCTTTACATTTGTATTTCGACACTTTACCAGTGATCCGAGGAAGCGCTATGAAACATTGTACTATTTTAAGTCTTGATCATCTTCGAAAAACGAATGAAATAAATGTAAGATATGTGATTGGAAATACAAGGATTTTTTTCCACGAGATTAACAGAAATCATTCGGTATTCAATTTTGCGAATCAAGCCTTAGTGTCATCGTTTGCAGTCTAATTGGTTCTTCATGCCGACATTGCTACACTGAAAAAAGTTTCACTAAAATGGAAAACCAATTCATTAAGTTCCATTCTATGTTGCCAAAGGTCGATTTCAGAATAATGCTGACAGGAAATCTAACCCCTAGCACAACTTCTACAAATTGATTAAATTGAACCGTTTGCCAGGCAGAAATCTACATCTAGCAACCACAGTGATCTGACATCCATGCTGGAGCGCCACATTGCGGATCACATGGCCTCCTACGTCCGAGGTTCGAATCCACCCTTGGGCATGGATGTTTTTGTTGTCCTTAGTATAAGTCAGTTCATAAGTTGTTTGTAAGTTTAGGGACTGATGACTCCATAAGCTTTACAAACGTATGAACGTTTTGATCTGACCTTCACAACACTCAACCCATACTGTGGTGGGTTTCATTGCATATGTTTCATTAGTCTCTCACTGGCGACCGGCGAATGTGCCCCTGTGTCCAATACTATCTTGCATTTTATTCCTTCCACTATATCTTGCACCGCACAATCCACCTCTGCATATGAAAAATTGTAGCATTCAATTTAACAAATGCACAGTTGAGTAAACTATTTCAAAATCTGGCATTGACACACTTTACTAACTCCTATCGTTAACTGCTGCTTTGCCTCTGCAAATTGCTTCTAATTTAACCATATGCCTATGATACACTACAGGTGGAATGGAATTCAGCTTGCGATGTCAACAGCTAATATGTTTATCTCTTCTTCTGTCAAACATAAATTACTAACGTAATTTTTACGTCCCGAATGAGTAACCACATATTTTACTTTGAAGCTAACATCTCCAGCTTCAATTACTTCAATGCTGCAAGAGCAAACACCACCTATTTTACTAGTTCTGTGGGTTTTCATAAGGTGGCGCCCTTCTTTTACCTACATATTGCCCTGAACGATGACATATAAATAAACGCTGAGTGATTTTATCTGAAGTACGATACGATCCACGGTTTTTTGACATAAAATGATGACTATTTCCCTCAGTCTGCTTCTTCCAGTCACAGAATTCCTGGGGAAATGCAAATTCAGTCTCTTCCAATGTGACTGACACAGCATGTTGAATTGACAAATGATCATAAAAGCACTTTTTCGAAATGATCAAAATATCACACTATAAACATTTGATTTTCATACAACAATTTTCCAATGCATGTTCGTTTCTTTCATGGTACATTAAATTGTACCCATAATTGAACCGTTAAAGGGCATTTTACGCCACTGGAGAGCGATCAACAGTTTATGTAAAACCCTTCATTCAGCCAAGATCGCTAAAACTTTATTTTCGTCCCTCAACCGGTTTCGGTGAGCTCAGTTAGCATCTTTAGAAAGTCCAGTACAATCACTGCAAAAAGTTATACAATGTCTACAAACAGCAAAGTTATTGTGGTACACAAATAAAATGACAGTTAACAAAACATTGTTCGTTACCTTAGCATCATATGTAAAAATAGAAACAAAACTTACTAACACACGTAAACATCTTGTTAAAGTTTTTCATCACAGGGTGGTTCATCATAATGTCAATGAATAAAATGTGGTCTTGGCCCAAGCAAACAGGAGACTGAACAGGAAAACATTGCACAACAGAGTTGCTACAGGTGCCACTAGGTGGCAGTGGTGTCAAAACAAAAAATATGGATGCAAAGAAACTTAGTACTTATTACTGTGAAGTTACGAAATATATATATATATATATATATATATATATATATATATATATATATATATATATATATATATATATATATATATGCACAATAAACCACTTGGCGTCAGGCAACTATGCGCTGAACACGGTAACTGTGCTACGTAGTGCAGTTTCGGCTCCTTTCGTCTCAAACCATGGACATACCTAACGGTGGCTGTGGTCTGGGGCTTACATATGCAACTTTCCATTGGCTACCGAATTCATGGGCCTTTATTTATAGAACCGTTTTCGAGTGATACTGAGGCTCTCGCCTCAGGTGTGTTGTGTAAAGCGGCCTATGGGAACCTCTACACAATTAATAAAGACACAGTAATTATACTGTATTTTATAACCATTTATTAACACGTACAAATTAGACATAAGAAAAAACTCTCAGAGAAAAAACATGAATAAATAAAGTTGCTAAGCAAAGATAATATTCTTACTATAGCAATGTAATTAATCGGTAGCTGCAACAAAGTAAAAACGTAGCGCCGCCACATCAGCCCCCATTTTTTTTTAAAACCGAGTACTCCCGGTATGTGACGGAACTTGCACTTTATTCGTCTGTCAGCTCTCGAAAAAATTTCCGACTGGTCTATGATTTGATCTTCATCATCTGCTGCAGATTTCGCGTTTTTTGTGAAGGCGAGAATTCAAGCACCTTATCAGCTGAATCATCAGATTCCACGTAAGATCGGGACATTGAAGTTTGCATAATTAGATCCCCTTCATGCATATACGCTGGTTTAAGTTTCTTTA
This sequence comes from Locusta migratoria, assembly GCA_026315105.1. Taxonomy (NCBI): domain Eukaryota; kingdom Metazoa; phylum Arthropoda; class Insecta; order Orthoptera; family Acrididae; genus Locusta; species Locusta migratoria. The sequence goes on from CM048745.1 coordinate 507,234,742, forward strand.
TTGAGACTGTCTCTTCCTTTCCATCCTTCTCGATTTTAAAATTGTGACTTCCTCTTGCAATTACTCTGTACTATTCGGAGTATGGTGATACAAGTGGTGGACGCACCGCGTCATCTCTGAACCACACATGGGATGTTTCTTCTAGGTCTTTGTGCACAAATGTTTTCGGCTTCCATGTCTGACCGGATATGTAGGTCGGATGTGCCTCATTCTGTTGCTTAATTCACGTATGAATTGTGTACGTAGCTCTGGAGCTAACTGTTATGTTGGTGCTGTTAAGATTCACTCTCCTGGGACCCTCAGTTGCTCATCATATACTAACTGTGTAGGAGAGCATTGAATATCTTCCTTAACAGACGTTCTTAGCCCGAGCAGAACTAGGGGCAGTGCTTCATACCATGGTGATGAACTGCACATTAGAGCAGTTTCTAGTGTATGGTGAAATCGTTCTATCATCCCGTTACTAGTTGGATGATAGCATGTAGTATGTAGATGGTCGCAACCACACAATAGTAAAAGTTCGTTAAAAAATTGGCTTTCAAATTGTTTTCCGCGATCTGTAGTTATGTTCTGCGGAACACCAAATCTCGAGAACCAAGTGTGAACTAGCGTCCTCGAGACTGACTCCACCGATATATCTTGTATTATGACAACTTCAGGCCATCTGGTAAAACGATCAATCTTTGTGAGCAAATAACGTTGCCCTGTCGCATACTGTAGTAGTCCTACAATGTCCACATGAATATGTGAAAATCTGGTCAATGGCGTCGGAAATTGAGCAATAGGTGTCTGCCTTGTTTACTAAGGCTTGTAATAGCATGTCTGTTTGTGCTGTCACTACTGTAAGGATGTTAGTTGTAAGTTTACGAAGCCATAGTACACGTAAGGACTGTTCAGGCAAAAGTTCAGGGCCCGCTAATGTACGCAGAGCTTTGAGTAGTTGTGACGGAGGCTAGTCACCCACATTTTCGTCTGCGAATATTTTTTGTAATCGCAGTTCTGGCGACAGTGTGTATCGCTTTATGAGAGCTTCCTTTAGTGCAACGTATCTTTGTTGTGGTAAGGTTTCCTCTATTTCTTCGATCACTTCTAAACCTAGATGTGAAACCACAATATTAAACTTTTCGGTGTTATTGGACACCCGACGCTGTTGAAATATGCATTCAACCTGCGTGAACCATAGCTGAGGGCGCGACGTCCAGAAGGCAGGAAGTTTAATGTTTCCATCATGCGTTTGTGTGTTCCCATCTTGCAAAACGTAGTTACTCATCACGTTTTGCGGCACATTAATGGTTGTGGAATGTGATTATGAATTGAACGGTGAATCTTGTTCCATCTTGATAACAGTTGCAGGTGTTGGTGTCGACGAATGCATTATTCCGGACGATTCGTTTTTATTTTGGGGTCACTTGTATGGGAACCTCTACAGAATTAATAAAGGCACAGTAATTATACTGTATTTTATGACCTTTTATTAACATGAACAAATCAGACATACAAAAAAACTCTCAGAGGAAAAAAACATGAATAAACAAATGTTCTTACTACAAGAAGTAATTAATCGCTAGCTGCAGCAAAGTAAAAACGTAGTGCCACCACAGGCCTAATATCACATATTCGTAGAAAAAGGCAAAGTACTTTAGACAAGCTACACTGAAGACGTCTATTCTGATTGACAAAAGTACTTACTACTTTTTTACGAATATGCCTTTATTCGGTTAGGGAGGAACTAAAATGTACAGCTTAAATTGAAGGCCAATTCACACTGTCCGTCACGTCACCACCGTCCGTCAGAAGATTCCGCAATGTATTTCTAATGGCGGCATTCACACTGTCCGTTACCGGACCGTCACGTCACGTTAATGTCACGTCAAGCTTTCTCGAGAAGAATGTTTTGACGGAACGGCCGTCTGCTAACATCGGAAGTTAACCTATTTTCGTCACGCGAAATACATGTTGCAGTCGACGATTGCACTGTTTATATACAAGTGTGTCTTATTCATCTTTATTTTGTTGTTATACTTCGTTTTAGGGGTAAATCTCAAATGTTTCATGACGACTTAAATGTTTTTGTCAATTGAATATCCCCCTAAAATCGAGGTAGGATATCTGAAACTAAAAAATGGTTTATGTTGCGTAATATTGTAACAGAAAAGACTGACGTAAACTGTTTATTTGAATAAGATTGTAATTTAATGACGCATTTTTCAATAAATAACATTTTAAATGAAAAAGTCAGCTTTAATGAAAGACAAATGTTCAGTTGTTTGCAACGGTATTAACAATGTCAGCGGAAAAATCGTAATGGGTAAAGTAAACAGGCGCTATTTATGCTCTTAAAAGTTTTGTTTGAAGTTTTCATATGTTTAGTTTTTCGCTTGAAAATAGATGATGATGTTTTGAAATGTTGTTTCAGTTCCCAGTAAGTTGGCCAAAAACATACACTGTAAAGTTTTCTTTGGTCGTCAATAACATTTAGCGTTGTTGTTCCCTCAATTCTAGTATTAAACTATGACTTTCTACATAACATATCGCCATTCATAGCCTCACTTTCTACATTGCGTATTGAGATGGGCGAATTGACGTGACGGACACTGACGGACAGTGTGAATACAACTTGACGTGACGATGCCGTGACGTGGACATGATGGACAGTGTGAATTGGCCTTGATGTGAGTGAACAAGAAGCGATGACATATATAGTCTAGCTTGTCAAAAGTACCTTGCCCTTGTCTACAAATATCTGATATTAGGCATTATTATACGAAACACCTGGTGGCCTGAAACGAGAGCCGCGGTACCAGTTGAAAACCACCGATCTACGAATAGGCCAGGTTTCCACAGACATGAATTTCTTACACATGCATTCCCCCACCACCATTAACTATATACATGTACGCATTTCCATACGCCAATGTAGGAAACGCTATTTACACGATTTTCAAGATCTCTCCTAGTGAAATTTTTCATGTGGGAGCTGTACACATTTTAGCTGTGGTGATTATACAGAAATTGGCGAAGAAAAAAATAGATGCACTACTGCTGAATATAGAAGTGGGAATTTCGTAGTAAGTGTTTGGGGATGGTAAAATAAATTGCGAATAAGCTTTCAGTAATGGCAGTGTCAATGTAACGTGCTAATGTTAGCGATGACATCGGAAATGGCTGTTTAAAAACTGTCACAATCAGAAAGAGGAGGAATTCTTTGGTTTTGGCCATGAAATAAATAATGAATGCTATTCTTGCTCTATGGTGTGCAGGGTCTTACATTTACCCTTGTATAATCAGTAAATTACACTTGCTAAGCGAACAGTTCGCTGTCAACAAAGCACAGTGTCGCCGCTACCTGACATTTAACCCAATTTTGGAAACCTTTTGAGCCATATTTCTGATACTATACAATAGTTAAATCACGTATGTAAGATACCATGTGAGCTCATATTAATCTGCACGGCCATTGGCTACTGGAGATACTGCAGTAGGCCTAGATACATTCTGAACACTATTCTTATCATATGTTATCTACAATTAACAGAAGATACATCAGAAAAGAATGTTTATATCGGTACTACCTGCAACAGTATTAAGTGGAAAGTAACGTTTCTGTCTCAAAAGTTCATTTTATAAGTATTAGTCTAATTTATGATAGCTAACAAGTGCCGAAAATGCCAATTCACTACTTAGTTTTGTAAGCAATCTTGCATCTACTTCACAAAATAGTCTTTACACAATGTTTATTTATTGGTCCTGTGAATCCAGAACTGTACAGGGTACAATAGATATTGGACCATTTCTGGCCTAACATATTTTTTTTCTTGTGTTGTAATATTAAAAGTAGATTAACATTTTACTTGGTACAATTTACCACATAATGTTTTTCACTGCTAGAATTTTTGTTACTCTACATATTGAATAAAATGGATATTTGCCACTTTTACACAGCATGATTACATTTTTTACATAAATAAATACATCGCAATGACTAATAGTAAATTTACATTTTCTCTACATACTTTATCATAGACCTACATTTCTAGCTAATGCTATAATTTTGAAACTCATCTTCTGAATACAAGCAGTGCATCACCAAGTAATTCTTGACTGCTGTCTTGAATTTGGTTGTGTCTGTTTTTTATTTTATGGCTTTGGGTAAAGCATTATATAGTCTAATCCCAGGGTGTAGCATTCCTTTTTGAAATAATGCTGTGTTTGTCTGTTTAACATGAACTTTATTTTTTTGTCTTGTGTTGTGGCAGTGTACTGTTTCAATACGGGTGATGCATGGACATTTACTATTTTTATTTTTATTTTATAATAATTAGTTTTTCCATTACGTACATGCTTGGAAGTGGGAGTATTTTTTTTAACAGTGGCTTGCATGATGTTCTTTGGTCCACCCCTTCCATTATTCTAATAATCTTTTTTTGTATCCTAAATGTTTTCATACTTGCTCCACTATTTCCCCAAAATACTATACCGTATTTCATTTGTGAGTGGGCATAGGCAAAATATATGGACTTTAGGTTATTGTATGATATGCTGTTCTTTAATGTTCGCATGATATAATATGTTTTGCTTAACTTTCGATTAATATAATCTACATGCGAATCCCATTTTATATTTTGCTGGATCCATATTCCTAGAAATTTTGTACACTCCGTTTGTTCAATAGTTTTTCCATTTATATCAATGTTTGGGTTAACTGGTGATCTATTCTATGTCATAAATATATCCATTGCAACGGTTTTTTCCCATTTATTATAAGGCCATTTGCATCAAAATAATCTCAAATATTTTTAGTAATGGCTGCTATGCTGCTTTCAAAGATTTCTTTTGTACTTCCGGTTATTAAGATGCTAGTGTCATCTGCAAATTGGTAAAGTTTCCAATTTGTATTGTTTATGTAAAGATCATTCTCATACAATAAAAAGAGAATTGGACCTAATATTGAGCCTTGCGGAACTCCATGTTTTACTACTAATGAATCAGAATGATTAATGCCGATTTGAACCCTATTATATTTACATAAGGTTTTTATGGTGATCAAAGTAGGTCTATTTTTAAATCCCCAAAGCCACATATAAATTTTCATTTGATCGAAATGTTTACAGTCAATGATTATTATTATTAGTCCTATACCGAAACAGAATATGCGTTTACAATATTAACTTTTATGCAATACTACTAACGTTAGCAAGTTAACACTGTTTCAACGTTTTCAAATTCGTTTCGTCACATCAACGATGGTGTGTTACTCTATCCATAAATGCTTATAACAACCAGCACAATTCTAAATTGATGTCCACATCACATTGTTTATGAAAATTTTGTCACTTTACGAAGTATTCATTTACTTAGCTAAAGACAAATGTCATCATTTTGGTGTAACGCAAACTCTTCATGTTCATGAACAAACACAATGCTAGATCCGTCTTCCGTTCTGTCTAACGAGCAAGACCACAACGAAAGCAGATCCACTTATCGGCAGTTGCTGAAGCTGGTAAACGATGATGGGGGAAGAGACGTCGCGCATTAAAGTTAAATCCGTTTGAACTTTCGTAACTTACGCGTAAGATAGTATGAATGTATGCAAGTTTGGTATTTCCATGCGTATGTTGACTGTCGCGATTGTTGGTGGGGTATGCATTTGTAAGAAATTCATGCCTGTGGATCCCGACTGTCAAGATCAATAGCTAAAATCTGGTTTTATATTTCTTAGTTGAGGAATTTTATTTTAGTACGAAGCACAACACAAACATCGTTCTGTCAAAAAGCAACTTTATTTTTGTAACCACTGTTTGTTTGTTTGTTTTTCTTCCACAGCAAATAGCTCACACTACCAACATAACACAACAAATATAGTAATGCCAACTGTGGCTTTCATTAAAAAGAAACATATTGTCTTTGATTACTGAACTTTGTCTTTAGATATCAACACACTCCCTTAAACAAAACAATATGTTAATAAAAAAAATATTCAAAATTCAAACAGTCTCTTTATATGTATCTGTCAAACATCAACTTTTTTCTTTAGTCTTTTGAAAGTAATACTTTGTAGAGGTTTAGTTAGTATGTCCGCAAATTGTTCTTGAGTTTCACAGTACTGTATCTTGAACCAGCCATGATTCAGTTCATCACTTATGAAATGGTACTTTACATCAATGTGCTTGCTTCTTCTTGACATTTGACCTGATTTTATCATTGCTATTGCACTTTGGTTATCCACACACAGTGTCATTTTGATGTTTTCACTCAGCAACTGTTCTAGAAAAGTCTTAAAAACCTTCATTTCTTGACAACATTGTGCTGCAGAAATGTATTCTGCTTCAGTTGTAGATAATGCAACCACACACTGTTTCTTGCAACACCAAGAGATTGGAGCATTATTGTACAGAAATACATACCCTGTAGTGCTTTTTCTGTCTCTCCTGTCACCTGCAAAATCTGCATCACAGTAAGCTACTATTTCTTGATTTTGTTTTCTTGATGGATAGAATATTCCACTCCCTGTTGTTGAATTCAGGTACCTCAATGTTCTCTTCAGATTTTGAATGTCGGAATGATTTGGATTACTCATTGATCTGCTTTCATAATTTACTGCATAAGCTAAATCCAATCTTGTTTTGCATGCTAAATACAATAGACTGCCTATTGCTTCACGATATGGGAAATCTGACTTTGTACCATTGGCTTCTTCAATGTCTCCTTGTGATGAAATTGGAGTTGTCACACTTTTTGAATTTTCCATTTGATACCTTTTCACTACTTCTGTAGCATATTTTTCTTGATGGATATAAATACCTTCTTTTGTTCTTTCAATTTCTATTCCAAGATATACTGTTGGATCTTCATCAACTGTAATGTCAAAATTTTTCTTCAGTTTTTTTAGAAGATTTTTCATTTGACAGATGTCTTCTCCAAATAGAATCCCGTCATCAACATGTACAGCTAGATACAATTTTTTTTTTAGTATTAGCTTTATACACACATTGGTCAGATTTCAGTTGGATGAGATTTTCATGTTTAAGAAATTCATTCAGTTTCTTATTCCACTGTAAAGGAGCTTGTTTTAATCCGTACAGTGCATTTTTTAACAGACAAATTTTCCCAGGTGCGTTGTATCCTTCTGGAACTTCCATGAAAATTTCTTCTTTCAGTTCACCATTAAGAAAGGCTGTTTTGACATCAAATGTCATAATTGTCAAATCATCGTGTGCAGCAAGTGCAAATAGGTATCTCAGTGAATTAGTTTGTACAACAGAACTAAAAATATCTTTAAAATCCAGTTTTCCTTTATCCTGTTGACATCCTCTTGCAACTAGCCTAGCTTTGTACTTTCCATTATCCTTTTTCTTGAAAATCCATTTTCCTGTAACTATTTCTTTTCCATGAGCCATTTCTTTATCCACCAGAGTCCATGTTTCATTTTTCTTCAGTGATTCTTTCTCTTCATTTATAGCCTTCATCCACTTTTCTTTGTCTTCATTTTCAGTGCACTCCTTGTATGTAAGCATTACATAATCATCATATCTCTTTAGCAAATGTATCTGACGTCTTGGTCTCTGATATATTTCTGTATCTTCTTCTGGATCTCCTCTTGTTTCTTCATCTGGGTTATCTCTTCTTTCTTCGTCTTCATCACCAAAATCTTCTGGTATTTCTTCTTCTTCAGTTAGATTTATTCCTTCATCTTTGCTTTCCTCTTCTCTGTCTTCATACTGATGAGTAAATTCAACATCTCTTGCTTCAGTGAATTTTCCTGTCTTACGGTTCCATATGACATAGCCAATGTCTGTATATCCTACAAGAACACCTCTTTCACCTCTTACACTCAGTTTTTTTAAATATCCAAGACATTTTGTGAACACCACAGATCCAAAAATACCTAGTCTAGACAAATTTGGTCTTCTTCCATACCACATTTGAGCAGGAGTCACATCAACAGCAGTAGTAGGACTTCTGTTCATAAGATAAGCTGCTGTCAGAACTATATAGCCCCACATTTTATTTCCAATTCTTGAATCAAACAACATGGCCCTTACTTTGTTCATGATAGTAAGATTAATTCTCTCTGCTTTGCCATTCAGTTGAGGAGACTCTTTAATAGTATAGTCTATTACTATCCCCATCTTTTTACACCATTCTTTAAAATTAGCACTTCTGTACTCTCCTCCTCTGTCACATCTTATTTTTTCAGTCTTCAGATTGAAATGAGCTTCACTTTCACTTACATATTCCTTGATGTAATTTTCTGTTTCATCTTTAGTATGCAAAAGATACACTTTCAAGAAATGTGTGTAATCATCAAGACATGTTAAAAAATACTCTTCATTATGGTAAGTTGATGGACTTATTTTACCACATACATCAGTGTGAATAATTTGCAGAGGTCTTGTTGCTCTATACCGCACTGTGTTGAATGGTTTTCTTACCTGTTTTGCTATGACACAAGTTTCACAAAAAGGCATTTCTTCTTCTAACACAATCTTGTCCACTCCATCACACAGTTCTGGTATTTTCTTTAGATAATTGTAATTCAGGTGTCCTAGTTTTTTGTGCCACTGAATGTTTTTCTTCTTTTGTGTCAGCAGTACTTCTTTTATAGGGTCCACTTTGATATTGATGATATACAGTTCATTTTCTGTTTTATTGCCTTCTAAAATAACATTTCCATCTTTCACAATCTTCACTTTTTCCTTGTCAAATATTGCCACTCCCCCTTTCTCAGTAATGGCATTTACTGAGAACAAGTTTCTTGACAGTTCCGGAGCATGTATTACATTTGTCAACATCACCTGCTGTGATTCAACTGTGCCAACAAGATTCGAATATATAAAATTTCCATCTGCAATCTTAATTTTTGTACCTTCACAGCTCTTCACATTTGACATAATTTTCATTTCGTGTGACATATGCTCATTACTCCCACTGTCTACAACAAACTCAGTATCTACTTTATTAATTTCCTTTTCTTGATTTTCTGTCACAAGGGCTTCTGTGAGAAAAACTGTCTTTGGTGCTTTCTTCATCTTCTCATGGTCTTCTTTAAAGAAGCATTTTTCTGCTGGATGATTTGTTTTTTTCGCAGTATTTGCATGGAGGCAGTTCCTGTTTCGCCCAACACTCTCCCACATGATGTTTTCCACATGTAGAACACTGTATTTTCTTATTGTTATCAATAAGTTTCTTTTTACATTCACTTACAAAGTGACCTGAACCACCACATCCAAAACACTTCACTGTTTTCTTACCTTTTTTATTCTGGTTTTTCTTCTTGAAAACTGCAGCCTTAAAAGCAACACGTATTTCTTCATTTTTCTTTATTTTATCCTCTTCAGATTGAAGTCTTGATTTCAGGTTTTCGAGTGTTTTTTCCTTACTACAAGTAGAGTCCCAAGCACTTCCAAAATGTTTATATTCATCCGGCAATTTCGTCATTATTCTAGTAATTAGCGCTGTTTCGTCAACATTTTGCCCTAGGCGGTTCAACCTGAAAGCTAGGGTTTGCACTTTAGCAATATTGGACATTACATCTTGATTTCTGTCATATTCATAATTGTAGAACTCGCCAAGTAATTGCGTCTTCTGTTGATCTGTATTTTTCTGATATATCTTACTAAGTGTATCATACATCTGTTTTGACGTTTCACAGGTAAGGATGTGTGTTTTTACGTTGACATCTATTGTTCTCAAAATGAAATATTTTGCAAGTGCGTCTTTTTGTTCCCATGCGGATACTTTTTCTGTTTCGGGTTTCACGATTGCGCCACTGACGTAACCACTGAGGCCTTTTGCCATGAACATCACATTTATTTCTAATTCCCATAGCGGAAAACTTGTAGCATCTTTTAATTTTGGAATGTTGTTTAATGTTGTATCATCTACTGATGAAGCCATTTTTTTAAACACAACACTCAAGCCGTTTTCACAGAAAGACACAGTCTATTAACACTCGTAAATTTTCACCGTATTTTTTCTCCAGATTTGTAGCACGTCCTGGGCCCATAACCTGTCAAGATCAATAGCTAAAATCTGGTTTTATATTTCTTAGTTGAGGAATTTTATTTTAGTACGAAGCACAACACAAACATCGTTCTGTCAAAAAGCAACGTTATTTTTGTAACCACTGTTTGTTTGTTTGTTTTTCTTCCACAGCAAATAGCTCACACTACCAACATAACACAACAAATATAGTAATGCCAACTGTGGCTTTCATTAAAAAGAAACATATTGTCTTTGATTACTGAACTTTGTCTTTAGATATCAACACCAGGTTCGTTCCTGCAGCTGCCAGACTGCTTGACGCGCATGCGCAACGCTGAAATAGTGTTCCAGCAGCGCCTTCTCCTGCTTCTGGCTACTTGGAGTGTGGCTGTTTGGTGTTCCAGCAGTTGCCGCAAGCAGCCAGACGCTACCCGGAAAATTATTTCAGGCTCGGTCAACCTGCCAATTTGCGCATGCGCAGAAAGGTCTGAGTTAGAGAGGGGGTAGCCATCACGTGATACGTGTATGTTTGTAGCGTGTTTTTTGATTATTTCGAAGTCACTGCAATCCCACTTGAGATCAGATATTTCTCGTTTACACTTCTTCGTTATTAGGAAGGAAAGTATTTTAATTATTCTTTAAACTCATCTTCGCCTGCAGCCAGAAACAGTGCAAAATCCGTTCCAGCAGTGCAAGTATCAAACAAGGGTTTTTACGTCACAGTAGGTTCGTTCGAGTGGCCCAAAAGTTGATAGTTCCTGACAGTTGCTGACGATTTGGAAGGCCTCTACTGCGCATGCGCGCTTTTTGACAGTTGCCAACTCCGAAGCCAACTCGAACGCTTATTTCACCTGTTTCGCATATTGGCCACCCATAGCGCTAGTTGGCACCTTTTCTCTCTAGTCTCTACCAATGTTGAAAGTGAGGTTATGACTGGCGATATGTTATGCATTTCTCAATTGAGAAAACTATTTAAGTCGTCATGAAACATTTGCAATTTACCGTTAAACCAAAGTATAATAATAAAGATTAACAAGACACATTTGCCTGCAAACCGTGTATCTGTCGAATATAAAATTCATGTGACGAAACTAGGTTAACTTGCGAGTCGCGATGTTACCAGACGACCATTCCATCAAAACATTCTTCTTGAGACAGCTCACGTTGACGTGAGGTGGCGGACCGGCGACAAACCGTGTGCATTCCGTCATTAGAAATACATTGTGGATTAAATTCTGATCATAAACTTCGACAAAACTCAAAATATACGTAAACATGTCTCTCCATTTATAAATAATGTAGCCAATTTAACCTGACAAAACCTCATACAAAAATGAGGTAAATTAGGGTAGTTGTGTGTGAAAGGAATATTTGGTAACATACAACTTCATATGCATTTTGTCCCATTATTATGAGTGACAATAAAATTTAAAAAATGAAACATACAAAAATTTGCAGGTGTTGTGCAAGAATTATCATCGTACATGATTTTCCCAGAAGTTACACATTTCGTGTAGAAACGCCCACATTGGCACTAATATATTTCTATAATATATAACCACAAGGAGAAACACGGAACAGTAATTGTGAGACGCTATAGTGGCACATATGTCGGTTATAAAAATCTATCACTGCTAATGCCTGTTGTGAACTATATTATTCTTATGTGTCAATCACTTCATTTACAGATGGCACAGAAAATCTCAGTAGGACTATTTTTACTTCATTTTCAGGCGAATATATCACAATCCAAACTGTAAAAACATACGCATTCATCTTTAAATTCGTGCTATGAAAATTTCCACACCTTTCATTTATAGTATGTATGGGTGTAATAAAAAGGGGACGTACTGTATTAGAAGGCCACATAAGTTGAAAGAATGCCTGTCTAATATACAAACTCAGCCTCAATCAAGAGAAAATGGAAGACTTGGAACACAAACCTCTTCGTAAATGTGCAGGCTTGTCTTTTGGCCGAGGCTTGTTAAACGCTTTGGAGTTAGTCAGAAAACAGTTTGACGAAAATCCGCTGACTAAAACTTTCGGTCGCCAACTATCAGCTCCGCCACGCGAACACCAGATTGGCTAGTCAGATTTCGTCAGCAAGAGTCAGAAGTGCCACTCGTACGCCTCAAACTGTTCCTGACCGTCAGCAGCGCCACTCGAACGAAGCTAGTAGCTGCGCATGCGCAGTAATATCTGTTTCTTAGCGCTTGAAATTAGCCGTCTGGCAGCTGCTGGAACGAACCTACCGACTAATGCACTTATCGAACTCAGAACCTATCGATTCTAGAATTGATCGATTGTTGCAAGGGCTTTAAATAGTTTTCTTTTCCTTCCTAATAGTTTTGGAAATTTTGGTAGACGACAGCTGATGAGTTTTAGGTTAATGTAAACGTAACTTGGCACACATTTATGTGTGACTGATAAGAGATACTTACGACGTTTGAATAAAGTGTCTTTTATAGAATGACGTTATACCACTTTGGAAATTGCGTTGCCCTCGTATATGTTCCATATTATCTGACCTACAAATATTCTGGACTGTGAGTGTACACAGTTTCGTATTGCAAAAACTGTTGTTGCTGCTGCTAACTCAAATAATAACCGCTGAATAAAATTGTACCACAGTTTTCACATATATCCGTAATCTGTGGTATTTGTGGAAGTAGGAATAATTATTATTTAGATTATATGAGAACGTTTGCCGGTTACATACTGCTTACATCCTCGGGTAGCCTTGTAATATTTGTCACACTCCTTCTATTACAGGTCTGAATATGGTGCATTTTGGAAGTGTGTTCAAGCGGGAGGCATATACGTGTTTACTCAGCTCTGTAAAATGCTTGTGTTAGCTACTTTTTTCCCAGCCAGCGACGTCGGTGGACAAGATGTAATAGCGGTATGTGCAACTGAATAGTTAAGGTCTGATTTGGTTGCTTCTGTTGGGTTACCAACCGGGGCGCCATTTCAATCACTTATTTTAATACAGTCTAAATCCCTTATTCAAAATTATACAACAGATTGAGGTTTAAGAAGACGATTAGTAATGTTTTATTGGCAACTGGGGAGGATCTGTAGATAATTGAGATATTCAACAATAGCAGCGTGCAGAATAAAGCGAACAGTTAATCAATCCAGTAGACTTTCTGAGGAAACATTTAAAACACTGCTAAATGTGGTAATTACAGAGGACATCATCTTCTGTTATAGGCTAAATTGCTGACTTCATGTCTCGAAGAGAGTAGGACTACTTTATGCAAATTAATTTGGTGGGGTTACAAAACCCAGGAAATTTTTGATACTGACACGAATTTCGAACTTGACTGCAATTCGAGCAGTATTCTTCAGTGCTAAAAAAAACCATAGCCTACTGAAGTAGTTTGAATATGAAGGCCTATTAGGTACATTGTATAAAGAATCAACTGTAAAAATTCTGGCTCTTTTTTGGGGGGGGGGGGGGGGGGGGGGGAAGAGGGAATCTTGTTTTCATTTGCACCGTATGAACAATTGAGAGGTAGTACTAGCAGTCATGGAAAAATTAAAATTAATAAGAATATGTGCTGATAGTTAATGCAGAATTATGCGGGTTATATTTCATGGATTACCTTCTATTTATCTTGAACTCAAAATTTCTTGTTACCACCAACTCATTTTAGACTTTATCCATTGGCAGAGAAAATAAACTAATATTTAACTCTTCTTGTTAGCGAGACATTTTGTTTTGCTTTCGACTACTGTCTATTATTATTATAGAGCTTCTGCACTTGATATTTTATTTCTTTTGCCCCCAGGAGGCTCACAGTTCTTTCATGAGTACATGCATGGGGAGCATGTGGCCTTGAACTAATACAGTCTTTCTTACTTTCTGTACTGCATTTCCTTTCCTCCGCCACTTCTTTCCTATCCTCACTGTGTCTGCTCCCCACCGGGGGACTGATAACCTTAGCAGTTTATCTCCCTATTCCAACCCTCATTGCTTCCATGGTTTGCACTGAAGAACATATGGCCTGGAGCCAATATGAAATACTTCAGCCTGAACATTGAAATATACCAACTCAGGATTTGTTCAATAGCTTCTCTTATTTAGAAGAAAGGGAAAAAAAAAGATGAATGTACCGGCGACACTCATTAATCTTCGTTTGTTGGTGTATAATCTGTTGTTATACATACTACTCAAACTCTTTTAATAGTTGTCATTCACTGAATTAATTTTACACTCTTTAGTTTCTATGATTTTTTTTTTTTTTTTTTTTTTTTTTTTTTTTTTTTTTTTTTTTTTCAAATAAGAAGTAAATTATACGGGTTACATTTCTACAGAGCACGAAGGAAATAATTTCCATTGTGTACAATACTGCAACCCTCAAATGACTGTATACATAATGCCAAATATTTCACGATCAAATACAATTTTAGCCAACCACTTTTTAAACTGTGAAACAAAACTTTCAGAATAAACCAAGAAAACAAAATATCACAATGGGAATTGACTATTTCATTTTACACATACAGCACAGACAATGATAAGATTACAAAGTACCTATACACAAATACAAAATGCAAAGTTTCACTAAACAAATATAGTTCCACTACATCAAACATTCTAGCCAAATCCATTGGCAGATTACATAGGTAATGCCCCCCCCCCCCCCGACACACACACACACACACACACACACACACACACACACACACACACACACACACACACTTGAAGACCAGGATACAACCCAACAGCTGTGAACCATGACGCATATACTCGTAGCGAATACGACAACCAGAACAATTGTGAAAAACACCGACAAACGCACACATGAATATGTCAAAATTAACGTAAAACCAATAAAATGACACTAATGGGACATGAATGTGGGGGTTTTGTTGGGGAAAAAAATGACAAATAGCAAACTAAATATAAACAAAAATATAATTTAAAAAACACACACACACAAATAACAAAAAACTATAAACGGTATCAAATACCTAAATTGACCTATAATACACCTGATATGAAGACAAGAATAGCAATTCAACCCTCTTGAAGCAATAAAGAAATAGTATAAAACATACTTCAGTTATTTCAAATGTTCCATCCTGTCACTCTTCTTCATAACAATCACTCGTAGTTTCACATTCATTGGCTTCGTAAACTCGCAACGAAATTGTTGACTCCCAACCTAACCTAGACCTGTGGCTACGCTACAGATCAGTCTCTAAACACAACCAGTTTCTCGCTTTTCACATTCTTTGGCTTTGTCAAAAGCAGTCCCCCATGGGGCTCAGTTCTTTTCTATGTGCGTGGAAAGCACAGGTCCTGAGCTAATGCAGTCGTCCTCCCTTCTTTATTTCCCGGACTGCATTTCCTTCCCCCCCCCCCCCCCCCCTCTCCTCCTTTCCTATCTTCACTCCTTCGCCTTCCCACTGGGGGACTGATAGCCTTTGCAGATTAGTCCCCCTATCCCGAAGAAACAAACCCAACCTAACCTAAAGGCAATGACCACACCACACCATCTACATATGGTATCTTGCCAACCTAAACACACTACAGAAATGCCGCTGAAAATCCCCCATACACTGATCTGAACCTAACGCAAACATCAATGCCAATAGAAATTACACTACATAAAGTCAAAAAAAAGTGCCAAAATATGTCCCAACATACAAAAGGACTACAGCAAAAAATAAACCACACATACACAACCACCCCACTATCCCTCATCACGACTTTCATTAGCTTTATTG
This sequence comes from Locusta migratoria, assembly GCA_026315105.1. Lineage (NCBI taxonomy): Eukaryota > Metazoa > Arthropoda > Insecta > Orthoptera > Acrididae > Locusta > Locusta migratoria. The sequence continues at coordinate 507,250,468 of CM048745.1, forward strand.
GTTGCTGACATCTTGAACACCACACCGCTGTTGAAATTTTATTGTGGCCAACATAGTCTCTTCCGTGTGCATCATGCACCGAGAAACAAACTTATTCATCATGTCCAACTTTACAAGAAACAGAACAATAATAAACATGACATTATAGAAAGACGAACTAAATCATTCACATCACACTACTAAAATGTGTAGCAATGTACATACAATAGAAAACAACTTTAAGATAAGCAACCACACAAATATGAAGAATGTCACACACTATACAGGCATTACAATCAAAAACAACCACAAACCATTTAACTTACACAACAAGAGCACCCCACCACATGCTTACACCCACTACCTGTTGTTTAACTACAGAAAATTCAAAACTATCACACAACAATGACATCCTATCACCACAGGCTGATGACATGGTCAAAGCCGACAGATGGTATCCCGATCTTCAGTTAAACCCCCTCCCTCCACACATACACACAAAATTACTGAACATATTCTGCAAACAATCAAAAACTCTGTAAAATTTTGATGGTGGTCCTGTTGCCACTAGTAAAGGCTTCCAAATGAAAAATACAACTATTTCAGACAGTAAGAATCACATAACAGTAATAGCAGTATACCTTACATAAACATGTAACACTAATACAAAAATCTATGTAACTCTGAGTGAAGTGGCGTACACTGTTCCAGTAAACTTCATGCAATGAAAGAACATATCAAAACACTCGCAAACATATTTAACATAAACTACCAAGCATGAGTGTGCTACCAAATACTACAGCATGCAATCTTCAAACACTACTGGAATGGTTCCTTTCATAAAAACATGGCTAATAACCTTCTTTATCCTTTTACTTCCAGACCTTGTGCTCTGCTTGTAATGGTAAATCATCAGGGGAATATTAACTATGCGTATCCTTGTAATAAATATTGCCGCGAGAGACCACGAACACCAACTGTCGGCGTGGTGCAGGGGATAGCGTCACGGATTGCGGAGAAGAAGGTCGCCGGTTCAATCCCGCCCACCGGCGAAAATTTATTTCTTTGTAATTTACAAGTCCAGAAGGTTCTACATCTTTCTTATGTTCACTTGTAACTTCTACTTGTTTCTTATGTTAACTGTTCTTCTAATTTCTGGTAAATTCTGTATGTGTATAAATAGCAGAGCACTCTGCCTGAGAGAGGCAGTCAGTGCTGCGTGCATGTTGAGTTCGTAATAAATGTGCTTTCAGTATAAGTGCTGTGTTTAGTTGCCTTCGAAGTCAAGCCTACTTCCATTGCAACATGACAATATATTAATTTCATGCCCCCAAAAAAACTTAAAAATTGTGTGCTTTGTAAGTGATGAATGTCATTAACTTTTAACACCATTGAGATGTCAATAGATTGTACTTTTCCTTTGTTCAACAGGAATTCCTTAAGGCATCTGTTGAGGTTGCAGACCTGTGTGGAATGTATGCTGTACTGGCAGGTATACCAGGCAAAGGCCACGCTAAGGTGTTGACAGCTGGTATTGGCTGGGCAGGTGCTGATGTGCTGCTGACACGCCTCCTGCTGCTTTGGGTGGGAGCCCGTGGTGCAGAATTTGACTGGACTTATATACGTGCCTCTCTGGACTCAAATATCAGTTTAGTAAGTAATCCTCTCTCTGTAAAACTATGTCTACTAACATTGATGATAGTTCTCAACTGAAAAAAGAGTTATGTGTGAATTATTTGTAGTTTCCTGAGTACATGTATGAGATTTCTAGTTTCCAAATAGCATAGCTGCAGAGCCGTTTAAAGATTGGGTAATTTCCAAGCATGATTGCAATCGAAGTAGCTCAGCATGAAACATACATCAGTTAAGTGGCTATTGCAAACAACTTATGACGTGTGTGTGTGTGTGTGTGTGTGTGTGTGTGTGTGTGTGTGTGTGTGTGTGTGTACAAGTTATAAACTGTAAGTGATCCGGAATTTGAAGGCTGGTTATTAATAGAGCATAACACTTTACACTTAGAGCACGTTTAATTGCTAAGACAAGCGTGCACTCAGTACAGACTGACCCCTGCTTGCAGTGCTCCACTATTTATACGTACAAAGAATTTTCTGGAACTTACATCAACATAAGAAACATGTAGAACATTCTAGAAATAGTAACTACAAATAAATATATTTTTTCTGCCCATAGTGGGATTTGAACTGGGGACTGCAAGCACAGTGATCTGCAATGCTAGCCACTGCACTACGCATCTGTCAGAAGACTTGTGGCAGTATAATTTTTAATTATTATCTCATCTGTAAACATCCAACAATTTACTAGGAAAATGTTACTATTTCCAAATATGTTGTTATGTAGATATGTATTACCACAGCTTCAATTTATAGCAGTGTCAGTTGTAGTAATGGCATTTACACTGAAATACGTCAAGAACATGAGATGTTTCCTATGAATGTGTCACAATTTTGCTACAAAAAATATTGGGAACACTTCCCCCCACATTACCAAAATTTTCAAGTCACCACAGATTTAGAAAATTACTTCTACATAATCATACATTCATAAACATTCATATTTTATCATCTACACGTCAATGCTCATGTAATTGATTTAGAGTTGCATGTTCGATATGTATTGTTTCAGGCTGAGCTACTTAGATTGCAAGACTTCTTGAAAATTACCAGAAATGATATTTGTAAGTGTTGCACATTACAAGCAATGTGCTTTCACTGAATTTCTCAGAGAAAGAAATTGCGGGATATAACCACAAATGTTTGTGGAAAATCTTTGAAGCATCTATCAGCATAAGTACAGTTTGTCACTGGGCGTGGAGGATAATCTCATCAGAAGGTGGTTCATCAGAGCTGCAAGATTTGTAGCAATTGGGGGGACTGACTGTCCACAACTGAGCATAACTGAAGACCAGGATATCACCTGTCAGTTTTGACCCATGACATCATTGTCAGTGACATAATAAATGGAAACAAATCTGGAAAGCAACATTCCAAAACATAACAAATACTCAAAAAGTAAAACTGTACATTATGTGGAAAGAAACTTACCTTCACAGTAGTGTTCTGCAAACAAGTTGCCATTGCGAATGATCAATATTTCAAGTACTTAGTGTCTAGAATTAAAATAGGGAGCTTTGGTAAGTGGATGGGTGAACATAAATTGATCAGTTTATAGTGTAAAAAGTAATATCAGAAGGAAAATGATCAATGTTTTGAGCCATTCAAGAAACATACTGACATGAAAAGTGAAAGCCGATGATTGGTTGGTGTCTTGCAGCGTAATAACTGTCAAAAATCGTGTTTTCTCTTCCTACAGTGTCTTACAACATGTTCACGAAGCCCACAGTGAAACCACAATGGTGTGTTGTCTTCTGCCCACCTGTGTGGTGTCATAGTTGCCGGAGGATATGGTTGTGGCCGTGTTTGAAACAATATTTGCTCTTTATTTTAGCGCAGAACATAGTAAGATGAACAGACATAACTGAACTACAGAAAGGGTAATACAATCTACATTAAAAGTGTTCATAGCAACCATGCCAAAGATAAACATTTTAGTAGACGTATAGATTCTAATTAATGACTTACAACATATTCCATTAATAGTGAATAATTGCTTAGGGAAAAAATCAGGTAAATTGTTGCAATGTATATACTTCCCTTCCAATTCATTAAGGAACGACAGTTGCCACAGAAATCTAGGACTCCATTTATATATTAAGCTACTAGTATTTGGACACTGTTTAGAATATTAATTATCACAGTATCCTCCCCATTGTTGTGTAAATGTTTCAGAAGAACAGTGTTCAATTCTTTGTTACATATTTCATGGCATGATAGCGAAATAGAACAAACACGCATTTTAGAGGGAGCACTCTTACATCTGCAGAACTCTAAACACTGCAGACGATAGCTCTATTTACTTTATAAGACTGCTGGAAAAACTTCTAGCAGCCGAGGCGAGTGGGGAGGGAATGGTATCGTCGGATTTCGAACTACGACCACATGTATCACAACCTAATGCACTACTCACTACATCACGATGAAGTAGTACAGGATTTTTCCTTAATTCTTGTACTATTGCTGGCAGTTGTTAACAGCTATAATGATATTTTTAGACACTAGATTATAATTATTGTACTGTGAACAACATGTTTCTGTTAATTCTTTAGTGCGCCACCGCTTTGATATGACAAAGCATAAGTTATAATAAGAAAATCATAAGATGCAGGACGCAAGATGGCGTATGCCAGAGATAGGTCTGGGTGAGGAATGTCACGTGATATTTCCTAAAGCCTATATACGTAAAATCAAGAGGCGGTGTCAAATCACTGTTATTTTTGCAAATACCTCTGAAACGATGCAAGATATGAAAAAAACATAAGAAATCAAAGTTGTAGAGAATTTTCTCCTCTGTAAATTCATTTATTCAACTTTCGTGTCAGATGTACAGTTATGCCTTGATTTTCATTTAAATTTCGAGCTGTCAATTTCGAGCTGTCAAAAGGCAATCACATAGACCTACTTTAAGTGTTACTACCATAACCTAAAGTGGGCCAAAAACACTATCGTAATGAGGACAATTTACAACTCGCTGCAAAGACGTGACAATAAGCTGTCGCAGCTCATCGTCACTTCTTTGCGGGGAGTTGTAATTTGTCCTTAATACTATATTGTTAATTCCAATCTGGACTTTCCATTATTAAAAAACACTATGTCAATGTCATCAGTTGGAACCTATTGATATGGGACATCTGTCCACACAAAGATGACATTGTCTGCTTCAGTTTTATGTTTCCTGGTATAATACACACGTGTGTCTAAATCAATGATGTTGATCTCTACATCTATGTAGATACTCTACAAATCACATTTAAGTGCCTGGCAGAGGGTTCATTAACCATTTTCATAACTTTTCTCTACCGTTCCATTGTCTAATAGCGCGCGGGAAGAAAGAACACCTAAATCGTTCCGTTTTCAATCTGATTTCTCTTATTTTATTGGGATGGTCATGTCTCCCTAAGTAGGTGGGTCCTAGCACAATATTTTCACATTCAGAACTAAAAGTCGGTGACTGAAACTTCGCAAACAGATCACGCCGCAATGAATAACGTCTTTCTTTTAATGATTTCCAGCCCAATTGTGCAACATTTCCCTGGCGCTTTTCCCCCCGTAACGTGATAAAACAAAACGAGCTGCCCTTCTCTGAACCTTCTCAATGTCTTCCGCCAGTCCCACCTGGTGAGGGTCCCACAAGGGGCAACAGTACTCCAGGAGAGGACGCACAAGTGTGATGTAGGCAGTCTCTTTGGTGGAGCTGGTGCATTTTCGAAGCATTCTGCTGATGAAACGTAACCTTTTGTTCGCCTTCCCCACAATATTTTCTGTGTGTTCTCTCCAGTCAAAGTTGTTCGTAATTGTAACTCCTAGGTATTTGGTAGAATGTACGACCTTAAGGTTTGACTGATTTATCGCGTATAAGGTTTGACTGATTTATTGCATAATTGAAGTTCAGCGGATTTCTTTTAGTGGTCATGTGTATTATTTCACACTTTTCTTTATATAGTGTCAATTGCCAATTTTCGTACCATGCAGAAATTTTGTCTAAATCGCTTTGCAGTTGCTTTTGATCCTCTGTTGACTTCACTAACCGATAAACGACAGCATCATCTGCGAACAGTCTAAGGGAGCTATTCAGATTGTCTCCTAAATCGTTTATAAACACGAGGAAGAGTAGGGGACCTATAACACTTCCATTTGGAACACCAGATATCACTTCTGTTTTACTCGATGACTTACCATCAATTACAATGAACTGTGGAAATCGTGAATCCAACTGAACAATTGGGGAGATATTCCATAAGCACGCAATTTCATAAGAAGCCGCTTGTAGGGTACAGTGTTAAAAGCCTTCCTGAAATCCAGAAATACGGAATTGATTTGAGATCCCTTGTCGATGGCACTTAACACTTCATATGAATAAAGGGCAACATGTGTTTCGCAATAGTGATACTTTCTGAATCCGTTTTGACTACTGGCTAATAGGTCGTTCTCTTCGAGGTAGTTCATAATATTCGAACAAAGTATATGTTCCAAAATCCTACTGCAAATCAACATCAATGAGATAGGCCTGTAATTTTGGGGGTCACTCCTATTGCCTTTCTTGAATATTAGAGTAACTTGGGCAACTTTCCAGTCTTTGGGTAGGGATCTTTCGCTGAATGATTGGTTGTAAATTATAGCTAAGTACAGAGCTATTGCATCAGCATACTCTGAGAGGAACCTAGTTGGTATACAATCTGGCCTGGAAGATTTGTTTTTGTTTAGTGACTTAAGTTGTTTTACTACTCCAGGAACATCTACTTCTAAGTTTCGCATGCTGGCAGCTGTTCTTGTATTGAATACTGGAGTGTTCACTTCGTCGTCTTTGGTGGACGAATTTCGGAAAGCTGTGTTTAGTAATTCTGCCTTAGCAGTACTGTCATCGGTAGTATTACCATTGCTATTGCGTAGTGAAGATATTGTTTGTGTTTTGCCGCTAGTGTACTTCACATATGGCCAGAATTTCTTTGGATTTTCTGCAAGATTATGAGACAGGATTTCATTCTGGTAACTACTACAGGCTTCTGGCATTGAAGTACGCGCTAGGTTGCGAATTTCAGTAAAAGATTGCCAGTCTTGTGGATTCTGTGTCTTTTTAATTTTGCATCCATTTTTCTTTGTTTCTGCAACAGTGATCTGACCTGTTTTGTGTACCACGGGCGGTCAGCCCCCTCTTTTATTAATTTATTTGGTATAAATCTCTCGATTGCTACTGATATTATGTCTTTGAAAGTAAGCCACAACTGATCTACACTCGCATTTTTAGTTTTGAAAGACTGGAGACTATCACTTAGGAAAGCGTGAAGCAAATTTTTATCTGCTTTATTGAATAGATATATTTTTTGTTTATTTTTGGTGCATTTGGGCATTTTAACATTCAGTCTCGCTACTACAACTCGATGTTCGCTAAGCCCTATATCTGTTTTGATGCTCTTTACTAGCTCAGGATTATTTGTTGCTAGGAGATCAAGGGTATTTTTGCAACCACTTACTATTCTAGTGGGTTCATGAACTAACTGTTCGAAGTAGTTTTCAGAAAAAGCATTCAGAACTAGTTCGGACAATGTTTTATATTTGCCGCCGGTTTTGAATACGTAATTATGCCAACATATCGAGGGTAAATTGAAGACGCCACCGATTATAACAGTATGCTTCGGATACCTATTTGAAATGTGATTCAAGCTTTCTTTGAACGTTTCGGCAACCGCATCGTCTGAGTCAGGGGGCCGATAAAAGGATCAAATTATTAATTTATTCCGGTTGTCAGTTATAACTTCTACCCAGACCAACTCACAGGAAGTATCTGCCTCAATTTCGCTACAGGATAAACGGTTAGTAACAGCAATAAACACGCCACCCCCTTTTTTATTTATTCTATCCTTTTTGAAGACCATTTGGCCCTTTGAAAAAATTTCGGCTGAACTTATCTCTGGCGTCAGCTAGCTTTCAGAACATATAACAATTTGTGCCTCAGTACTTTCTGATAGCCGCTCAAAACCAGAGAGCATCTCTTCCAATCCAAAGCGACACACATCATTGGTCCCGACATGAGCCGCCACCTGCAGCTGGCTGCACTCTGTGCTCTTCATGACATCCGGAAGGACCCATTCCACATATGGAATGACTCCCCCTGGTATGCACACGGAGTGCACATTGGATTTCTTCCCCTCCCTAGCAGCCATTTTCCTAAGGGGCTCCATCACCCGCCTAACGTTGGCGCTCCCAACTACTAACAAACCCACCCTCAGGCAGGGGGGCGAGTATAGGACAAGCGACACCATCAGCGTCAGGAACATTGTCTGCCACAGACAGCACCTCGAATCTGTTGGCTAGACTAACCGGGGAGGCCTCCACTTCGGTCCCTCGGGAAGTCTTACACCGCCTGACACGCGCTGACGTGACCTCCCAATCCACCACAGATTGGGGGGCTACCTCCTTGCGGGCAGTGAGCGAGCTGGCCACACAGCCACAGGCTGATTGGAGGGCACAACAGACGCACAGGGCGTGTGCTGTACCCCCGCGAGCGGTCCACAACAGCGGCGCCCACCCACCGCAGTCTCAAGCGTTGCCAGCGAAGCCAACGCCGCCTGAAGCTGCGAAGAGTCACCAACTCTGCCTCCATCTGTTCGCAGCAGTCACAGTTCCTAGCCATTCTAAAAACCTTTGTTTTTTTTTCCAAGTAAGTACATCTGAGGACACAGAAGTTTGATAAACAGTGAGCTAACACTAAACTGTTTATTAACGGTGGATCTGAAAAACATATACGCGAGCTAATAAATCAAAATAACTGATTTGACAACTAAATGCGATTATTAGTAAATAAGCATGCGAGCACACTAAAGATTTAAGAACTGTAAAAGAAAACACACACAGAATGAAAATAAGTTGCTTCTATTAAGAAGCCGGTTATCTTACAATGTAGAGGAGCTGCTGCTGCTGCTGTCGCGTGTGCCCTGACCGGCGGTTACTGAGCAACTAATCTGCATTATAATGCTCTTTCTGCCAACTTTGATGGATTTGACATTCTTCCTGCCAGGAGACTGTTGTGACCAAAGACATGCTCCTTAGAACACAATATGATATTTTCTTCTTCAACTCAAATACAGAAGAGAACCGGTCTAACCTCGATACAGAATGAGGGTCAAAGTTCCAGTTTTTCACAATAGCCAAGTATATAAAGGGGTCTCAGCTTACATTAATTGGAACAAAAGATTTTTTTCCAAGATTGTTTGGTATGGTGTGGGTAAGCGAAATCTAAGTTTTCGACCTGCAAAGTGCAGGGGACAACTTTTGGTGGCCAAAAAACCTCGAAATTTTTGGACTTTTCCAGTTTCTCGCTTATAACTCAAAAAACAAAAACGGTGGAAATTAGGAAAAACCCGATCAGCAGTGAAATAAAAACGAAAAAATTCTGCGTCGATTAAAAGAAAAAATTTTAAAATCCATCGACTAATTCAATTTTTATGGCGTTTAAAAAACAGCCATTTTTTTTTCAATTGTGTTTTTCCAGTTTTAAATGTGCTGTATTGTTCCAGCATCAAATGTTATCAATACCCCATTACTTTAAAGTTGTAGTGTATCAATCCATGCATTTAAAAAGCACACTGTTTTCCAATTTGGGCAGATTTTGAAAATTTTTGTTTTTAGCCATAAAATCTTAAATTCACACTTTGCTTTTAGCAATTTTTTAATGTTTTTTAGTAGAGGACATAATTACAACTTTATTCTGATGCTATTTTATGTCATCTGTACGCACTTTAAATTGCTTTAAGCTTTAAGGAAATTTTGAGAACATTTTAAAAGTCTAATTTTTTGATAATTTCTGCCGAGTCTCTGGGAGAGCCAGCCATGACAAAACTGTTTCACCTGGCGTGTAAGATGTATGAGACAGGCGAAATACCCTCAGACTTTAAGAAAAATGCAGTAATCCCCATTCCAAAGAAATCAGGTGCAGACAGGTCTGAAAATTACAGAACCATCAGTTTGATAAGTCATGGTTGCAAAATTTTAACATGAATTATCTACAGGAGAATGGAAAAGTTGGTAGAAGCTGACTTTGGGTGAGATCAGTTTGGATTCAGGAGGAACGTAGGAACCCGGGAGGCGATACTCACTTTACGGCTTATCTTAGAAGGTAGATTAGGGAAAGGCAAACCTACATTTTTAGCTTTTGTAGATTTGGAGAAAGCTTTTGACAGTGTTGACTGGAATACACTATTTCAAATTCTAAAGTCAGCAGAGGTGAAATACAGGGAAAGGAGAGTTATTTACAACTTGTACAAAAGCCAGACCATAGTTATTAGACTCGTAGAGCATGAAAGAGAAGCATTAGTTGGGAAGGGAGTAAGACAGGGTTGTAGCCTTTCTCCGATGTTTTAATTTGTACATCAAGCAGGCAGTGAAGGAAAACAAGGAAAAATTTGGAATAGGGATTAAAGTTCAGGGTGAAGAAATAAAAAACTTGTGTTTTGCTGATGACATTGTAATTCTGTTAATGTCAGCAAAGGACCTGGAAGAGCAATTGAATGGAATGGACAGTGTGTTGAAGAGAGTGTATAAAATAAAGGAGACAATGGCTGTGTGGCATTCCTCCATGTGGGCTTCGCCGGGACTCAGTAGTCCTGTGCCAGCTCCGCATTGGCCACACTTGTCTGACCCATGGCCATCTCCTCCGTGGTGAGGATCCACCTCAGTGCCACTGTGGCTCCTGCTTGACATGGCCCACATATTACTGGACTGCTCTATTTTAGCCTCCTCAGGGCAGGGTTTCAATCCTCCTGCTGTCTTATAAGATGTTTTATGTGACGATGCCAAACTGGCTGATCATTTTTAAGTTTTATTTGTGACAGTGGTTTTTACCATTCTATTTAAAGATTTGCTTCAGAACACTGTCTGTGTACTTCCTGTCTAATGTCCTCTGATTGGTGGTTTCTGCATACTGCTGCGTGGTTGTCTTTTCTTCTTTTTCATTTCATGCTCAGTCAAGCCCAGACTTCGGCTTTGTTGTATTGTTTCCTTGGTTGTTGTGTGTTTCTGTGAGATAGTCAAAACACAAAAGAGACAAAGTGGGAATTTCCTCCCATTGGTATTTTTAATTTTGGGTGGTTTTTAAATTTCTTATTGATGCTTTCTTGTGCTGCCCTGTGATGGAATGGAGGACTGATGGTCTCTGTAGTTTTGTCCACCTAAAACAAAACAAAACAAATCAAGACCTTCCCCTCCTCCCCCTCCCCCATCCCGCACAAACCCATAACTTATTCCATTCAAGTTTATTAGTTACTTATGCCATTATATACAAGATGAGATCCCCTGTGAAAGCATTGATATGACTGTTAGAGTAGTGCATTATGGAAATCTCTCTTCAGTCATCCTTTATTCCTATAATCATCCTGACTTCAGCATCCATAGTTCATGTTCTATATTTGATCCTTATCCATTATCTTTCCTCATTCCAGTCCTTCCGTTCCTTACTGTGTCCTGTTCACATGTCCTGCTCACAACAACTTTAGTTACATTTGTATCTCTATGGGTTTATAACAAAACTGTTTCTGCTAAAGCCTCAAGGACCTACACTCCTGTTACTCCTTGCAAACATTTGGTCACCATTGCGTCCAGTGGTCCATTTGCTGTCTTCCCTTCAACTTATACCTTGTGGCTGAATGGAACTAAAAATTAACTTATTATAATGAGATATTATTTTTACTTTGTGTTACATTTGTTGGTGTCTTTTCAGGTGCGGCATCTTACAAGTGCAGTATTGGTTTGGTTGTGGTCTCGTCATGACCTAAAACGCTCACTACTTCCGGCTGTCTCTGCTTTACTGCTGCTGTGTGCGTACCAACTCCCACTGTGTGATGTGATTTCAGCTACTGCAAGTGTGGGTCCATGGATGGCACTGCTGGTTCGTGCTGTGTCTACAATCTGTCTTGCAGCTGCGGCACTTTGGTTTTATGCTGGACTTGCAGGGGCAAATTCGTAGTTTTGTCGTGTATTCTGTTAAATATGTGCCTTTAATATACTGCCAGTGAAGAAGAACTGCTGCAGCAGTTATAACATTTAGACTCAAACAAGTGAGTTAGTCCCTCTTTTGAGTTGAAAAGACAATAATGCACCAAATTTTCAGCAACTAGCTGAATGATAGACTGGGCTACCAAGAAAATGTGGTGTTATGAAGAATAAGGCAATGAACTACATGTGCCGATCTGAAATCAAGTGAGGAGCCCCTTAGCAGATAGACTCTGACCTCACTTCTGTTTGGGGTTAATTTCCTTGTTTGCAGTGTATGATAAAATGAAAGCAACAGATAACAAAATTACAGTCTCATTTCCTGTACTCAAATTTTATGATTGAAAGTAGCTTCAAACTGTCTTGATGTAACCAGAGTCATGTGGCATGTGTTGTGGTAATGAGTATTATCTCAATTTTGGAAGAGGAATGATATAAAATGCCTGTGAATTTACAATACTCCACTGCCAAAGAGTGTTTTCATAGGCTGTGTTTTTTAAAATTTTAAAACAAAATATTATATAGATAATTTTACAGGAGATCACTTTTTGGTAGATTGGATGCAACATTCCTTGAAACTTGTGCAGGCGTTACTGTTTTATTTTGCAAAATTAACTCTTTTCTTTATTCAGAGACAACTTAAGTGACAGTATGAGGAAGGTTTCAGATCACCACAAAGATGATTGAAGAGCTGCAGGCAGGCACATAAAATAGAAAATCATACCCACCCAACTTATCTTTTGGCCATGGCCTTCATCAGAACAGAATACACACCCATCCATGCAATCACAAAGGCACAACTCACTAACACACAACTGTCATTTCCAGCTGTTGAATTCTAAGTAATGCTGTGCATTGAGACTCGGGGTGTGATTGAAGAAAGAGGAAGAGTTAAGGTGTGGATTATCTTTTTGTCATGCTGTTGTTTACTCATATTAATCTTTTGACAAGTCTAAGTTCTTATTTATTAAGCAGTTAATGTTCTCTTGTGTATGTTGCATGAAATTATGTCACGAATATCGAGTTATGAACCAAGCTGTTGGTTTTATTTTGTGTTGGTACAACCAAAAACATGTACTTACCTTTCTTTCATGCAGTTAACTTGGAATTTCATTATGATTATACAGTTTAAGGCAAAGTAGTCAACAATCCGAAGATTGGTTTGAACACCACATTGCTTTACGAGGCATGATCCTGTTTGGAGGTGGTATGCCGTTGCCTTCATCTGACCTTCAAACTGACTTACCCAGCCAGTTATAGGGGGACCTACAGCTTAAAGTGGGTCCAGAACCACAGTGCTATTCGATATTTTTCACATCAGCAACATTGTCTGAGGTGAAAGAAGTGGAAAGTGACAGACAAAAATCCCAGGACCTGGTGGGGATCAAACCCGCGACCTTTGGATTTGTAGTCTATGCTACCAAGCCGTATCAATTTTTGAACTAAATAGTTCATTTTGTGTCTGTTACAAGCTAATAATATTTACACGAGATAATATCAAGTTTTTAGTCTCATATCATATCCCAGTGTTGGTATATATTTTAATTCAAAGGGTCCCGCTATACTCAGTAACTGATTGTCTCTTGTAAAGCTAGGTTGTAATTTCATTATAATTAAACATATTGATGACCTAATTAGTTTTATGTCAAGCTTGTACAAGCAATAGATTATATTTGCGTTCCCATCTTGCAGCAAGCTAGAAATTACTATATGATTTAGGCCTTTACAAAATTATACATTGATCTGTTTGTTTGTGTCATGCTGGTACACACAAATAATCGTCCATATTTACATTTCACAGTATTTCAGACACGGAGGACGTATTTGTTAATGGCCGCCTCACCGAAAAATGTTCAGTAGCTTGTACCACCTAGGAAGTAGGGCAAACGAGTCGTCTGCTGAATGAAAAAGTAACTAGCAGAAAACCCACTCGAGATTGTGTGTTCTGCGCATGTGCGGATACACCACCTCTATTGCACATGTGCAAATCCATATCATAATAGAACCATTATTATTTCCCCATGGTGGATAAAGTGTCTACTAAAAGCGTAGCATCAGCATCTCTGCCACTAGGTGACAGGCTGTCTAGACCTGACTCGTACACATTTGGTGTGTCGTGTAATACCGGCTTAACGAGTCAAGAGTTGCAAGAGGTGTTGGATAGAGGTAGCAGAACTATTACGTGTAAGGTCCATAGGTTGAAGTGTGGATATTTTTGGTACAGGAGAATATATTGTAAATATTACTTCCATTTGTGCAGTTCAGTAATGCTGGTAATAGGGGGATTAAGATGGCCTGGGTTGTGAAACAGCCATTGAAATCAAGTTCAGTTGCATGTTTTGTTAGGGTAGTCTACTTGCTTTTCACCACAGTTGGACTGGCCATTTATTCTGATGGCCAGCCGGATGGTGGTCATGCGAACACTACATTCTCTGGTCCCAAAATTATCCAGGCCTCAACCTACTGTCCACAGACACCACACACTATAAAGTTCCCACCTCTCTGTCCCACACTTCTCTCAATTCTTGTCTCGTTACTCACTGTCTGTGCTTTTTATTACCCTTCTCTACTGCTCCCCTCCCCCTTCACACCACTCCCTCTCTCCCCCCCCCCCCCCAGTGCATTCCTAGCGTCCATCTTTTGCCACCTTTCATTCACCTAAAATGACAGCACCAGTATATCTAAGTCCTCCCCCCCACCCCCCACCACCCCTTCATCTCTCATCCAGTCACCGCTCCAAGTTGCTCAAGTTGCTCTCACTGCGGGGCATTACAAGGAATGATCAGCCACAGATGAAACTTGTGTATTAGTTAGTTGTGCCTGTGTGATAATTGTATGGGTGAGTGCATGTTCTGTTATGATGGAGGGTGTGATTGTTTCTTCTGTGTGCCTGACATTAGTTTGATGACTGTCATTGCAATGAGTTGCTACCTATTTCACTTATATTGTTGAGTTTCAAACCTGGACATTCCATTGTTAAACAGTATAATGATACTGTGACTAAAAGCCCTCTTATATAGTAACAGATGTAGGGTTGAACATCACTTAAATGCAGCTCACAATCAGTATTCACAAATGGTATGTTTTATATTTAGTGTTATGTGTAGGGTTTAGAAAAAGGTGAAGCACTGAGGAATGGGAATTGTTATTAGATTGTATTTACTTGAAGTTGCAGTGCAGAAATTTTGATGTTACAATTTACTTTCCATGCTCTAAATAGCAAGAGATGATAGAGGAAACTTAAATTTATTCTGATAAATACAATTATTGTTAATTTAATTTTCAAACAAGTATATTTATCATTTGATGCTCATCTTGCCCATGTGTTACATAACAACATAGACTGTGACAACCTACATTCACTTTCCCTTGTTTCAAGTGATTGAGCTAAGGTGCATACTCGCCAGTCCCTATCTGCCAATTTTTTTCACGCTTATATTTGAGAATTTCTTTTTAATTTATAATCATCACCTTTACCCAAAATTATTAATGCAGCAAATGGAAAATGTTAATCTCCATGTATTAATCACAGAGTTTGATGGGAGAGAAGCAGAATTGATAAAAATCTAAAGACGGCACAGGACTTTGAGCCAATATTCGCTTGGATTGTCTGTCAATCCTCGTCTTAATAAACAAAGCTGCACAATACTGATATTTTTGCCATTCTTTGTTGACTTTAGTGAGCTAATGTTTGTTTCGTAGTGTAGTTCAGTTTGAGTTTTAAGGGTTAGTGATACTGGTTCTGTGCAGGTATCAACTGCTGTTCACAAAGGGAGTAAAATGTTATGCATTAAAGCTCAGAAAATAGTGCTCATATTGTCATATGCTGCGACAAAAAGAAACAGAAGAAACTGTTCTACCTACTTAATATAGTCGTGGAACAGAGCTACAAAGTACACAGGAAGAAGGCTCTCCAGTATAAGGAGGGATATGTCGCCTTGTCTGACTCTGAGATAATTTGGTGCCGCCCAGGGCAAACAGACCCCCCCTTTCCTCCTAGATCTGGTGCTGACTGCAGGTCATACAGAACAATGTGCTACTCATCATAAGCAATGCTCAACACTGCATAACTTCACAAAGAAAATCGGCTTGAAACTTTAAATGAGGTATTCAAAAAAACTTATCACACAACTACAGGAACTGAAGAGACTTGAACAGTCACTTCATCCTGAACCTGGAAAATTATAACCACAGTCATAGGTGGAAACATAAATCGCTCCAGGACACTCTTTGCCAGGGAAAATTAAATACTTATGCCAAAATTTTGTCAACTGATACTTGATTTCTTCTCCTAATAATTATATTGAATATATGATAAAACAGTTAAAATGATTAAATTATGACAATTAATTAATAATACTTTACTCTTATAAATGAAAATAAAGAAAATTATAGGGACTGATGACCCCGCAGTTAAGTCCCATAAGCTCTACAAACATTTGAAGAAAGAAAATTATTGTGAAATATTGTCACGTTGCAATGGAAGTAGGCTTGACTTCGAAGGCAACTAAACACAGCACTTATACTGAAAGCACGTTTATTACGAACTCAATATACACGCAGCACTGACTGCCTCTCAGGCAGAGTGCTCTGCTATTTATACACAGACAGAAATTACCAGAAATTAGAAGAACAGTTAACATAAGAAACAAGTAGAATTTACAAGTGAACATAAGAAAGATGTAGAACCTTCTGGAATTGTAAATTACAAAGAAATAAATTTTTGCCGGTGGGCGGGATTGAACCGGCGACCTTCTCCACCGGAGTCCGTGACGCTATCCCCTGCGCCACGCCGGCAGTTAGTGTTTGTGCTCTCTCGAGGCATTGCTCCCTCTCCTGGAGAAACAGCGACCCGCTGTTATGATCCCTGTGGAGCCAGCTGCAATGTCCTGGATCTTGACCGTGTCATGGGTCCTCTGTATGACAGTTCAAGAGAATCCTTCCCTTCTCCGCGATTATCGACGACAGACGTTCCTGTTGTGGCTTCATCAGGAACATTACCGTCAAAGTCCTTGAACAAGAAGCCATTGTCGTCTACCTGCTCTTCAGGATCGTAGTAAGGCTTCATACGCAGGACGTGAACAATGTCTCTTCGTTTTTGACGTTTCGACGACGGCTCATAATCCTCAACTTCGTATGTGACGTCTGACAGGCGGCATATGACACGATACAGACCAAAGTATCGCTTCAATAACTTTTCTGACATTCCAACCTTCCGTACAGGGGTAAAAATCCATACCAGATCTCCTGGGCTGTACATAACAGGCCGGTGCTTGTCGTTATACCGCTGACGGTCCTTCTCCTGGGCGTACAGTGTCCATATGCGAGCCAGCTGTCTTGCTTCTTCGACCCTGGTGATGAGCTGTTTAACATAGTCATCCTGAGTGTTGTCCGGTTGGAACGGGAACAGTGTATCCATTGCCGTCTCAGCTTCACGGCCATGGAGCAGGAAAAACGGAGTGAAGCCTGTGGTGTCTTGTCTTGCGGTATTGTAAGCAAATGTCATGACTGGCAGAATTGTATCCCAATCCTTCTGCTCAACATCGACGTACATCGACAGCATGTCGGCTAACGTTTTGTTAAAACGTTCCGTAAGACCATTTGTCTGCGGATGGTATGCAGTTGTCATTCTGTGGACAATGTTGCACCGTGACATTACCTCTGATACTAGTTTTGACTGGAATACTTTTCCACGATCAGATATCATGACACGTGGTGCTCCATGCTTCAAAATAATGTCTTCTAAGAGGAATTTTGTGATCTCTGGAGCTTCTGCAGTCGGCACAGGTTTGGTGACAGCATAGCGTGTGAGGTAGTCAGTGCAGACTATTATCCAACGGTTACCGGTTGTCGACTTCGGGAACCTCCCTAAAAGATCGATCCCAATTCGGTGGAATGGAGCTGCTGCCGGCAGAATCGATACGAGATGTCCTGGAGGTAATTGTGGCACATGCTTCCGTCACTGGCACTCTTTACAGTGACTCACATAGTGCTTGACAGATCGGTAGAGACCTTTCCAGTAATACCTGCGTCTGATTCTGTCTAGGGTCTTCACGAATCCCAGATGACCGGATATTGGAGCATCATGGAAATATTTGAGAATAGCTGGCTGGAGATGAGCTGGAACAAGAAGAAGCCATTTGGGGCCCAGTGGGTCGTAGTTGCTCTTGTACAATGTTCCTTTTATAAGTTGGAACTCTCCATTGGTCGGTTCTCCTTTCTCCAAGGCCTCTATCATTTTTAATAGTGTTGGATCTTTCCTCTGTTCAGCTGCAAAGTCATCTAATTCAGTGAGAGCTGAAATTTCATTAATGCTGTTGTTTTCCACTAATGGATTCCTCGAAAGGCAGTCGGCATCCTTGTGTTTGCGCCCGTTCTTGAATACCACTGTGACATTGTACTCTTGGAGTCTTAGTGCCCATCTTGCTAGTCGACCTGATGGATCCTTCAAGCTAGTCAGCCAACACAAAGAATGGTGGTCTGTCACGACGGTGAATGGTTTGCCGAATAAATACGGCCGGAACTTGTTGATAGCCCAGATAACCTTGAGACATTCTTTTCCAGTTGCAGTGTAGTTTATCTCGGACTTTGAGAGTACTCTTGACGCATAGGCTATCACTTTTTCGGCACCTTCCTGAACTTGTACAAGCACTGCACCAATCCCATAGCCACTGGCGTCTGTGTGAAGTTCCGTTTCTGCATTCTCGTGTACAAGGGTAGCACTGGTGCGGAAGTTAGAGCCTTCTTAAGTGCTCGAAAAGCTCTTTCTTTTGTCTCATCCCAGTAAAATTTGGCGTCTCCCTGCAGAAGTTCTTGTAATGAACATGCCTTGTTACAAAATCCTTTTATGAAACATCGGTAGTATGAGCACAGCCCGAGAAAACTTATCACATCACGAATGTGCTGAGGAATTGGAAATTCTGTGACAGCCCTTACTTTATCTGGATCAGGACGGACACCATCTCCGTTGACTAGGTGCCCCAGGATTTTTATCTCTTTGGCGACGAAGAGGCACTTCTTTGGATTGAGGCGGAGATCTGCAGCCTGAACACACTTCAACACAGTTGACAGGCGGCTCAGATGTTCTTCAAATGTTTTCGAGAAAATGACAATGTCATCTTAATAGCAGAGACACGTCGTCCACTTACGGTGTCGAAGCAAGTTGTCCATCATGCGTTCGAATGTGGCTGGAGCATTACATAATCCAAATGACATTACTTTAAATTCATAGAGACCGTCAGGTGTAATAAAAGCCGTCTTCTCTCTGTCAGCTTCGTCAACCTCGATTTGCCAGTAACCTGTCTGCATGTCCATAGTTGAGAAGTATGTAGCTCCTTTCAAGCAGTCTAAGGTGTCATCAATACGCGGCAATGGGTAGCCATCTTTCTTTGTGATGCTGTTCAGCCGCCGATAGTCGACACAGAAACGCAACGTGCCATCCTTCTTCTTTACGAGGACCACTGGAGACGACCAAGGACTCTCCGAAGGTTGAATAATGTCATCTCGCAACATCTTCTCCACTTCCTCTCGAATTATCCGTCTTTCAGCTGGCGACACTCTATACGAATGCTGGCTAATTGGCGGATGGTCCCCAGTATTGATACGGTGCTTTATCGTGGGCCGTTTCGTCTGACTTTTCCCCTGCTGAGGTGTGAATGCACCCGAAAATTGGCGTAGTATACCTAACACCCGCTGGCGTTGTTCCTTGGTCAGTCCAGGCCCTATTGGCAGTTCCACGTTTGTTTCTTCCAGCGTGTTGTCTGTACTAATAACAGGACATGGGCCTTCATTGATGATGTTGAGCTCACCGTCCTGAATTGGTTCAGCTGTCCCGATACACATTCCCTTGGGGATAAGTTGTGACTGCTCGTGACAATTTGTGATCCAAATCTCTCCTTGACCACCAGTAATGCTTATGATAGCCGCTGGTATGTAAATTTCTTTTGTGAGCCTGATAAACTTTTTACTATCAACAAGAACTTCACAGTTTAACCAGTCATCTGTGTTTGTGACTGCAACTCTTCTCATTGTCAATGGCGGTATCGTCACATTGTCAACGACGAATAGCTTCCCAGAAAATTCTGTATTACGTGTATCTGGCGGAACAACTTCTTCAATTTGCAGTTCAGATCTTCTACCGTCAATGATAGCTTGGGATGCCTGAAGGAAGTCCCATCCGATAATGACATTGTGACTACATTCTGTTAACACGACAAATTCAAATGGCTGCGTCCTGTTGTTGATGGTTATTCTTGCGACACAAGTTCCTGCTGGATAGACGTACTTTCCATTCGCGACCTTCAGCACAGTTGCTCCCGTATCACAGAACATTGTCTTCTTTAGTGTACGGCAGTAATTATCCGATAATACAGAAAAAGAGGCTCCTGAATCAATAAGTGCCCGGACAGGTTGGCCGTCGATTATGATGTTGATGAGATTTCCCGACATCTTGGCGACTGTCGTCCAAGGAGGATTTGCATCTGTGGCGGCCTCACCTCCGTAGATGGTCGCCTCGCTTAGTTTTCCTGGGCATGGTGGCTATGGGAGCGGCTGGTACCTCCGTACAGTGACGGTGAACGGCTGCGGCGCGTCGGGGAGCGACCTCGTCTAGGGTACGGCGATGGGTTTCTTCCCATAGGTCGACTGAACTCATCAGCAGGTGACTGCCTTGGATAGAACTGCTCCGACAGCTGACATCTTGCAGCAAAATAATCATCAAATACTCGCCTCCTCTCTCTGCAGTAGCGTACGACATGTCCAGGACGTCCACAGTGGAAACACAGAGGTGTGTTGTCTGCTGTCCTCCAGACGTCTGTTCTTCTGCGGGGCATTATAGTTACCGGGGGAGTTGGCTGTGTTCGCGTCGGTCGGTTCATGGGCTGCCGTTTGGCGGCTGCAGCGTAAGTCATAGCAGGGCAACGCCATTCTTCACGTCGGGTGCGATTGACGGGGCAGACAGGAGCCAATGTTTGAAATACCTCGTCCTCAGTGGCGTTGGCTCCCTCGTGACTTACAGGGCTCACATCCATGGCCATAATCTGATGCTCGCTCGGTCTAATAGCCCTGGCTGCCATACACTGCTGTAATTCTTCTCTCACGATTTGTCGTATGAGAGAAGCCAAGTCCTGCTGGTCTTCCACAACAGCCATAG
Source organism: Locusta migratoria (assembly GCA_026315105.1). Taxonomy (NCBI): domain Eukaryota; kingdom Metazoa; phylum Arthropoda; class Insecta; order Orthoptera; family Acrididae; genus Locusta; species Locusta migratoria. The sequence goes on from CM048745.1 coordinate 507,271,216, forward strand.
GGACTACATTTGGGAGTCTGTCATACTTCTTGCGTCCAACCCTCCTTTGTTGCATCTCTTCAATATGCTGGCACCACTTGATGAACTCTTCTGTCGTAGCGACGTCTTTTATCAGAAGAGCTTGGTACATATCTTCTGCAATTCCCTTCATCAGGTGCGTGATTTTGTCCGCTTCAGTCATGTTCGGATTGACTACGTTACACAGGGCCAAAACACTCTGTATGTACGATTGTGTCGGCTCACCATGTCGTTGGGCCCGGTTCTTCAGTTGTTCTTCCGCCGACCGGATTTGTCGCTGGCGGTCTCCAAACGTCTTCTTAAGTTCCTCCTGGAACGTCTCCCAGTCATTCAACTTGTCTTCGTTGTTTTCGAACCATTGCTGGGCTGTTCCATCCAGGTAGAAATAAACGTTGGCCAAGCACATCGTATGATTCCACCTGTTGTACTTGGCGACTCGGTCAAACCCTTTTTGCCATTTGTTGGGGTCCTGTCCAGCATCTCCAGAGAACACCGACGGGTGTCTGATGTGCAGCTGGCTTATTGCTGGTTTCGTCTCCATCCTTCTTCTGATAATACGGACTTTTGGAAGGATGTACTGGGTGTATCCCTTGTATTCCAGTTCCAGTCCGTGTAAGCGACGGCTTTTACGTTGCCTAATCGGAGCCACGGTGATGCAGCTGTTGCACAGTGTACCTGGCGCCTCTACCAAACAATGTCACGTTGCAATAGAAGTAGGCTTGACTTCGAAGGCAACTAAACACAGCACTTATACTGAAAGCACGTTCATTACAAACTCAACATACACGCAGCACTGACTGCCTCTCTGGCAGAGTGCTCTGCTATTTATACACAGACAAATTACCAGAAATTAGAAGAACAGTTAACATAAGAAACAAGTAGAATTTACAAGTGAACATAAGAAAGATGTAGAACCTTCTGGAATTGTAAATTACAAAGAAATAAATTTTTGCCGGTGGGCGGGATTGAACCGGCGACCTTCTCCACCACAGTCCGTGACGCTATCCCCTGCGCCACGCCGGCAGTTAGTGTTTGTGCTCTCTCGTGACAATATCACTTTAGGTAAAATGGGAAAACTACAAAATATTTTGATGAAGTGTTTAAATGTGCAGGGTGATTCTAAAGTCACTATACATTTTGTATTTAAACAAATTTTACTAACCAAAATGTAATGGCACTTCAATGTTACAATACGAAATATATCAGTACATATCAATGTAACCACCTTGCATGTCTAGGCACACACCCCTGCACTCCACTGTAGACCGAAAAACCTGCCCAAGCATATCTGGTGTAATCTCAGCAGCTGCGGCTCGAATTTGCTGTGTTTAAGTGTTCAGTGCTGCGGATCTTCATCTGGTATACCTTAGACTTGATAAACTGCCATGCAAAAAAGACTAAGGGTGTCAGGTCAGGAGAGTGGGGTGCCCACATCCGTGGAGAGGCACAACCAATCCATCTGCCAGGAAATGCTTGATTGAGGGCAAAATGGGGTGATGCACCATCCTTTTGAAAAACAACAGTATCTATAATCCCATCAGATATCAACTGAGACTCCAAAAACTGTTCCAACATATCTAGATATGTGTTTCCAGTAATGGTTTGTTCTGCAAACGAGGAGGGCCTGTACGCTGTTGACCTTGTTATCCCTAACTGCACATTCACTTTTTCTGTGTCTCGTTGCCACTCCTGCAGCACACATGGTTTTTTTCTTCTGTCCAGATCCTGCAGTTGTGTCTATTCACATATCGACAGGTATGAAATTTAGCTTCATCACTAAACAAGACATTTTGCATCAAATTATCATTTGCCACAGCTTGCAGCAGGTCATGACACATATCTTGTCTGGCTGCATAGTCCTCTGCTTCAAGCTTATGTACGATCTGGATATGGTATGCATGTTTGTGCGGCTTGTAACGAAGAGCTCTCCATACAGTAGTTTGAAGAGTACCAAGCTCTCTACTAAGTCTCCTGGTAGATGCGAAAGTGCTCTGTGTGATCGCATCCAGCACACTTTGCACAGTGTTTGGCGTTATGGCTGGCCTCCCTGGACGTTCCTCTGCAACACTACCTGTACACTGGAATGTATTGATTATGGTCTTGATAGAAAGCCTGGTGGGGCATTTTTTCTGGAATCAACGGGCAAAGTCTGTCTGCACCTGTTCATACATCAGTCCACAAAGACGAGCAGAAACAACAGTGTTTCATTTTTCCTTGTTTAGCATTCTGTCATAGTACTTGCAAGAAACAGATATTCTGTTACTATATCACTAAAATGTATAGTGACTTTAGAATCACCCTATATTTTATAACTTTCACAGACTATATATACATACTTTGCAATCCACTGAATAGTGCATGACAGAGAATACCTCATATCATTACTAATCATATCCTTTCCAGTTCAACTCGGAAGACAGAGTGATGGAAAAATGACTATCTTAATGTCTCTGTAGCACTAATTTTTCTTTTATCAGCTCTATGGTCCACACACAGAATGTAAGTTGGCAGCAGTAGAATCATTCTGCACTCAGCTTTAAATCCTGCCACTTTACACGTTCTCACTAGTGTTCTGCAAAAAGAACGTTGTCTTCCCTACAAAGGTTTTCATTTATGTTTGTGAAGTATTTTCATAACACATGCAATTTGACTTAACCTATCAATAACAAATATAGCAGCTCGGTACTGTATAGTTTCAATGTTGTTCTTTAATCCACCCAGGTGAGGATCCTTAAACACTTAAGAATAACTTAAGAATGGGTTGCTGTAGTGTTCTACATGCAGTGTCCTCCAATGTTTTTGTTGTTGTTGAAAGAATTCCACTTTAATTTAATGTAGTTATTTTCAGTTTACACTTTGCCCCACTACTATACTGTTACAGCTGCTAGATCACTAGTTGGCAGTAAATATAACATAGTCTATTCAAAGCGAACTGATATGTCTTGATAACAAGTGTGAGCCAAAGTTAAATTTAGTATTGACAGACTTACGGAGATCACGACACTTCTCACTGCCATCAATCAATCTAGTCATTATAAGTTTGTTGTTGTGGTCATTGGTCCGCATACTGGTTTGATGCAGCTCTCCACACTACCCTCTCCTGCGCAAGCCTGTTCATCTGAGAATATGAACGGCAACCTAGATCCTTTTGAACCTGCTTACTGTATTCATCCCTCGGTCTCCCTCTATGATTTTTACCCCGTACACACTTCCTTCTAATATTAAGTTAACATTCCTTGATTTCTCAGAATATTCATCCCTCGGTCTCCCTCTACGATTTTTACCCTGCACACACTTCCTTCTAATATTAACAATTCCTTGATTTCTCAGAATATGTCCCATCAACCTATCCATTTCTTAATCAGAATATGCCAGAAACTCCTTTCCTTCCCAATTCTGTTAAGCACCTAATTAATTACGTGATCTACCAATCTAATCTTCATCATTCGAAAGCTTCTGATCATCTTTTTGTCTGAATTCCTTATCATCCACGTTTCACTTCAATACAACGCCTCACTCCAGACAAATGCTTTCAGAAAGGACTTCCTAACATTTAAATTTATATTAGATGTTAAAAAGTTTCACTTCTTTAGAAATGCTTCTCTCCCCATAGCCATTCTGCATTCTATATCTCCTTTACTTCATCCATAAGAAGTTATCTTGCTACCCAAATAACAAAGCTCATCTACTACTTTTATTGTCTCATTACCTAATCTAATTGCTTCAGCATCGCCTGATTTTCTGACAGTACATTATATTACCCTTGTTTTACTCTTGTTGATGTTCATCTTATACCTTCCTTTTAAGACACTATCCATTCTGTTTAATTGCTTATCCAGGTCTTTTACTGTCTCTGACAGAGAACTACTATGTCATCAGCAAACCACAAGGATTTTATTCCCTCTACGTGAACTTTAATTCCCTCTCCAAATTTCTCCTCGAATTTCCTTCATAGCTTGCTCAATGTACAGATTAAACAACAGTGGGGAAAGAGTACAATCCTGTCTTACTCCCTTCCCAACCACTGCGACCCTTTCATGCCCTTTGACTCTAATAATTGCAGTCTGGTTTTTGTACAAGTTGAATATAACTCTTTGCTCCCTATATTTTACCCCTGCTACCTTCAGAATTTAAAAGAGTGTATTCCACTCAATATTGTCGAAAGCCTTTCTCAGATCCACAAATGCTAAAAACGTAGCTATCCTGTTCCGTAACCTATCTTCAAAGATAAGTTGTAATGTGAGTATTGCCTCGCGTGTTCCTACATTTCTCCTAAATCCAAATTGATCTTTCACAAGGTCGGATTCACCAGTTTCTCCATTTCTCTGTTAATAATTCCTGTTAGTATTTTGCAACCATGACTTATACTGATAGTTCTGTAATTTTCACATTTGTCTGCAATTGCTTTCTTAGGTACTGGAATCACTATATTCTTCTTGAAGTCCGAGGGTATTTCCCCTGTCTCATACATCTTGCATACCAGGTGGAACAATTTCTTCATGACTGGCTCCCCTAATGATAATAGCAGTCCATACGGAACACCATCTATTCCGGGACACTTGTTTCTACTCAAATCTTTTAGTTCTGTCAAATTCTTCTCTCGTTATAGTGTCTCCTATCTCATCTTCCTGTACATTGTCTTCTGTTTCTAGAATAGTGCCTTCAAATCTATCTCCTTTGTATAGGCCTTCTATATTTGTTCTGCCTTTCAGCTTTCCCTTCTTTGCTTAGTACTGGTTTCCCACCTGAGGTCTTGATAGTCATACCGCTGCTTTTCTTGTCGCTTTCTGTAGGCGGTATCTATCTTTACCCTAGTTATACAATTTTCTATGATCTTGCCTGTCTCCTCAAGCCACTCCTGCTTAGCCTGTCTACACTTCCTATCAGCCCAATTTTCAGACTGAACATCATCTACTCCAGGCGCCTTGTTTCGACTCAAGTCCTTCAGCCCTCTGTCACATTCTTCTCGCAGTATCATATCTCCTATCTCACCTTCCCCCACTTTGTCTTCCCTTTCTAGAATATTGCCTTCAAGTTTATTTCCTTTGTATAGGCCCTCTATATATTCCTTCCACAGTGCAGCTTTCCCCTCTTTGCTTAGTACTTGTTTTCCGTCTGAGATCTTGATATTCATACAGCTGCTTTTCTTGTCTCCAAATATCTCTCTTATATTCCTGTAGGCGGTATCTATCTTTCCCCTAGTTATGCATTCTTCTACGGTTCTGCATTTGTCCTCTAGCCACTTCTGTTTAGCCAGTCTGCACTTTCTGTCAATCTCATTTTTCAGACGTTTGTACTCCCTTTTTCCTGTTTCACTTGCTGAATTTTTATATTTTCTTATCTCATTAATTAAGTTCAGTATCTCCTGTGTTATCCAAGGATTTCTATTAGGCCTTGTCCTTTTACCTATATGATCCTCTACGGCCTTCACTATTCTCTCAGAGCTACCCATTCTTCTTCTTCTGTATTACTTCCCCCATTTCAGACAATCCTTGCCTAATGCTTCCTCTATAACTCTCAACCA